>CM055128.1:89971187-90575463 GCA_029206835.1 Rana muscosa | reverse complement strand
ATGAGGTGCGATGCTGAACTTCCAGTGACCAGTATGAGAGAGTGAGAGCGATAACACCAAATTTAACACACCTGCTCCCCATTCACACCTGAGAACTTGTAACACTAATGAGTCACATGACAACTTGGGAGGGGAAAACGTTTAATTACGGTTGGGTTCCAGTCAGCGCAATAGCTTATTCATTTTCTTTTAATCTGAGAGGTAGCAACCTAGGAACAGAACAAGGCCGACAAACACTATACTTTCATCACAGATCAGCTTCTTTGTAGGAAGATTCACTTCATTGTTTGCCCATCAGAACCAGTTCTTACGTCTACTCAGATCTCCTTAATCCTAAACTGTTACTGTTTGCCTACCTGGACCCTGCTCCCCATGGGGTCCATAATCAGAAATGGGCTCATATCAACTTGTTGACAGCTAGTCAAAAGTCTTCTGAACACTTATGCCGCGTACACACGATCATTTTTCCCGTCTGGAAAAATTGAATTTTTTCCTTTGAACGAGAAAAATGATCGTCTGTGGGCTTTTTGCCGTTTTTTCCCGACGGGAAAAACGGCATTAATCACGACGAGAAAAATTAGAACATGCTCTAATTTTTCTCATCGTGATTCCTGTCATTTTTTTCCGCGGCAGTTTTCCCATAGGGAAACACTGCCGCGGAGCCTGCACACGGTCGTTTTTCTCACCACGAGAAAAAATTACGGGAAAAACGGCCGTGTGTGGGGGAACAAGCCATTCCCTCGTTTTTCCTGTCGTGATTCACGGCGGTGAAAACACCGCCGTGAATCACGATCGTGTGTACGCGGCATTACTGTAAATCTCCATATACTGTATGTAGGTTAGGGGGCAGCTGAGTTGCTGAATCCTTGGTGGGGAGGCAGGTGAACTACTTGAGTTACTGTTGGGAAAGAAAAGCAGAGTAATGCCGCGTATACACGATCGGAATTTCCGACAACAAAACTGTGGATTTTTTTCAGACGGAATTTCCATCAAACTTGGCTTGCATACACACGGTCACACAAATGTTGTCTGAAATTGCGAACGCCAAGAACGCGGTGACGTACAACACTATGACGAGCCGAGAAAAATGAAGTTCAATGCTTCCGTGCATGCGTCGACTTGATTCCGAGCGTGCGTAGGATTTTTCAGCATCGAAATTGCATACAGACGATCTGAATTTCCGATTAGAACTTTTTTGGTCGGAAAAATAGAGAACCAGCTCTCAAATTTTTGTGGTAGAAAATTCAGACAGGAAATGTCCGATGGAGCCTACACACGGTCGGAATATCCGATGAAAAGCTCACATCGAACATTTGTTGTCGGAAATTCCGACCGTGTGTACGCGGCATAAGATGAGTTGCTAAATCACTATTGGTAGGCAGGGACAGGGGGAATTGAGCTGATGAATACATGTTAGAAGGGGGCGCAGGATGAGATGAGCTGCTAAGAGAACAACTTGAACGACTTCAATGCTTCTGCTGTGAATTATGCAAATGAATTCCTGTAGGTGCAGATGTCAATGGGCTCTTCCTTTTTAAAGCACATTTACTGCTTGGTATGAAGGTCCATAGCCTTGCCACAAGTTTACTTTAAATTGAATTCTGAGCTCTGTTTTGTTAGAGAATATAATTTGCAGGCTTCTTATATAGATTCTATTTTCTAGGTAAATTATAAGTGTGGAGGAAATTTACTCAATTTAAACCCAAATGTCTGCTTCTCGTCAAAAAAAATTGGGATAATTTTAATGCCAAAGATAGTGATCAAAATATGATACAAAAGGAAAAAAACTACCTTCACAAAAATACTGTAGACAATTTTTCTAGTTGATTTAACTTTTTTTTTTTTCACTAATAATTAGGGATACTTGGTGGGGTAGGGTGTATAGCCCCTTAATTACATATGGGTGAGAGGGTGATGGAATAGATATGGTTTATATCACGTGCAATAGAAGGGGGAAGATGGTTTAGCGAACATTGTAAGGTTTACTGATCCCTCCTTCTTCCCCCCTTTTTTTTTTTTCTTTTTTTGGGGCATGAAGGTTTATCAATGGATGGGGGGGGGGATTTTATTTAGGGGGGGGGAGGAGGATTTTTTTGGGAAATACTAGATCAAGATGAATGTGATGTTAATGTATGATGTTATGTATGTCAATAATTATTTGTTAAATAAAATAAAAAAAATATATATTATAAAAAAAAAAAATACTTGTTGATAATCAGATAAATGTAAATAGCATTTTTAGAATGTAAACAGAAATTCCAGACCATGGGTAATGCAAGAAAAGCTATACAGACTGGCCAGCAAAGCTAAAATAGATTGTCCATCAAATAAAACTGGCAGGTCATTGTTGAATTTAGTTAAGCATCTGCCCTGTCTTTCAAATGTTATCTAATGACCTGGGAGTCATTATTATGATCTTTTATAAATTACCTGAGATTACTTTTTTCAAATGCACTCATTCTCCGGTAATTGAACCCACCTAAACTATCAGAGCAATTGAATATATTATGGACATTTTTTTTTTTTGCCTGGGAAGGGATAGCACCCACAACCAATTTAGGGGCTAGGTCAAAATATCAGAATGTTTAGGGGTGTGCTTGAATAGTGATAGACTTGTTAAATTAAAATAATGTGGTCACCTAAACAAACAGCACTGAGTGATTTGGTCATTCTTTCACACAGATGGTACCCTAGCAGTAAACTATAGTAATGTATGGGCATAAGTTCAGTATTCACATAAGAAACAAGTGAATATGGCAATATGTGGGCAAAATAACAACAGGTATCAGTTTCTGAGCAACAAACATGGGCAACACACTAACTATCTTGATAGAAGGTGGATTACAAATTTAGGAAACACAATGGAAATTGTGACAATACCTGAGCAACACATAAGCAGAAAAAATTATACTGTTAACCTGCTGGCCTAAAATAAGCAGTCTGAGCAATACACTGGCATCGAATTGGCAAATGTTTACAATATGAAGGTAATACAAGGGCAACTGTGACAATAGGATGTAGGAAATACAAATTACTGTATATACTTGAGTATAAGCCAACCCGAATATAAGCCGAGGCACCTAATTTTACCACAAAAAACTGGGAAAACGTATTGACTCGAGTATAAGCCTAGGGTGTCAATCTGCATGCCTCACTTTGCCCCACTATGTCCATGTCCATGCCTCACTGTGCCCATGCCTCACTGTGCCCATGACTAGACTGACGTTTAACATGGGAGTCTATGGAAGGAGTGCCCGGCTTTGAAAAATCGGTTCTCCCCGGCCCTATGTCCCCCAGACAACAAGCTTTGCACACTTGCAGAAGAGAAATGGGGCTACATGTGTGCCAAGTGTCGGGTCAAGGGGACCTACGCCTGGTTGGTACCGGGTCCCCAAAATCACCAGAGAAATGACCGTTTAACATGGGAGTCTATGGAAGGGGTGCCCGGCTTTGAAAAATCGGTGCTCCCCGACCGTAGGTCCCCCGGACAACAAACTTTGAACACTTGTAAAGAAAGCGTGGGGCTATATGTGTGCCAAGTTTGGGGTCCAGGGAACCTACGGCTGGCCGGTACCGGGTCCCCAAATTCTGGGAGATCAGGCGCAAAAAGGTGACTCGAGTATTAGGCCCCTTTCACACTGGGGCGGGCAGGAGCGGTGGCGGTATAGCAGCGCGATTTTCAGCGCTGCTTTACCGTCATTCTTACCGCGGTATGCGGTCGCTAGGGGGGTGAATTTAACCCCCGCTAGCGGACGAAAAAGGGTTAATACCGCCCGCAAACCGCGGCTATTGCCACGGTTTGCGGGCGGTATTACCGCGCTGTCCCATTGATTTCAATGGGAGACCGCGGTAAAGGAGCGGTGAACACACCGCTCCTTCACCGCTGTAAAGAAGCGGCTAGCAGGACTTTTGGAGCGGTCCTGCTAGCGCACCGCTTCAGTGTGAAAGCCTTCGGGCTTTCACATTGAAGGCTAAAGGGCATGATTTTTTCATGCGGTATAATAGCGCTAATATTAGCGCTAAACCGCATGAAAAACGCCCCAGTGTGAAAGGGGCCTAAGCCGAGGGGGGCATTTTCAGCACAAAAAAAATGTGCTGAAAAACTCGGCTTATACTCGAGTATATACGGCAAACAATAAATAAATAAGTACTTGTTACAACACATGAACAACAAATGGGTAGTGCTGGCTATACACAAGCAATAGACAGCTGTGATTATACAGTATGAGGGCAATGAATAGGAAAGTGTTGCAATATTCAGGAAAAACACAATCATGACAATATGTGTGCAACAAATACGTAATTGTGCTAGTATGCAGACATTAAAAGTGCAATCACAGCAATATATTGGAAGACATGGACAATGATAATACATAGACAAAAAAATAAAGCAACACCTGCTAGAAAAAAAAAATATCACGTAAAGATGTAATGTTGCATTTGAATATTGTTTCTTCATCTATCAAGCTAACAGGTAGAGCAAAAGCCTATTTTTCATATGTTTTTCTCTTTTTCTGTTTCTCCTTTGTTATAAAAAGCTTGTTGTTGACCGAGTTCAGTAGCACAAGCTGAAATTTACACATACGGTAGAAGTAAATAAGTCAGAGGAGTGACTCAATTTTTTGGAAAAAGACAGCATAACCACTTGACCTCTGGAAGATTTAACCCTGCCCCCCCCCCTCCTCCAAGACCAGGCCATTTCTTTTGCGATTCGGCACTGCGTTACTTCACCTGACAATTGCGCAGTCATGCAACGCTGTACCCAAATAGAATGTATGTGATTTTTTCCCACAAATAGAGCTTTGATCACCACTGCATTTTTTTTTTGCCATAAACACAAAATACCAACCATTTTGAAAAAAACAAACTATCTTTTTTTACTTTCTGCTATAAACCATATGTAATAAAAACATTTTAAAAATAAAATGTCTTCAAAAATGTAGGCCAATATGTATTCTGCTACATATTTTTGTTTTAAAAAAAATCCCAATACGGGTATATTGATTGATTTGTGCAAAAGTTTTAGCGTCTACATACTATGGGATTTATACTGGATTTTTTTTATACTATTAATGTCAGTGATCAGTGACTTATAATAGCACTGAAATATTGTGGCAGACATTCTGACACTAACTGACACTTTTGATACTTTGTGGGAACCAGTGACACTAATACAGTGATCAGAGCTAAAAATATGCACTGTCACTGTACTAAAGACACTGGCTGGGAAGGGGTTAAATGCTGTGTGCATAGCCAGTGTTTGTACTATATGTGCTGCCTTTACTAAGGGATGTGATGGATTTTCTTTCCCTGCTTTTTTTTTTAGGTGAACGGCTACAAAAAAGTAGGTACCAGTGCCTTGAGTCTAATGTTATCTTCCTGCAGGCATTCTTCTTATCACTGTGGGTCCCTGGCACTGTCATCTTGAAAATGGGAGTTGGCTGTGGCCTCCCGAGGAACCACAGCTGGATCCCAAAAGCACATGCAGGAGGTCGCATGGTGCTCTGTGAATGTTTCTGGAGCCTCCTGGGACATTTGACATGTCCGAAGATGCTCCAGGAAAGGGCGAGGCAAGGTGCGTCATCCTTGCCTAGGCAAGGATTGCAGAAATGGGAACGGGTACCAATAAATATCATTACTCGCTCCCCCCCCCTAAAAAAATGGGGAGATGGGCAATATCTGATTTTACAGGAGATGGAATTTTGGTGAGATGAGAAGGATTTATAATAAAAAAAGATTTTAAAAAATACTAGGTGTGATATTGAAGCCATCTTTCTGAACAGTATAGGAAAAATGTCTTCTATAATGTTGGCTGAAGATGTTATAGGAATACTGAAAAAAATGTTTGTCCCTTCTTGGCTTTATGGCTCATATAAGAATGAAGTTAAAGCAAAGCAATCTGAGAAGCTGTGGTTGGTCATTTATATTAGGCTCCAAGAAAGGCCACTTATAAGGGCTTCTAAAGCAATTACAATGCAAAAAGTCACCTATCAGGTATGCACACCTCTTTTATGTAAATAGCATGTGGTTTTGTACATTTTTTTATTTGTTTTATTATGGGTAAGAATATAAAATAATGTAAATTTTTATTAATTTTTTTCCGCCTATTCATGAACTATTTCACGCTCATGTTATGTAGCCCTCTATCTAGCCAGCAATGGCAATCTGTTTTTATTTATTTCTTTTTTTAATGGATTGTGTCATTCTCAACTTTGCTGAAAAAAATTGATTAGTGATGTAAACTAGAGCAGTGACTCATTTCTTATCACAGCTATAAAGAGGTGAGCGTCAGATTAATAGTTCATGTCCATATCGATTATATTTTTCAATGCAGTCAGTAAAAACTTCCATCTAAAATAAATACACAAAAATAATATCAAGCATTTGGCATGTTTGAGATGCAGGTAAATTAGATTGAGAAAAATATCATATGTATTAGGGATGCACCAAGTACGAGTACCGATACTTTTTTTTTTACTACTCACCAATAGCAATACCTATCGTCTAGGAAGAGTAGGTAGAGGGGTGGTTTGGGAGGTGGGGGGGTTAGGGAGTTGGGTGAGGACAGGGTGGGGGGGTGAGGACAGGGTGAGGGGGGAGTAAATGAGGGCAGGGTAGATGGGGGAGTAGGGGGCTAAGTGAGGGCAGAGTGGGGGGGTAGGGGGTAAGTGAGGGCAGGGTAGGGATGTAGGGGGTAAATGAGGGCAGGGTGGGGATGTAGGGGGGTAAATGAGGGCAGGGAGGGTGGGGAATAGCTGCACAGTGGGGGGTTAGATCATTGGTACACAACATTTTGAACAGAGAACTTCTAAGAGTGAGCAGCATACATTTCATGGTGTGCTCTGAGATAGAGTTGTCAGCAGCAATGAATCAATCAATACAAAGGCTGTGCTGTGTTCTCCGCAGGTCTCCTCCAGTATCAGCCTGAAGCTGATTGTGAGTCCTCCTCCCTCCTCTGCCTAGATTTGGCTGGACTTCATGCAGTGTGGGTAGAGGGGGGAGAGAACTCTCCAGTGTCCTGAGAAGGCAGGCCACATCTCCAGGCATGCAGCCAGCACCACCTTGCCTGCCCCGCCAGCCAGCCCGCAGAGGGATAGAAGTCAGTAGGCTATTGGGGAGGCTTGGAGGACTTTTGACATGTCACCCAGGTGAAAAAGGATGCTGGGCGGCAGCTTAGATGCCAGAATCTGCTCCTCTAAAATTGCTGTGTTGGCCCGCTGAACACTCCAGGAAGGCAGGAGCGGTGAGCTTCTTCCTCGCTGGCCAGACACGCTGTTGACTGCTGAAATGTCATTGGTTGTTAAGGACGTGGCTGCTCTGCTCCTTAACAACCAATAATTGCTGGCATTCTTTTCTTTACATTTCAGCTGTTAGCGGGGAAATCCCCCTGACAGCTGAAAGAACCAAGCTAGAAGGTATCGTTTTTGAGTATCGGTACATTTTCATGAGTACCAATACCCCTGAAAATGCCTAGTATCGGCACCAATAATATAATATTTATACACACAATGTCCATTTTGTGGTATAATTGTTATAAGAAATGCTATTTAAAAAATAATTAAAAAACTCAAATAAACGAAAAAAAACATGTTACTTTTGCGTATTATATACGAGTTGTGTGACAGCAGGAACGTAAAGTCACCTGGTTGCATCCAGGGGGGTAGATATATTTTGCCCAGATTCAGGCTTTACGCCGACTTATACAACTAGGTGGAGAGTTGTATAAGGCTAGTGGGCTCATGGATGACTCATACCTCTAGGGAGAGTGTGGGGCGTCGTGCAGACAGAGATGAGGAGACCAGCTGAAGCTTGTCAGCTCATTTAGGCCTCTATAAGAACTCCCAGCTTCATTAGATGTTAGCTCATGCCTGGAACCAGACCTGTGTGGACTGTCTAGGGAGAGTGAACCCCTGTGCGGTGAGACAAAGCCTGTGTGGCTATTTGCTTGGACATTTAAAACCAGGGACTTAGGGACTAGGACAGCACTAGGCTGATCCCAGTTGTTAGTTAGGAAACCTGTATGTTTAGTCAGAGGTCAAGTTGACCAGGATTTATTTTGTTTATGTTTCTTTTTCTTTTCTGTGTTTTGTCACTGTAAATAGAAAATAAACCGCACCTTTTTGATTTTGAAAACCACAACCTCCGTTTGCTGGGCCTGTTTTTGGGTGGGGAGCCCATCTCGGGGGTCACACACACCCGCTGCCGAGCCAACCCCCTCACAGTTGGTGGAGAACCAGTGGCAGTTTTTTTTTAAGCCAGCATGGAGGAGATACTGAAGCAGCTGGCTCTAGCAAATGCCAATCAACAGCAGACAAATGCAGGTTTGCAAAAGAACTTCGCAGCCCAGCAGCAAGCTCATCAACAGAGCCTTGCAGCCCAGCAGCAGACAAACGCAACTTTGCAACAGAGTCTGGAGGCTCAGCAACAAGCCCAGCAGCAATCTGAGGCCCGCTTCATAGACCTGTTGCAGAAGCAAGAGCAGAGACTACAACAACAGATGGAAGCAGTAATGCAGCAACGTCCGCAGACCAGTGAGGAAAACCGTCCCACTAATACCGCGTCCTTTGGGGTGAGTCGTTTATTGACAAAAATGACTGGAGAGGATGATCCAGAGGTATTTTTGACCACATTTGAAAGGACCGCTGAAAGAGAAAAGTGGCCTGAGGAGCAGTGGGCTGGACTGGTGGCTCCTCTGTTAACTGGTGAATCGCAGAAAGCTTACTATGACCTAGAGCCTAACCAAGCAAAAGACTATGTGATGCTAAAAGCTGAAATATTGGCAAGGCTGGGTGTCACCCAGGCTGTCCGGGCTCAGCGTGTGCATAACTGGACTTTCCAGCTTGGAAAACCCCCCAGGTCTCAAATGTATGATCTCATTCACCTGAGCAGAAAGTGGCTACAGCTAGAGACTTTGTCCGCACCAAAGATTGTGGAACGTGTTGTAATGGATCGGTTTTTGAGAGCTCTTCCTACTGCCATCCAAAAGTGGGTAAGCCATGGAGACCCAGAGACGGCCGATGGTCTTGTGGATCGTGTGGAGAAATACTTGGCTACAGAGAACCTGACGGCCTCTTCCAGAGACACTCGGACTTTCCACCCTAAGACCAGACCATCCCCAGGGGCGGATAAGAGGATTCCAAGGGGTGAGGGTGGAGAGAGTGAGAGGGTGGGAGCTCTACCCCAAGTTTGGCGAGAACAGCCTGGGAAATCAGCGGCTCAAGGGGCCGCAAGAAGGATCGTTTGCTACCGCTGCCGGCAAGCGGGACATATTGCAGCCAATTGCCCGGTTGTGGAGGAACCCATGCAGTGTGACTTTCTGACGGGCAGACGTCAGTCGCTGTGTGCGACAGTCGCATGCACTGCCATTCGAGGAACTGAGAAACATTTATGCAAAATGTGTGTTAATGGTAGAAATGTTGTGGTATTGCTGGATTCAGGTAGCCTTGTGACCCTGATAAAGGCTGAGTTAGTTAAAACAGAGGTCTCTGGGAATAGCAAGGTAGCTGTTATTTGTGTGCATGGGGACACCCGAGAGTATCCAGTGACTACAGTGTGTTTCGAGACCCCCAAAGGTACCCTCTCTCATCCAGTGGGCTTAGTATCTCAGTTACCGCATGACGCCATTGTGGGAAGGGATTTTCCGAAGTTCTGGGAACTGTGGGATGATCCTGAGCCCCCCACTGGTGCCCCTATGTACCAGGAATGTGATAGCCAGAACTCCCCTGAGAGTGGTGAGGACTCTCCGGAATTTCCCTTATCAGTATTGGCAGGGGAGACTCAAGAAACTGGAGAGGAGCCCACCTCCTCAGACGAAAACCTACCGTCTGTGGAGTTTTCTGATCTTGAGGTTCACAGGGAAAACTTTGCCACAGAACAGTTGAAAGACCCCGCCCTAATAAAGGCACGGGAAAACGTAGTGAAAATAGATGGCGAGTTAGTGAACCCAGATAATACCTGCACTTACCCATACTTCAGCGTAGAGAAGGACCTACTGTATCGGGTGGCAAAAAGGGCAGAAGAAACCGTTGAGCAGCTTGTGGTGCCCAAACCTTACAGGAAGTTGGTGTTGGAGTTGGCCCATGGGCACATTCTTGGAGGTCATCTGGGGACAGAGAAAACCCGAGAGAGGGTATTACAGAGATTCTATTGGCCGGGGGTGATGAAGGACATAGAAAATTATTGTTCCTCCTGCCCTGTGTGTCAGAGGTCGGCCCCGATGCCACATTTCCGTAGCCCGCTGGTCCCTCTACCCATCATTGAGGTCCCGTTTGAGAGGATCGCCATGGATTTGGTAGGTCCTATAATCAAGTCCGCTAGGGGGCACCAGTACATATTAGTTATAATGGACTATGCCACCCGTTATCCAGAAGCGATCCCTCTCCGAAATACCTCGGCCAAAACCATAGCCAAAGAGCTATCTCTTGTGTTTAGCCGGGTGGGTATTTGTAAAGAACTGCTTACGGACCAAGGTACACCCTTTATGTCCCGGGTTATGAAGGAGCTGTGTAAATTGTTCAAAGTGACGCAATTACGTACATCTGTGTATCACCCCCAAACCGATGGGCTGGTTGAAAGATTCAACAAAACCCTAAAACAAATGTTGAAGAAAGTGGTGGATAGAGATGGAAAGGATTGGGACTGTCTACTTCCTTATCTGATGTTTGCTATTAGGGAGGTGCCCCAATCCTCTACGGGATTCTCCCCCTTTGAGTTACTGTATGGGAGACACCCAAGAGGGCTGTTGGATATTGCCAAGGAAACTTGGGAAAGTGAGAGTTCTCCCCACAGGAGTGTGATTGAGCATGTCGCCCTGATGCAAGACCGAATTGCACAGGTAATGCCCATCGTGAAGGAACATTTGGCCCAAGCGCAGTTAGCACAGCAGAGAGTGTACAACCGTGGAGCCAAGACCCGTACCTTTTCCCCGGGGGATAGGATACTGGTACTTGTCCCTACGGTTGAAAGTAAATTCCTTGCCAAATGGCAAGGCCCCTACGAGATAATGGAAAAAGTGAGCGAAGTGAATTACAAGGTCAGACAACCAGGAAGGCGAAAGCCCGAACAGATCTATCACGTTAATCTGTTGAAAGCCTGGAGGGATAGAGAGTCCCTAGTCGCAGACACTTGGTCACCAGCTCAAACTGGTTGCGTGATTCCTGAGGTTGGAATAGCAGCCACCTTGTCACAACCCCAACAACAGGAGGTTAAGGAGTTTGTGCTTCGCAACAAGGAGGTATTCTCTGAGCTGCCGGGACAAACATCTGGGGTAGAGCATGACATCATTACCCCGCCCGGTGAAAGGGTGAAGTTAAAACCCTATCGGATCCCAGAGGCCCGACGGGAGGCAATACGGGAGGAAGTACAGAAAATGCTGAACTTAGGGGTGATAGAGGAGTCCCAAAGTGATTGGTCTAGTCCCATTGTGTTGGTGCCTAAACCGGATGGGAGCTGGCGATTTTGTAACGATTTTCGTCAGTTGAACAAAGTTACAAAATTTGACACCTACCCCATGCCACGTATAGATGAGTTGATCGACCGGCTGGGAACAGCCCGATACATGACGACTCTTGACCTCACAAAAGGGTATTGGCAAATCCCCCTGGCCAAGTCGGCCAAAGAGAAAACCGCATTTGTAACCCCAGACGGGGCGTTCCAATATAAAAGAATGCCGTTCGGGTTACAGAATGCGCCGGCCACATTCCAGCGGAAAATGGACCAGATGCTGAGGCCCCATCGGAAGTATGCTGCGGCTTACCTGGATGACGTAATTGTCCATAGCACAGATTGGGCCTCACATCTGCCAAAAGTGCAAGCAGTCCTGGACTCTGTTCGGGAAGCGGGGTTTACGGCTAACCCCAAGAAGTGTACCATTGGGCAGGAGGAGGCCAAATATCTTGGGTACACCATTGGGAGGGGAGTAATAAAACCCCAACTCAACAAAGTCGAGGCCATCCAGAGTTGGCCACGTCCCAACAGCAAGAAGCAGGTACGAGCCTTTCTGGGAATCGCTGGGTATTATCGGCGATTCATTCCCCACTTTGCTTCTAAGGCTGTGCCCCTAACCAACCTGACGAAGGGGAAAGGGTCGGTCATGATTAAATGGACCCCCGAGGCTGAGGCAGCATTCCAATTCTTGAAACAAGCCTTATGTAGCCAGCCAGTGTTGTACTCACCCGACTTCTCTAAAGACTTTGTCGTACAAAGTGATGCGTCAGATGTGGGGTTAGGAGCAGTATTGTCCCAGGTCTGGAATGGGGAAGAGCACCCAGTCATTTACCTCAGCAGGAAGTTGAAGTCCCATGAGGTAAATTACGCCACCGTTGAAAAGGAGTGTTTAGCGGTGAAGTGGGCTCTAGATTCCCTTCGGTACTACCTGCTAGGTAGGCACTTTGACTTGGTTACGGATCACGCTCCGTTAAAGTGGATGGCTCAAAACAAGGAAACAAATAGAAGAGTGAATAGGTGGTTCCTGGCCCTCCAGGAATTCAACTTTACAGTAAAGCATCGCCCTGGCGTTCAAATGGGGAATGTGGATGCTTTGTCTCGAGTACATGAATGCCTGATTGCTGGTGTTCCAACCCCGAGGTTAAAACAAGAGGGGGGGGGTATGTGACAGCAGGAAGGTAAAGTCACCTGGTTGCATCCAGGGGGGTAGATATATTTCGCCCAGATTCAGGCTTTACGCCGACTTATACAACTAGGTGGGGAGTTGTATAAGGCTAGTGGGCTAATGGATGACTCATACCTCTAGGGAGAGTGTGGGGCGTCGTGCAGACAGAGATGAGGAGACCAGCTGAAGCTTGTCAGCTCATTTAGGCCTCTATAAGAACTCCCAGCTTCATTAGATGTTAGCTCATGCCTGGAACCAGACCTGTGTGGACTGTCTAGGGAGAGTGAACCCCTGTGCGGTGAGACAAAGCCTGTGTGGCTATTTGCTTGGACATTTAAAACCAGGGACTTAGGGACTAGGACAGCACTAGGCTGATCCCAGTTGTTAGTTAGGAAACCTGTATGTTTAGTCAGAGGTCAAGTTGACCAGGATTTATTTTGTTTATGTTTCTTTTTCTTTTCTGTGTTTTGTCACTGTAAATAGAAAATAAACCGCACCTTTTTGATTTTGAAAACCACAACCTCCGTTTGCTGGGCCTGTTTTTGGGTGGGGAGCCCATCTCGGGGGTCACACACACCCGCTGCCGAGCCAACCCCCTCACAGTTGATATGAGTAAAAAAAAGTTAAGCAGCTACTAGTATATACAATAATTAAAAATATTATTTTATTAGACTGCTTAAAGAACAACTGTTTAAAAATAATTAAATTGACCCTCAGCCATTATAGTTTCTCTTAATATTATTTTGGAACTTCAAATTAGCGCACTTAAATTACATACTGTTTTTCTTTACATGAAGTTGAGCTAGAAAATGTAATTTGTCATGTTGTTATGACATGTAGCGCCCTGCTCCCAATGAGTGGGCTCTATGTGTTAAAATTATAGTTGTCTGAGCAATAGTTTGGCTCAGAAGGATTGTGTTCAAATTACACCTCTGTTTCAGTTCAGCTGGTTGCATGATTTTTCCCCCTGAAGGTGGGTGTCGCTGTCACCACTGGTCAGGTTTGGAAAGGCAACAGGCTGGATGCATTGGGTATCTCTTTCCCAGAAGCAGCCCAGGGGGCGTGGTCAACCTGCTGTGCATTCTGGGAGAGGGCACTTAAGGGACAGACACCATTTTGTGGGGTTCGTTCGTGGGTGGTGGGCACCACCCGTATCCCAACCTGAGGGCCCTTCTGGCCTCAGGGATGTGTTGGCAGTTCCCGCCTCAGGGCCATGTTGGCCGGAGGCTCCGTTATTGAGATGTAGGCGCAGGAGTCGCTGGGGCCTACTGATCCAGGGATGATGCTGTGTCGCCTTGCCTGTGGGAAGGGACCGAGCAATTGAGGACTCAATTGGAGGATGTATCCGGATCAAAATCTACCTCACAGTGCTACCGGAACGGCTGAAAGATCTTGGCACTGAGAGCTGTGTTCTTTTTCATCAGAAGGCAACCCAGTGAGCGGGTGCACAAGTCTGTGGCAGAGACTATTGAACAAATTCTACTTTCACAAGTCTGTGGCAGAGACTATCTGTGATCGAGCTACTCACCAATTGCTAGGCCCGAGAGGGTGGGCCTATCCGGTAGTTACTGAGTCCAGCGTGGAGCCAGTTGTTCCTCTGGACCTAAGAAAATACCTGTGATCCGCAATTAAGGTACCTGAGTCCTCTTCATCCCTTCACCCCCCTCTGTTGGAAACTTTAATCAATAAAACCCCTTGAAAGAGACTTTGTGTTGGTGCGAACTTTCTTCAGGACGACTCTTTAAGGAGAACCCCTGAGACGAGCGTATGAAAGAGTAAGGTAACGGCAGGCCCAAAATTAAATTGGACAAGTTTGTTTTTCATAACACATTGGTGTTTGTATTGGTCCAGCAGCGCACCAGCACCTTTGCAGCCATTGTGCTACCTGCTGGGTGTTTGGTGTGCTCCTGTACCTTTAAGGAGGGGTGCCTCCCCTTCAGTCCACCTCTCCTCATCTAACCATCAGAATGCATGTGCCTCCATTGTGGGGACACTCATAGTTAGTGTAGGACCACAGATTCCAGGGTGCCTTGACGTGGCTCTGTGGCTCACGCATGCGTTTGGAAATGCGTGCGGACAAAACCCCTGTTTTTAACGCATACTGTTAGACAGGTTAATTGGTTGTCTGCGAGCTGGTCGGTAAGTAGGCTTGGTTTTTTCCTGGGCATTCCCCAGGCTTTTGTTGTTATCTGCTTCAGCCTTCCAATGCTGCTCACTGTTATGGCCAGCTATAGATGAGGGTGGTGGACAAGTTTGTTTTTCATAATACATTGGTGTTTGTATTGATCCAGCAGCGCACCAACACCTTTGCAGCCATTGTGCTACCTGCTGGGTGTTTGGTGTGCTCCTGTACCTTTAAGGAAGGGTGGCTCCCCTTCAGTCCACCTGTCCTCATCTAACCATCAGAATGCATGTGCCTCCATTGTGGGGACACCCATAGTTAGTGTAGGACAGTGTTTCTCAACTCCAGTCCTCAAGGTGCCCCAACAGGTCATGTTTTCAGGTTTTCCATTATTTTGCACATGTGATTTAATCAGTTTCACGGCCTTAGTAATTACCACAGCCATTTCATCTAAGGGGAATCCTGAAAACATGACTTGTTGGGGCGCCTTGAGGACTGGAGTTGAGAAACACTGGTGTAGGACCACAGATTCCAGGGTGCCTTGACGTGGCTCTGTGGCTCATGCATGCGTTTGCAAATGCGTGCGGACAAAACCCCTGTTTTTAACGCATACTGTTAGACAGGTTAATTGGTTGTCTGCGAGCTGGTCGGTAAGTAGGCTTGTTTTTTTCCTGGGCATTCCCCAGGCTTTTGTTGCCAAAATTAAACCAGCAGCTCCTACGGGGGTATCGCTACAGACATTTTGCTTGTTATAAGAGACTCGTCGATAGCGTATTTCTGAGATTCTGAACTTATCTTCAGTATTTTCATGTTATAAACACAGATCATTACTTAAAGTGGTTGTAAAGGTTCAGTTATTTTTTTTAAAACAAACATGTCATACTTACCTCCACTGTGCAGTTAGTTTTGCACAGAGTGGCCCCGATCCTCCTGTTCTGGTGTCCCACGGCAGCTCTCACGGCTCCTCCCTGCAATAGATAACCCCCTCTGGGAAGCTCTCTCCCGAGGGGGTTAGCTTGCGGGTGCGCTTCCATGTCATACACTTGGCGTCCATAGCCGCGGAGTGCATGACTCGGCCCCGCCCCCCGGAGGCCACATCATTGGATTTGATTGACAGCAGCGGGAGCCAATGGCTCCGCTGCTATCAATCTATCCAATGAAGAGCCGAGAAGCCATGGAGAGAGCAACGTGGCATGGCGCCCGCAGACAGCGGCATGTGACAGCGGCCGTCCTGGGTCCACCCAGAGCGAGAGCCACACCATCCCTCCACCATTTAACAGGGGGTGGACAGCAAACGGATTAAAGGATAAGTTCACTTTTTTTGAAAAAAACAATAGACGTCTATATTTTTGCAGGGAAAAAAATTTGCATTTATTGTTTTTTCCTGCAAAAATATGTGCATTTATTGTGCAATACTTTTTCTGAAGCCAGGAAAGCATTGCACCCCTGATCAGTGGATCAGGGGTGCAATGCCCTGCAGCTTTCAGCCCAT
Organism: Rana muscosa; assembly: GCA_029206835.1. NCBI lineage: Eukaryota > Metazoa > Chordata > Amphibia > Anura > Ranidae > Rana > Rana muscosa. The sequence continues at coordinate 90,559,239 of CM055128.1, read as the reverse complement.
ACCTGCATATGGGCTGTCAGTTTGAAAGCTGCAAGGCTTGTAAATGAACTATGAGAGCGCTCATCAGCACCCTCACGTAAAAAAAAAAAGAGAAAATGCAGAGGTGCCTCTAAGTGTAGACTGTTTAGGACATTTATTAAAAAGAAAGTTTAAGAAGATTCCCTGCCCGCTGTCAAACTGAGGGGGGGGGGGTGAACTGGCTGCCGGAGTGTTGGAACATGTTACATGTTCCAAAAAGTAAACCTATCCCTTAACTGCTTGAGTACTGTGACAGGAGGGTCACTTTGGACACAGGGTGAGCCAGGAAATAATGGACATTAAGAAATATATCTTGGGCTACCTAAAATGGGTCTGTAATATTTATCCACCATATCCCCAAGGATATCTGTAAAGGACTATTTACTGTTTCTGAACTCAACAGATTAATTGAGAGATACTGAGGTGTTCAGCCTCAATCACCTGTCTGCCTAGTGTAATGCTAATCCCAGCTTCTAAAAGACCTGTTCATTGTTTGTGGTGATTTACATTCTATTGTCCATTGTGGTTTGGGGAATTAAGCCTATAATTATAGGTTGTGGAACTAGCAGCAGACGGGTTAATTGAAGAGATGTTGATGAATCACCTGCATACTTGTGTGTATTGGGTCTGTTATGTTGTGTGTGGAGCTGGACCATTGTTCATTTTAGGTTAATGCAGTATTGGATGGTTGTAAAAGTTACAATGTTTTTCTCAATAAATTCATTCAATGCTAGGAAGATACAGAGTGTGTCTCGTCCAGAAGGATTAATTCCTATGGGAAGTGGTCGTCTGGCTGTGGAGGATCGACAGTGAATTTGTGTCCAGGAGAGGGAAGATCTTTAAACGGCGTTACCCCCTTTGATATTTGGGGTGCCGTTACAAGTACTATTCTGTATATTCCCTCATTACCAGGATTTTTTTCTGTTTTTAGTGCTGTAGTAGTTGTCCTGAAATTACTTGGTCATACAATATTGTTATATCATTTTTGAGATAGAGATTTAATTTGGTGGTATTTATTTTGATCTCTCACTCAAATTTTTTTTTGAAAAAGAACACGATGTTCTGACTGTCTATCACATTTCTTGAGGTTGTAAAATGCCAGAACAGTACAAATCCCCCAAACTAACCCTTTTTAGAATGTGGAAACTATATAGACCAGAACCACCAATAGCATTCCCCCAGCCACAGAAATTTCCCAGTCAACCAATAACTATCAAAATAAACAACCAACCAAAGAATAATGTATATTATGTAGCACTACCCCCAGTTAAGAGAGCTGCTGGTTTGTTTTGGGTCTGTACTCTAGCTATCCACCCCAAGAATCTGGCTCGAACCCTCCCTTGGCACAACTGGTCTGCAAGAGATTGTGGAACCCACTGGCAGTGAGATACACAATAATACTACCCAACAGTAAAATGGTACATAAAATTGTTACCTTGTATAGCCACTGGTCCAGCAGGGTACTATAGAGAACTCCACACAGTAGTCTGCTTAACCAAGAATCACGTTTACTTAATGACAAAAATAGCAGAGTTAAACAGCTGTACAGTTGACTTGTGCAGGGCCCTGCAGAGTCAATGATATATGACAATATTATAACACAATCTAAATGCGCACTTTCTAAATAAGTAAAAGGTCTATGCTCGCGAGCTCCCCCTAATGGGCAATACTGTGCCTGTGTCCCGTCACTATCAATTCTAGTCAGGCCTGACTAAGTTCAGTGTCCAGTTCCTTCAGTGGTAGGAGTCTTCGCTAGCAAACGTTGGTGCACATAGCATTTGTAATCCACAGGGGTATTAACCACTTAACGACCGCCCACTGTAAATATACGTCAGCAGAATGGCACCGACAGGCAGAATCATGTATATGTACGTGATTGCCTTTGTATAGTTGGGGGGTCCGATCGGACCCCCCTTCTTTACAGTGAGCGGTCGTTTTACCTTCGGGAGCGATCCGGCATGAGGGGACGGCCGTTCGATTCCGGCCACCCCCTCTCGATCGCTCCCGGCGAATGAGAGAGCTTCCCCTGCCTGCCAGGAAGGAGGAAGTGATGTCATCTCTCCTGGGGCGCTCACATATACCGAGCGCCATACAGGAGAAGATGCCAGGTTAGTACACAGAACAGCACACTGACACCAGGACACATAGGCACATAAATCGCCCCCCCAGGCCCCCCCAGACACCCCCAGATCACCCCCCAGCCCCCCCAGCCCCCAGTCACAGTGTCACTGATTGCAGTGACCATTTATTTAGTGATCACTGCAATCAGTGACATTTGTGACTGTAAAAGTGTCAGTACATTTAGTTTTAGGTCCAGTGTAGCCCCCTAACCCCCCCTAATAAAGGTTTAACCCCCTGATCGCCCCCCAGGTAACCCTTTCACCCCCTATCACCACTGTCACTAAGCAATCATTTTTCTGATCGATGTCTTAGCGTCGGTGATGCTGATCGGTAGCCAGTAATTTTTTTTAGGTTCGCCGCAGGTTTTTATAGCGTCGGGTACCCCCATATATTACCTAATGAAGGTTTAACCCCCTTGATCGCCCCCCAGGTAACCCTTTCACCCCCTATCACCACTGTCACTAAGTTATAATTTTTCTGATCGATGTCTTAGCGTCGGCGATGCTGATCGGTAGCCAGTAATTTTTTTTAGGTTCGCCGCAGGTTTTTATAGCGTCGGGTACCCCCATATATTACCTAATAAAGGTTTAACCCCCTTGATCACCCCCCAGGTAACCCTTTCACCCCCTAGCACCGCCGTGGCTATGCGATCATTTTTCTGATCGATGTCTTAGCGTCGGTGATGCTGATCGGTAGCCAGTCATTTTTTTTAGGTTCGCCGCAGGTTTTTATAGCGTCGGGTACCCCCATATATTACCTAATAAAGGTTTAACCCCCTTGATCGCCCCCCCAGGTAACCCTTTCACCCCCTATCACCACTGTCACTAAGCGATAATTTTTCTGATCGATGTCTTAGCGTCGGCGATGCTGATCGGTAGCCAGTAATTTTTTTTAGGTTCGCCGCAGGTTTTTATAGCGTCGGGTACCCCCATATATTACCTAATAAAGGTGTAACCCCCTTGATCACCCCCCAGGTAACCCTTTCACCCCCTAGCACCGCCGTCACTATGCGATCATTTTTCTGATCGATGTCTTAGCGTCGGTGATGCTGATCGGTAGCCAGTAATTTTTTTTAGGTTCGCCGCAGGTTTTTATAGCGTCAGGTACCCCCATATATTATCTAATAAAGGTTTAACCCCCTGATCGCCCCCCAGGTAACCCTTTCACCCCCTATCACCACTGTCGCTAAGCAATCGTTTTTATGATCGTTGTCTTAGTGTCGGTGATGCCGATAGGTAGCCAGTAATTTTTTTTTAGGTTCGCCGTCAGGTTTTTATATAGCGTCAGGTACCCCCATATATTACCTAATAAAGGTTTTAACCCCCTAATTGCCCCTAGTTAACCCTTTCACCAGTGATCATCATATAAGTGTTACGGGTGACGCTGGTTAGTTAGTTTGCTTTTTATAGTGTCAGGGCACCCGCCGTATATAACCCAATAAAGGTTTAACCCCCTGATCGCCCGGCGGGTGATATCAGTTAGGTTTTAGCGTCAGAGAGGGTCTGCGTCACACCCCAGGCAGTGTCAGGTTAGTGCCAGTAGCGCTAACACCCACACGTGAAGCATACACCCCCCTTAGTGGTATAGTATCTGATCAGCTCAATATCTGATCTGATCAGATCTATACTAGCGTCCCCAGCAGTTTAGGGTTCCCAAAAACGCAGTGTTAGCGGGATCAGCCCAGATACCTGCTAGCACCTGCGTTTTGCCCCTCCGTCCAGCCCAGGTCACCGAAGTGCAGTATCGATCCATCACTGTCACTTACAAAACACAACACACATAACTGCAGCGTTCGCAGAGACAGGCCTGATCCCTGCGACTCCAGTGCTGTAGGAGGTAATTTCACCACCACAGTTAAAAAAAAAAAGCATATATGCCGAAGCATTGGGGCAGCAGGAGCGGAGGAGCGATTTTGCTCCTAATGCCGCGTATATACGGTCGAAATTCCGACGGAGGCTTGCCCGTGGAAAAGTCTGACCATATGTACGCGGCATAACTTTTGCGAGAAGATGCCCCCATGCTTCGGCATATATAAATGGTGCATGTATGCCCATCATTAGAAGTGGGTGGATGAAGGGCGGTATTCTAATGGTGGGCATACCCACCGATCAATCTTTTTTTTTCGTTCAGCCAACAGGCTGCATGAAAGAAAAGATTACAATACATGTCCAACAAGGACCAGCAACGTACTGGTATGTTGCTGGACTTTGAATGTTTATACCAGAATGATGCCTGCGGGTTTAGGTATCATCTTGGTCTCATTCTTATCAGCCAGCGGCCGGCTTTCATGTAAAAGCAATCCTAGTGGCTAATTAGACTCTGGACTGCTTTTACAAGCAGTGGGAGGGAATGTCCCCCCCCCCGGATATAAAAAGCGCCATTGGGAAATTGGGAAAGCATTTTATCACACCGATCTTGGTGTGGTCAGATGCTTTGAGGGAAGAGGAAAGATCTAGGGTCCAATAGACCCCAGTTTTTTCAAAAAAGAGTACCTGTCATTACCTATTGCTATCATAGGGGATATTTACATTCCCTGAGATAACAATAAAAGTGATAAAAATAAATAAATATGGAAGCAACAGTTTAAAAATAAAATAAAAAAGCAAAATTAATAAAAAAAAAAAAAAAAAGCACCCCTGTCCTGCCCTGCTCTTGCCCAATGGCGAACGCAAGCGTCGGTCTGGCGTCATATGTAAACAGCAATTGCACCATGCATGTGAGGTATCACCGCGAAGGTCAGATCGAGGGCAGTAATTTTAGCAGTAGACCTCCTCTGTAAATCTAACGGGGTAACCTGTAAATGCTTTTAAAGGCTTTTAAAAATGTATGTAGTTTGTCGCCAATGCGCGTTTGTGCGAAATTTTAAAGCATGTCGTGTTTGGTATCTATGTACTCGGCCTAAGATCATCTTTTTTATTTCATCAAACATTTGGGCAATATAGTGTGTTTTAGTGCATTAAAATAAAAAAAAGTGTATTTTTTGCCAAAAAAATGCGTTTGAAAAATCGCTGCGCAAATACTGTGTAGAAAAAAAAAATGCAACACCCACCATTTTATTCTGTAGGGCCTTTGCTTTAAAAATATATATAATGTTTGGGGGTTCAACATAATTTTCTTGCAAAAAAAATATGTTTTCATGTAAACAAAAAGTGTCAAAAAGGGCTTTGTCTTCAAGTGGTTAGAAGAGTGGATGTAAGCTTCCTAATGTTGTGTATAAAATGCCAGAACAGTTCAAAACCCCCCAAATGACCCCATTTTGGAAAGTAGACACCCCAAGCTATATACTGAGAGGCATGTCGAGTCCATGGAATATTTTATATGTTGACACAAGTTGCGGAAAAACAACAATTTTTTTTTTTTTTTTTGCACAAAGTTGTCACTAAATGATATATTGCTCAAACATGCCATGGGCATATGTGGAATTACACCCCAAAATACATTCTGTTGCTTCTCCTGTGTACGGGGATACCACATGTGTGAGACTTTTTGGGAGCCTAGCCACGTACGGGACCCCAAAAACCAAGCACCGCCTTCAGGCTTTCTAAGGGTGTCAATTTTTGATTTCACTTCTCACTGCCTATCACAGTTTCGGAGGCCATGGAATGCCCAGATGGCACAAAACCCCCCCAAATGACCCCATTTTGGAAAGTAGACACCCCAAGCTATTTGCTGAGAGGTATTGTGAGTATTTTGCAGATCTCGCTTTTTGTCACAAAGTTTTGAAAATTGAAAAAAAAAAGAAAAAAAAAAATGTACTTTCTTCATTTTCAAAAACAAATGAGAGCTGTAAAATACTCACCATGCCTCTCAGCAAACAGCTTGGGGTGTCTACTTTCCAAAATGGGGTCATTTGGGGGGGTTTTGTGCTATTTTGGCATTTTATGGCCTTCAAAACTGTGATAGGTAGTGAGGAGTGAAATCAAAAATTTGCGCCCTTAGAAATCCTGGAGGCGGTGCTTGGTTTCCGGGGTCCCGTACGTGGCTAGGCTCCTAAAAAGTCCCACACATGTGGTATCCCCGTACTCAGGAGAAGCAGCAGAATGTATTTTGGGGTGCAATTCCACATATAACCATGGCATGTGTGAGCAATATATCATTTAGTGACAACTTTTTGTATTTTTTTTTTTTTTGTCATTATTCAATCACTTGGGACAAAAAAAAAAATATATTCAATGGGCTCAAAATGCCTCTCAGCAATTTCCTTGGGGTGTCTACTTTCTAAAATGGGGTCATTTGGGGGGGTTTTGTGCTATTTTGGCATTTTATGGCCTTCAAAACTGTGATAGGTAGTGAGGAGTGAAATCAAAAATTTGCGCCCTTAGAAATCCTGAAGGCGGTGCTTGGTTTCCGGGGTCCCGTACGTGGCTAGGCTCCTAAAAAGTCCCACACATGTGGTATCCCCGTACTCAGGAGAAGCAGCAGAATGTATTTTGGGGTGCAATTCCACATATAACCATGGCATGTGTGAGCAATATATCATTTAGTGACAACTTTTTGTAATTTTTTTTTTTTTGTCATTATTCAATCACTTGGGACAAAAAAAAAAGAATATTCAATGGGCTCAACATGCCTCTCAGCAATTTCCTTGGGGTGTCTACTTTCTAAAATGGGGTCATTTGGGGGGGTTTTGTACTGCCCTGTCATTTTAGCACCTCAAGAAATAAGATAGGCAGTCATAAATTAAAAGCTGTGTAAATTCCAGAAAATGTACCCTAGTTTGTAAACGCTATAACTTTTGCGCAAACCGATAAATATACGCTTATTGACATTTTTTTTACTAAAGACATGTGGCTGAATACATTTTGGCCTAAATGTATGACTAAAATTGAGTTTATTCGATTTTTCTTATAACAAAAAGTAGAAAATATCATTTTTTTTCAAAATTTTCGGTCTTTTTCCGTTTATATCGCAAAAAATAAAAATCGCAGAGGCAATCAAATACCATTAAAAGAAAGCTCTATTTGTGGGAAGAAAAGGACGCAAATTTCGTTTGGGTACAACATTGCATGTCCGCACAATTTACAGTTAAAGCAGCGCAGTGCAAAATTCAATATTCACCTCTGGTCCTTTAGCTACCAAATGGTCCGGGGCTTAAGTGGTTAAAGGAAAGCAAACTAAACTTCCATAATTTTTGTGAATGAAAACTCTATGGCGGTGCAAACGCCAACTTTTAAACCATGCGGCCTCCGTGAGATGCGCTATGTTCTGGCGCGTGGCGCACTACTAATAATGGTGGGCCTTAGCAAAGTCACAGGCCTGTACAAACAGTTAATGAAGTCCGGGCAGGTGCCCTCTCACCAAAGTAGGCCTCGTCCCTCTGGTACGTCCCGCTGTCGGTACCTTGATCCGCGGCCTCTCCGCAACTTGCAGTCTCCGGTTCCTCTCACAGCCACAGTGGATGTCGGTTGATGGATGACTCGGGTCTCTAAAAAGCGAGCTGGTCACACGGAAGAGGATCCCTCCTTTAGCTGAGTGATTCTCTACAAAAGCTGTAGGCCCAGGTTTTTGGCCTAGACACTCCGGCAGCAGGCCTTACACAGACTTCCTGCTTGATTGAGGGCGAAGTCCAGAGAGACCGAGCGTAGCCCCTCCCTTCCTTTAAGTAACCTCCCCCAGAAAGCTGTGCGAGAATGCAATGCACTTTGGGAGCACAGCTGCACTGTGGATACCATAGTATATTAGATACCCATGGCAATGGAGTCCCTTTCTCCCTGTACCATAAGTTCCACAGTGCATAGTTCGATCAGGTCAAACAACAGTTGCTGCAATATTTCGAAGAGACTCCGGAGTGAGCTGAGTACATTCTCAAGATAACCATAGTCCTTTATAACACACTACAAATCGGCACCCCGCTACAATTACATACATGATCAAAGGGTTATATACCCATACCTCCCAACTGTCCCTGATTTTGAGGGACTGTCCCTGATTTCGAGCAACGTCCCTCTGTCCCTCTTTCCTCCTCATTGTTCCTTATTTTGGTCTGATCTATATAGTTGTATATAAAATGCACTTTTTATCTTTCAAAAAGTGTTTTCCAGCGCTAAACTTTTCATCTGATTTCTAAATTGCTGCATCTGTAAATTTCAAAAGCCAATATAAAGGAATAGTAGTGGTAAAAAAAAGCACTTGTGGATTTAACCAATCTTGCCTGCATACTTTTGCTGATAGGTGTCCCTCATCTCAAAAAATTGGGAGGTATGTATACCTAAGAATGCTAATGCACTCAAAACTGCCAATCTCCATATAATACAATCTCCAAAAACATTAAGCAATTCAGTGTTCTTGTTACCATGTTAATCCACTTGTCAGAAGATCCTGGCTGCTGGGTTATCTCTCTTTCTAGCATCAGGTGACTCCCTGGTTTTCCCCAGGTGTCTGTGGGTGGGCGCTGTGGACAGTGTGGTGCTGACTAGGGATGAGCTCGGTGTTCGAGTCGGCTAATTCGAGTGACGCGAACGGCCCACAATGCACTACGCCATCGCAGTGTCATCCAGGCGCTGTGATTGGCCAAGCATGCACTGTGACCCCGCATGCTTGGCCAATCACAGCGCCGGCAGCGAGGAGAGCAATGATTGGCCACAGGCAGGATGCCTGTGGCCAATTATTGCTGAGGGTGTTTAGTACATGCCCCACACTATAAAAGGCCGCCAGCACGGCGGCCTAGTGTAGTGTGTTCCGGAGCAGGGAAAGAGAAGCATAGGCAGGGACAGTGACATTTTTTTTTCTTGCTTAACCTGGATTCCTTTGGTTTAGGGAAAGAGAAGGATAGGTAGGGAGAGTGTCAGTGTGTTTTACTGTGCTAATCCTTGTTTGTAGGGACAGGGAAGGACAGTGAGGGAAATTCTCCTTGTGCTATACTGTGCTAAAGCATTGATCATCAACCATCTTTAAAAAAACATTTTTTATAGGGACAGAAAACTATAGGTAGGGAGAGTGTCAGTGTGTTTTACTGTGCTAATCCTTGTTTGTAGGGACAGGGAAGGACAGTGAGGGAAATTCTCCTTGTGCTATAGTGTGCTAAAGCATTGATCATCAACCATCTTTAAAAAACAATTTTTTATAGAGACAGAAAACTATAGGTAGGGAGAGTGTCAGTGTGTTTTACTGTGCTAATCCTTGTTTGTAGGGACAGGGAAGGACAGTGAGGGAAATTCTCCTTGTGCTATACTGTGCTAAAGCATTGATCATCAACCATCTTTAAAAAAACATTTTTTATAGGGACAGAAAACTATAGGTAGGGAGAGTGTCAGTGTGTTTTACTGTGCTAATCCTTGTTTGTAGGAACAGGGAAGGACAGTGAGGGAAATTCTCCTTGTGCTATAGTGTGCTAAAGCATTGATCATCAACATCTTTAAAAAAAAATTTTTTATAGGGACAGAAAACTATAGGTAGGGAGAGTGTCAGTGTGTTTTACTGTGCTAATCCTTGTTTGTAGGGACAGGGAAGGACAGTGAGGGAAATTCTCCTTGTGCTATACTGTGCTAAAGCATTGATCATCAACCATCTTTAAAAAAACATTTTTTATAGGGACAGAAAACTATAGGTAGGGAGAGTGTCAGTGTGTTTTACTGTGCTAATCCTTGTTTGTAGGGACAGGGAAGGACAGTGAGGGAAATTCTCCTTGTGCTATAGTGTGCTAAAGCATTGATCATCAACCATCTTTAAAAAAAAAATCTTTATAGGGACAGAAAACTATAGGTAGGGAGAGTGTCAGTGTGTTTTACTGTGCTAATCCTTGTTTGTAGGGACAGGGAAGGACAGTGAGGGAAATTCTCCTTGTGCTATACTGTGCTAAAGCATTGATCATCAACCATCTTTAAAAAAACATTTTTTATAGGGACAGAAAACTATAGGTAGGGAGAGTGTCAGTGTGTTTTACTGTGCTAATCCTTGTTTGTAGGGACAGGGAAGGACAGTGAGGGAAATTCTCCTTGTGCTATAGTGTGCTAAAGCATTGATCATCAACCATCTTTAAAAAAAAATTTTTTATAGGGACAGAAAACTATAGGTAGGGAGAGTGTCAGTGTGTTTTACTGTGCTAATCCTTGTTTGTAGGGACAGGGAAGGACAGTGAGGGAAATTCTCCTTGTGCTATAGTGTGCTAAAGCATTGATCATCAACCATCTTTAAAAAAACATTTTTTATAGGGACAGAAAACTATAGGTAGGGAGAGTGTCAGTGTGTTTTACTGTGCTAATCCTTGTTTGTAGGGACAGGGAAGGACAGTGAGGGAAATTCTCCTTGTGCTATACTGTGCTAAAGCATTGATCATCAACCATCTTTAAAAAAAAAATTTTTATAGGGACAGAAAACTATAGGTAGGGAGAGTGTCAGTGTGTTTTACTGTGCTAATCCTTGTTTGTAGGGACAGGGAAGGACAGTGAGGGAAATTCTCCTTGTGCTATAGTGTGCTAAAGCATTGATCATCAACCATCTTTAAAAAAACATTTTTTATAGGGACAGAAAACTATAGGTAGGGAGAGTGTCAGTGTGTTTTACTGTGCTAATCCTTGTTTGTAGGGACATGGAAGGACAGTGAGGGAAATTCTCCTTGTGCTATAGTGTGCTAAAGCATTGATCATCAACCATCTTTAAAAAAAATTTTTTTATAGGGACAGAAAACTATAGGTAGGGAGAGTGTCAGTGTGTTTTACTGTGCTAATCCTTGTTTGTATGGACAGGGAAGGACAGTGAGGGAAATACTCCTTGTGCTATAGTGTGCTAAAGCATTGATCATCAACCATCTTTAAAAAAAACATTTTTTATAGGGACAGAAAACTATAGGTAGGGAGAGTGTCAGTGTGTTTTACTGTGCTAATCCTTGTTTGTAGGGACAGGGAAGGACAGTGAGGGAAATTCTCCTTGTGCTATACTGTGCTAAAGCATTGATCATCAACCATCTTTAAAAAAACATTTTTTATAGGGACAGAAAACTATAGGTAGGGAGAGTGTCAGTGTGTTTTACTGTGCTAATCCTTGTTTGTAGGGAAAAGGAAGGACAGTGAGGGAAATTCTCCTTGTGCTATAGTGTGCTAAAGCATTGATCATCAAGCATCTTTAAAAAAAAATTTTTTATAGGGACAGAAAACTATAGGTAGGGAGAGTGTCAGTGTGTTTTACTGTGCTAATCCTTGTTTGTAGGGACAGGGAAGGACAGTGAGGGAAATTCTCCTTGTGCTATACTGTGCTAAAGCATTGATCATCAACCATCTTTAAAAAAACATTTTTTATAGGGACAGAAAACTATAGGTAGGGAGAGTGTCAGTGTGTTTTACTGTGCTAATCCTTGTTTGTAGGGACAGGGAAGGACAGTGAGGGAAATTCTCCTTGTGCTATAGTGTGCTAAAGCATTGATCATCAACCATCTTTAAAAAAAAAAAAATTATAGGGACAGAAAACTATAGGTAGGGAGAGTGTCAGTGTGTTTTACTGTGCTAATCCTTGTTTGTAGGGACAGGGAAGGACAGTGAGGGAAATTCTCCTTGTGCTATACTATGCTAAAGCATTGATCATCAACCATCTTTAAAAAAACATTTTTTATAGGGACAGAAAACTATAGGTAGGGAGAGTGTCAGTGTGTTTTACTGTGCTAATCCTTGTTTGTAGGGACAGGGAAGGACAGTGAGGGAAATTCTCCTTGTGCTATAGTGTGCTAAAGCATTGATCATCAACCATCTTTAAAAAAAAAAATTTTATAGGGACAGAAAACTATAGGTAGGGAGAGTGTCAGTGTGTTTTACTGTGCTAATCCTTGTTTGTAGGGACAGGGAAGGACAGTGAGGGACATTCTCCTTGTGCTATACTGTGCTAAAGCATTGATCATCAACCATCTTTAAAAAAACATTTTTTATAGGGACAGAAAACTATAGGTAGGGAGAGTGTCAGTGTGTTTTACTGTGCTAATCCTTGTTTGTAGGGACAGGGAAGGACAGTGAGGGAAATTCTCCTTGTGCTATAGTGTGCTAAAGCATTGATCATCAACCATCTTTAAAAAAAAAAAATTTATAGGGACAGAAAACTATAGGTAGGGAGAGTGTCAGTGTGTTTTACTGTGCTAATCCTTGTTTGTAGGGACAGGGAAGGACAGTGAGGGAAATTCTCCTTGTGCTATAGTGTGCTAAAGCATTGATCATCAACCATCTTTAAAAAAACATTTTTTATAGGGACAGAAAACTATAGGTAGGGAGAGTGTCAGTGTGTTTTACTGTGCTAATCCTTGTTTGTAGGGACAGGGAAGGACAGTGAGGGAAATTCTCCTTGTGCTATAGTGTGCTAAAGCATTGATCATCAACCATCTTTAAAAAAAAAATTTTTATAGGGACAGAAAACTATAGGTAGGGAGAGTGTCAGTGTGTTTTACTGTGCTAATCCTTGTTTGTAGGGACAGGGAAGGACAGTGAGGGAAATTCTCCTTGTGCTATAGTGTGCTAAAGCATTGATCATCAACCATCTTTAAAAAAACATTTTTTATAGGGACAGAAAACTATAGGTAGGGAGAGTGTCAGTGTGTTTTACTGTGCTAATCCTTGTTTGTAGGGACAGGGAAGGACAGTGAGGGAAATTCTCCTTGTGCTATAGTGTGCTAAAGCATTGATCATCAACCATCTTTAAAAAAAAAAAATTTATAGGGACAGAAAACTATAGGTAGGGAGAGTGTCAGTGTGTTTTACTGTGCTAATCCTTGCTTGTAGGGACAGGGAAGGACAGTGAGGGAAATTATCCTTGTGCTATAGTGTGCTAAAGCATTGATCATCAACCATCTTTAAAAAAACATTTTTTATAGGGACAGAAAACTATAGGTAGGGAGAGTGTCAGTGTGTTTTACTGTGCTAATCCTTGTTTGTAGGGACAGGGAAGGACAGTGAGGGAAATTCTCCTTGTGCTATACTGTGCTAAAGCATTGATCATCAGCCATCTTTAAAAAAACATTTTTTATAGGGACAGAAAACTATAGGTAGGGAGAGTGTCAGTGTGTTTTACTGTGCTAATCCTTGTTTGTAGGGACAGGGAAGGACAGTGAGGGAAATTCTCCTTGTGCTATAGTGTGCTAAAGCATTGATCATCAAGCATCTTTAAAAAAAATTTTTTTATAGGGACAGAAAACTATAGGAAGGGAGAGTGTCAGTGTGTTTTACTGTGCTAATCCTTGTTTGTAGGGACAGGGAAGGACAGTGAGGGAAATTCTCCTTGTGCTATACTGTGCTAAAGCATTGATCATCAACCATCTTTAAAAAAACATTTTTTATAGGGACAGAAAACTATAGGTAGGGAGAGTGTCAGTGTGTTTTACTGTGCTAATCCTTGTTTGTAGGGACAGGGAAGGACAGTGAGGGAAATTCTCCTTGTGCTATAGTGTGCTAAAGCATTGATCATCAACCATCTTTAAAAAAACATTTTTTATAGGGACAGAAAACTATAGGTAGGGAGAGTGTCAGTGTGTTTTACTGTGCTAATCCTTGTTTGTAGGGACAGGGAAGGACAGTGAGGGAAATTCTCCTTGTGCTATACTGTGCTAAAGCATTGATCATCAACCATCTTTAAAAAAACATTTTTTATAGGGACAGAAAACTATAGGTAGGGAGAGTGTCAGTGTGTTTTACTGTGCTAATCCTTGTTTGTAGGGACAGGGAAGGACAGTGAGGGAAATTCTCCTTGTGCTATAGTGTGCTAAAGCATTGATCATCAACCATCTTTAAAAAAAAAAAATTTATAGGGACAGAAAACTATAGGTAGGGAGAGTGTCAGTGTGTTTTACTGTGCTAATCCTTGTTTGTAGGGACAGGGAAGGACAGTGAGGGAAATTCTCCTTGTGCTATAGTGTGCTAAAGCATTGATCATCAACCATCTTTAAAAAAACATTTTTTATAGGGACAGAAAACTATAGGTAGGGAGAGTGTCAGTGTGTTTTACTGTGCTAATCCTTGTTTGTAGGGACAGGGAAGGACAGTGAGGGAAATTCTCCTTGTGCTATACTGTGCTAAAGCATTGATCATCAGCCATCTTTAAAAAAACATTTTTTATAGGGACAGAAAACTATAGGTAGGGAGAGTGTCAGTGTGTTTTACTGTGCTAATCCTTGTTTGTAGGGACAGGGAAGGACAGTGAGGGAAATTCTCCTTGTGCTATAGTGTGCTAAAGCATTGATCATCAAGCATCTTTAAAAAAAAATTTTTTATAGGGACAGAAAACTATAGGAAGGGAGAGTGTCAGTGTGTTTTACTGTGCTAATCCTTGTTTGTAGGGACAGGGAAGGACAGTGAGGGAAATTCTCCTTGTGCTATACTGTGCTAAAGCATTGATCATCAACCATCTTTAAAAAAACATTTTTTATAGGGACAGAAAACTATAGGTAGGGAGAGTGTCAGTGTGTTTTACTGTGCTAATCCTTGTTTGTAGGGACAGGGAAGGACAGTGAGGGAAATTCTCCTTGTGCTATAGTGTGCTAAAGCATTGATCATCAACCATCTTTAAAAAAAATATTTTTATAGGGACAGAAAACTATAGGTAGAGAGAGTGTCAGTGTGTTTTACTGTGCTAATCCTTGTTTGTAGGGACAGGGAAGGACAGTGAGGGAAATTCTCCTTGTGCTATAGTGTGCTAAAGCATTGATCATCAACCATCTTTAAAAAAACATTTTTTATAGGGACAGAAAACTATAGGTAGGGAGAGTGTCAGTGTGTTTTACTGTGCTAATCCTTGTTTGTAGGGACAGGGAAGGACAGTGAGGGAAATTCTCCTTGTGCTATACTGTGCTAAAGCATTGATCATCAACCATCTTTAAAAAAACATTTTTTATAGGGACAGAAAACTATAGGTAGGGAGAGTGTCAGTGTGTTTTACTGTGCTAATCCTTGTTTGTAGGGACAGGGAAGGACAGTGAGGGAAATTCTCCTTGTGCTATAGTGTGCTAAAGCATTGATCATCAACCATCTTTAAAAAAACATTTTTTATAGGGACAGAAAACTATAGGTAGGGAGAGTGTCAGTGTGTTTTACTGTGCTAATCCTTGTTTGTAGGGACAGGGAAGGACAGTGAGGGAAATTCTCCTTGTGCTATACTGTGCTAAAGCATTGATCATCAGCCATCTTTAAAAAAACATTTTTTATAGGGACAGAAAACTATAGGTAGGGAGAGTGTCAGTGTGTTTTACTGTGCTAATCCTTGTTTGTAGGGACAGGGAAGGACAGTGAGGGAAATTCTCCTTGTGCTATAGTGTGCTAAAGCATTGATCATCAAGCATCTTTAAAAAAAAATTTTTTATAGGGACAGAAAACTATAGGAAGGGAGAGTGTCAGTGTGTTTTACTGTGCTAATCCTTGTTTGTAGGGACAGGGAAGGACAGTGAGGGAAATTCTCCTTGTGCTATACTGTGCTAAAGCATTGATCATCAACCATCTTTAAAAAAACATTTTTTATAGGGACAGAAAACTATAGGTAGGGAGAGTGTCAGTGTGTTTTACTGTGCTAATCCTTGTTTGTAGGGACAGGGAAGGACAGTGAGGGAAATTCTCCTTGTGCTATAGTGTGCTAAAGCATTGATCATCAACCATCTTTAAAAAAAATATTTTTATAGGGACAGAAAACTATAGGTAGGGAGAGTGTCAGTGTGTTTTACTGTGCTAATCCTTGTTTGTAGGGACAGGGAAGGACAGTGAGGGAAATTCTCCTTGTGCTATAGTGTGCTAAAGCATTGATCATCAACCATCTTTAAAAAAACATTTTTTATAGGGACAGAAAACTATAGGTAGGGAGAGTGTCAGTGTGTTTTACTGTGCTAATCCTTGTTTGTAGGGACAGGGAAGGACAGTGAGGGAAATTCTCCTTGTGCTATACTGTGCTAAAGCATTGATCATCAACCATCTTTAAAAAAACATTTTTTATAGGGACAGAAAACTATAGGTAGGGAGAGTGTCAGTGTGTTTTACTGTGCTAATCCTTGTTTGTAGGGACAGGGAAGGACAGTGAGGGAAATTCTCCTTGTGCTATAGTGTGCTAAAGCATTGATCATCAACCATCTTTAAAAAAAAATTTTTATAGGGACAGAAAACTATAGGTAGGGAGAGTGTCAGTGTGTTTTACTGTGCTAATCCTTGTTTGTAGGGACAGGGAAGGACAGTGAGGGAAATTCTCCTTGTGCTATAGTGTGCTAAAGCATTGATCATCAACCATCTTTAAAAAAACATTTTTTATAGGGACAGAAAACTATAGGTAGGGAGAGTGTCAGTGTGTTTTACCGTGCTAATCCTTGTTTGTAGGGACAGGGAAGGACAGTGAGGGAAATTCTCCTTGTGCTATAGTGTGCTAAAGCATTGATCATCAACCATCTTTAAAAAAAAATTTTTTTATAGGGACAGAAAACTATAGGTAGGGAGAGTGTCAGTGTGTTTTACTGTGCTAATCCTTGTTTGTAGGGACAGGGAAGGACAGTGAGGGAAATTCTCCTTGTGCTATACTGTGCTAAAGCATTGATCATCAACCATCTTTAAAAAAACATTTTTTATAGGGACAGAAAACTATAGGTAGGGAGAGTGTCAGTGTGTTTTACTGTGCTAATCCTTGTTTGTAGGGACAGGGAAGGACAGTGAGGGAAATTCTCCTTGTGCTATAGTGTGCTAAAGCATTGATCATCAACCATCTTTAAAAAAACATTTTTTATAGGGACAGAAAACTATAGGTAGGGAGAGTGTCAGTGTGTTTTACTGTGCTAATCCTTGTTTGTAGGGACAGGGAAGGACAGTGAGGGAAATTCTCCTTGTGCTATACTGTGCTAAAGCATTCATCATCAACCATCTTTAAAAAATCATTTTTTATAGGGACAGAAAACTATAGGTAGGGAGAGTGTCAGTGTGTTTTACTGTGCTAATCCTTGTTTCTAGGGACAGGGAAGGACAGTGAGGGAAATTCTCCTTGTGCTATAATGTGCTAAAGTATTCCTCATCAACCATCTTTGAAATCCTTGTTTTTTGGACAGTCAGGGAAATTGTCATTGTGCTATTCTGTGCGAAAGCAATCATCCTCAACCATATTTAGAAATCCTTAAGTAAAGGGACAGAGAAGGACACCTGAAGGTAGCCCTTATTGCTTTTTTCCCATCTCCCTGCAGGCCATCCATTAGAATGTCTGGAAGGCAAACAAGGAGAGGCAGACAGTCAGGAGGCAATAAAAAAGGGCAAGCAGGCTCTGTGTCTGGGGGCAACAGTGCTGGTCGTGGACGCGGTGCATTG
Organism: Rana muscosa; assembly: GCA_029206835.1. Taxonomy (NCBI): domain Eukaryota; kingdom Metazoa; phylum Chordata; class Amphibia; order Anura; family Ranidae; genus Rana; species Rana muscosa. The sequence continues at coordinate 90,541,873 of CM055128.1, read as the reverse complement.
TCATCAGCACATGGCCATGGGACACGCTTGTCCTTCTTTTCGGCAGCTGGACATGTTGAGCCACATCATGCCAAAGACTTGGTAGAGTGGATGACCAAGCCCTCCTCCTCCTCCTCATCCTCTCTCACCCAGGCTCAGGGTACTGGCAAAGCAGCTGCCAAAGCGTCCTCTTCCCTGGTATCAATGTCAGACTCATCATCAGTCACTCCTTCCCTAGACCCACCATGTCCTCCTCCTGAGGAGTCCCCCGAACTGTTTGAGCACAGTGTTGGGTACATGCTCCAGGAGGATGCCCAGCGTTTCGAAGGGTCTGATGATGAAACCCAGCTAGAGGAAGGCAGTAGCGTGAGAGCAGACAGAGGGGATGCTCAAGAAGGACACCAATCTGGCAGTCATGTTCCAGCAGCTGCAGCATACTGCCAGATTGGCTCCAGTGATGAGGAGGGAGGGGATGATGAGGTCACTGACTCCACGTGGGTGCCTAATAGGAGAGAGGAGGAGGAGGAGGATGAGGAGGAGGCACATCTCCAACGAGGCAGGATGCCCTTTGGTGGCCAGCGTAAGGGCAGTACACCGACGGAATCACACCGCAGAGCTCCGCCTGTGCAGGGCGCTGCCTCTGCCCGTCATTCAAAAAGTTCTTTGGTGTGGGCCTTTTTTGAGGCTAGTGCATCAGATCGCACAGCTGCTGTTTGCAACATATGTCTCAAGCGTATATCGCGTGGCCAAAACATCAGCCGCTTGGGTACCACATGCCTGACCAGACATATGTTGACCTGCCATGCAGCTCGTTGGCAAGCCTACCTCAAAGACCCACACCAAAGAACAAAGCGGACCTCTCCTTGCACCGCATCAGCTGGGATCTCCAACCCCACTATAACTTCAGTCCTCTCTGAAACATGCACTGAGAGGAATGAAGGTGTAGAATTAGGTGTGTCACAGCCAAGTACTTGCGGCCACTCTGCTAGCAGTACACCGACGTCCGATTCTAGCAGGCAAATTTCCCTGCCCCAGCTGCTGGACCGTCGAAAGAAGTTCACTCCCAGCCATCCACATGCCCAGCGGTTGAATGCTAGCTTGGCTAAATTGCTAGCGCTTCAACTGCTGCCTTTTCAGTTGGTAGACTCGGCCCCCTTCCGTGAGTTTGTGCAATGTGCAGTTCCTCAGTGGCAGGTTCCCAAACGCCACTTTTTCTCACGGAAGGCTATTCCGGCTCTCTACCGGCATGTGGAAGGCAATGTCTTGGCCTCGCTGGACAGGGCGGTCAGCGGTAAGGTGCATATTACCGCTGACTCATGGTCCAGCAGGCATGGACAGGGACGTTACCTTTCTTTCACGGCCCATTGGGTCACTCTTTTGGCAGCTGGGAAGGATGCAGGACAAGGTGCAGTAGTGTTGGAGGTTGTTCCACCGCCACGCCTCCAAAATGCTACTACTGGTTGTGACACACCTCTCTCCTCCACCCCCTCCTCTTCTTCTTCCTCCATGGCCTCTTCCTGTGCTTTGTCCTCTGAACCAGCGGTGCTCCATAGCCGTTCAAGGGGCTACGCAAGTACGCAGGCAAAAAGATGCCATGCCGTGCTTGCGCTGGTGTGTTTGGGGGACAGAAGCCACACTGGGGCAGAGGTCCTGTCTGCTCTGCAGGGCCAGGCCGAGAGGTGGTTGACGCCACGCCAGCTTAAGCCAGGAATGGTGGTTTGCGACAATGGCACCAACCTCCTCTCCGCCCTCCGACAGGGACAACTGACCCATGTGCCCTGTGTGGCTCACGTCCTTAACCTGGTGGTGCAGCGGTTCTTGGGCAGGTACCCGGGCTTACAGGATGTCCTGAGGCAGGCCAGGAAAGTCTGTGTGCATTTCCGCAGATCTTATAATGCCAGTGCTCGCCTGGCTGAGCTGCAAAAGGAGTTGAACCTGCCCAAGAACCGCCTTATATGTGACATGCCCACCAGGTGGAACTCAACGTTGGCCATGCTGCAGCGGCTGCACACGCAGCAGAGGGCCATCAATGAGTACCTGTGCGACTACGGCACCAGGACAGGGTCAGGGGAGCTTGGTTTTTTTTCTCCACGCCAGTGGGGCATGATCAGGAATGCATTCACTGTCCTGGCACCATTTGAGGAGGCCACGAGGATGGTGAGCAGTGACAGTGCATGCATCAGTGACACTGTACCTCTTGTCCACCTGTTGGAGCACACGCTGCGTGGAATAATGGACAGGGCACTTGAGGCAGAACAGAGGCAGGAAGAGGAGGACTTCCTTGCCTCTCAAGGCCCCCTTTACCCAGACAGTGTTCCTTCTGTCCCACCCATCGCACAGGAAGAGGAGGAGGAGGAGGAGGAGGAGGATTGTGTCAGCACGGAGGTGGAGGCTGGCACTCAGCATCATCAGCAGCATTCTTTTAGGGATGATTTACAGTCCCAAGAAACCAGTGGACTTGTACGTGGCTGGGAGGAGGTGGCTGCGGATCATGTCGTCCTTAGTGACCCAGAGGACTCCGGACCGAATGCCTCACCTAACCTACGCTGCATGGCCTCCCTGATCCTGCAAAGTCTGCGGAAGGATCCTCGTATTCTTCGGATCAAGGAGAGGGACCATTACTGGCTGGCCACTCTCCTTGATCCACGGTACAAGGGTAAGGTTGCGGACCTTATGTTACCGTCGCAGAGGGAGCAGAGGATGAGACAACTCCGGGAGGCCTTGCAGAAAGGTCTGTGCAACGCGTTCCCAGAGACTGGGAGGTTACAAACTCCTGGTCCTGGACAACGAGTTGCTGAGGCTTCGGCCAGTCAAAGAAGGAGCGGTGGGGAAGGTGGCCGTCTGACCGATGCGTTCAGACAATTCTTTAGTCCGCAGCCCCAAAGTATGATCGGTTCCAGCAACCATCGCCAGCGTCTGATAAACATGGTGCAGGAATATCTAGGGGCAAGGTCAGACTTGGACACCTTCCCCACCGAAAATCCTCTGGCTTACTGGGTCTTGAGGATGGATCACTGGCCAGAGCTTGCACAGTATGCAATTGAGCTACTGGCCTGTCCTGCATCCAGCGTTCTTTCGGAACGCACATTCAGTGCTGCTGGAGGATTTGTCACGGATCACAGGGTGCGCCTGTCCACCGACTCGGTTGATCGACTGACTTTCATCAAGATGAACCAGTCTTGGATCACCACCAGCTACCACACACCTGATGCTGATATAACAGACTAATTGATTTTAACATGTCACATCCCTTCAAGACTGATGCTGATGCTGAGTGCCTGTGCTGTTATGTTGACTGGCTATCCTCCTCCTCCGAGTCCTCAATGATACGATTGATGATGATAGCTTGGAAGATCATTTTTGTTTATGGGTGCCGCCACCAGTGCCTAACGCCCAATTTTTCAGCCCCTGTTTAACAGGGGCGTGTCATTACAATTTTTGAAGCAATACTTTGCAACAGGGCTCATTGCTGTGCTCCAAGTACAGTATCTGTGAGGGGTTGCAGTGTTGTGCCACCAGTGCCTAAGGCCCAATTTTTCAGCCCCTGTTTAACAGGGGCGTGTCATTACAATTTTTGAAGCAATACTCTGCAACAGGGCTCATTGCTGTGCTCCAAGTACAGTATCTGTGAGGGGTTGGAGTGTTGTGCCACCAGTGCCTAAGGCCCAATTTTTCAGCCCCTGTTTAACAGGGGCGTGTCATTACAATTTTTGAAGCAATACTTTGCAACAGGGCTCATTGCTGTGCTCCAAGTACAGTATCTGTGAGGGGTTGCAGTGTTGTGCCACCAGTGCCTAAGGCCCAATTTTTCAGCCCCTGTTCAACAGGGGCATGTAATTACATCTCTTGATCTAATAATTCACAGCAGGGCCCATTGCTGCACCCACCAAGAGTAACTCTGAGGGCTTACAGTGTTGTGGCAACGCCACCACCACCACCACCACGAAAGGCCCAATTTTTCAGCCCCTGTTCAAAAGGGGCATGTAATTACAATTCTTGATCTAATAATTCACAGCAGGGCCCATTCCTGCACCCACCAAGAGTAACTCTGAGGGCTTACAGTGTTGTGGCAACACCACCACCACCACGAAAGGCCCAATTTTTCAGCCCCTGTTCAACAGGGGCATGCAATTACAATTCTTGATCTAATAATTCACAGCAGGGCCCATTGCTGCACCCACCAAGAGTAACTGTCAGGGCTTACAGTGTTGTGGCACCAGCACCACCATCAAAGGCCCAATTTTTACTACCACTGTTCAACAATTATATGTAATTACAATTCCTGATATAATAGTTGACAGCAGGGCGTTCCAGCACCAACCAAGAGTAACTGTGAGTGCTTACAGTGTTGTGCCAACACCAACAACTAAGGGGCCTATTTCTGCAGAGTATATACGGCAGGTCCCTACTTTCAAACATCCAACTTACAAACGACTCCTACTTGCAAACGCAAGAAGACAACAGGAAGTGAGAGGAAATCTACCCCTAGGAAGGAAAATTCTCTCCTGTAAGAATTAATATGGGAGAAAGGTGTCTCCTCTGTACTGATGCTTTATCACCAATCCTTGTTTCAAGAAAAACACCACATTTCAAAAACAGTTGTCATTGGGACGGAAAGTGAGGTGAAATGTTCTGAACAGGGGCACAGACAGCAAAACAAATGTTACAGGGGTGATAACCCTTACCTATGTTTTCCAAAAAGTTTAAAAATAGATTTTTGGGCTGGAGCTACACTTAAACAATGTACCTGTTCAAAATTACAAACACATTCTACATAAGAACAAACCTACAGTCCCTGTCTTGTATGCACCGCCTGTATACGGCTGTTCAGAGTATATAGGGCCTTTTTTATTTTGTGTGCGGTGTTCCCCTTAATATCCATACAAGACCCAAAGGGGCTGGTAATGGGCTGGGATGGGGGGGGGGGGGTCATGGGGTAGCTATGCCATTTTTCTTAAAGATTTCCATCCATATTACCGGGACCAGACATTACATTAAAGCCGCAAGCAGTTTTAAATGTTTTTTTTTTCCTTTAGAAGTGTCATTTTGTGCAGGGACAGTTCTAAACACGGGAAACACGTGGCACTTCACAGGCATACTTTAGACACCCCCCAGGTACGATATTTAAAGGAATATTTGACTTTTTTTTTCACTTTATGCATCATTAAAATGACTGCTCCCGAAAAACGACCGTTTTTAAAACTTCTTTTTGCATTGATACATGTCCCCTGGTGCAGAACCCGGGTTCCCAAACCCTTTTTAGGACAATAACATGCATAATAGTCGTTATAATTAGCACTTTAGAATTCGAACGTTCGCATCCATTGTATTTAATAGGGTTCTAATGTTCGTACGAACGTTCGGTCCGTTCGCGGGTTCTGGTGCGAACCGAACCCGGGGGTGTTCGGCTCATCACTAGTGCTGACATTGAGTGGACATGATTGATGGGAGAGGAAGGTTGTTTGTGATTGGTTCATTGCCACACTCACTGGCTCTTTTCATTTTGCCTGTGATCTGCACTGTATAATGGCAGTGTGCTCATAAACACTGTGGAGCACTCACCTGCTTTAACCACAAAAGCCTGCACTCCAGAAAATTTGATCCATCAACCTTCTGTTTTGTACAATGAAGTGGTATTAAGATGGTTAAAGTGAATGTCATCCTAAAAACTAAGATTCCTTGTATGTGGTAGGTTATTCATTTAGAAATGTATTCTGTATTTTTTTTTATTTCATTATTTTCTGTTTAACCACTTCGTATCCGGGCCATTGTAGTTTGACGGCCACAAGGTGGCTCTACAATGCCTGGAGGCCGTCTATTGACTGCCTCCGGCCCATCGCCGCCGTGGCGTCAATCAGGTGCCGATGCGTGTGCCTGGCGGCCACGATGTCCGCCAGGCACCCGCGATCGGCATTTACAGAGCCAGGACCGTGGATCTGTGTGTGTAAACACACAGATCCACGTCCTGTCAGGGAGAGGAGACTGATGGTGTGTCCCTTGTACATAGGGACAACCATCAGTCACCTCCCCCAGTCAGTCCCCTCCACCCACAGTAGGAATCACTCCCAGGGAACACATTTAACCCCTTGATCACCCCCTAGTGTTAACCCCTTCCCTGCCAGTCACATTTATCAGTGTATATTTTATAGCACTGTTCGCTGTATAAATGTGAATGGTCCCAAAAATGTGTCAAAAGTGTCTGATGTGTCCGCCGTAATATCGTAGTCCTCACAAAAAAAAATCGCTGATCGCCGCTATTACTAGTAAAAAAAAAAATAGAAAAAAATGTCATAATTCTATCCCCTATTTTGTAGACGTTATAACTTTTGCGCAAACCAATCACTATACGCTTATTGCGATTTTTTTTTTACCAAAAATATGTAGAAGAATATGTATCGGCCTAAACTGAGTAAATTATTATTATTTTTTTTTTAAATTGGGATATTTATTATAGCAAAAAGTTACGTTTTTTTCAAAATTGCTGGTCTTTTTTTGTTTATAGCGCAAAAAAAAAAAAACGCAGAGATGATCAAATACCACCAAAAGAAAGCTTTATTTGTGGGAAAAAAAGGACGTCAATTTTGTTTGGGAGCCATGTGGCATGTCCGCGCAATTGTCATTCAAAGCGTTACAGTGCTGAAAGCTGAAATTTTGCCTGGGCAGGAAGGGGGTATATGTGCCCAGTAAGCAAGTGGTTAAAAATCACTTCCAGACCGCCCACCGTGTATATACGTCGCTACTTTGACTTTAAATATCGTTGTTATGGCAGCAGATAGCTGCCAAAACCCCAGTATTTTTATTCACGGCGGGCGACTTGCTTTAAAATAAAAGTAATTTCTGCCGCGGATTCACCGCAAGATCACTTTTATCGGCGACGGGAGAGGTGCCCCCCCATTGCGTCCCGGTCATTTCCACTGCTTACCGGAGCCGTCGGTAGCAGCGGAGATGATCCGATGCTGTCCCCTGATGGACAGGAAGTCGAGTGAGAGAATGATGGCCCCCACTCGATTCTGTGCCATTGGATCATGGATGCAATGTCAAACTTCACTTCCGCCCAACGGCCTTAAAGGGACAATTTTTTTTTTATTGAAAAAAAAGACTTTTTTTTTATTTTTAATTGTTATATTGCTTTTAAGTGCTTTTAAGTGTAAATGTAAGATCTGAGGTCTTTTTGACCCCAGATCTCACATTAAAGAGGTCATGTCATGCTTTTTTTTCTCTTACAAGGGATGTGTACATTCTTTGTAATAGGAAGAAAAGTGATCCAAATTTTTTTTTTAAAGGAACAGTGTAAAAATAAAAAAGTTAAATAAATACGTTTTTTTTTTTTAAAAGTGCCCTGTTCCTCCGTGCTCGTGTACAGAAGCAAACTCATACGTAAGTCGTGCCTGCATATGTAAATGGTGTCCAAACCATACATGTGAAATATCGCCATGATCGTTACAGCAAGAGCAATAATTATAACAAAAGACCTCCTCTGTAACTCAAAATTGGTAACCTGTAGACATTTTTAAACATCGCCTATGGAGATTTTTAAGGGTCAAAGTTTGTTGCCATTCCACGAGCGGGCGCAATTTTGAAGCATGACATGTTGGGTATCAATTTACTCAGCGTAACATTATCTTTCACAATATAGAAAACTGGGCTAACTTTACTAATATCTTATTTTTTTATTCAAAAAAGTGTATTTTTTCCAAACAAATTGCTGCGCAAATACGGTGTGACATAAAGTATTGCAACGACCGCCATTTTATTCTTTAGGGTGTCTGGAAAAAAATATATAATGTTTGGGGGTTCTAAGTAATTTTCCAGCAAAAAAAACAAACAGACTTTAACTTTTAAACACCAAGTGTAAAAAATAGACTCGGTCCTTAAGTGACTAAAAACTTGTTGATCCTGCCAGCTCCCCTTGGCTCCTGTTTCAAACTGACCATCCATAGAAGCAGATGCATGCTTGCATGATCAGTTTATATCCCTTGGTTCCGTGCTGGAAGTTACAGGATGCCAAGTTGTCAATACACATATCTCCCATAGTCAGTTTTTTGGGCCTTGCCCCCCACCTAGCCCTGTCTTTCTTGATTAACAGTGCCTCCCATCTGGAGCTTTGCTGCCTGTCTTCCACCGTGTGTGAAATAAGCCTGCCCAATGTGTATTATGTAAGCCACAGAGGGGGAATGTAGAATAAATGTGAATTTGATTAGAAAATAATAGAATAGAAATTAAAAGAATATAACCATTTCTCAGAATGCTAATAAAATAAATTAGAATTCGAATAGTATAGAAAATAATGGATTTGACTAGAATAGAAAATAAAAGAATAGAATTGACCAGAATAGAAAATAATAGAATAGGATAGAATAGAATAGAAAAAAAAAATTAAATAGAGTAAAAAGAATATAACCATCTTCCAAAATTTGAATAAAAAAAATTTGAGATAGAACAGAAAATAATAGAATAGAACAGAATAAACAGCAGAAAAGAATAGAATAGAAAGAATATAAAAATATAACTGTTTTCCGAAATTCAAGTTTCAAATAGAATAAATTTGATTTTGAATGGAATTCCATTCAAACTTGAATGCAATTCAAATGGAACTAGAAAAATTTGAAACAATTAAAATTCAAAGACACAAAAGAAATTCCGAAAATGAATTAAACAGATTAAACTAAACAATTGTATGTAAATAACGAATCGAAATGAAATAAATAAAAAAAAAACATTGTTTTTTTAATTCTGCACATGTCTGTTAGGAGATATTCAGATGTGTAGCAGATGGTGATGTCACCGGTGCATGCTTACTGCGCTCTGAATGGACAGCACACTCGTTTATGCTGTCCATTGAGATTGCTGTTCCCTCAACCTTTACTCCCGTGCGCACAGTGACGTCATCCCGGCTCGGCCATTCAAACGTCCAGAGCCCATGAACCCTGAAGAAAGACTGGAGAAATCTGTTTTACAAGTTTTTCATAATGTGCTAGTATTAGGTACATCCTAGCACATTATGACATTAACTTGCAGGGGACCAATTTTTTATTTTTTTGGGTTACGGTTTACTACCGTTCTAACAAATACATAACTAGAAACTTTAAAAAACTTTAAAAAAATTGCCTGAACTTTTGCTTTTTGTAAAGGATATTCCTGTAAAGCTATTAGAGCTACCGTATATCATATTTTCCCAACTGTAGGAATGATTATGGACACTTTCTAAGAAACAGCACACACTACCATTAAACTTATTTGGCAAGATTAGGCTTTTTAAATTGTTCTTATTTCTAAATGTAGGCATTTGTTCTCCCTGATGATTAAGGACGTTGACCTAATGTTAGTTAATTCTGCACTTTCACTCTTTGTGTAGTCCAACAAATGTCCAAGGATCTCAACAGTTAAGCCTTGTCATGGCTTGGAGTGAAGATTGCCCCTTCCAGATGTTAAACAAATTCACATAGCAGCTTTGATGAGACCTGTGCTATAATGGGCCAGTGGCTGCTTAAACTCTGCTTACTAAAATTTGGTCTGATTCTTGATGCCTGTTACACCTTCTTAACTTTCACTTTTAGGATAACTAACTCAAAGAAAATAACTAAAATTAATATAGTGCCCTTGGATGTGGTGGCTGCATTCATTTTCTTCTTTCAGTCTAATGCCTCGTACACACGATCGGAAATTCCGACCGTGTGTAGGCTCCATCTGGCTTTTTCTGTCGGAATTTCCGCCAACAAAAGATTGAGAGCAGGTTCTCTATTTTTCCGACGGAAAAAGTTTCTATCGGAAAATCCGCTCGTCTGTATGCAATTCCGACGCGCAAAAAAAAACATGCATGTTCAGAATCAAGCAGAAGACCTGAACTGCCTATTGGACTTCAATGATCTCGGCTCGTCGTACGTCTTGTACGTCACCGCGTTCTTGACGGTCAAGATTTGTGTGACCGTGTGTATGCAACACAAGTTTGAGCCAACCTTCCGTCAGAAAAAATCCACGGTTTTCTTGTCGGAATTTCCAATCGTGTACGCGGCATTAGAACATTTTCAAGCATTACAGAAATACCTGTTGATCTTACCAGGGCCATCTTTACTGCAGGGCAAAAGGGGCAGCTGCTCAGGGCCCAGTCATTGTTGGGGGCCCAAAGCAGCTGCCCCTAGAGACCGCGCTGCCCATACTCTCAAACTGTAAGAAAGCTCCCACAAATCAAAGCCGCGGCACGGTCGGGACAGCACATTGCAAATTGCTTTCCACTGTCCTCACAGACTGGAATCTCTGCCCCCTGTACTACCACCTTCCTTGCGCCCCCGTTGTTTTGCGGGCACTCTCCTGAACGAAGAGACATCCCTAAGACGGAGCCTCCTGTTGAATGTAAGAGCGGGTGGGGCGGGGATGTGCCCGACCTATGAGATCACACCTGCTGGAAGATGTGTAGTGTGATAGCGCGCTGAGGAGACCGGACTGCGGAGGTAAACTCATTTGCAGGCACATCTATGCTAATGCCGCGTACACACGATCATTTTTCCCGTCGGGAAAAATGACATTTTTTTTTTCCGCCGAGAAAAACGATCGTCTGTAGGCTTTATGCCGTTTTTCTCGTTGAGAAAAACGGCAGGAAAAACGACGAGAAAAATTAGAACATGTTCTAAATTTTCTCATCGTTTTTTCCATCATTTTTTTCCGCGGCAGTTTTCCCATAGGGAGACACTGCCGCGGAGCCCACAGACGGTCGTTTTTCTCGACAAAGAAAAAAATGACGGGAAAAACGGTCGTGTGTGGGGGAAAATGCCGTTCCCTCGTTTTTCATTTAATTTCATGTCGTGATTCACGGCGGTGTTTTCACCGCCGTGAATCACGATCATGTGTACGCGGCATAAGTCTGCTGAGTTGGAAAAGTGAAGTCTACTGCGCCTGCCTAGTGAATGTAAGGTGCATGTTGGGAAATGCTGCTCAATCTAAAGTGCAACACATAATCACTAAGAAAAATAAATAAATAAAGTGATAAGCGCAAATCCCTCTAATATAAATAGCATGAATGATCTGTCAAAAATTAATATATCTATAGTGCAAATAGCTGAACAAAGTGCAATGTGCATGTGTAAAAACTGCTCTCAAAATAATGTATGCACTAGAAACTGTAATATTGTTTCAAATGTGTGCAACCATATATTCCTGTGTATTCATATGTGCAACGAAAAAAAGATGAAAAAGATGTGTATAGATTAGGGATGAGCTTCGTGTTCGAGTCGAACATACGTTCGACTCGAACATCGGCTGTTCGATCGTTCGACGAAGATCGAACGATTTGGGCCGTTCGCGCCAAATTCGAGTGACGCGAACGGCCCACAATGCACTACGCCATCGCAGTGTCATCCAGGCGCTGTGATTGGCCAAGCATGCACTGTGACCCCGCATGCTTGGCCAATCACAGCGCCGGCAGCGAGGAGAGCAATGATTGGCCACAGGCAGGATGCCTGTGGCCAATTATTGCTGAGGGGGTTTAGTACACGCCCCACACTATAAAAGGCCGCCAGCACAGCGGCCTAGTGTAGTGTGTTCCGGAGCAGGGATAGAGCAGCATAGGCAGGGACAGTGACTTTTATTTCTTTCTTGCTTAACCTGGATTCCTTTAGTTTAGGGAAAGAGAAGGATAGGTAGGGAGAGTGTCAGTGTGTTTTGTGCTTGTGCTATAGTGTGCTTAAAAAAAACATTTTTTCTAGGGACAGAAAACTGTAGGTAGGGAGAGTGTCAGTTTCTTTCACTGTGCAAGTCCTTGTTTCTAGGGACCTGGAAGGACAGTGAGTGAATTCTCCTTGTGCTATATTGTGCTTAAAAAAAACATTTTTTCTAGGGACAGAAAACTGTAGGTAGGGAGAGTGTCAGTTTCTTTCACTGTGCAAGTCCTTGTTTCCAGGGACCTGGAAGGACAGTGAGTGAATTCTCCTTGTGCTATATTGTGCTTAAAAAAAACATTTTTTCTAGGGACAGAAAACTGTAGGTAGGGAGAGTGTCAGTTTCTTTCACTGTGCAAGTCCTTGTTTCCAGGGACCTGGAAGGACAGTGAGTGAATTCTCCTTGTGCTATAGTGTGCTTAAAAAAAACATTTTTTCTAGGGACAGAAAACTGTAGGTAGGGAGAGTGTCAGTTTCTTTCACTGTGCAAGTCCTTGTTTCTAGGGACCTGGAAGGACAGTGAGTGAATTCTCCTTGTGCTATATTGTGCTTAAAAAAAACATTTTTTCTAGGGACAGAAAACTGTAGGTAGGGAGAGTGTCAGTTTCTTTCACTGTGCAAGTCCTTGTTTCCAGGGACCTGGAAGGACAGTGAGTGAATTCTCCTTGTGCTATATTGTGCTTAAAAAAAACATTTTTTCTAGGGACAGAAAACTGTAGGTAGGGAGAGTGTCAGTTTCTTTCACTGTGCAAGTCCTTGTTTCCAGGGACCTGGAAGGACAGTGAGTGAATTCTCCTTGTGCTATATTGTGCTTAAAAAAAACATTTTTTCTAGGGACAGAAAACTGTAGGTAGGGAGAGTGTCAGTTTCTTTCACTGTGCAAGTCCTTGTTTCTAGGGACCTGGAAGGACAGTGAGTGAATTCTCCTTGTGCTATATTGTGCTTAAAAAAAACATTTTTTCTAGGGACAGAAAACTGTAGGTAGGGAGAGTGTCAGTTTCTTTCACTGTGCAAGTCCTTGTTTCTAGGGACCTGGAAGGACAGTGAGTGAATTCTCCTTGTGCTATATTGTGCTTAAAAAAAACATTTTTTCTAGGGACAGAAAACTGTAGGTAGGGAGAGTGTCAGTTTCTTTCACTGTGCAAGTCCTTGTTTCCAGGGACCTGGAAGGACAGTGAGTGAATTCTCCTTGTGCTATATTGTGCTTAAAAAAACATTTTTTCTAGGGACAGAAAACTGTAGGTAGGGAGAGTGTCAGTTTCTTTCACTGTGCAAGTCCTTGTTTCTAGGGACCTGGAAGGACAGTGAGTGAATTCTCCTTGTGCTATATTGTGCTTAAAAAAAACATTTTTTCTAGGGACAGAAAACTGTAGGTAGGGAGAGTGTCAGTTTCTTTCACTGTGCAAGTCCTTGTTTCCAGGGACCTGGAAGGACAGTGAGTGAATTCTCCTTGTGCTATATTGTGCTTAAAAAAATCATTTTTTCTAGGGACAGAAAACTGTAGGTAGGGAGAGTGTCAGTTTCTTTCACTGTGCAAGTCCTTGTTTCTAGGGACCTGGAAGGACAGTGAGTGAATTCTCCTTGTGCTATATTGTGCTTAAAAAAAACATTTTTTCTAGGGACAGAAAACTGTAGGTAGGGAGAGTGTCAGTTTCTTTCACTGTGCAAGTCCTTGTTTCCAGGGACCTGGAAGGACAGTGAGTGAATTCTCCTTGTGCTATATTGTGCTTAAAAAAAACATTTTTTCTAGGGACAGAAAACTGTAGGTAGGGAGAGTGTCAGTTTCTTTCACTGTGCAAGTCCTTGTTTCTAGGGACCTGGAAGGACAGTGAGTGAATTCTCCTTGTGCTATATTGTGCTTAAAAAAAAACATTTTTTCTAGGGACAGAAAACTGTAGGTAGGGAGAGTGTCAGTTTCTTTCACTGTGCAAGTCCTTGTTTCAAGGGACAGAGAAGGACACCTGAAGGTAGCCCTTATTGCTTTTTTCCCATCTCCCTGCAGGCCATCTATTAGAATGTCTGGAAGGCAAACAAGGAGAGGCAGACAGTCAGGAGGCAATAAAAGAGGGCAAGCAGGCTCTGTGTCTGGGGGCAACAGTGCTGGTCGTGGACGCGGTGCATTGTCATCAGCACATGGCCATGGGACACGCTTGTCCTTCTTTTCGGCAGCTGGACATGTTGAGCCACATCATGCCGAAGACTTGGTAGAGTGGATGACCAAGCCCTCCTCCTCCTCCTCATCCTCTCTCACCCAGGCTCAGGGTACTGGCAAAGCAGCTGCCAAAGCGTCCTCTTCCCTGGTATCAATGTCAGACTCATCATCAGTCACTCCTTCCCTAGACCCACCATGTCCTCCTCCTGAGGAGTCCCCCGAACTGTTTGAGCACAGTGTTGGGTACATGCTCCAGGAGGATGCCCAGCGTTTCGAAGGGTCTGATGATGAAACCCAGCTACAGGAAGGCAGTAGGGTGAGAGCAGACAGAGGGGATGCTCAAGAAGGACACCAATCTGGCAGTCATGTTCCAGCAGCTGCAGCATACTGCCAGATTGGCTCCAGTGATGAGGAGGGAGGGGATGATGAGGTCACTGACTCCACGTGGGTGCCTAATAGGAGAGAGGAGGAGGAGGATGAGGAGGAGGCACATCTCCAACGAGACAGGATGCCCTTTGGTGGCCAGCGTAAGGGCAGTACACCGACGGAATCACACCGCAGAGCTCCGCCTGTGCAGGGCGCTGCCTCTGCCCGTCATTCAAAAAGTTCCTTGGTGTGGGCCTTTTTTGAGGCTAGTGCATCAGATCGCACAGCTGCTGTTTGCAACATATGTCTCAAGCGTATATCGCGTGGCCAAAACATCAGCCGCTTGGGTACCACATGCCTGACCAGACATATGTTGACCTGCCATGCAGCTCGTTGGCAAGCCTACCTCAAAGACCCACACCAAAGAACAAAGCGGACCTCTCCTTGCACCGCATCAGCTGGGATCTCCAACCCCACTATAACTTCAGTCCTCTCTGAAACATGCACTGAGAGGAATGAAGGTGTAGAATTAGGTGTGTCACAGCCAAGTACTTGCGGCCACTCTGCTAGCAGTACACCGACGTCCGATTCTAGCAGGCAAATTTCCCTGCCCCAGCTGCTGGACCGTCGAAAGAAGTTCACTCCCAGCCATCCACATGCCCAGCGGTTGAATGCTAGCTTGGCTAAATTGCTAGCGCTTCAACTGCTGCCTTTTCAGTTGGTAGACTCGGCCCCCTTCCGTGAGTTTGTGCAATGTGCGGTTCCTCAGTGGCAGGTTCCCAAACGCCACTTTTTCTCACGGAAGGCTATTCCGGCTCTCTACCGGCATGTGGAAGGCAATGTCTTGGCCTCGCTGGACAGGGCGGTCAGCGGTAAGGTGCATATTACCGCTGACTCATGGTCCAGCAGGCATGGACAGGGACGTTACCTTTCTTTCACGGCCCATTGGGTCACTCTTTTGGCAGCTGGGAAGGATGCAGGACAAGGTGCAGTAGTGTTGGAGGTTGTCCCACCGCCACGCCTCCAAAATGCTACTACTGGTTGTGACACACCTCTCTCCTCCACCCCCTCCTCTTCTTCTTCCTCCATGGCCTCCTCCTGTGGTTTGTCCTATGAACCAGCGGTGCTCCGTAGCCGTTCACGGGGCTACGCAAGTACGCAGGCAAAAAGATGCCATGCCGTGCTTGCGCTGGTGTGTTTGGGGGACAGAAGCCACACTGGGGCAGAGGTCCTGTCTGCTCTGCAGGGCCAGGCCGAGAGGTGGTTGACGCCACGCCAGCTTAAGCCAGGAATGGTGGTTTGCGACAATGGCACCAACCTCCTCTCCGCCCTCCGACAGGGACAACTGACCCATGTGCCCTGTGTGGCTCACGTCCTTAACCTGGTGGTGCAGCGGTTCTTGGGCAGGTACCCGGGCTTACAGGATGTCCTGAGGCAGGCCAGGAAAGTCTGTGTGCATTTCCGCAGATCTTATAATGCCAGTGCTCACCTGGCTGAGCTGCAAAAGGAGTTGAACCTGCCCAAGAACCGCCTTATATGTGACATGCCCACCAGGTGGAACTCAACGTTGGCCATGCTGCAGCGGCTGCACACGCAGCAGAGGGCCATCAATGAGTACCTGTGCGACTACGGCACCAGGACAGGGTCAGGGGAGCTTGGTTTTTTTTCTCCACGCCAGTGGGGCATGATCAGGGATGCATGCACTGTCCTGGCACCATTTGAGGAGGCCACGAGGATGGTGAGCAGTGACAGTGCATGCATCAGTGACACTGTACCTCTTGTCCACCTGTTGGAGCACACGCTGCGTGGAATAATGGACAGGGCACTTGAGGCAGAACAGAGGCAGGAAGAGGAGGACTTCCTTGCCTCTCAAGGCCCCCTTTACCCAGACAGTGTTCCTTCTGTCCCACCCATCGCACAGGAAGAGGAAGAGGAGGAGGAGGAGGAGGAGGATTGTGTCAGCATGGAGGTGGAGGCTGGCACTCAGCATCATCAGCAGCAGTCTTTTAGGGATGATTTACAGTCCCAAGAAACCAGTGGACTTGTACGTGGCTGGGAGGAGGTGACTGCGGATCATGTCGTCCTTAGTGACCCAGAGGACTCCGGAGCGAATGCCTCAGCAAACCTACGCTGCATGGCCTCCCTGATCCTGCAAAGTCTGCGGAAGGATCCTCGTATTCTTCGGATCAAGGAGAGGGACCATTACTGGCTGGCCACTCTCCTTGATCCACGGTACAAGGGTAAGGTTGCGGACCTTATGTTACCGTCGCAGAGGGAGCAGAGGATGAGACAACTCCGGGAGGCCTTGCAGAAAGGTCTGTGCAACGCGTTCCCAGAGACTGGGAGGTTACAAACTCCTGGTCCAGGACAACGAGTTGCTGAGGCTTCGGCCAGTCAAAGAAGGAGCGGTGGGGAAGGTGGCCGTCTGACCGATGCGTTCAGACAATTCTTTAGTCCGCAGCCCCAAAGTATGATTGGTTCCAGCAACCATCGCCAGCGTCTGATAAACATGGTGCAGGAATATCTAGGGGCAAGGTCAGACTTGGACACCTTCCCCACCGAAAATCCTCTGGCTTACTGGGTCTTGAGGATGGATCACTGGCCAGAGCTTGCACAGTATGCAATTAAGCTACTGGCCTGTCCTGCATCCAGCGTTCTTTCGGAACGCACATTCAGTGCTGCTGGAGGATTTGTCACGGATCACAGGGTGCGCCTGTCCACCGACTCGGTTGATCGACTGACTTTCATCAAGATGAACCAGTCTTGGATCACCACCAGCTACCACACACCTGATGCTGATATAACAGACTAATTGATTTTAACATGTCACGTCCCTTCAAGACTGATGCTGATGCTGAGTGCCTGTGCTGTTATGTTGACTGGCTATCCTCCTCCTCCGAGTCCTCAATGATACGATTGATGATGATAGCTTGGAAGATCATTTTTGTTTATGGGTGCCGCCACCAGTGGCTAAGGCCCAATTTTTCAGCCCCTGTTTTACAGGGGCGTGTACTTACAATTTTTTTAGCAATAATTTGCCATAGGGCTCATTGCTGTGCTCCAAGTACAGTATCTGTGAGGGGTTGTAGTGTTGTGCCACCAGTGCCTAAGGCCCAATTTTTCAGCCCCTGTTTAACAGGGGCGTGTCATTACAATTTTTGAAGCAATACTTTGCAACAGGGCTCATTGCTGTGCTCCAAGTACAGTATCTGTGAGGGGTTGTAGTGTTGTGCCACCAGTGCCTAAGGCCCAATTTTTCAGCCCCTGTTCAACAGGGGCATGCAATTACAATTCTTGATGTAATAATTCACAGCAGGGCCCATTCCTGCACCCACCAAGAGTAAGTCTGAGGGCTTACAGTGTTGTGGCAACGCCACCACCACCACCACCACGAAAGGCCCAATTTTTCAGCCCCTGTTCAAAAGGGGCATGTAATTACAATTCTTGATCTAATAATTCACAGCAGGGCCCATTCCTGCACCCACCAAGAGTAACTCTGAGGGCTTACAGTGTTGTGGCAACACCACCACTACCACCACCACCACGAAAAGCCCAATTTTTCAGCCCCTGTTCAACAGGGGCATGCAATTACAATTCTTGATCTAATAATTCACAGCAGGGCCCATTGCTGCACCCAACAAGAGTAACTGTCAGGGCTTACAGTGTTGTGGCACCAGCACCACCCTCAAAGCCCCAATTTTTACTACCACTGTTCAACAATTATATGTAATTAAAATTCCTGATATAATAGTTGACAGCAGGGCGTTCCAGCACCAACCAAGAGTAACTGTGAGTGCTTACAGTGTTGTGCCAACACCAACAACTAAGGGGCCTATTTCTGCAGAGTATATACGGCAGGTCCCTACTTTCAAACATCCAACTTACAAACGACTCCTACTTGCAAACGAAAGAAGACAACAGGAAGTGAGAGGAAATCTACCCCTAGGAAGGAAAATTCTCTCCTGTAAGAATAAATATGGGAGAAAGGTGTCTCCTCTGTACTGATGCTTTATCAGCAATCCTTGTTTCAAGAAAAACACCACATTTCAAAAACAGTTGTCATTGGGACGGAAAGTGAGGTGAAATGTTCTGAACAGGGGCACAGACAGCAAAACAAATGTTACAGGGGTGATAACCCTTACCTATGTTTCCCAAAAAGTTTAAAAATAGATTTTTGGGCTGGAGCTACACTTCAACAATGTACCTGTTCAAAATTACAAACACATTCTACATAAGAACAAACCTACAGTCCCTGTCTTGTATGCACCGCCTGTATACGGCTGTTCAGTAGGCTTGTGCAATTCGTTTCGCAACGAATTGAAATTCGTCCGAATTTAGCAACTTTCGGACATTCGGAAGCATTCGAATTTCCGAACAAAGCAATTACGAATAAGACCGAATCCGAAATAAATTATACCGCAAATAGCGAATGCCCGAATGTCTTCGGCATAATTCGTTATGAAAAAGTTACGAATGTACGAATCCATACGAAGCACAATAACACTCACTCTGCTCTGCTCTCTGCTTCTCCCACACCGTGCTGAACTCCCTCTCAAAATGGTGTACAGGGGCGGAGGTTATAGCCGCATGTAAAAAACGAAAGTAAAATACGAGATTTCGAATCCATTCGAAGCACAATAACACTCACTCTGCTCTGCTCTCTGCTTCTCCCTCACCGTGCTGAACCCTCTCAAAATGGTGTACAGGGGCGGAGCCTATAGCCGCATGTTAAAAACGAAAGTAAAATACGAGATTTCGAATCGTTACAAATAACCGCAATGTATTTAGAAAAGTACAAATCCATTCGAAGCACATTAGGCATAATAGGCAGCGTCGTTGTGAGAGAGACACGGAAAATTACGAATCAACGAACCCAAAAAAAGTTACGAAAGTAGGAGTTGTGTCCAGAATCAACGAAAAACAACGTACTCTACCGAAAGTACGAACCCAAAAAAAGTTACGAAAGTAGGAGTTGTGTCCAGAATCAACGAAAAACAACGTACTCTACCGAAAGTACGAATTATAAAGCAACAAAAAATTCAACGAAAAATGTCGCTTGCAAAAATACGAATGAGTCCGAACACGAAAAATCCCGTCTAGCAAAATTACGAATGATTACGAATCAACAGGACCGGAAAGAAACGAACCGAAACGGAACGAATTTTTCCGTTGTGCACAAGTCTACTGTTCAGAGTATATAGGGCCTTTTTTATTTTATGTGCGGGGTTCCCCTTAATATCCATACAAGACCCAAAGGGGCTGGTAATGGGCTGGGGTAGGGGGGGGGGTCATGGGGTAGCTATGCCATTTTTCTTAAAGATTTTCATCCATATTACCGGGACCAGACATTACATTAAAGCCGCAAGAAGTTTTAAATGGCTTTTTTTTCCTTTAGAAGTGTCATTTTGTGCAGGGACAGTTCTAAACACGGGAAACAAGTGGCACTTCACAGGCATACTTTAGACACCCCCCAGGTACGATATTTAAAGGAATATTTGATTTTTTTTTTCACTTTATGCATCATTAAAATGACTGCTCCCGAAAAACGACCGTTTTTAAAACTTCCTTTTGCATTGATACATGTCCCCTGGTGCAGAACCCGGGTTCCCAAACCCTTTTTAGGACAATAACATGCATAATAGTTGTTATAATTAGCACTTTAGAATTCGAACGTTCGCATCCATTGTATTTAATAGGGTTCTAATGTTCGTACGAACTTTCGGTCCGTTCGCGGGTTCTGGTGCGAACCGAACCCGGGGGTGTTCGGCTCATCACTAGTATAGATGTATAAAGAAAAGGATAAAAATCGTGTGTGAGACACGCGATTTTTATCCTTTTCTTTATACACCATGTACCTACCTCATGCTTTATATTTTTAATAAATTGGATGATATTGACTCTACTACACGAGGAGGAGCACCTTTCTTTCTTTTTTTCCGCATTGAGAGAGCCGCTTTGGGATGTTTCCAGTCACCCACTGAATCACCAGGTTTGAGTGGAGTCACAGAGGGAGACGGTGATACTGATACCGGGGAGCATTTCTGAAGGCTCACAAACAACTGAATTGCGGTAAGGGCTCTGTGAGCACCAAGTACATGAGGATTGTCTTATCACAAGAATTATCTTTTGTTACAAGAAGATTTGTCCATATGTATGAACTATATGATTGGAGCCAGATTGATTGAAGAATAATAGGACACTTTTGGGCACTCCTTTCATTTATTTATTTGGACGTTTTCATCTTTTTTCATTGCACATATGAATACACAGGAATATATGGTTGCACACATTTGAAACAATATTACAGTTTCTAGTGCATATATTATTTTGAGACCAGTTTTTACACATGCACATTGCACTTTGTTCAGCTATTTGCACTATAGATATATAATTTTTTGACAGATCATTCATGCTATTTATATTAGAGGGATTTGCGCTTATCACTTTATTTATTAAGTCTGCTGAGTTACTGCAGCTTAGCATAGAAGTGCTGCATGTTTGCTGACAAATGGAAAGATGCCATCTTTTTCATGTAGTGCTGGGAGAAATTAATGTTTTTATTACAGGTTGTCACTGCCTCCAGGTTTTTACTGCCCCCTAGCTAGTGTGTGCCCTCCTGACCCCGTGTGTTTCCTTCCAGCCCCATACTGTGCCCTCCCCATCCCTGTACTGTGCCCTCTTGAACTCCCTAGTGTGCCCTCCTCACCCCTGTACTGTACCTCCCCACCCCTGTTCTGTGCTCTTCTGACCTGTGTATTGTGCCCACCTGATGTCCGTACTGTGCCCTCCTTACCTCTTTACTGTGCCCTCCTGACGCCTGTACTGTGCCCTTCTGACCCCTGTACTGTGCTCTCCTGACCCCCGTACTGTGCCCTCCTTACCTCTGTACTGTGCCCTCCTGATGCCTGTACTGTGCCCTTCTGACCCCCGTACTGTGCCCTCCTGTGCCCATACTGTGCCCTCCTGCGCCCATACTGTGCCCTCCTGCGCCCATACTGTGCCCTCCTGACACCCGTAATGTACCCCCCTGACACCCATACTGTACCCTCCCGATGCCCGTACTGTGCCTTCCCAGCCCCTGTACTGTGCCTTACTGAAGCCCATACTGTGCCCTCCATTCCCATACTCTTACCTCCTGACCCCCTTGTACTTTGCCCTCACTCCCTGCACTGTGCCCTGAACTCTCCTGACCCCTTTTACTGTGCCATGCTGACCCCCCCCCCTGTACTGTTCCCTCTAGACCCCCTGTATTCTGCCCTTGTGACGCTCAGTCTTTTGCCCTGGTGTCTCCCAGTCCTCTGCCCCGCTAAACCCTGCAGACTGCCCTTTTCTCTAATGAACTCCATACACTGCTCTACATCCCACTTACATCTGTACACTGTCTTGTTGCCCCCTGTCCTCTGTACTGTCATCTCCTGTCCTCTGCCCTACTGACCCCCTATCCTCTGTCCTGTCATCTCCTGTCCTCTGCCCTACTGACCCCCTGTCCTCTGTCCTGTCATCTCCTGTCCTCTGCCCTACTTTTCTCTGTACATTGCCCTACCTACTACTGACATGTGTACACTGCTCTGAATCCCAAGGCTAGGCTAACCCTTGAGTGGGTTTGAGGCCCGCATCTGCCGGGGACGACAGCCCATTTATGTGTATGGGGAGCTGGGCCTGCATTTTCAGGGAAAAAAGAGGGCCTGCACCTTTTTTTAAATGTAGCCACAGGGAAGTCGCATGGTACTTTTGCGGTTCCTGTACCCACACACCCGCTACGTGTTTTTTGTTCTGACTGTGGGTGGTTGCCAGTGTGGGAACGTGAGTGGAAAGGAATAAATGCGCTACCCAAAAAAAGAAGACAAAACAAAACCCAAACAAGGGAAAAGAAGCAGCTGCACAGGAATGTGACAAAATTCAAAAAGAGTGGAGATAAATGTGTAGCGCTACGTGTTAAACCGAGTGACATTCGGCAATGTGTACACAGCAAAATGTAACCAAAAGGTGTGATATAAGAAAATGGGGCTGAGCAAGATACTCAGCAAGTGTGAACAAAAAAGTGAAATCAGTCCACAAAAAGACCAAATATACAACAAACTATGTGGTATATTGTCCATCATGTGTAAACATAAACGTGATGAAGATGTCATGAGATTACAAAGAACATCCCAACGCAAATCTTCAGAAGAGTGATGTAATTCAAATGCGCTTACCAGAACCGTTGGACCCGACTGTCATACGACAACGGATCAATCGAGCTTAAGGTATCCCAAACGTCTGTTCCACGGGGGTATCAACGAGAATCCAAAGAAAGATGGAGTACACCATGTTGGCATCCAGGTGATATCAATCCGAGGTATGGCGGATGTATACGATGTTGCTCAGCCGCAGGTTATTCTGGTATAGGTGACCCAACTGTATTGTAGATAAAGCAATCATGGGAGTCTACCAGACATCCAAGCAAAACCCGGTGCGGGTAAGCAGCAACCCTGACTAGGGTAATAAAAATCAACTGGAAGGAACTCAAAAACGTATCTTCCACTCCAATGGTGTAGGTCAAAATATTGCTTTTAAAGATTTATGAACTGTGATCACTTTTATACCTTGTATGCTGGTTTTTATTAGGGATGAGCTTCGAGTTCGAGTCAAACTCATGTTCGACTCGAACATTGCCTGTTCGCACGTTCGAGACGAAATTTGGGGTGTTTGTGGCAAATTAGAAAAGCAGCGGAACACCCTGTAAAATCTATGGGAGAAATCTAAAGTGCTAATTTTAAAGGCTTATATGCAAGTTATTGTCATAAAAAGTGTTTGGGGACCCGGGTTCTGCCCCAGGGGACATGTATCAATGCAAAAAAAAGTTTTAAAAACTACTGTTTTTTCGGGAGCAGTGATTTTAATAATGCTTAAAGTGAAACAATAAAAGTGAAATATTCCTTTAATATTCGTACCTGGGGGGGGGGGGGGTGTATAGTATGCCTGCAAAGTAGCGTGTGTTTCCCTTGCTTAGAACTGTCCCTGCACAAAGTGTCGTTTCTGAAGGAAAAAAAGTAATTTAAAAGCACTCGTGGCTATAATGAATTGTCGGCTCCCGGAAATACAGAGAAAAGTCATTGATAAAAAATAAAAAAAAAATGCGTGGGGGTCCCCCCAAATTCAATTACTAGGCCCTTCAGGTCTGGTATGGATATTAAGAGGAACTCTGCGTCAAATTTAAAAAAAAATGACGTGGGGTTCCCCCCAAATATCCATACTAGACCCTTCAGGTCTGGTATGGATTTTAAGGGGAACTCCATCCCAAATAAAAAAAAAAATGGCGTGGAGTTCCCCCCAAAAATCCATACCAGACCCTTTATCCGAGCACGCAACCTGGCAGGCCGCAGGAAGAGAGGGGGGGACGAGAGAGTGTCCCCCCCTCCTGTTCCGTACCAGGCCACATGCCCTCAACATGGGGAGGATGCTTTGGGGGTCTGTGACCCCTAAAAGCACCATGTCCCCATGTTGATGGGGGCAAGGGCCTCATCCCCACAACCCTTGCCCGGTGGTTGTGGGGGTCTGCGGGCAGGCGGCTTATCGGAATCTGGAAGACCCCTTTAACAAAGGGAACCCCCAGATCCCGCCCCCCTATGTGAATTGGTAAGGGGTACATTTGTACCCCTACCATTTCACAAAGAAAGTGTAAAAAAAAATGTAAAAAAAAACCTTACAGACACTGTTGGGAAAGTCCTTTATTAAAAATAAAAAACCCATTCCAGCGATGTAATCCAGTGTCCCGCGGCAATCTGATGTCCAACGCTGCAGTCTCCACTCCACTCGAAACGTCATTGGCTGAGCGGACCTACACTACGGCGGAAGTTCCCCATCAGGTCCGCTCAGCCAATGACGTAGGCGGGGTCTGAGGTACGAGGGGGCGGGGGCGCCCTCGTATCTTAGACCCCGCCTACGTCATTGGCTGAGCGGACCTGATGGGGAACTTCCACCGCAGTGTAAAAAATGAATAGACCTGCCCCTTCTCACGTTCCCCATCAGGTCCGCTCAGCCTTACACCTACGTCATTGGCTGAGCGGACCTGATGGGGAACGTGAGAAGCGGCGGGTCTATTCATATTTTACATGTCGGAGGAAGTTCCCCATCAGGGAACTTCCTCCGCAGTGTAGGTCCGCTCAGCCAATGACGTTTCGTGTGGAGTGGAGACTGCAGCGCTGGACATCGGTTCGCCGCGGGACACTGGATTACATCGCTGGAATGGGTTTTTTATTTTTTATTTTTAATAAAGGACTTTCCCAACGGTGTCTGTTTTTTTTTTTACACTTTCTTTGTGAAATGGTAGGGGTACAATTTTTTTTTTACACTTTATTTGTGAAATGGTAGGGGTACAATGTACCCCTTACCAATTCACATGGGGGGGCGGGTTCTGGGGGTCCTCCAGATTCCGATAAGCCCCCTGCCCACAGACCCCCACAACCAGGGGAGGGCTGGGCCATGGGGCAGGGTGGCAATTGCCTCCCAGGTCGCCCTAACTTATGTTCAAAATGACCAGCAGCTGCTGCCCGCTACCATTTTCTTTTTTATTCTGGTCTAGGAAGTCGGGCCAGGGGCATGGCCACGGTGGCCGACCACTAGCTGTTGCATTCCGGGAGTTGTAGTCTGCACTCAAGCTTCTGGTGGGTGGAAAAACACAGCAGCGCAGAGGAAACTACAACTCCCTGGGACCGGATTCTTGGAAGCAGGCAGAGGCAGGGCGTGCCAGGGAGTCGGAACGCAGGGCTGCAGGGCTGGGCGCTGGCTGCAACTTGACCCCAGGATCAGGACCGTTACCCCCCCAGGAGACCGTGGCGTGCAAGGACCTGCTGAGCTGAGATCGCTGAGGTGAGATACCCTGACACCCCTAGCTGACCCCCCATCTCCCCCCATACACCCCATGTAACCTGCCCCAGTGACCAGGCTGCATTGATGGGCACTGGAGTTGGCTGCACTTGTGAGGCTGCATTGAAAAACCAGGTGGGCCATGGATGGTGAGCTGATTTGGCGGTTCAATGGGCCACTTGACTGGATTTGCCCCCCAGGCCTAAGGCCGCTAGCCTTCCCCTGCCCACAACCACCGGGTAAGGGTTGTGGGGATGAGGCCCTTGTCCCCATCAACATGGGGACATCCTCCCCATGTTGAGGGCATGTGGCCTGGTACGGTTCAGGAGGGGGCGCTCTCTTGTCCCCCCTCTTTTCCAGCGGCCTGCCAAGTTGTATGCTCGGATAAAGGGTCTGGTATGGATTTTTGCGGGATCTCCACGCCATTTTTTGGGGTGGAGTTCCCCTTGAAATCTATACCAGACCTGAAGGGTCTAGTATGGATATTTGGGGGGAACCCACGTCATTTTGTTTTTAAATTTGAACCAGGGTTCCCCTTAATATCCATACCAGACCTGAAGGGCCTGTTAATTGAATTTGGGGGACCCCCAGGCATTTTTTTTTTTTTTTAACAATGACTTTTCTCTGTATTGCCGGGAGCCGACAATTCATTATAGCCGCAAGTGCTTTTAAATTACTTTTTTTCCTTTAGAAATTACATTTTGTGCAGGGACAGTTCTAAGCACGGGAAACAAGCGCTGCTTTACAGGCATATTATACACCCTCCCAGGTACGAAATTTAAAGAAATATTTCACTTTTATTGTTTCACTTTAAGCATTATTAAAATCACTGCTCCTGAAAAAACTGCAATTTTTTTAAACTTTTTTTTTGCATTGATACAGGTCCCCTGGGGCAGGACCTGGGTCCCCAAACCCTTTTTAGGACAATAACTTGCACATTAGTCTTTATAATAAGCACTTTTGATTTCGAACGTTCGAGTCCATTGTATTTAATAGGGTTCTAAAGTTCACACAAACTTTAGGTCTGTTCGCAGGTTCTGGTGTGAACCGAACAGGGGGGTGTTTGGCTCATCCCTAGTTTTTATTATTAAAACCTCCTTTTTTGACCTACACCATTGGAGCCCCTATTTTTTCTTCTCTTTACATGACCCTGTGGAAGATAAGTTTTTGAGTTCCCTCCAGTTGGTTTTTATTACGCTAGTCAGGGTTGCTGCTTACGCGCACCGGGTTGTGCTTGGATGTCTGGTAGACCCCCATGATTGCTTTATCTACAATACAGTTGGGTTACCTATACCAGAATAACCTGCGGCTGAGGAACATCGGATCCATCCGCCATACCTCGGGTTGATATCACCTGGATGCCAACGTGGTTTACTCCATCTTCCTTTGGATTCTCGTTGATACCCCCGTGGAACAGCCGTTTGGGATACCTTAAGCTCGATTGATCCGTTGTCGTATGACAGTCAAATCCAACGGTTCCGGTAAGCGCATTTGAATTACATCACTCACCTGAAGATTTGCGTTGGGATGTTCTTTGCAATCTCATGACATCTTCATCACGTTTATGTTTACACATGATTGACAATATATCACATTGAATGTTGTATATTTGGTCTTTTTGTGGACTGATTTCACTTTTTTGTTCACACTTGCTGAGTATCTTGCTCGGCCCCCCATTTTCTTATGTAGCACACAGATCCTTCACCCTGCTTACCTCCACTCGCAGAGTGGGACACACCATGCCACATGCCCAGTATCCTCCATCTTGTATAGGGTGAGCGGTGTTAATTAATTTGGGTCCTGCAGCGAGTTACCTCCTTCCGTTGGTTCTCGTCCCTAGAGTGTAGGGAAAAGTCTATTCTCTCTCTAGGAAGTCCAGACAATATTAAACTCAATAAAAGGAGTTTATTTTACTTGCTTGCAACTTGACAGGAAAGGTTGGAGATAAAGAGGATGAACAGGGAGGCTGGTTCAGGCACACAGTACTCAATCACCACTCGTCGCCACTCAAGCCTGAGTGGGTTTTGCTCACCTGGGTAGTCCCCTCTCACGGTCCTAGCAGCCGGTGTCGAGCACGAAACATTCAATTTAAGCTTTTCCTTGGGATACGATCAGGACATGAACCTCTAAGTCCCTTACTTCCCAGCACTTGCAACACTTTAGAAACTTTAGGTTCCAATGGGGCACGTCACAAGGCTTTTGGCGGATCATGGAATCCTTCCCTCTGACAGGTAACCAGGCCTCTCCCGAGACGGCGACATCCTTCACCAAACCTCGCAGAAAGGTTCTCCCCTGGTTTCCTCTCCTTCAGAGCGGGACACCCTCCCACGGGCACCCTGGGACTCCTCTGTTGGCGTAGGCCTCAGATAAAGGTGCTGGGCCCACCTGGAACAATGTGGCCTCGGGCTAAAGGTGCCCGGGACCAAACACACATACACACGCACCCCTGGCCTGGAGGGCCACAGGGCACGAACTGTTCCCCGAATAATGGCGTCTACCCCTTATGTACCCTCTCCTGGCATGCACAGCAGCAGACCACGCCCACTGCAGGCCGCTGAGAGAGGACACCCAATAGCGCTGCAACGCTACCTGTGGTTCAACCCGAGACCTGGGCGACAGTGCTACCCACAGGCCACAGGGAACTGTACTGCCAGGCAACACCACAACAGAGCAGAGGCCTAATGAAAGAAATCCAGCAGCCTGAGCCTAACTACTTGCTCAGGCTGACCCCTAAATTTAAGCATAGCGACCCCAGTTTTGGGGGTCCGCTACACTTATGTCACACCTTTTGGTTACATTTTGGTTTAACACGTAGCGCTACACATTTATCTTCACGCCATTGTGGGAACGGCTGCGATTTCTGTAATTTATAATATATCTATTTTGTGTCTGTTGACGTGTTTTTGGTGTGTAAGTATGGCACTTATTGTTTCTCTGCTGGCATGTGTTGTAAATAAATGGATGCTAAAAGGATAAAAATGGATATGAAGGCTGAAACTTTCAGCAACCAATCAGTGAGCGGTAATAATGTTCAGTAACCTCTAGCAACCAATGGGTGAGCAGTAACCTCAATGTTCAGTAACCTATAGTAACCAAATCAGTGAGCAGTAAGGATGTGCAGGAACCAATTAGTGAGCTTGTACCAGTTTTTGGGATGGAGAGCGAAATTGCATGGGGGGGGGGGCAAGAAAATGTTTGCCCAGGGTCCAATCAATATTAAAGACAGCCCTGGATCTTACCAGAAATGCAGCATCCTTGTCACTTCCTGTGAGCCCAACAGATTGCAAAAACAATGTTCTCTTTCTTCTGTAAACCACTAATCTCCCTATCCTCTATATCAGAGGTCTCTAAACTATTGTCCCCCAGCTGTTGAGGAACTACAAGTCCTATCATCATTCTGCCTCTGGGAGTCATGTCTGTGGCCCTCTGAGTCTTGCAATGCATCATGAGACTTGCAGACCCCTGTATTAAATTGAGATGAACAGAGTTGCTTGTGGTCCAGCCTGGGTGGCAACCATGACTCCCTCTATAGATATAGTGTACAGTGATGAGAAAATATAGCAAACCAGGGACAGGAAATGTGTTATTTTCAGGATTACGGGGTGAAAGCAAAGAGAAAATGGCTAGAAAACAAGGAAACCGACTGTGGTCACAATATCTAAAGACTGGTAAGCTACGATACACTATATAATTAAAAATGGGTGTACTATGTTGTGCTATTGAGTGCTATAAGACTACAAAACTTACTAAGCGGATCGCTCACACCTACACACACTCTCTAAACGTGTAACAAAGTGCAAAATTGTATTCAAAAGAGGTGCCGCGCTCCCAAATGATAATGTGCTAGTATGCCTATAAATCTGTTTACATGGCAATTTTCAAACTTAGCATATCATGTCAAACCATATATTACATTAATAAAACAAAACAAACAATGCATCAGTCCATAAAGTGTCCTTTGGTATGAATTTGCGTGCATATGCTCAATCTTTCATAAAAAACAGGCTTGTGTTCACATATCCAAACGACTGCTTCCTTAACCACTCGCTTACTGGGCACTTAAACCCCCCTCCTGCCCAGACCAATTTTCAGCTTTCAGCGCTCTCACTCTTTGAATGACAAATGCGCAGTCATACAACACTGTACCCATTTTTTCCCACAAATAGACCTTTTTTTTTTGGTATTTGATCACCTTGTTAAAAAAAATTAAAAAGACCAACTTTTTAAAAAGAAATACAAAACTGTTTAATATTTTGTTAATTTTTTTTGAAAACTGGTAATTTTTCTCCTTCATTGATGTACGCTGATGAGGCTGCACTGATGGGCATCGATAAGGCGGCACTGGTAGGCGGCACTGGTGGGCACTGAGAGGCGGCATTGGTGGGCACTGAGAGGTGACACTGAGAGGTGGCACTGATGAGTATCACTGAAGGGCATTGATAGGTGGCACTGGTGGGCACTGAGAATTGGCACTAATAGGTGGCACTGATAGGTGACACTGATAGCTGGCAGTGATGGGCACTGATAGGTGCAGTGACGGGCACTGATAGGTGGCAGTGTTGGTCACTGATGGGTGGCAATGATGGGCACTGATCAGCACTGGTAGGTGAGACTGATAGGCAGCACTGCTAGGTGGCACTGATGAGGCACTGACTGGCACCACTGGTGGGCATTGATAGGTGGCAGTGATGGGCACTGATAGGTGGCACTTTATTGCACTGGTAGTCACTGTGGGCATTGGCAGATGGCACTGGCAGGGGGCACTGGCAGGGGCACTGGCAGGCGGTACTGGTGGGCACTAATGAGGCTGATGTGCCTCTTCCACTGGGGACCGATGTCCCTTTACGCAAGAGACGGTGATCTGCTTTTTTTTCTCCTCACACTGTCAGCGTAAGGAGAGAAAAAAAACGATTACCGAGCTTTGTTTACATCACATGATCAGCTTCATTGGCTGACAGCTGATCACGTGGTAAGGAGCTGGGACCAGCCCCTTACTCGGATCTGTGATCACCCGAGTCTCAGTGACTCGGTGATCACAGCGTGTGCCGCGAGCGCCCTGCCGGGGGAGCATGGGGCGCGTGCAAAGCGGAGAACGTCTATTGACAGCCTCCCGGCAATTGGCTATAGCGTGGACGCCTAGTGGTTAAATAGTGTTCACCACTATGTGCTCCAGTTATCCTCATGCATAAGTGATAATCCCCTCATCCGATGTGCCCTCGCCTGGGGGATAAGACCAATCACTGGTCTATATGCGTTTTTGTCCCTCTCAGGGGATCTATTTTTGCAGTTTCCTTTGCTGGCGATCCTGATATTAGAATCCTTCTTCTCTTACACTTATCTCCATACACCCAAATCATAAAAAGAGAGAAAGCTGGACATAGTGCTGTATCTTTTAAAACAACCGGTTTATTAAACACTAAGTGTAGCGCTTGGTTGCTACTAGTAACAAACCTCCACCAAGTCACCCTGCTGCCAGACCCCCATATATCACTTCGGAGACAATGAGCAGTAATTTGCGTTGTTTTGTTTTTGTTTATTGCAGGAATATAACCATAGGTGTGCGCAGCCTATTGCATTAGGGTGTGCACCCCAAAGCTCAAACACACATGAACGCCACCTGTTGTCACAGGAAGGGGCGCTGGTGGTGGGAGCCAGTTGATTGGAAGCATATTACTATACACCCTAAATACAGGTGTAATGTGTTCCTAAAGATGAACCTAGATTTTAATATAATGGGGGTATTTACAATGGCCACTGGCACCCCCAACCACCCACCTGGTGCTGCTCCTGGATAATGCTAATACACAGGGGGTGATTAGGGTGTGCCTAGGCACACCCGACACATAATGTGCACACGCCTATGAATATAACTTGGTTGGGGTAAAGGAAGATATGGGATGCCCATAGCACTTGTTGAATTGCCATCACATCTAGAGAACATAGATTAGTAGATTTAGCCCTGAAATCTGATGCACTCCTAACATTCACAGTCTCTTCCCCTGCACATCTCCATGCAGACTATTGCTCCTCCTCCTCTGCACTAGCTCCTGCAGAATGTCACTCCCCAGCACTTTTTCTCCTTCTGTACAAATCGTTTTCTGCAAAACTGTTAGATTCCTGTCTCATCACCTCCAGTAAGACAAAAAAGGATCACTCTGAATAACCCCAGCTTGCTGGCTGTACTTAGTTACTGTTACAAAAGTCTTTTGAATGGTGTTACCTGGGCGCTTTACTAGGCCAGAGGTATACTGTACCTCTCCCCGGCGGCCTAGTAGTTTTAGTAGCACATGGCAACAAACGGACTACTGCTCCCAGCCAGTCCAGAGTGGAAATCCTGTGCTCCCCGGCCACACAGTCTCTCCTCTGTTCCCGAACTCCTCACCCAGCACTCCACTGGTGTATCTACACTGACCTTCTCCTGCACCAAGTCCATGATGGAGAACTTTATCCGGAAACACGTTCCAGAAGCACCTCCGGCCCTTCTGCTCCAGGAATTCCTCATCTGCGACTGTGTACAGAATCGGACCTCATCTATGACTGTGTAAGGATGAGGTTCCCTCACAGCTCCCTCTGGTCCTCCTCCGCATGCGGCATTCCCCCCCCCTAGATGGGGACGCCCTGCCTAGTATTCCATTCTCCACTTCTCCAGGCCAGAAATCCCTCTCCAGCAGCATGTGACCTCAGCTTATATGGGAGGCCTGTCCCCTGCCAATACCAAATGGGGATTGGTCAGGGCTCCTCACATGAGCTGTCTACCACTCCAGCTTCCGGCCCAGCCCCTATTCCATAACAATCTTCCTGGAAGCAAAGGAGGCACCTCAGAGCCAGAGCACAGGTGGTCACACCCACTGCTACACTAATTACTCCTAGCCCCAGATCAAAACAAGCAGGCCTAGCCTAGAGTACAGGCCTGCCTAAATTTTACCTGCGCTGACAGTTTTAACCAGAAAAATCATATTCTAGCACCTACCTATAGTAGAGGGTGCTACATAAGTATAAAAACACTCACATTTTCCTGGTGCTAAGAGTGCATCAAACTGTAAAAAGCATTCAGTCCTCACAGTGCGGGTATAAGACAATCAGACAGTATTTCCAAGGTATGCTAAGACAATGCCAACAGATTGCCCCCTCACTTACACGTTACACCACAGGGTCACTTGGCTTCCTCAGGGGGATAAGAGAATTCTAATCTCAGGATCACCAGCAAAGGCATGAAACAGCATTGAATAGATCCCCAGAGAGGGACAAAAGCACATATAGACCATTGGTTGGTCTTATCCCCCAGGTGAGGGCACATCAGATGAGGGAATTATCACTAATGCATGTGGATGACTGGAGCACATAATGGTGAACACTAATTAAGGAAGCAGTCATTTAAATATGTGAACACATGCCTGTTTTTTATGAAAGATTGAGCATATGCAAGTAAATTCATACCAAGGGACTGATGCACTGTTTGTTTTGTTAATGTTATATATGGTTGATATGATATGCTGAGTTTGAAGATTGCTATGCAAACAGATTTAAAGGGACACTAGCACAATAGCATTTGGGAGAGCAGCACCACTTTTGAATACAATGATATACTTGCTATATACTATATTATATTTTTGGGGATAGATACGCTTTAAAGCTAAATTCCACTTTTGTCGAGAGAAAAAAAAACATGATCATTACAAAAATGTTGCTAAGTTTTTTGCCAATTCACCCCCTCTTTGTTGTGAAGAAATAATAGACAATTTGAGAGGCCAGTCCCCAACTGGTCCTCAAAACAAAGAAAGGGAAATATGGACTATTGCGGTACAGGTATAATTGATATGGATTCACATAGATAAGAACATTGTGGAATGTTCTTAATACAAAATCAATATAAAATCAGGCAAGACATACATTTATAGGTACATAAAATATTGCATGATGAACAACCAATAAATATCACAAGTATAATGGTCCCCAAGAGGGTAAGATCACATTGGAATGATTGTTCACAGGTGACATATCTTAACTAGTTTCGCGGTCTCAAGGCCGCTTCTTCAGGAGAAATTCCGTGACCATGTTCAGCCAAGGCTACTGTGCCAATAAAAGTTCCCCTGTGGCGACTAGGGGGAACGTGCAAAGTCTGGACGTATATCTTTAAAAAGATAAAGTACACTGGAGTATCCACGTTATTTAGCAATAAATACGGAAAAAATGCAA
The DNA here is from genome assembly GCA_029206835.1 of Rana muscosa. NCBI lineage: Eukaryota > Metazoa > Chordata > Amphibia > Anura > Ranidae > Rana > Rana muscosa. Next base: position 90,508,681 of record CM055128.1, on the reverse strand, counting down.
CCCCTAAACTCTTCATTGAGCCAGAGGAGGGAATGCTGCTATGTGCCTGGCTGCTGCTGCACTATTGAGAATAACTTGGTAAAAATCAGCTGCCCTTTCAGAGGTAATGCTACATTCAGGAAAAGGGGAACTCTAAACTGGTTTGCTTATCAACAAAGCCATGTGATCACCATGTAAGCTTTAACATGGCTTTTCATATTTTTGAGGGTTAGGCCTCGTACACACGACCGATTTTCTCTGCAAGAACCAGCAAGAAACTTGCTGGCAGAGAGGTCTTGCCGAGTAAATCGGCCGTGTGTACGCAGCTATCGGGTTTCTCGTCGAGAAAACCGACAAGTAACCTCGACGAGAAAATAGAGAACCTGCTCTCTATTTTCTCATCGAGATTCTCCTCGGCATGTTTCTCGACGAGAAAAGTGAGTGTGTGTACACTTACCTGTCCTCCCGGAAGCCCGCGCATGTTCGAAATGAATTTGACGCATGCGCGGTAGCTTCCTAGGCATACGTAGGGTATACCAAGATGGCGGCGACGGCATCGAATGTGACGAGCGCATGCTCGTCGTAGTCGATGACGTCACCGCGTACGCTCCATTCAAAGAACCGCGGGTTCTTTGAAACGAGCGTGTGTACACTCGGCCGGGACAAGTTTCTTGTCCAAGAATCTCGTCGAAAAAAACGACATGTTTTTTTCAACGAGAATCTCGGCCGTGTGTACGAGGCCTGAGGGCCGTTTCTTGGCTTTGTTAATTAACAAAGTCATTAATCCCAATGTTAGAGCTGTCATGATGATCATAAGACTTTGTTAGAAAACAAAGCCATGTGAGTTTTTTTAAAGCAAAATTAGCTTTGGTTGAAATTTGTGGCTACTTTCAATGACATTTTGGCAACATTTATATCTTTATATCTTTAGGTCAAAATTAATTTTGGTAAAACTAGTCAACTCATGCTTACTGCTTACATGATGATGAACATTAGTCCGGATCTCACCAAAAATTGATTTCCTGTTGCAGGGAATGCTTCTAATTTGACTTGTAGTTCAGCAGGAAGTGACAATGGAAGTTGTAGACAATTTTATCAAAGAATATCAAAGCAGCTGAAAACTGAAATGCAAAGGGTAATTTTAATAACACTACATTACAAAAAGGCTTGCATGGCAATTATATATATGTTGTATACTTTTTTTTCTATAAGGAGCTCTTCAAAGAAATATTTAACCCTCCTAGCATAAATCCATCAGTTTATCAGTGATGATGGAAGGACATTAAAATGTGTAAATACATATCTTGCTCTAGACTACAGTCATTCCCTACTTTTACCTCTTTTTCCTCATCTGGATAATGATTCGGAGATTTGTTACTTTTTAATTTGTTCTGTTTTTAGGGTTTTCATCCATTTATTGCATATAAAAGGAAAACTAATTTTATCACTCATTGAAGTCTGTTCTCTCTGATATTCTGAGTAAGTTTTGGTTACAATTTACTTTTGCTATTCATTGGGTTTGATCTATGTCTAATCCACTACTATGTATGTTAAAGGACTCACCCTTATTAAATGAAATCTCCAAAGTTCTTCTGTTGAAGATATCTCTTTCAAAAACATATATTAAATATTACCTTTCCTAATATTCTAAAGTCAGTGCCCTGAAAGAAACCTCAAGTAGGTGGTCCCAAAGTTTCCAATTTGATATTTCAGCAGAAGCTCTTCAAAGGTCTCCAAATAGATTTAGATTTTATTTCTTACACCTGAATCTTTAAGGTAGCAGAATTTTTCACTAAGCCTACATACGTTTTGGCATACCTCGTAATGGTGCTCTAGGCTGCATTAAAGCCCAATTGAAGTTACAGAAATAGATATGCAGTCAGATAGACTTTATTCTATCAACCTCTATTTTCCTAGTCTTGCTGTCACTTTTCTTTTATAGAAGATGTGCCCGGTGTTTAAAATGTAGCTCTGCAGTCCAATAGGCACAAGTAAATACCCAGTTCACTCACAAGTCTGGATAAAGATACTGGTGTAGGCAGGGCACAGTAGTGTGAGGGCATAAATGAGCATTAACACTGAGAAAAAAAAGTATTTCCATGCAAAAATCAGTCACAAATCATAATATGCAAGTGGACTACAAAAATACAAAGGTGACATCATTTACAGTATGTCTTAATAAATGTCCAAAATGCAGTACATGCAATTAGAGATGGCCTTGCGGTTCGCCCGCGGTCGGATCGCGGCGAACTTTGCGAGTTCGCTATTCGCCGAACCGGCTGACATATGGCGCTGTTCGCGGCCGCCATATTCTTTTACATTGTGGAGAACTTTGACCCATGACACATCCATCATGTGGTACAGGACAGCCAATTGAGACATTTCAGCAGATGGACATACCCCCTACCTTATAAATAGACCTGATCTGGCTGCCATTTTACATTCTGTCTTTTGTCAGCGTAGGGAAAGGTTGCTGTGTGGAGAACGGACAGACTGTAATCACTAGCTATTAGGTCCACAAAAGTCCTTTTAAGGACTGGTATAGGTGTACTATTGTTTGGTGTGCAGTATATAGGGGTGTAATACACTTATAATATACTTTCAAATATAGAAAGCATATTATAGTTCATTTCAATTGTGCAGCATTGGGACTGCAGTGCTGAGCGGTTCTGCAGCTGTCTTTAGTCAGTGTAGGGAGGTTGCTCTGTGTGTACTAGCAGGGACAGACTCTACTAATCACTAGCTATTAGGTCCACAAAAGTCCTTTTAAGGACTGGTATAGGTGTACAGTAGTGATGAGCCGAACACCCCCGGGTTCGGTTCGCACCAGAACCCGCGAACGGACCGAAAGTTCGAACGAACATTAGAACCCTATTAAATACAATGGATGCGAACGTTCGAATTCTAAAGTGCTAATTATAACAACTATTATGCATGTTATTGTCCTAAAAAGGGTTTGGGAACCCGGGTTCTGCACCAGGGGACATGTATCAATGCAAAAAGAAGTTTTAAAAACGGTCGTTTTTCGGGAGCAGTCATTTTAATGATGCATAAAGTGAAAAAAAAAAAGTCAAATATTCCTTTAAATATCGTACCTGGGGGGTGTCTAAAGTATGCCTGTGAAGTGCCACGTGTTTCCCGTGTTTAGAACTGTCCCTGCACAAAATGACACTTCTAAAGGAAAAAAAAGCCATTTAAAACTGCTTGCGGCTTTAATGTAATGTCTGGTCCCGGTAATATGGATGAAATTCTTTAAGAAAAATGGCATAGCTACCCCATGACCCCCCCCCCCCTACCCCAGCCCATTACCAGCCCCTTTGGGTCTTGTATGGATATTAAGGGGAACCCCGCACATAAAATAAAAAAGGCCCTATATACTCTGAACAGCCCTATACAGGCGGTGCATACAAGACAGGGACTGTAGGTTTGTTCTTATGTAGAATCTGTTTGTAATTTTGAACAGGTACATTGTTGAAGTGTAGCTCCAGACCAAAAATCTATTTTTAAACTTTTTGGAAAACATAGGTAAGGGTTATCACCCCTGTAACATTTGTTTTGCTGTCTGTGCCCCTGTTCAGAACATTTCACCTCACTTTCCGTCCCAATGACAACTGTTTTTGAAATGTGGTGTTTTTCTTGAAACAAGGATTGCTGATAAAGCATCAGTACAGAGGAGACACCTTTCTCCCATATTTATTCTTACAGGAGAGAATTTTCCTTCCTAGTGGTAGATTTCCTCTCACTTCCTGTTGTCTTCTTGCGTTTGCAAGTAGGAGTCGTTTGTAAGTTGGATGTTTGAAAGTAGGGACCTGCCGTATATACTCTGCAGAAATAGGCCCCTTAGTTGTTGGTGTTGGCACAACACTGTAAGCACTCACAGTTACTCTTGGTTGGTGCTGGAACGCCCTGCTGTCAACTATTATATCAGGAATTTTAATTACATATAATTGTTGAACAGTGGTAGTAAAAATTGGGCCTTTGATGGTGGTGCTGGTGCCACAACACTGTAAGCCCTGACAGTTACTCTTGGTGGGTGCAGCAATGGGCCCTGCTGTGAATTATTAGATCAAGAATTGTAATTACATGCCCCTGTTGAACAGGGGCTGAAAAATTGGGCCTTAGGCACTGGTGGCACAACACTGCAACCCCTCACAGATACTGTACTTGGAGCACAGCAATGAGCCCTGTTGCAAAGTATTGCTTCAAAAATTGTAATTACACGCCCCTGTTAAACAGGGGCTGAAAAATTGGGCGTTAGGCACTGGTGGCGGCACCCATAAACAAAAATGATCTTCCAAGCTATCATCATCAATCGTATCATTGAGGACTCGGAGGAGGAGGATAGCCAGTCAACATAACAGCACAGGCACTCAGCATCAGCATCAGTCTTGAAGGGATGTGACATGTTAAAATCAATTAGTCTGTTATATCAGCATCAGGTGTGTGGTAGCTGGTGGTGATCCAAGACTGGTTCATCTTGATGAAAGTCAGTCGATCAACCGAGTCGGTGGACAGGCGCACCCTGTGATCCGTGACAAATCCTCCAGCAGCACTGAATGTGCGTTCCGAAAGAACGCTGGATGCAGGACAGGCCAGTAGCTCAATTGCATACTGTGCAAGCTCTGGCCAGTGATCCATCCTCAAGACCCAGTAAGCCAGAGGATTTTCGGTGGGGAAGGTGTCCAAGTCTGACCTTGCCCCTAGATATTCCTGCACCATGTTTATCAGACGCTGGCGATGGTTGCTGGAACCGATCATACTTTGGGGCTGCGGACTAAAGAATTGTCTGAACGCATCGGTCAGACGGCCACCTTCCCCACCGCTCCTTCTTTGACTGGCCGAAGCCTCAGCAACTCGTTGTCCAGGACCAGGAGTTTGCAACCTCCCAGTCTCTGGGAACGCGTTGCACAGACCTTTCTGCAAGGCCTCCCGGAGTTGTCTCATCCTCTGCTCCCTCTGCGACGGTAACATAAGGTCCGCAACCTTACCCTTGTACCGTGGATCAAGGAGAGTGGCCAGCCAGTAATGGTCCCTCTCCTTGATCCGAAGAATACGAGGATCCTTCCGCAGACTTTGCAGGATCAGGGAGGCCATGCAGCGTAGGTTTGCTGAGGCATTCGCTCCGGAGTCCTCTGGGTCACTAAGGACGACATGATCCGCAGCCACCTCCTCCCAGCCACGTACAAGTCCACTGGTTTCTTGGGACTGTAAATCATCCCTAAAAGACTGCTGCTGATGATGCTGAGTGCCAGCCTCCACCTCCATGCTGACACAATCCTCCTCCTCCTCCTCCTCCTCCTCTTCCTGTGCGATGGGTGGGACAGAAGGAACACTGTCTGGGTAAAGGGGGCCTTGAGAGGCAAGGAAGTCCTCCTCTTCCTGCCTCTGTTCTGCCTCAAGTGCCCTGTCCATTATTCCACGCAGCTTGTGCTCCAACAGGTGGACAAGAGGTACAGTGTCACTGATGCATGCACTGTCACTGCTCACCATCCTCGTGGCCTCCTCAAATGGTGCCAGGACAGTGCATGCATCCCTGATCATGCCCCACTGGCGTGGAGAAAAAAAACCAAGCTCCCCTGACCCTGTCCTGGTGCCGTAGTCGCACAGGTACTCATTGATGGCCCTCTGCTGCGTGTGCAGCCGCTGCAGCATGGCCAACGTTGAGTTCCACCTGGTGGGCATGTCACATATAAGGCGGTTCTTGGGCAGGTTCAACTCCTTTTGCAGCTCAGCCAGGCGAGCACTGGCATTATAAGATCTGCGGAAATGCACACAGACTTTCCTGGCCTGCCTCAGGACATCCTGTAAGCCCGGGTACCTGCCCAAGAACCGCTGCACCACCAGGTTAAGGACGTGAGCCACACAGGGCACATGGGTCAGTTGTCCCTGTCGGAGGGCGGAGAGGAGGTTGGTGCCATTGTCGCAAACCACCATTCCTGGCTTAAGCTGGCGTGGCGTCAACCACCTCTCGGCCTGGCCCTGCAGAGCAGACAGGACCTCTGCCCCAGTGTGGCTTCTGTCCCCCAAACACACCAGCGCAAGCACGGCATGGCATCTTTTTGCCTGCGTACTTGCGTAGCCCCGTGAACGGCTACGGAGCACCGCTGGTTCATAGGACAAACCACAGGAAGAGGCCATGGAGGAAGAAGAAGAGGAGGGGGTGGAGGAGAGAGGTGTGTCACAACCAGTAGTAGCATTTTGGAGGCGTGGCGGTGGGACAACCTCCAACACTACTGCACCTTGTCCTGAATCCTTCCAAGCTGCCAAAAGAGTGACCCAATGGGCCGTGAAAGAAAGGTAACGTCCCTGTCCATGCCTGCTGGACCATGAGTCAGCGGTAATATGCACCTTACCGCTGACCGCCCTGTCCAGCGAGGCCAAGACATTGCCTTCCACATGCCGGTAGAGAGCCGGAATAGCCTTCCGTGAGAAAAAGTGGCGTTTGGGAACCTGCCACTGAGGAACCGCACATTGCACAAACTCACGGAAGGGGGCCGAGTCTACCAACTGAAAAGGCAGCAGTTGAAGCGCTAGCAATTTAGCCAAGCTAGCATTCAACCGCTGGGCATGTGGATGGCTGGGAGTGAACTTCTTTCGACGGTCCAGCAGCTGGGGCAGGGAAATTTGCCTGCTAGAATCGGACGTCGGTGTACTGCTAGCAGAGTGGGCGCAAGTACTTGGCTGTGACACACCTAATTCTACACCTTCATTCCTCTCAGTGCATGTTTCAGAGAGGACTGAAGTTATAGTGGGGTTGGAGATCCCAGCTGATGCGGTGCAAGGAGAGGTCCGCTTTGTTCTTTGGTGTGGGTCTTTGAGGTAGGCTTGCCAACGAGCTGCATGGCAGGTCAACATATGTCTGGTCAGGCATGTGGTACCCAAGCGGCTGATGTTTTGGCCACGCGATATACGCTTGAGACATATGTTGCAAACAGCAGCTGTGCGATCTGATGCACTAGCCTCAAAAAAGGCCCACACCAAAGAACTTTTTGAATGACGGGCAGAGGCAGCGCCCTGCACAGGCGGAGCTCTGCGGTGTGATTCCGTCGGTGTACTGCCCTTACGCTGGCCACCAAAGGGCATCCTGCCTCGTTGGAGATGTGCCTCCTCCTCATCCTCCTCCTCCTCCTCTCTCCTATTAGGCACCCACGTGGAGTCAGTGACCTCATCATCCCCTCCCTCCTCATCACTGGAGCCAATCTGGCAGTATGCTGCAGCTGCTGGAACATGACTGCCAGATTGGTGTCCTTCTTGAGCATCCCCTCTGTCTGCTCTCACGCTACTGCCTTCCTCTAGCTGGGTTTCATCATCAGACCCTTCGAAACGCTGGGCATCCTCCTGGAGCATGTACCCAACACTGTGCTGAAACAGTTCGGGGGACTCCTCAGGAGGAGGACATGGTGGGTCTAGGGAAGGAGTGACTGATGATTTGTCTGACATTGATACCAGGGAAGACGACGCTTTGGCAGCTGCTTTTCCAGTACCCTGAGCCTGGGTGAGAGAGGATGAGGAGGAGGAGGAGGGCTTGGTCATCCACTCTACCAAGTCTTCGGCATGATGTGGCTCAACATGTCCAGCTGCCGAAAAGAAGGACAAGCGTGTCCCATGGCCATGTGCTGATGACAATGCACCGCGTCCACGACCAGCACTGTTGCCCCCAGACACAGAGCCTGCTTGCCCTCTTTTATTGCCTCCTGACTGTCTGCCTCTCCTTGTTTGCCTTCCAGACATTCTAATAGATGGCCTGCAGGGAGATGGGAAAAAAGCAATAAGGGCTACCTTCAGGTGTCCTTCTCTGTCCCTTGAAACAAGGACTTTCACAGTGAAAGAAACTGACACTCTCCCTACCTACAGTTTTCTGTCCCTAGAATAAATGTTTTTTTTAAGCACAATATAGCACAAGGACAATTCACTCACTGTCCTTACAGGTCCCTGGAAACAAGGACTTGCAGAGTGAAAGAAAAAAGAACACACTCCCTACCTACAGTTTTCTGTCCCTAGAAAAAATGTTTTTTTTAATCACAATATAGCACAAGAACAATTCACTCACTGTCCTTACAGGTCCCTGGAAACAAGGACTTGCAGAGTGAAATAAACTGACACTCTCCCTACCTACAGTTTTCTGTCCCTATAATAAATGTTTTTTTTAAGCACAATATAGCACAAGGAGAATTCACTCACTGTCCTTCCAGGTCCCTGGAAACAAGGACTTGCAGAGTGAAAGAAAAAAAACACTCTCCCTACCTACAGTTTTCTGTCCCTAGAAAAAATGTTTTTTTTAATCACAATATAGCACAAGGACAATTCACTCACTGTCCTTACAGGTCCCTGGAAACAAGGACTTGCAGAGTGAAATAAACTGACACTCTCCCTACCTACAGTTTTCTGTCCCTAGAATAAATGTTTTTTTTAAGCACAATATAGCACAAGGACAATTCACTCACTGTCCTTACAGGTCCCTGGAAACAAGGACTTGCAGAGTGAAAGAAAAAAAACACTCTCCCTACCTACAGTTTTCTGTCCCTAGAAAAAATGTTTTTTTTAATCACAATATAGCACAAGGACAATTCACTCACTGTCCTTACAGGTCCCTGGAAACAAGGACTTGCAGAGTGAAAGAAAAAAAACACTCTCCCTACCTACAGTTTTCTGTCCCTAGAAAAAATGTTTTTTTTAATCACAATATAGCACAAGGACAATTCACTCACTGTCCTTACAGGTCCCTGGAAACAAGGACTTGCAGAGTGAAAGAAAAAAAACACTCTCCCTACCTACAGTTTTCTGTCCCTAGAAAAAATGTTTTTTTTAATCACAATATAGCACAAGGACAATTCACTCACTGTCCTTACAGGTCCCTGGAAACAAGGACTTGCAGAGTGAAATAAACTGACACTCTCCCTACCTACAGTTTTCTGTCCCTAGAATAAATGTTTTTTTTAATCACAATATAGCACAAGGACAATTCACTCACTGTCCTTCCAGGTCCCTGGAAACAAGGACTTGCAGAGTGAAAGAAAAAAAACACTCTCCCTACCTACAGTTTTCTGTCCCTAGAAAAAATGTTTTTTTTAATCACAATATAGCACAAGGACAATTCACTCACTGTCCTTACAGGTCCCTGGAAACAAGGACTTGCAGAGTGAAATAAACTGACACTCTCCCTACCTACAGTTTTCTGTCCCTAGAATAAATGTTTTTTTTTAATCACAATATAGCACAAGGACAATTCACTCACTGTCCTTACAGGTCCCTGGAAACAAGGACTTGCAGAGTGAAAGAAAATAAACACTCTCCCTACCTACAGTTTTCTGTCCCTAGAATAAATGTTTTTTTTAAGCACAATATAGCACAAGGACAATTCACTCACTGTCCTTACAGGTCCCTGGAAACAAGGACTTGCAGAGTGAAATAAACTGACACTCTCCCTACCTACAGTTTTCTGTCCCTAGAATAAATGTTTTTTTTAAGCACAATATAGCACAAGGACAATTCACTCACTGTCCTTACAGGTCCCTGGAAACAAGGACTTGCAGAGTGAAAGAAAAAAAACACTCTCCCTACCTACAGTTTTCTGTCCCTAGAAAAAATGTTTTTTTTAATCACAATATAGCACAAGGACAATTCACTCACTGTCCTTACAGGTCCCTGGAAACAAGGACTTGCAGAGTGAAAGAAAAAAAACACTCTCCCTACCTACAGTTTTCTGTCCCTAGAAAAAATGTTTTTTTTAATCACAATATAGCACAAGGACAATTCACTCACTGTCCTTACAGGTCCCTGGAAACAAGGACTTGCAGAGTGAAATAAACTGACACTCTCCCTACCTACAGTTTTCTGTCCCTAGAATAAATGTTTTTTTTAATCACAATATAGCACAAGGACAATTCACTCACTGTCCTTACAGGTCCCTGGAAACAAGGACTTGCAGAGTGAAATAAACTGACACTCTCCCTACCTACAGTTTTCTGTCCCTAGAATAAATTTTTTTTTTAAGCACAATATAGCACAAGGAGAATTCACTCACTGTCCTTCCAGGTCCCTGGAAACAAGGACTTGCAGAGTGAAAGAAAAAAAACACTCTCCCTACCTACAGTTTTCTGTCCCTAGAAAAAATGTTTTTTTTAATCACAATATAGCACAAGGACAATTCACTCACTGTCCTTACAGGTCCCTGGAAACAAGGACTTGCAGAGTGAAATAAACTGACACTCTCCCTACCTACAGTTTTCTGTCCCTAGAATAAATGTTTTTTTTTTATCACAATATAGCACAAGGACAATTCACTCACTGTCCTTACAGGTCCCTGGAAACAAGGACTTGCAGAGTGAAAGAAAATAAACACTCTCCCTACCTACAGTTTTCTGTCCCTAGAATAAATGTTTTTTTTAAGCACAATATAGCACAAGGACAATTCACTCACTGTCCTTACAGGTCCCTGGAAACAAGGACTTGCAGAGTGAAATAAACTGACACTCTCCCTACCTACAGTTTTCTGTCCCTAGAATAAATGTTTTTTTTAAGCACAATATAGCACAAGGACAATTCACTCACTGTCCTTACAGGTCCCTGGAAACAAGGACTTGCAGAGTGAAAGAAAAAAAACACTCTCCCTACCTACAGTTTTCTGTCCCTAGAAAAAATGTTTTTTTTAATCACAATATAGCACAAGGACAATTCACTCACTGTCCTTACAGGTCCCTGGAAACAAGGACTTGCAGAGTGAAAGAAAAAAAACACTCTCCCTACCTACAGTTTTCTGTCCCTAGAAAAAATGTTTTTTTTAATCACAATATAGCACAAGGACAATTCACTCACTGTCCTTACAGGTCCCTGGAAACAAGGACTTGCAGAGTGAAATAAACTGACACTCTCCCTACCTACAGTTTTCTGTCCCTAGAATAAATGTTTTTTTTAATCACAATATAGCACAAGGACAATTCACTCACTGTCCTTACAGGTCCCTGGAAACAAGGACTTGCAGAGTGAAATAAACTGACACTCTCCCTACCTACAGTTTTCTGTCCCTAGAATAAATGTTTTTTTTAAGCACAATATAGCACAAGGAGAATTCACTCACTGTCCTTCCAGGTCCCTGGAAACAAGGACTTGCAGAGTGAAAGAAAAAAAACACTCTCCCTACCTACAGTTTTCTGTCCCTAGAAAAAATGTTTTTTTTAATCACAATATAGCACAAGGACAATTCACTCACTGTCCTTACAGGTCCCTGGAAACAAGGACTTGCAGAGTGAAATAAACTGACACTCTCCCTACCTACAGTTTTCTGTCCCTAGAATAAATGTTTTTTTTAATCACAATATAGCACAAGGACAATTCACTCACTGTCCTTACAGGTCCCTGGAAACAAGGACTTGCAGAGTGAAAGAAAATAAACACTCTCCCTACCTACAGTTTTCTGTCCCTAGAATAAATGTTTTTTTTAAGCACAATATAGCACAAGGACAATTCACTCACTGTCCTTACAGGTCCCTGGAAACAAGGACTTGCAGAGTGAAATAAACTGACACTCTCCCTACCTACAGTTTTCTGTCCCTAGAATAAATGTTTTTTTTAAGCACAATATAGCACAAGGACAATTCACTCACTGTCCTTACAGGTCCCTGGAAACAAGGACTTGCAGAGTGAAAGAAAAAAAACACTCTCCCTACCTACAGTTTTCTGTCCCTAGAAAAAATGTTTTTTTTAATCACAATATAGCACAAGGACAATTCACTCACTGTCCTTACAGGTCCCTGGAAACAAGGACTTGCAGAGTGAAAGAAAAAAAACACTCTCCCTACCTACAGTTTTCTGTCCCTAGAAAAAATGTTTTTTTTAATCACAATATAGCACAAGGACAATTCACTCACTGTCCTTACAGGTCCCTGGAAACAAGGACTTGCAGAGTGAAATAAACTGACACTCTCCCTACCTACAGTTTTCTGTCCCTAGAATAAATGTTTTTTTTAAGCACAATATAGCACAAGGACAATTCACTCACTGTCCGTACAGGTCCCTGGAAACAAGGACTTGCAGAGTGAAAGAAAAAAAACACTCTCCCTACCTACAGTTTTCTGTCCCTAGAAAAAATGTTTTTTTTTAATCACAATATAGCACAAGGACAATTCACTCACTGTCCTTACAGGTCCCTGGAAACAAGGACTTGCAGAGTGAAAGAAAATAAACACTCTCCCTACCTACAGTTTTCTGTCCCTAGAATAAATGTTTTTTTTAAGCACAATATAGCACAAGGACAATTCACTCACTGTCCTTACAGGTCCCTGGAAACAAGGACTTGCAGAGTGAAATAAACTGACACTCTCCCTACCTACAGTTTTCTGTCCCTAGAATAAATGTTTTTTTTAATCACAATATAGCACAAGGACAATTCACTCACTGTCCTTACAGGTCCCTGGAAACAAGGACTTGCAGAGTGAAATAAACTGACACTCTCCCTACCTACAGTTTTCTGTCCCTAGAATAAATGTTTTTTTTAAGCACAATATAGCACAAGGACAATTCACTCACTGTCCTTACAGGTCCCTGGAAACAAGGACTTGCAGAGTGAAAGAAAAAAAACACTCTCCCTACCTACAGTTTTCTGTCCCTAGAAAAAATGTTTTTTTTAATCACAATATAGCACAAGGACAATTCACTCACTGTCCTTACAGGTCCCTGGAAACAAGGACTTGCAGAGTGAAAGAAAAAAAACACTCTCCCTACCTACAGTTTTCTGTCCCTAGAAAAAATGTTTTTTTTAATCACAATATAGCACAAGGACAATTCACTCACTGTCCTTACAGGTCCCTGGAAACAAGGACTTGCAGAGTGAAAGAAAAAAAACACTCTCCCTACCTACAGTTTTCTGTCCCTAGAAAAAATGTTTTTTTTAATCACAATATAGCACAAGGACAATTCACTCACTGTCCTTACAGGTCCCTGGAAACAAGGACTTGCAGAGTGAAATAAACTGACACTCTCCCTACCTACAGTTTTCTGTCCCTAGAATAAATGTTTTTTTTAATCACAATATAGCACAAGGACAATTCACTCACTGTCCTTCCAGGTCCCTGGAAACAAGGACTTGCAGAGTGAAAGAAAAAAAACACTCTCCCTACCTACAGTTTTCTGTCCCTAGAAAAAATGTTTTTTTTAATCACAATATAGCACAAGGACAATTCACTCACTGTCCTTACAGGTCCCTGGAAACAAGGACTTGCAGAGTGAAATAAACTGACACTCTCCCTACCTACAGTTTTCTGTCCCTAGAATAAATGTTTTTTTTTAATCACAATATAGCACAAGGACAATTCACTCACTGTCCTTACAGGTCCCTGGAAACAAGGACTTGCAGAGTGAAAGAAAATAAACACTCTCCCTACCTACAGTTTTCTGTCCCTAGAATAAATGTTTTTTTTAAGCACAATATAGCACAAGGACAATTCACTCACTGTCCTTACAGGTCCCTGGAAACAAGGACTTGCAGAGTGAAATAAACTGACACTCTCCCTACCTACAGTTTTCTGTCCCTAGAATAAATGTTTTTTTTAAGCACAATATAGCACAAGGACAATTCACTCACTGTCCTTACAGGTCCCTGGAAACAAGGACTTGCAGAGTGAAAGAAAAAAAACACTCTCCCTACCTACAGTTTTCTGTCCCTAGAAAAAATGTTTTTTTTAATCACAATATAGCACAAGGACAATTCACTCACTGTCCTTACAGGTCCCTGGAAACAAGGACTTGCAGAGTGAAAGAAAAAAAACACTCTCCCTACCTACAGTTTTCTGTCCCTAGAAAAAATGTTTTTTTTAATCACAATATAGCACAAGGACAATTCACTCACTGTCCTTACAGGTCCCTGGAAACAAGGACTTGCAGAGTGAAATAAACTGACACTCTCCCTACCTACAGTTTTCTGTCCCTAGAATAAATGTTTTTTTTAATCACAATATAGCACAAGGACAATTCACTCACTGTCCTTACAGGTCCCTGGAAACAAGGACTTGCAGAGTGAAATAAACTGACACTCTCCCTACCTACAGTTTTCTGTCCCTAGAATAAATTTTTTTTTTAAGCACAATATAGCACAAGGAGAATTCACTCACTGTCCTTCCAGGTCCCTGGAAACAAGGACTTGCAGAGTGAAAGAAAAAAAACACTCTCCCTACCTACAGTTTTCTGTCCCTAGAAAAAATGTTTTTTTTAATCACAATATAGCACAAGGACAATTCACTCACTGTCCTTACAGGTCCCTGGAAACAAGGACTTGCAGAGTGAAATAAACTGACACTCTCCCTACCTACAGTTTTCTGTCCCTAGAATAAATGTTTTTTTTTTATCACAATATAGCACAAGGACAATTCACTCACTGTCCTTACAGGTCCCTGGAAACAAGGACTTGCAGAGTGAAAGAAAATAAACACTCTCCCTACCTACAGTTTTCTGTCCCTAGAATAAATGTTTTTTTTAAGCACAATATAGCACAAGGACAATTCACTCACTGTCCTTACAGGTCCCTGGAAACAAGGACTTGCAGAGTGAAATAAACTGACACTCTCCCTACCTACAGTTTTCTGTCCCTAGAATAAATGTTTTTTTTAAGCACAATATAGCACAAGGACAATTCACTCACTGTCCTTACAGGTCCCTGGAAACAAGGACTTGCAGAGTGAAAGAAAAAAAACACTCTCCCTACCTACAGTTTTCTGTCCCTAGAAAAAATGTTTTTTTTAATCACAATATAGCACAAGGACAATTCACTCACTGTCCTTACAGGTCCCTGGAAACAAGGACTTGCAGAGTGAAAGAAAAAAAACACTCTCCCTACCTACAGTTTTCTGTCCCTAGAAAAAATGTTTTTTTTAATCACAATATAGCACAAGGACAATTCACTCACTGTCCTTACAGGTCCCTGGAAACAAGGACTTGCAGAGTGAAATAAACTGACACTCTCCCTACCTACAGTTTTCTGTCCCTAGAATAAATGTTTTTTTTAATCACAATATAGCACAAGGACAATTCACTCACTGTCCTTACAGGTCCCTGGAAACAAGGACTTGCAGAGTGAAATAAACTGACACTCTCCCTACCTACAGTTTTCTGTCCCTAGAATAAATGTTTTTTTTAAGCACAATATAGCACAAGGAGAATTCACTCACTGTCCTTCCAGGTCCCTGGAAACAAGGACTTGCAGAGTGAAAGAAAAAAAACACTCTCCCTACCTACAGTTTTCTGTCCCTAGAAAAAATGTTTTTTTTAATCACAATATAGCACAAGGACAATTCACTCACTGTCCTTACAGGTCCCTGGAAACAAGGACTTGCAGAGTGAAATAAACTGACACTCTCCCTACCTACAGTTTTCTGTCCCTAGAATAAATGTTTTTTTTAATCACAATATAGCACAAGGACAATTCACTCACTGTCCTTACAGGTCCCTGGAAACAAGGACTTGCAGAGTGAAAGAAAATAAACACTCTCCCTACCTACAGTTTTCTGTCCCTAGAATAAATGTTTTTTTTAAGCACAATATAGCACAAGGACAATTCACTCACTGTCCTTACAGGTCCCTGGAAACAAGGACTTGCAGAGTGAAATAAACTGACACTCTCCCTACCTACAGTTTTCTGTCCCTAGAATAAATGTTTTTTTTAAGCACAATATAGCACAAGGACAATTCACTCACTGTCCTTACAGGTCCCTGGAAACAAGGACTTGCAGAGTGAAAGAAAAAAAACACTCTCCCTACCTACAGTTTTCTGTCCCTAGAAAAAATGTTTTTTTTAATCACAATATAGCACAAGGACAATTCACTCACTGTCCTTACAGGTCCCTGGAAACAAGGACTTGCAGAGTGAAAGAAAAAAAACACTCTCCCTACCTACAGTTTTCTGTCCCTAGAAAAAATGTTTTTTTTAATCACAATATAGCACAAGGACAATTCACTCACTGTCCTTACAGGTCCCTGGAAACAAGGACTTGCAGAGTGAAATAAACTGACACTCTCCCTACCTACAGTTTTCTGTCCCTAGAATAAATGTTTTTTTTAAGCACAATATAGCACAAGGACAATTCACTCACTGTCCGTACAGGTCCCTGGAAACAAGGACTTGCAGAGTGAAAGAAAAAAAACACTCTCCCTACCTACAGTTTTCTGTCCCTAGAAAAAATGTTTTTTTTTAATCACAATATAGCACAAGGACAATTCACTCACTGTCCTTACAGGTCCCTGGAAACAAGGACTTGCAGAGTGAAAGAAAATAAACACTCTCCCTACCTACAGTTTTCTGTCCCTAGAATAAATGTTTTTTTTAAGCACAATATAGCACAAGGACAATTCACTCACTGTCCTTACAGGTCCCTGGAAACAAGGACTTGCAGAGTGAAATAAACTGACACTCTCCCTACCTACAGTTTTCTGTCCCTAGAATAAATGTTTTTTTTAAGCACAATATAGCACAAGGAGAATTCACTCACTGTCCTTCCAGGTCCCTAGGACTTGCAGAGTGAAAGAAAAAAAACACTCTCCCTACCTACAGTTTTCTGTCCCTAGAAAAAATGTTTTTTTTAATCACAATATAGCACAAGGACAATTCACTCACTGTCCTTACAGGTCCCTGGAAACAAGGACTTGCAGAGTGAAATAAACTGACACTCTCCCTACCTACAGTTTTCTGTCCCTAGAATAAATGTTTTTTTTAAGCACAATATAGCACAAGGACAATTCACTCACTGTCCTTCCAGGTCCCTGGAAACAAGGACTTGCAGAGTGAAAGAAAAAAAACACTCTCCCTACCTACAGTTTTCTGTCCCTAGAAAAAATGTTTTTTTTAATCACAATATAGCACAAGGACAATTCACTCACTGTCCTTACAGGTCCCTGGAAACAAGGACTTGCAGAGTGAAATAAACTGACACTCTCCCTACCTACAGTTTTCTGTCCCTAGAATAAATGTTTTTTTTAAGCACAATATAGCACAAGGACAATTCACTCACTGTCCTTACAGGTCCCTGGAAACAAGGACTTGCAGAGTGAAAGAAAAAAAACACTCTCCCTACCTACAGTTTTCTGTCCCTAGAAAAAATGTTTTTTTTAATCACAATATAGCACAAGGACAATTCACTCACTGTCCTTACAGGTCCCTGGAAACA
Organism: Rana muscosa; assembly: GCA_029206835.1. Lineage (NCBI taxonomy): Eukaryota > Metazoa > Chordata > Amphibia > Anura > Ranidae > Rana > Rana muscosa. The sequence continues at coordinate 90,491,552 of CM055128.1, read as the reverse complement.
AGGACTTGCAGAGTGAAAGAAAAAAAACACTCTCCCTACCTACAGTTTTCTGTCCCTAGAAAAAATGTTTTTTTTAATCACAATATAGCACAAGGACAATTCACTCACTGTCCTTACAGGTCCCTGGAAACAAGGACTTGCAGAGTGAAATAAACTGACACTCTCCCTACCTACAGTTTTCTGTCCCTAGAATAAATGTTTTTTTTAAGCACAATATAGCACAAGGACAATTCACTCACTGTCCTTACAGGTCCCTGGAAACAAGGACTTGCAGAGTGAAAGAAAAAAAACACTCTCCCTACCTACAGTTTTCTGTCCCTAGAAAAAATGTTTTTTTTAATCACAATATAGCACAAGGACAATTCACTCACTGTCCTTACAGGTCCCTGGAAACAAGGACTTGCAGAGTGAAATAAACTGACACTCTCCCTACCTACAGTTTTCTGTCCCTAGAATAAATGGTTTTTTTAAGCACAATATAGCACAAGGACAATTCACTCACTGTCCTTACAGGTCCCTGGAAACAAGGACTTGCAGAGTGAAAAAAAAAAAACACTCTCCCTACCTACAGTTTTCTGTCCCTAGAAAAAATGTTTTTTTTTAAGCACAATATAGCACAAGGACAATTCACTCACTGTCCTTCCAGGTCCCTGGAAACAAAGACTTGCAGAGTGAAAGAAAAAAAACACTCTCCCTACCTACAGTTTTCTGTCCCTAGAAAAAATGTTTTTTTTAATCACAATATAGCACAAGGACAATTCACTCACTGTCCTTACAGGTCCCTGGAAACAAGGACTTGCAGAGTGAAAGAAACTGACACTCTCCCTACCTACAGTTTTCTGTCCCTAGAATAAATGTTTTTTTAAGCACAATATAGCACAAGGACAATTCACTCACTGTCCTTCCAGGTCCCTGGAAACAAGGACTTGCAGAGTGAAAGAAACTGACACTGTCCCTACCTACAGTTTTCTGTCCCTAGAATAAATGTTTTTTTTAAGCACACTATAGCACAAGCACAAAACACACTGACACTCTCCCTACCTATCCTTCTCTTTCCCTAAACTAAAGGAATCCAGGTTAAGCAAGAAAGAAATAACAGTCACTGTCCCTGCCTATGCTGCTCTATCCCTGCTCCAGAACACACTACACTAGGCCGCCGTGCTGGCGGCCTTTTATAGTGTGGGGCGTGTACTAAACACCCTCAGCAATAATTGGCCACAGGCATCCTGCCTGTGGCCAATCATTGCTCTCCTCGCTGCCGGCGCTGTGATTGGCCAAGCATGCGGGGTCACAGTGCATGCTTGGCCAATCACAGCGCCTGGATGACACTGCGATGGCGTAGTGCATTGTGGGCCGTTCGCGTCACTCGAATTTGGCGCGAACGGCCCAAATCGTTCGATCTTCGTCGAACGATCGAACAGCCGATGTTCGAGTCGAACGTATGTTCGACTCGAACACGAAGCTCATCCCTAGTGTACAGTATATAGGAGTGTAATACACTTATAATATAATATAATAATATTATAGTGCATTTCTACTGTGCAGCATTTCTACTGTGCAGCTTCTGAGCGGTTCTGCAGCTCTTTTGTCAGTGTAGGGAGAAGTTGCTGCTGTGTGTCGCAGGCACAGACTAGCGACTAAAATCGCTAACCAATAAAGCTCCACAAAAGGACTGGTATAGGTGTACTATTTGGTGTGCAGTAAATAGGGGTGTAATACACCCATAAAATACTTTCAAATATAGAAAACATAGTATAGTGCATTTCTACTGTGCAGCTTCTGAGCGGTTCTGCAGCTCTTTTGTCAGTGTAGGGAGAAGTTGCTGCTGTGTGTCGCAGGCACAGACTAGCGACTAAAATCGCTAACGATTTATATAATGTAGCACACGGACCGTTTTTTTCTACCTTTGGCTCACTTGTAGAAAAAAAGCACACCGTACTATATGCCCGTACCCCTTCTGCTTGAAAAGGTTGAGCGGTGTCATATTTTTGGGTCCCGCAGCGAGTTGCTTCCTTCCACTGGTTCTCCCCTCTAGAGTTTAGAGGCAAGTCTTTACCTTTCCCAAAGAAGGCCAATGTCCACACCACGCTTCAACTCCAACACAAGTTTATTTTGCTTTTATGCTTCAGTAACCGGAGAGTTGAAAAGAGAAAGGGGTTAGCAGATAGAACTGATTCAGGCACACTCTTGGCTTCATCGCCACTCGGTCACGAGTGGGTACAGCTCACCCGGATAGTCACCCAATGGCACTAGCAGCCGGCATGTAGCTTGAACAAACAGTAACTTAGTCCCCTCCAAGGACAAAGTCAAGGAGATCCCTCCTTAGGTAGCAGGCTAGCAGCACTCCGCAAAGGCAGTCTGCGGAGCAAGGAATCCTTCCCTCCGACAGGTCACCAGGCCTCTCCCGAGACAGCAATCTTTATCACTCCCCTCCTGTTATGGGACTGATCCTCCCCTGGCTTCCTCTTAGTCAGAGCGGTCGCCCTCACCTGGGCTCCCTGGGTTTCCTTTCTGGCTTTGTAGACAAAGCTTAAGGTACTGGGCCCACCTGGAACTCCGCAGCCTCGGGCTGAAGGTGCCCGGCCGAGACCCCACAGTCATTGCTCATATCCCCCCTCGAGGGGATACACTCCTCCGGGTACAGGTCCCCGGGTATTCGCGCCCAGAACAATGGCGTCTGCCCCTTTTGTACCCTCTTCCAGCATGCACAGTGGGTAGACCACACCCACTGCACGGCTGCCGAGAGAGGACACCCAATAGCCACTCCATCACCTGTGGTTAAACCCCGGGTACAAGTGTCAGCACCACCTATACACCTAAGGGGAACTGCACACCAGGTGAAGCAGCAGCAAGGCAGAGTCCAAACAATTAAAAGACCCCAGCCAACTATTGCTCATGTGACGGTCACCCCTAAATTTGGGATACCCGCTACAATAACTTATAAAAAAAATAAAAAATTATGGCAACTTTTCCAATAGCAGGATCATCTCCTGCACCCCCTTCATAGCCTGGCCTTGCGTCTCTTCCATGGCCTTCATGCGCTCCTGAATTGACAAAATTTTGCAGATAAAAAAAGAATGCTTGTCGTTGTCGATCTCAAATTCGCTTAATACTTCTAGTAAGTCATTGTCCATGTTGTGTGACTATGTGTGCACAGCTAGTAAGTATTTTGTGGCTGCAAATATGACCTGGAGGTTTTTAATGTTCGCTTGCCATTAAAATCAATGGGGCCCGGCAGATGTTCGTCCATCACTACATGCAATATGTTTGTTCCATAGCTTCATGTGCTATCCATCTTGATTTGGGGGATTAGTGGTCATTTTCAGTTATGTTTTCTATTTTTGTTAGGGTAGATAAAAAGCTGTTGATGAACTAAATAGCTATGAAGCATAGCAGTGACATCAGAAGTGGATAGTTTAATGTTCTCATGCTTGTGGTGGATAATTTTATTAACATGGGGTGATGTCACTTCCTGCTATGCTGAATAACCTTATAGACTAGATACTAGATAGACTACTTGCCAAGAAAGCACCAAGATAGCAAACTGGATCACTTCATGGCCACTTGACAATTTTAATCAATGCGGATGGCAAAATGCAGCAAGGATATTGTTGCTGCTTTCATTGGCCATGTTGCTCTTTTGGAAAAAAAAATTGAAAATGAATAACTCTCTTTTCTTACCTAGGCTCATCAGTACCAGTAAGGTCTGAGAGCACTTCACATGACATATAAGAGGAGGATTAGTAGATGACTGTATTGCTGTTGGGTGCACAATAACGCAAAGCACTGGTAGTGACCTACAGTGGAGATTACATGCTTGAATCTACTTGAGACACTGCAAAAAAAAGGTTTTGTCTATAGATTTATATATGTAGAATAGTAAACCTTGGTAGACTGACTATATAACCCATTGATACATTAATCAATTGTAGGGCAGCTTCAATCATACAGATTCTCATAGATTATTTATTTTCAGATAGATGGCAGATAAAATTAAAAAGCTAACTTTTGCTACAATATTCAATTCAATTCAATCCAGAGATTTCCCCAAAAGTACTTTTTTTTCTGCAGATTGATATCCCCGGTCTGATGGCCAACATCGTTCAACCCACTTACTCTGAGCTTGGATTAGCCAGGATCCACCTAACCCTGTTACTGGATATTGAAAGGAGAAGTAGCACAGTGATGAACTTATCTCTCTGTCACTCTGCTTTGTCAATCAGAATGCTCATTGTCAGCAAATTGATTGGCTACTTGTGCTGCTGCTTCTCCTCGCATTTCAGCCCTGCTGTACAGGGGCTGCAAGATACAGTGAATTAATTATTAATGTTTACAGAGTGTTTATACATCCTAGAACAAATCTATATATTTCTCTGATATTACACAATTCATAAAAGGTTTGGATATTTCATTAGACATGTGCATTCGTTTTCGTCCGAATGCATTTTCGTCCGAATTTCAGCTATTTTCGTTATCGTTTTAACAAACGAAAACGAAAGCACAGAATCCGAAAACCGAAAGATCCGACATAAACAAATGCTTTATTTTCGTTTTCGTTGCTACAACAGTTCGATATAGATAGGAGATTCGACGTGACGCTGACAATAACAATCTGTGTCTATCGAATCTGTGGTCGAATGTGCCTAACCTTAACTCTATTAGTCCAAGATTATTCTACATAGGAGAGAAAAGATTCGACATTATAGAGAGAAAAGATTCGACATAGGAGAGAAAGATTCGACATAGGAGAGGAAAGATTCGACATAGGAGAGGAAAGATTCGACATAGGAGAGAAAAGATTCGACATAGGAGAGGAAAGATTCGACATAGGAGAGGAAAGATTCGACATAGGAGAGGAAAGATTCGACATAGGAGAGGAAAGATTCGACATAGGAGAGGAAAGATTTGACATAGGAGAGAAAAGATTCGACATAGGAGAGAAAAGATTTGACATTATAGAGAGAAAAGATTTGACATTATAGAGAGAAAAGATTCGACATAGGAGAGAAAAGATTCGACATTATAGAGAGAAAAGATTCGACATAGGAGAGAAAAGATTCGACATAGAGAGAAAAGATCACTGCTTGTGGGCGGAACATTCGACAGACACCATAAGCCTTCAATGACAGATTCGACCTTAATTAATTCAGATTTTCGGACGAATGCAATTTTTAACGAAAAACGAAATAAATAAAAACGAATTTCGGGAGTAACTAAATAAATTTATTTTTTGCACGAAAACGAAATTCCGAAACGAAATATTTCAGTGTGCACATGTCTATATTTCATAGGATATAAAATTAATTTAGAAAAATCTGAGTATTTATAGCTAAAAAAGCGTAATGGTATACACCATTTAGAAGGGAAATTTCCACAGAGATTCCCATATTTGGGACTATATTTTGCTAATAATTGAGATAGGATAAGCCCTTAATTTCTTTTTCGTACATCACGGGACACAGAGCGATTTAGTCATTACTAATGGGTTATATAGATACCTTCAGGTGCTGGCACTGGCAACTTCCAAAACCGGAAGTACCCTCCCCTATATAAGCCCCTCCCATCCGGGAGCACCTCAGTTTTTTGCCAGTGTCTAAGGTGTTAGCCAAGAAGTAACATGTGTTTTTCACTGAGCTTGCGTACAGGTTCTTTTGGGCCTCAGTAAGCTATTCCGGATCCGACCAAAAAAGCTTCATAGCTAAACGGTCGGTACCCGGGCCTTGCAAGAGAAGAGCAAGGTTTTGCCTGTAATGCCTCTCTTAGGAGGGCTGGACCCTGGGATCCAGAGCTCTGGTCATACCCACGACCAAGATGTTTTCTGTGCAGGGTGCTATACAGGTCCAGCGGAGTGGAATCCTTGGGAACCCGGTCCCTGAAGGTTTTATTACAAAGCCTGCCGTGATAGGTGAAGTTTGGGCTTCTGTGGACCAAACAGAGTCCTGCGGCGAGGAAAAGGTAAGTGGGGGCCCTCAGGAACTTGGTTCTATTGGGGGACCCCCAAGCCTAATTTGTCTTTCTGCCTGTTACCTAAGGTATTCCCGCTAATATTCTGTGTATGCCTGTAACTACTAAGAAAATGTAAAAATTTTAACAGTAGGCAAGAAAAAAAAAAATGGTAAGACCGCGGTACCTGTGTTGAACACTAGAGGCCGCTATGGTTCTTTTTCTTGTAAATGTGGATTTTTTCTTCTGAAGTCAAATCCAGGCAGTTGGTAAGTTCTCTGTTGGGAAGCTGTCTCCTCTGCCCTGTTGCTCCGCTCATCCATTCCCGGGCCCTGCGGCAGGGACCCTGGCTCCCATCTAGCTCCTTGTTTTTTTCAAAAAAGGCGCCGAAGGCGCACGTGCCCGCGTGCGTGCGCGTGCACGCGCCTCTCTATATAGAGGCAATCTGGAAAGGGGCGGAGTGGGTGGATGACGCTCGGTGTGCGCCGCGGCGCTACTGCGCATGTGCGGGCGCCCAGCGTGTTTAAAGGCACAATCAAGCTGGCTACTGAAGTGCACAGACAGAGCTAGCAACAGTAAAAAGGCACACAGAGGCGGTTGATGCAGGCATCCCCTAGAAAGGCACTTTAGTAGACACCAACTGTTATATAGCAGCAATTGTGCTAGACTATTCTCAGTAAAAGTGGTGTATTACGGCTGGAATACCTCAGCTTTGGGCTTAGGAATATGCCGTCCAGAAGCTCCGGAACTAAAGCTTCCAGGAAGCGAAAGGGGTCTCCATCGGGCTCTGAGAATCTTGGGCATGCTTCTGCTGCACCAGTCTCCCCTGAAAATTCAGAGGTTAGTGACCATAGAGACCCCACAGGAGTACCTGGTACTGTGGCTGTCCTCAGTTCACCTGCTCCTGTGTATGTAACAGAGGAGGTTTTTGCCTCAACTCTGGGAGGACTGGAAGAGAGATTGACTAAATTGATCGCTGCTTCCCTATCACAGGGAAAGCGCGCCCGATCTCCGTCTCCTCCCTCAGAGTGCCTGTTAGCGGAGCAACAGTCCCTTGCAGGGATCGACCTACCTGAAGGGGATCAGGATGAGGTTGATTCTGTTGTAGAGGAATCAACAGTGGAAGAACCATTTTCAGCGTCACATGCTGAAAGATTATGGGTTCAGTCTCTGACTGATATGGTCCGATCAGCATTTCAAATGCCCCTTGCGGAGCCATTAACCACTTCTGTATCCTCGTTGGGGTCGCTAAAAGCTCCCCAGACTGTTTGTTCCTTTCCAATCCATCCTTTACTGGAAGGACTCATTTACCAGGATTGGGAACATCCTGATAAAATATTTACTCCCCCCAAGAGATTTCCGGTGGTCTATCCCATGGAGGATAAGTTCATCAAAAAATGGAGGGTCCCTACAGTGGACGCAGCCATCTCTTGTGTGAATAAATCACTGACATGTCCAGGAGATAATGTCTAAATGTTCAAGGACCCAATAGATAAAAAATTGGAGTCCTTATTAAAATCTGCTTTCTCTACAGCAAGCTGGGTGACACAACCAGCAGTAGCAGCTATTGGGCTCTGCCAAGCAGTGAAAGATCAGTTGAAACAGGTCTTAAGGGACTTGCCAGATCAGCAGGCTCTTGCCCTAGCTGATCTACCTAGAGCCTTATGTTTTGCGGTTGACGCCATCAAGGATTCAATCCATCAGGCCTCCCGCTTTACGCTGTCTGTAGACATATGCGTAGGCTTCTATGGCTCAAAAACTGGTCTGCTGAGGCTCCCTGTAAGAAATTGCTGATTAGCTTCCCATTTCATGGAGAACGCTTATTTGGAGAAGATCTGGACAAGTATATCCAGAAGATTTCTGCCGGTAAAAGTACACTCTTGCCGGTTAAGAACAAAGTTAGAAGTCCTTCTTTTAAGAGGCCTACTTCTCCAGTCCCTGGCACATCGGCTGTGAAACAGTGCCGACGGCCTCCGCGGTCAAATCCAGGGGGCAGAAATCAGGGACAATCACAGGGTAACAAGAAACCCTGGGTCAAGAGAGATACAGAACCTCCCCCCAAGTTATGAAGGGTTGCCCCCACTCAATCGGGTGAGGGGAAGACTTCAGTTGTTCACAGAGACCTGGCGGGACACCATCAGAGACAGATGGGTGATCTCCGCAGTAAGTCTGGGATACAAGCTGGAGTTAAAAGACACTCCTCCTGCCCATTTTATGAGGTCAAACGTGCCAAGCGATCCCCAGAAGAGAGGATCCCTCCTTCTGGCACTAGAACAACTATTGCTCCAAGGTGTAATCATGAAGGTTCCCTTGGAAGAATGCGGGTTCGGGTTTTACTCAAACCTCTTCACAGTCCCCAAACAAATGGGGACGTGAGGCCCATATTAAATCTAAAAGGGCTAAACAAATTCCTACATATCAGGACTTTTCGGATGGAGTCGATCCGATCGGTGGCCACCGCCCTACAAGGGCAGGAATGGTTAGCCTCGATCGACATAAAGGATGCTTTTCTGCATATTCCCATCTTTCCGGCCCATCAGAAATTTCTACGCTTTGCAGTAGAAGGGCGCCATTTTCAGTTCAGAGCCTTACCTTTCGGTCTGGCCACAGCACCATGAGTGTTCACAAAAATTCTGGCCCCACTATTGGCCAATCTAAGAACACGGGGTGTAACGATAATGGCATATTTAGACGACCTGCTACTAATAGACCACTCAGTGGAAAAACTGGAAGTAGCTATTCCCAAGACAATCAAGTATCTGGGATATCACGGTTGGATTATCAACCGAGACAAGTCAGCTCTAAGACCAGTCAAAAGTCTGGAATACTTGGGGCTAAGGCTGGATTCAAATCAGAGAAAGATTTTCTTAACTCCAGAGAAGGTGTCGTCTTTGAAAGATTTGACCCACTTAGTGGGTACAAAAAGAAAACCATCCATACGCCTGTGCATGAGGCTGCTGGGAAAAATGGTGGCTTCATTCAAAGCAGTACCCTATGGTCAATTCCATTCAAGGAACTTGCAGAGGGCCATACTGTCAGCCTGGAACAAAAAAGTTCAGGCTTTAGACTTACCAATGTCCCTGTCCCCTTCCGTTCGCAAGAGCCTCCATTGGTGGTTGGTGCCCCAGAATCTGGAAAAAGGGAAACCCTTCAGTCCGGATTCTTGGAAGGTGGTCACTACAGATGCCAGCCTCATAGGCTGGGGGGCAGTACTGGAGCAATGGTCTCTCCAGGGCAAGTGGTCAGAAGCAGAGAAGGCCCTGCCCATCAATCTCTTAGAGATACGAGCAGCCCGGTATGCCCTAGTAGCATGGACATCCAAACTTAAAGGGTCCCCTGTCAGAATTCAATCAGACAATGCCACAGCAGTGGCATATATCAATCACCAGGGTGGCACCAGGAGTCGTGCAGCCCAGAGGGAAGCGAATTGCATCCTGAAATGGGCAGAAAGATATGTCCCAGCCATATCCGCGGTTTTCATCCCAGGAGTGGAAAATTCGAGAGCGGACTTTCTAAGTCGCCAGCAATTATGCCCGGGGGAATGGTCTCTTCACCCCGAGGTTTTTCCAGGCAATATGCCAGCGGTGGGGAACACCGGATGTAGATCTGCTAGCATCCAGATTCAACGCAAAGGTGGACAGATTTGTGTCTCGCACAAGGGATCCCCTAGCTTGCGGCTCGGATGCCCTAGTGTTCCCTTGGGATCAGTTCAAGCTGATATATGCATTCCCACCGCCACAATTGTTACCGCGATTAATCCGCAGAATCCGGGTAGAAAAGAAACCGGTGATTCTGGTAGCTCCAGCGTGGCCCCGAAGAGCATGGTACGCGGAGATCGTAAAGATGTCAGTGGGGAGTCCTTGGACCCTCCCACATCGTCCGGACCTGCTTTCGCAGGGACCGATATACCACTCTTCCTTACAAGCCCTAGGTTTGACGGCCTGGCTATTGAAGCCCACATTCTAAAAAAGAGAGGTCTCTCTAATCCGGTGGTATCTACCATGATCAATGCTAGGAAGCCGGTATCCAGGCAGATCTATTATAGGATCTGGAAGGCGTACATCGCGTGGTGTGAGGCCAAGAAATGGCATCCGCGTAAGTACGTAATAGGTAAGATTCTGGACTTCCTACAGTGGGCTGTGGATAGGAAGCTTGCCTTGAGTACTATCAAGGGTCAGATTTCGGCCTTGTCAATATTTTTTCAAAGGCCCTTGGCTTTGCATTCATTAGTCAAAGCTTTCATACAAGGAGTGATGCGTATTAGCCCTCCGGTTAGTATTCCCATATGTCCATGGGACTTAAACCTGGTTCTGTCGGTTCTACAGAAACAACCGTTTGAACCATTGCAGCACATTTCCTTGGTTCTTCTCACCAGGAAATTGATTTTCTTAGTAGCCATTTGTTCGGCTAAAAGAGTATCGGAATTAGCCGCCATGTCCTGTAAGGAGCCATATCTGGTTGTCCATAAGGACAGAGTAGTATTACGTCCTCACCCAGCCTTTCTTCCTAAGGTGGTATCGAGGTTTCATTTGAACCAAGATGTGGTTCTTCCTTCTTTTTTTCCCAAACCTACCTCGGTAGAGGAAAAGTTATTGCATTCTTTGGATGTAGTAAGAGCAGCTAAAGCTTATCTAAAAGCCACTGCTCAGATTCGTAGAACGGATACTTTGTTTGTTCTGCCGGAAGGCCCCAGAAAGGGTCAGGCAGCGTCAAAATCTACTTTAGCCAAGTGGATTCGACAGGTCATAATACAAGCCTATGGCTTGAAAAGGAGACCGCCTCCGTTCAAAGTTAGGGCGCACTCCACAAGAGCAGTTGGAACTTCATGGGCAGTGCATCACCAGGCCTCCCTGGCTCAAATCTGTAAGGCCGCAACATGGTCTTCAGTACACACGTTTACTAGGTTCTACCAGGTGGACGTTAGAAGTCAGGAGGATGTTGCCTTTGGGCGCAGTGTGTTGCAGGCCGCAAAAGATCCTCATGCCTGATGGCGCCCAGCTTATGTATAGTGTATCCCCCCCCTCATTTGGCATTGCTTTGGGACGTCCCATTAGTAATGACTAAGTCGCTCTGTGTCCCGTGATGTACGAAAAAGAAAAAGGGATTTTTATAACAGCTTACCTGTAAAATCCTTTTCTTGGAGTACATCACGGGACACAGAGCTCCCACCCCTCTTTTTTGGCGACACTTATTGCTTTGCTACAAAACTGAGGTGCTCCCGGATGGGAGGGGCTTATATAGGGGAGGGTACTTCCGGTTTTGGAAGTTGCCAGTGCCAGCACCTGAAGGTATCTATATAACCCATTAGTAATGACTAAGTCGCTCTGTGTCCCGTGATGTACTCCAAGAAAAGGATTTTACAGGTAAGCTGTTATAAAAATCCTTTTTTTCTCCTGCTGTAGATGCCAAACTCAAACTATTGAAGGAATAGGAAGGTTTATCATTATCCTTAAGCAAGCAAGTAAGTTTAATAAAATCTAATATTTTACAAAGATTGACATACTTGATGAAATCCCTACCTTTTGTGATTCACGCAGGGGAATTAGGTTCTTTCTTTGGAGAGGAAAAAAAAGTATAATTAACAGCTTAATATAAATCCCTAAGAGGATTGGATTTGGACTCACAAATATGGCATGGTACAATACTGCTGCCATAGTAAGCGGTGCTTAGCTTGGCTTCTAAAAAATGATATCTTTATAGTCCTGGATATAAAACAACAAAAAGGCTCAGGGGGTTTCTTTAGCATTCTTGTTATATGCAAATTAAAATGAATATTCAGGGATCATAAGCAGATCACCCTTCTTTAGAGGTACTTTGAGACCTGGAACTTATTTTGGAAATATAAAGAGCAAAAGCTATAAGAATGTATGTTATTTGCCTATTAGAGTGAACCCAAGGTTTTCACCAGGTGTAATTTTATAAAAAAATATTTGATTAGTGGGCTAGATGTGGGTATACCTCATTGTCAAAGCTTTTAGATTAAAAAAAGGAAATTTCAGGATGCGATCAGAAAGGAACATGGTATAACTAATAGCTTATACTTTTCCAACAGTGAAATAATCAGGGCATAATTAGAAATCATGGGGCCCAATAGCAATATTTTTTTATGAGGCCCCCTAGCCAAACAGAAAGAAAGAAAAAAAAATGCAAATGAACACCTCAATTGCCACAGTCACATGACACAGGCCCTAAACTAAAATATAAATATATTTCTACCATAACAAATTTTCTTTTTTATTGACCCCTGCTTACACTGTGGTCCAGTAGGATGAAAGAAAGATTGGAGGAAGAACAACCTTTTTAAGGGGGCATTCTTCCTCCCTTTGATCACATATGTAAGGAGGTATTCCTCCCACAGATTACCAATTTAAGGAGTTTGTTGGTAAGTGGGATAAAGAATGCCCCTAGTGCCCTTGTGCATTGGTGGTCTCAGTATAAAAGTCTCCTCTTGGACTGGTACCAGTGGGAGTACAGATGCATTACTGTAAGTGAGAATCCCACTGACACCCCTACATGTTTTTTTTGTTAGTTTTCTGCACAGTATTGTCAATATTCCCATTGCACACAAGCCTGGAAATGGGCTCATCTGTATTGGGTGCTGCAGCAACTACCAGCTGAACACTGGAATCATTACTGATCATAGCACATATTCGCCTACACACCATGGATTGTCAAATGTCTCCTGAAATTTTATCACACAAAGATCACATTACAAAGGACCAAGTGCTTGGTCCTTTTGGGATGCAATCTTTCTGCAATAAAAGCTTTGGACGACATTTGACAATACATGGTGTTCTGGTGGATAGTTCTCTGCAAAGCATAATGTCTAAAACATACAATAAGGTATATTTCACTCTAGTGATCTGACAGAATAATTATGCATACCAGACCAAAGTAGTGATGCATGCAAATTGCAATACGCGTATATTGATTGGTTTGCGCAAAAGTTATAGCGTCAACAAAATAGGGGATATATTTATGGCATTATTATTATTTTTTTACTAGTAATGGCGGTGATCAGCGATTTTTAGCAGGACTGTGACATTGCGGCAGACAGATCTGACAACATTGACACTTTTTTGGCACCAGCGACATCTATACAGCGTTCAGTACTGTATAAATGACACGTGCAAGGAAGGGGTTAACACTAGGGGACGATCAAGGGGTTAAGTGTGTCCTAGAGAGGTGTTTCTAACTGTGGGGGGAGTGTACTGACATGGAGTACAGAGATATTGCTGTTCCTGATCACAAGGAACAGACGATCTCTCTCCCCTGACAGAACAGGGCTTCTGTTTGTTTACATTAACAGATCCCGTTCTGGCTCTCTGAGGAGCGATCGCAGGTGGCCGATGGACATTGCGGCTGCTGGCCACGTGCTACGCTCCAGTGCCCCTATATCTCTTAAACAAACCGCCATACCGGTACAAAACAGAGCCGACCTGCTGCCGTATATCGGCAGCGGCTGGTCGGCAAGTGGTTAACTGGCCTGTCTGCAGTCCAGACCTTTCACCAATTGAAAAATTTTGATGCATCTTTACAGAGATGTCATGAAGAATGTACAGGTCCTTCTCAAAAAATTAGCATATTGTGATAAAGTTCATTATTTTCTGTAATGTACTGATAAACATTAGACTTTCATATATTTTAGATTCATTACACACAACTGAAGTAGTTCAAGCCTTTTCTTGTTTTAATATTGATGATTTTGGCATACAGCTCATGAAAACCCAAAAATCCTATCTCAAAAAATTAGCATATTTCATCCGACCAATAAAAGAAAAGTGTTTTTAATACAAAAAAAGTCAACCTTCAAATAATTATGTTCAGTTATGCACTCAATACTTGGTCGGGAATCCTTTTGCAGAAATGACTGCTTCAATGCGGCGTGGCATGGAGGCAACCAGCCTGTGGCACTGCTGAGGTGTTATGGAGGCCCAGGATGCTTCGATAGCGGCCTTAAGCTCATCCAGAGTGTTGGGTCTTGCGTCTCTCAACTTTCTCTTCCCAATATCCCACAGATTCTCTATGGGGTTCAGGTCAGGAGAGTTGGCAGGCCAATTGAGCACAGTAATACAATGGTCAGTAAACCATTTACCAGTGGTTTTGGCACTGTGAGCAGGTGCCAGGTCGTGCTGAAAAATGAAATCTTCATCTCCATAAAGCTTTTCAGCAGATGGAAGCATGAAGTGCTCCAAAATCTCCTGATAGCTAGCTGCATTGACCCTGCCCTTGATAAAACACAGTGGACCAACACGAGCAGCTGACATGGCGCCCCAGACCATCACTGACTGTGGGTACTTGACACTGGACTTCAGGCATTTTGGCATTTCCCTCTCCCCAGTCTTCCTCCAGACTCTGGCACCTTGATTTCCGAAAGTACTTTGGACCACTGAGCAACAGTCCAGTGCTGCTTCTCTGTAGCCCAGGTCAGGCGCTTCTGCCGCTGTTTCTGGTTCAAAAGTGGCTTGACCTGGGGAATGCGGCACCTGTAGCCCATTTCCTGCACACGCCTGTTCACAGTGGCTCTGGATGTTTCTACTCCAGACTCAGTCCACTGCTTCCGCAGGTCCTCCAAGGTCTGGAATCGGTCCTTCTCCACAATCTTCTTCAGGGTCCGGTCACCTCTTCTCGTTGTGCAGCGTTTTCTGCCACACTTTTTCCTTCCCACAGACTTCCCACTGAAGTGCCTTGATACAGCACTCTGGGAACAGCCTATTCGTTCAGAAATTTCTTTCTGTGTCTTACCCTCTTGCTTGAGGGTGTCAATGATGGCCTTCTGGACAGCAGTCAGGTCGGCAGTCTTACCCATGATTGCGGTTTTGAGTAATGAACCAGGCTGGGAGTTTTTAAAAGCCTCCGGAATCTTTTGCAGGTGTTTAAAGTTAATTAGTTGATTCAGATGATTAGGTTAATAGCTTGTTTAGAGAACCTTTTCATGATATGCTAATTTTTTGAGATAGGAATTTTGGGTTGTCATGAGCTGTATGCCAAAATCATCAATATTAAAACAAGAAAAGGCTTGAACTACTTCAAGTTGTGTTTAATGAATCTAAAATATATGAAAGTCTAATGTTTATCAGTACATTACAGAAAATAATGAACTTTATCACAATATGCTAATTTTTTGAGAAGGACCTGTACATGTGGCAGGTGGGATAGCTTCAATAACACCACCTTTAACTAAAGCACACCTTGTCGAGCACAAATCTATGAGCACCAAAAGTTAAAACTTCTGAATTGTAATCTGATGACCCAGGCTTCTCTTTCAATGAATGGCTATTATAGGTTTCAGCTTGGACTTTCCCAAAGTAACTAAATTCACCCACACTGTGCCTAGTAGCTCATTGCGGAACCAGCTGTAGATATATACAGAGCATTTTTCAAATGAATGCTTGTCTTTCTTTCTCATTTGAAATTAAAAAAAGAAGAGTAAAATATGTAATTTACAAAAATGGGCACCATTATGCCTTTAATGGCAAGCAAAATGAAATTAAAACCTTGTTTATATAAATGGGATACTGATAAGATTCCTAAATCTATAATAAAAGATTAAGAAGCTTATAAGAAGTGAATATATTTGAATTACATTTCTGACCCTAATGGGAGATATTTTCCTATACACAGCTGACTTGCTATTAGTAATTCAATTTAAAAGCTTTGTAAGCCTTTTAGCACCGGTTATGCATTTTATACATGCAGTGGTTATTCTAAGCAGTCCTAGAATTGGAATGGTAATATTCTCTTTTCAAGCTAGCTATACTAAAATGAACTGTGCATTAACAGATTATTAATTGGAAACCATATTGTATAAATATAGATATGGGCCATATAGTATATTTTGCAGAACGTTTTTCACTTTAGGTGTCACAGTCATTTACCTGCCTCACCCCAGTGCCGGTGCCTCCTCTGTCTCTGGAAGACACAGATGCTTCTAGGTCCAGCAATGTGTCACATGACCAGGAAATCAATTAGGGCTCGAGCAGAACGCAATGTCACAGCATTGAGTCAATGACAGTGCCTTTGGGTGCTGCCCCAACCTGTGCTGCTCAAGCTCCTTGTTACTTGTTCCACAATCCAGTCTGCTAAATGTCCAGTGTCCAGTACTGATCAATTGACAGTTCTACTACCATCACCACTTAGTCCATACTTCACACAGTCTGCTCTTCAGCTCTTTTAACGCCAACCCATCTCAGCATGTATGTTTAGCACCCTCCTAGATAGGTGCTAGGATTAGTGTATAATAGTTTTTGGTTGCCCTGCTTAACAGAGAAACAGCCAGGTAAATGTAATTGCTCCCTGCTCACAGAGAGCTGTGATTGGCTAGTGTAGCCTGCTCAGTGTGCTCTGGTGCTGTTAATGCTGTCTTGAGTTTCCCTGTATCCAAGCAACTAGGGAAAGTTCTGGAAAATAGGCAGAAACCATGCAGATGGGAGCATGGATATTCATACAGCCCTGACCAATTACAAGGGGAGGTGCCCCTAAGCATGCTAGGTGCCTGTATTTATATTTTAGGATCACATGAGCTCTGGGTGGGGGACTCTGCCCCCACCACACCCCAAAGCACCTTATCCCCATGACATGAGGACAAGGGTCTCTTCCCCAAAACCCTGGGCTGTGGTTGTGGGGTTCTGTGGGCTTATCAGAATCTGGAAGACCCAGCAAGCACCGGTCTGTGACACCACAAGGGGGGAAGAGCCACCAGGTGACGTCGCCAGGTGGCACCACCCTTACCTTCATAAGAACTGTCAAATAGCAAGCCACCCATTTGGTGGTTTGCCTTCACGGCAGGCGGAGCAATTTTATTTTCTTGTTTCCGGTTCCAGCGCTGCAGCGGCATCGTGATTGACAATGGATCAACATTGGGGGACACTGTTTTTTTTTTTGTTTTAATAAATTAATTTTTAAAAACTGTCTCTGTTCTTTTTTTGTTACATCAAGTTTATTGAAAAGAGATACAAATGAAATTTACAAGGGGAGACGCAGCTCCCCCTTTGCCGTCAGCACAGTATTGTTAATAGAATAATCAAACAGTTAGTCTAGAAGTAATGTCTAGGATAACCTGTAATCCTCGGTTAAGAACGGTTGTAAGTGGTTATCTAACAATGAAATCGGAAGTTGTAATAAAAAGGAAGTACTGCGGGCATTGGGAGCAACATCACTCCGAGAAGTGTAGAAAGGAACAGTGAGAGAGGAGTAAAAGAAAGAATCTCGAAAAGGGGTAGATAAATGGTATGGGCATAATCTTATACTTGGTGAGATCTTGACAGGAAGTCTCTATAAAGTAAAATATGTAATCACTTATAGGTAAAAGGCCAGTTAACGAAACTTATATAGATCTAGATCAGGTCTCTGTTCTTTTATTACTTATTGATACTTTTTTGGTGGGGGGCAGGATCTGGGGGCCCCCTTCTTAAAGAACAGGGGGATCAGAGCTGTTCTATGACATGCTTTTTTTTTTTAAGTAAGTCTTTAATATCACTTTAAAGTAGAAATATAAGGCAAAACGTATAAGGAAATGATTCCGGACAGCTGCACTTCCAAAAATCCTCTAATTAAAGCTTCATATGACAAGTGAATGACAGATGGAGCAGGGGACAAAGAGGTAGACGCTATTGGCAAAAATGTTCATGCTTTGTCATTACCTATTGGAACTAGTCAAAGGGTTGACAGATGGAGCAGGGGACAAAGAAGTAGATATGTTTCGTGCAAATGTAGTCACCAGAATCACCTATATACTGCTCTAATGTGTCATCATTAGGGTTCAGGCGAACTAACCAATAAAAAACTGTACTCAGTTGCTACCACAAAGAAAAAATATCTGGAGTACATGGTACAAACACTCAAATTTAATGTGAAGCTTTCAGTCCAGATCCACTGCCAGAAAAAATCTGATACATCAATTGAACTTGAAGCCAATTTGACACATCTTTCAAAATCATTGTATTGTAACAACATCATACACAAAATAATAGAAAAAAAACATGTATATACAGTATGTATACATACACACAATCAAGTTGATGTTAAGAACAAATGATTTAAAAAAAGCAAAGTGTTAGAACATCATGAGGACCAATACTGACTAGGGTTGAGCGGACCCGAACTGTAAAGTTCGGGTCCGTACCAAACTTTTGGGTTTTGGGGTCCCTGACCCGAACCCGAACAATTGACTGTATGTTCGGGTTCGGGTCCGGTGTTCAGCAATATGCATGTAAAGCAGCGCTTGTTTCCCGTGCTTAGAACTGTCCCTGCACAAAGTGTCATTTCTGAAGGAAAAAAAGTAATTTAAAACTCACTCGCGGCTATTAATGAATTGTCGGCTCCCGGCAATACATAGAAAAGTCATTGATAAAAAAAAAAAAAAAAAAAAGCGTGGGAGTTCTCCCAAATTCAATTACCAGGCTCTTCAGGTCTGGAATGGATATTAAAGGGGAACTCCACCCCAATTTTTTTTTTTAAATGGCGTGGAGTACCCCCAAAAATCCAGACCAGACCCTTTATCCGAGCACGCAACCTGGCAGGCCGCAGGAAAAGAGGGGGGGACGAGAGAGCGCCCCCCCTCCTGAACCGTACCAGGCCACGTGCCCTCAACATGGGGAGGATGTCCCCATGTTGATGGGGACAAGGGCCTCATCCCAACAACCCTTGCCCGGTGGTTGTGGGGGTCTGCGGGCGGGGGGCTTATCGGAATCTGGAAGACCCCTTTAACAAAGGGGACCCCCAGATCCCGCCCCCCCTATGTGAAATGGTAATGGGGTACATTGTACCCTTACCATTTCACAAAGAAAGTGTCAAAAAAAATTTAAATGACAATAGCCGGTTTTTGACAATTCATTTATTAATGTCTTCTCCTTTCTTCCATCTTCTTCCATCTTCTTCTTCTATCTTTTTCTTTTCTCCATTCGGGTTTCTTCCTCTTCATCTTCATCTTCATCTCCCTTCTTCCTTCGGTGTTCTTGTCCGCATTTTGCTCCGGCTTCTTGTTCCCCATCTTCTTTCTACGGCCGCTCTGTTTAAATTGGAGGTTCCCGCTGTGTGACGCTTCAGTTCTCCTCTTGGTCCGTTGGCACCCGGTGACCCCGCCCCCCTCTAACGCACATGGATTTCACAGGGACTTTCCCGTGGTGTCAGAGGGGGGCGGGGCCACCGGGTGCCAGCGGACTCAGAGGAGAACTGAAGAACTGAAGCGTCACACAGCGGAAACCTCCAATTCAAACGGAGCGGCCGAAGAAAGAAGATGGGGAACAAGAAGCCGGAGCAAGATGCGGACGAGAACACCGAAGGAAGAAGGAAGATGAAGATGAAGATGAAGAGGAAGAAACCCGAATGGAGAAAGGAAGAAGATAGAAGAAGAAGATGGAAGAAAAGAGAAGACATTAATAAAGGAATTGTCAAAAACCGGCTATTGTCATTTTTAACATTTTTGACACTTTCTTTGTGAAATGGTACTGGTACATTTGTACACCATTACCAAATCACATAAGGGGGGCAGGATCTGGGGGTCCCCTTTGTTAAAGGGGTCTTCCAGATTCTGATAAGCCCCCCGCCCGCAGACCCCCACAACCACCGGCAAGGGTTGTGGGGATGAGACCATTGTCCCCATCAACATGGGGACATCCTCCCCATGTTGAGGGCATGTGGCCTGGTACGGTTCAGGAGGGAAGGGGGCTGCTCTCTCATCCCCCCCTCTTTTCCTGTGACCTGCCAGGTTGCGTGCTTGGATAAAGGGTCTGGTCTGGATTTTTGGGGGTACTCCACTGCATTTTTTTTTAAATTTGGGGTGGAGTTCCCCTTAAAATCCATACCAGATCTAAAGGGCCTGGTATGGATATTTGGGGGAACCGCACACATTTTTTTTTTAATTTGTGGCAGAGTTCCCCTTAATATCCATAGCAGACCTGAAGGGCCTGGTAATTGAGTTTGGGGGGACCCCCACGCTCTTTTTTTATTTTTATCAATGACTTTTCTATGTATTGCCGGGAGCCGACAATTCATTATAGCTGCGAGTGAGTTTTAAATTACTTTTTTTCCTTCAGAAATGACACTGTGCAGGGACAGTTCTAAACACTCATAGAAAAGTCATTGATAAAAATAAAAAATAAAGCGTGGGGGTCCCCCCAAATTCAATTACCAGGCCCTTCAGGTCTGGAATGGATATTAAGGGGAACCCTGCCGCAAATGAAAAAAAAATCATTAATAGCCGCGAGTTCCTTCAGAAATGACACTTTGTGCAGGGACAGTTCTAAGCAGTGCTTAGAACTGTCCCTGCACAGTGTCATTTCTGAAGAAAAAAAGGTCATTTAAAATTCACTTGCGGCTATTAATGAATTGTCGGCTCCCGGCAATACATAGAAAAGTCATTTATATAAAAAAAAAAGCGTGGGGGTTCCCCCAAATTCAATTACCAGGCCCTTCAGGTCTGGAATGGATATGAAGGGGAACTCTGCCGCAAATTTAAAAAAAAAATGCGTGCGGTTCCCCCAAATATCCATACCAGGCCCTTCAGATCTGGTATGGATTTTAAGGGGAACTCCACCCCAATTTTTTTTTAAAATGGCGTGGAGTCCCCCCAAAAATCCAGACCAGACCCTTTATCCGAGCACGCAACCTGGCAGGCCGCAGGAAAAGAGGGGAGACGAGAGAGCACCCCCCACCTCCTGAACCATTCCAGGCCACATGCCCTCAACATAGGGAGGATGTCCCCATGTTAATGGGGACAAGGGCCTCATCCCCACAACCCTTGCCCGGTGGTTGTGGGGGTCTGCGGGCAGGGGGCTTGTCGGAATCTGGAAGACCCCTTTAACAAAGGGGACCCCCAGATCCCGCACCCCCCTATGTGAATTGGTAATGGGGTACAAATGTACCCCTATCATTTCACGAAGAAAGTGTCAAAAATGTTAAAAATGACAATAGCCGGTTTTTGAAAATACATCATTTGGATGATCCAGAAGAAGATTGGGAGAATGTCATATGGTCAGATGAAACCAAAGTAGAACTGTTTTGTAGAAACACAACTCGTCGTGTTTGGAGGAGAGAGAATACTGAGTTGCAACCAAAGAACACCATACCTACTGTGAAGCATGGGGGGCAACATCATGCTTTGGGGCTGTTTCTCTGCAAAGGGAACAGGACGACTGATCCGTGTACATGAAAGAATGAATGGGGCCATGTATCGTGAGATTTTGAGTGCAAACCTCCTCCCATCAGCAAGGGCATTGAAGATGAAACGTGGCTGGGTCTTTCAGCATGACAATGATCCCAAACACACCGCCCGGGCAACAAAGGAGTGGCTTCGTAAGAAGCATTTCAAGGTCCTGGAGTGGCCTAGCCAGTCTCAAGATCTCGACCCCATAGAAAACTTTTGGAGGGAGTTGAAAGTGTGTGTTGCCCAGCGACAGCCCCAAAACATCACTGCTCTAGAGGAGATCTGCATGGAGGAACGGGCCAACATACCAGCAACAGTGTGTGACAACCTTGTGAAGACTTACAGAAAACGTTTGACCTCTGTCATTGCCAACAAAGGATATATAACAAAGTATTGAGATGAACTTTTGATATTGACCAAATACTTATTTTCCACCATAATTTGCAAAAAAAAATATTTCCAAATCAGACAATGTGATTGTCTGGATTTGTTTCCACATTTTGTCTCTTATAGTTGAGGTATACCTATGATGACAATTACAGGCCTCTCTCATCTTTTTAAGTGGGAGAACTTGCACAATTGGTGGCTGACTAAATACTTTTTTGCCCCACTGTATATACATCCCAGCTTTGTACAGCTACATCTCCCTGCAGACCATTAGTATGTCTGGAAGGACAACAAGGAGAGGCAGACAGTCACAAGCCAATAAAAGAGGGCAAGCAGGCTCTGTGTCTAGAGGCAACAGTGCTGGTCGTGGACACGGTGCATCCTCATCAGCACATGGCCGTGGGACACGCTTGTCCTTTTTTTTGGCAGCTGGCCGTGTTGAGCCGCAACATGCCGAAGACTTGGTAGAGTGGATGACCAAGCCATCCTCATCCTCCTCATCCTCTCTCACCCAGGCTCAGGGTACTTTGTCTGGCAAAGCAGCTGCCAAAGTGGCCTCTTCCCTCGGCTCAATGGCATCAGTCACTCCTTCCCTAGCCCCACCATGTCCTCCTGAGGAGTCCCCCGAACTGTTTGACCACAGTGTTGGGTACATGCTCCAGGAGGATGCCCAGCATTTTGAAGGCTCCAATGATGGTACCCAGCTAGAGGATGGCAGTAACGTGAGCCCAGAGAGAGGGGGTGCCCAAGAAGGACAGCAATCTGGCAGTCATGTTCCCCCAGCTGCAGCATACTGCCAGGTTTGCTACAGTGATGAGAAGGGAGGGGATGATGAGGTCATGGACTCTATGTGGGTGCCTGATCAGAGAGAGGAGGAGGAGGAGGCACATCTCCAACGAGGCAGGATGCCCTCCAGGGGCCAGCTTAAGGGCAGCACACCGACAGCATCACACCGCAGAGCTTTGCATGTGCAGGCCGCTGCTGTCTCTGCGCGTTATTCAAAAAGTTCTTTGGTGTGGGCCTTTTTTGAGGCGAGTGCATCAGATCGCAGCGCTGCTATTTGCAACATATGTCTCAGGCATATCTCGCGTGGCCAAAACATCACCCGCTTGGGCACCACATGCTTGATCAGACATATGTCGACCTGCCATGCAGTTAGTTGGCAAGCACACCTAAAAGACCCACACCAAAGAACAAAGCAGACCTCTCCTTTCTCCTCATCAGCTGGGATCTCCAATCCCACTATACCTTCAGTCCTCTCTGAAACCTGCACTGAGAGGAATGAAGGTGTAGAATTAGGTGTGTCAAGTACTTGTGGGCAATCTGCAATCGGTACACCAACGTCAGATTGTACCAGGAAAATTTCCCTGCCCCAGCTGCTGCATCGCCGAAAGAAGTTCACTCCCAGCCATCCACATGCCCAGCAGTTGAATGCTAGCTTGGCTAAATTGCTAGCACTTCAACTGCTGCCTTTTCAGTTGATAGACTCTGCCCCCTTCCGTGAGTTTGTGGAATGTGCGGTTCCTCAGTGGCAGGTTCCCAAATGCCACTTTTTCTCACGGAAGGCGATTCCGGCTCTCTACCGGCATGTGGAAGGCAATGTCTTGGCCTAGCTGGACAGAGTGGTCAGCGGTAAGGTGCGTATTACCGCTGACTCATGGTCAAGCAGGCATGGACAGGGACGTTACCTATCTTTAACAACGCATTGGGTGACTCTGCTGGCAGTTGGGAAGGATGTAGGACAAGGTGCAGTAGTGTTGGAGGTTGTTCCGCCACCACGCCTCCAAAATGCTACTACTGATGATTCTGACACACCTCTCTCTTCCACCCCCTCCTCTTCTTCTTCCTCCATGGCCTCTTCCTGTGCTTTGTCCTCGGAACCAGCGGTGCTCCGTAGGTGTTCAAGGAGCTATGCAAGTATGCAGGCAAAAAGATGCCATGCGGTGCTTGAGCTGGTGTGCTTGGGGGACAGGAGACACACTGGGGCAGAGATTCTGTCAGTTCTGCAGGGGCAGGCTCAGAGGTGGTTGACACCAAACCAGCTTAAGCCAGGAATGGTGGTTTCTGTCAATGGCACCAACCTCCTCTCCGCACTCCGACAGGGACACCTGACCCATGTGCCCTGTTTGGCTCACGTCCTTAACTTGGTGGTGCAGCGGTTCTTGGGCAGGTACCCGGGCTTACAGGATGTCCTGAGGCAGGCCAGGAAAGTCTGTGTGCATTTCCGCCGGTCATATAATGCCAGTGCTCGGCTGGCTGACTTGCAAATGGAATTTAACCTGCCCAAGAACCGCCTAATCTGTGACATGCCCACCAGGTGGAACTCAATGTTGGCCATGCTGCAGCAGCTGCACACGCAGCAGAGGGCCATCAATGAGTATCTGTGCCAATATGGCACCAGGACAGGGTCAGGGGAGCTTGTTTTTTTTTCACCACGCCAGTGGGGCATGATCAGGGATGCATGCACTGTACTGGCACCATTTGAGGAGGCCACGAGGATGGTGAGCAGTTACAGTGCATGCATCAGTGACACTGTACCTCTTGTCCACCTGTTGGAGCATACGCTGCGTGGAATAATGGACAGGGCACTTGAGGCAGAACAGGGGCAGGAAGAGGACTTCCTTGTCTCTCAAGGCCCCCTTTATCCAGACAGTGTTCATGCTGGCCCGCCTATCACACAGGAAGAGGTCGAGGAGGAGGAGGAGGATTGTGTCAGCATGGAGGTGGAGCCTAGCACTCAGCATCAGCAGCAGTCTTAAAGAGATCAATTAGAGTCCCAAGACACCCATGGACTTGTACATGGCTGGGAGGAGGTGGCTGCGGATCATGTTGTCCTGAGTGACCCAGATGACTCCAGACCGAATGCCTCAGCAAACCTATGCTGCATTGCCTCCCTGATCCTGCAAAGCCTGCTGAGGCTTCGGTCAGTCAAAGAAGGAGCGGTGGAGAAGGTGGCCGTCTGACCGATGCGTTCAGACAATTTTTTTAGTCTGCAGCCCCAAGGTATGATTGGTTCCAGAAACCATTGCCAGCATATGGTTTGCATGGTGCAGGAATACCTAGGGGCAAGATCAGACTTGGACACCTTTCCCACCGAAAATCCTCTGGGTTACTGGGTCTTGAGGATGGATCACTGGCCAGAGCTTGCACAGTATGCAATTGAGCTACTGGCAATTCCCACATCCAGCGTTCTTTCGGAATGCACATTCAGT
Organism: Rana muscosa; assembly: GCA_029206835.1. Classification (NCBI taxonomy): domain Eukaryota; kingdom Metazoa; phylum Chordata; class Amphibia; order Anura; family Ranidae; genus Rana; species Rana muscosa. The sequence continues at coordinate 90,466,865 of CM055128.1, read as the reverse complement.
GCTGCTGGAGGCTGCTGGAGGCTTTGTAACCGATCACAGTGTGCGCCTGTCCACCGACTCGGTCGATCGACTGGCCTTCATAAAAATGAATCAGTCTTGGATCACCACCAGCTACCAAGCACCTGATGCTGATGAAACCAATTTATTTATTTTTTAATGTCAGATCCCTTCAAGACTGCCTATGCTGATGCTGAGTGACTATCCTGTTGAGCTGAGTGACTATCCTCTTCCTCCTCAATGATCATGCTGATAGCTTGTAGGAACATTTTTGGTTCTGGGCACCGCCACCAGTGGCTAATAGTGGTGCAACGGATCGGTGGTGATCCGTGATCCGAACGGGTCACCCTGTTCGGATCGGAACACCACGTGATCCGAGGAGCACTCCGGAGCCTTCGGCCTAGCTCGGGAGCGGCGCCCATTTTTGTACACCCGCATCTTGCTCCACCCCACACTCCTCACTATCATTACTGTGCAGGGGCCAAGCGGACATCTTGTTACACCCAACGGAGTTTTAGATTTCAGTTATTTTCACACAAAACTGAGTTTATATGCTTAAATACATTATTTGGAAATCCAACGGACTGTTTACATGTTACATTTTTAAAGCAGCAGCAAACCTTACATGCTTGCTAATGTGACGGAACACCTCTGATTTTCACATTTAACATTTAGTTAAATGTGAAAATCAGAGGTGTTCTGTCACATTAGCAACCATGTAAGGTCAGCAGTAGTGATGAGCCGAACACCCCCGGGTTCGGTTCGCACCAGAACCCGCGAACGGACCGAAAGTTCGAACGAACATTAGAACCCTATTAAATACAATGGATGCGAACGTTCGAATTCTAAAGTGCTAATTATAACAACTATTATGCATGTTATTGTCCTAAAAAGGGTTTGGGAACCCGGGTTCTGCACCAGGGGACATGTATCAATGCAAAAAGAAGTTTTAAAAACGGTCGTTTTTCGGGAGCAGTCATTTTAATGATGCATAAAGTGAAAAAAAAAAAGTCAAATATTCCTTTAAATATCGTACCTGGGGGGTGTCTAAAGTATGCCTGTGAAGTGCCACGTGTTTCCCGTGTTTAGAACTGTCCCTGCACAAAATGACACTTCTAAAGGAAAAAAAAGCCATTTAAAACTGCTTGCGGCTTTAATGTAATGTCTGGTCCCGGTAATATGGATGAAATTCTTTAAGAAAAATGGCATAGCTACCCCATGACCCCCCCCCTACCCCAGCCCATTACCAGCCCCTTTGGGTCTTGTATGGATATTAAGGGGAACCCCGCACATAAAATAAAAAAGGCCCTATATACTCTGAACAGCCCTATACAGGCGGTGCATACAAGACAGGGACTGTAGGTTTGTTCTTATGTAGAGTCTGTTTGTAATTTTGAACAGGTACATTGTTGAAGTGTAGCTCCAGCCCAAAAATCTATTTTTAAACTTTTTGGAAAACATAGGTAAGGGTTATCACCCCTGTAACATTTGTTTTGCTGTCTGTGCCCCTGTTCAGAACATTTCACCTCACTTTCCGTCCCAATGACAACTGTTTTTGAAATGTGGTGTTTTTCTTGAAACAAGGATTGCTGATAAAGCATCAGTACAGAGGAGACACCTTTCTCCCATATTTATTCTTACAGGAGAGAATTTTCCTTCCTAGTGGTAGATTTCCTCTCACTTCCTGTTGTCTTCTTGCGTTTGCAAGTAGGAGTCGTTTGTAAGTTGGATGTTTGAAAGTAGGGACCTGCCGTATATACTCTGCAGAAATAGGCCCCTTAGTTGTTGGTGTTGGCACAACACTGTAAGCACTCACAGTTACTCTTGGTTGGTGCTGGAACGCCCTGCTGTCAACTATTATATCAGGAATTTTAATTACATATAATTGTTGAACAGTGGTAGTAAAAATTGGGCCTTTGATGGTGGTGCTGGTGCCACAACACTGTAAGCCCTGACAGTTACTCTTGGTGGGTGCAGCAATGGGCCCTGCTGTGAATTATTAGATCAAGAATTGTAATTACATGCCCCTGTTGAACAGGGGCTGAAAAATTGGGCCTTAGGCACTGGTGGCACAACACTGCAACCCCTCACAGCAACTGTACTTGGAGCACAGCAATGAGCCCTGTTGCAAAGTATTGCTTCAAAAATTGTAATGACACGCCCCTGTTAAACAGGGGCTGAAAAATTGGGCCTTAGGCACTGGTGGCACAACACTGCAACTCCTCACAGATACTGTACTTGGAGCACACCAATGAGCCCTGTTGCAAAGTATTGCTTCAAAAATTGTAATGACACGCCCCTGTTAAACAGGGGCTGAAAAATTGGGCCTTAGGCACTGGTGGCACAACACTGCAACTCCTCACAGATACTGTACTTGGAGCACAGCAATGAGCCCTGTTGCAAAGTATTGCTTCAAAAATTGTAATTACACGCCCCTGTTAAACAGGGGCTGAAAAATTGGGCGTTAGGCACTGGTGGCGGCACCCATAAACAAAAATGATCTTACAAGCTATCATCATCAATCGTATCATTGAGGACTCGGAGGAGGAGGATAGCCAGTCAACATAACAGCACAGGCACTCAGCATCAGCATCAGTCTTGAAGGGATGTGACATGTTAAAATCAATTAGTCTGTTATATCAGCATCAGGTGTGTGGTAGCTGGTGGTGATCCAAGACTGGTTCATCTTGATGAAAGTCAGTCGATCAACCGAGTCGGTGGACAGGCGCACCCTGTGATCCGTGACAAATCCTCCAGCAGCACTGAATGTGCGTTCCGAAAGAACGCTGGATGCAGGACAGGCCAGTAGCTCAATTGCATACTGTGCAAGCTCTGGCCAGTGATCCATCCTCAAGACCCAGTAAGCCAGAGGATTTTCGGTGGGGAAGGTGTCCAAGTCTGACCTTGCCCCTAGATATTCCTGCACCATGTTTATCAGACGCTGGCGATGGTTGCTGGAACCGATCATACTTTGGGGCTGCGGACTAAAGAATTGTCTGAACGCATCGGTCAGACGGCCACCTTCCCCACCGCTCCTTCTTTGACTGGCCGAAGCCTCAGCAACTCGTTGTCCAGGACCAGGAGTTTGCAACCTCCCAGTCTCTGGGAACGCGTTGCACAGACCTTTCTGCAAGGCCTCCCGGAGTTGTCTCATCCTCTGCTCCCTCTGCGACGGTAACATAAGGTCCGCAACCTTACCCTTGTACCGTGGATCAAGGAGAGTGGCCAGCCAGTAATGGTCCCTCTCCTTGATCCGAAGAATACGAGGATCCTTCCGCAGACTTTGCAGGATCAGGGAGGCCATGCAGCGTAGGTTTGCTGAGGCATTCGCTCCGGAGTCCTCTGGGTCACTAAGGACGACATGATCCGCAGCCACCTCCTCCCAGCCACGTACAAGTCCACTGGTTTCTTGGGACTGTAAATCATCCCTAAAAGACTGCTGCTGATGATGCTGAGTGCCAGCCTCCACCTCCATGCTGACACAATCCTCCTCCTCCTCCTCCTCCTCCTCCTCCTCTTCCTGTGCGATGGGTGGGACAGAAGGAACACTGTCTGGGTAAAGGGGGCCTTGAGAGGCAAGGAAGTCCTCCTCTTCCTGCCTCTGTTCTGCCTCAAGTGCCCTGTCCATTATTCCACGCAGCGTGTGCTCCAACAGGTGGACAAGAGGTACAGTGTCACTGATGCATGCACTGTCACTGCTCACCATCCTCGTGGCCTCCTCAAATGGTGCCAGGACAGTGCATGCATCCCTGATCATGCCCCACTGGCGTGGAGAAAAAAAACCAAGCTCCCCTGACCCTGTCCTGGTGCCGTAGTCGCACAGGTACTCATTGATGGCCCTCTGCTGCGTGTGCAGCCGCTGCAGCATGGCCAACGTTGAGTTCCACCTGGTGGGCATGTCACATATAAGGCGGTTCTTGGGCAGGTTCAACTCCTTTTGCAGCTCAGCCAGGCGAGCACTGGCATTATAAGATCTGCGGAAATGCACACAGACTTTCCTGGCCTGCCTCAGGACATCCTGTAAGCCCGGGTACCTGCCCAAGAAGCGCTGCACCACCAGGTTAAGGACGTGAGCCACACAGGGCACATGGGTCAGTTGTCCCTGTCGGAGGGCGGAGAGGAGGTTGGTGCCATTGTCGCAAACCACCATTCCTGGCTTAAGCTGGCGTGGCGTCAACCACCTCTCGGCCTGGCCCTGCAGAGCAGACAGGACCTCTGCCCCAGTGTGGCTTCTGTCCCCCAAACACACCAGCGCAAGCACGGCATGGCATCTTTTTGCCTGCGTATTTGCGTAGCCCCGTGAACGGCTACGGAGCACCGCTGGTTCATAGGACAAACCACAGGAAGAGGCCATGGAGGAAGAAGAAGAGGAGGGGGTGGAGGAGAGAGGTGTGTCACAACCAGTAGTAGCATTTTGGAGGCGTGGCGGTGGGACAACCTCCAACACTACTGCACCTTGTCCTGAATCCTTCCCAGCTGCCAAAAGAGTGACCCAATGGGCCGTGAAAGAAAGGTAACGTCCCTGTCCATGCCTGCTGGACCATGAGTCAGCGGTAATATGCACCTTACCGCTGACCGCCCTGTCCAGCGAGGCCAAGACATTGCCTTCCACATGCCGGTAGAGAGCCGGAATAGCCTTCCGTGAGAAAAAGTGGCGTTTGGGAACCTGCCACTGAGGAACTGCACATTGCACAAACTCACGGAAGGGGGCCGAGTCTACCAACTGAAAAGGCAGCAGTTGAAGCGCTAGCAATTTAGCCAAGCTAGCATTCAACCGCTGGGCATGTGGATGGCTGGGAGTGAACTTCTTTCGACGGTCCAGCAGCTGGGGCAGGGAAATTTGCCTGCTAGAATCGGACGTCGGTGTACTGCTAGCAGAGTGGGCGCAAGTACTTGGCTGTGACACACCTAATTCTACACCTTCATTCCTCTCAGTGCATGTTTCAGAGAGGACTGAAGTTATAGTGGGGTTGGAGATCCCAGCTGATGCGGTGCAAGGAGAGGTCCGCTTTGTTCTTTGGTGTGGGTCTTTGAGGTAGGCTTGCCAACGAGCTGCATGGCAAGTCAACATATGTCTGGTCAGGCATGTGGTACCCAAGCGGCTGATGTTTTGGCCACGCGATATACGCTTGAGACATATGTTGCAAACAGCAGCTGTGCGATCTGATGCACTAGCCTCAAAAAAGGCCCACACCAAAGAACTTTTTGAATGACGGGCAGAGGCAGCGCCCTGCACAGGCGGAGCTCTGCGGTGTGATTCCGTCGGTGTACTGCCCTTACGCTGGCCACCAAAGGGCATCCTGCCTCGTTGGAGATGTGCCTCCTCCTCATCCTCCTCCTCCTCCTCTCTCCTATTAGGCACCCACGTGGAGTCAGTGACCTCATCATCCCCTCCCTCCTCATCACTGGAGCCAATCTGGCAGTATGCTGCAGCTGCTGGAACATGACTGCCAGATTGGTGTCCTTCTTGAGCATCCCCTCTGTCTGCTCTCACGCTACTGCCTTCCTCTAGCTGGGTTTCATCATCAGACCCTTCGAAACGCTGGGCATCCTCCTGGAGCATGTACCCAACACTGTGCTGAAACAGTTCGGGGGACTCCTCAGGAGGAGGACATGGTGGGTCTAGGGAAGGAGTGACTGATGATTTGTCTGACATTGATACCAGGGAAGACGACGCTTTGGCAGCTGCTTTTCCAGTACCCTGAGCCTGGGTGAGAGAGGATGAGGAGGAGGAGGAGGGCTTGGTCATCCACTCTACCAAGTCTTCGGCATGATGTGGCTCAACATGTCCAGCTGCCGAAAAGAAGGACAAGCGTGTCCCATGGCCATGTGCTGATGACAATGCACCGCGTCCACGACCAGCACTGTTGCCCCCAGACACAGAGCCTGCTTGCCCTCTTTTATTGCCTCCTGACTGTCTGCCTCTCCTTGTTTGCCTTCCAGACATTCTAATAGATGGCCTGCAGGGAGATGGGAAAAAAGCAATAAGGGCTACCTTCAGGTGTCCTTCTCTGTCCCTTGAAACAAGGACTTGCAGAGTGAAATAAACTGACACTCTCCCTACCTACAGTTTTCTGTCCCTAGAATAAATGTTTTTTTTAATCACAATATAGCACAAGGACAATTCAGTCACTGTCCTTCCAGGTCCCTGGAAACAAGGACTTGCAGAGTGAAATAAACTGACACTCTCCCTACCTACAGTTTTCTGTCCCTAGAATAAATGTTTTTTTAAGCACAATATAGCACAAGGACAATTCACTCACTGTCCTTCCAGGTCCCTGGAAACAAGGACTTGCAGAGTGAAATAAACTGACACTCTCCCTACCTACAGTTTTCTGTCCCTAGAATAAATGTTTTTTTTAAGCACAATATAGCACAAGGACAATTCACTCACTGTCCTTACAGGTCCCTGGAAACAAGGACTTGCAGAGTGAAAGAAAAAAAACACTCTCCCTACCTACAGTTTTCTGTCCCTAGAAAAAATGTTTTTTTTAATCACAATATAACACAAGGACAATTCACTCACTGTCCTTCCAGGTCCCTGGAAACAAGGACTTGCAGAGTGAAATAAACTGACACTCTCCCTACCTACAGTTTTCTGTCCCTAGAATAAATGTTTTTTTTAAGCACAATATAGCACAAGGACAATTCACTCACTGTCCTTACAGGTCCCTGGAAACAAGGACTTGCAGAGTGAAAGAAAAAAAACACTCTCCCTACCTACAGTTTTCTGTCCCTAGAAAAATTTTTTTTTTTAATCACAATATAACACAAGGACAATTCACTCACTGTCCTTCCAGGTCCCTGGAAACAAGGACTTGCAGAGTGAAATAAACTGACACTCTCCCTACCTACAGTTTTCTGTCCCTAGAATAAATGTTTTTTTTAAGCACAATATAGCACAAGGACAATTCACTCACTGTCCTTACAGGTCCCTGGAAACAAGGACTTGCAGAGTGAAAGAAAAAAAACACTCTCCCTACCTACAGTTTTCTGTCCCTAGAAAATTTTTTTTTTTTAATCACAATATAACACAAGGACAATTCACTCACTGTCCTTCCAGGTCCCTGGAAACAAGGACTTGCAGAGTGAAATAAACTGACACTCTCCCTACCTACAGTTTTCTGTCCCTAGAATAAATGTTTTTTTTAATCACAATATAGCACAAGGACAATTCAGTCACTGTCCTTCCAGGTCCCTGGAAACAAGGACTTGCAGAGTGAAATAAACTGACACTCTCCCTACCTACAGTTTTCTGTCCCTAGAATAAATGTTTTTTTTAAGCACAATATAGCACAAGGACAATTCACTCACTGTCCTTACAGGTCCCTGGAAACAAGGACTTGCAGAGTGAAAGAAAAAAAACACTCTCCCTACCTACAGTTTTCTGTCCCTAGAAAAAATTTTTTTTTTAATCACAATATAACACAAGGACAATTCACTCACTGTCCTTCCAGGTCCCTGGAAACAAGGACTTGCAGAGTGAAATAAACTGACACTCTCCCTACCTACAGTTTTCTGTCCCTAGAATAAATGTTTTTTTTAAGCACAATATAGCACAAGGACAATTCACTCACTGTCCTTACAGGTCCCTGGAAACAAGGACTTGCAGAGTGAAAGAAAAAAAACACTCTCCCTACCTACAGTTTTCTGTCCCTAGAAAAAATTTTTTTTTTAATCACAATATAACACAAGGACAATTCACTCACTGTCCTTCCAGGTCCCTGGAAACAAGGACTTGCAGAGTGAAATAAACTGACACTCTCCCTACCTACAGTTTTCTGTCCCTAGAATAAATGTTTTTTTTAATCACAATATAGCACAAGGACAATTCAGTCACTGTCCTTCCAGGTCCCTGGAAACAAGGACTTGCAGAGTGAAATAAACTGACACTCTCCCTACCTACAGTTTTCTGTCCCTAGAATAAATGTTTTTTTTAATCACAATATAGCACAAGGACAATTCAGTCACTGTCCTTCCAGGTCCCTGGAAACAAGGACTTGCAGAGTGAAATAAACTGACACTCTCCCTACCTACAGTTTTCTGTCCCTAGAATAAATGTTTTTTTTAATCACAATATAGCACAAGGACAATTCAGTCACTGTCCTTCCAGGTCCCTGGAAACAAGGACTTGCAGAGTGAAATAAACTGACACTCTCCCTACCTACAGTTTTCTGTCCCTAGAATAAATGTTTTTTTTAATCACAATATAGCACAAGGACAATTCAGTCACTGTCCTTCCAGGTCCCTGGAAACAAGGACTTGCAGAGTGAAATAAACTGACACTCTCCCTACCTACAGTTTTCTGTCCCTAGAATAAATGTTTTTTTTAATCACAATATAGCACAAGGACAATTCAGTCACTGTCCTTCCAGGTCCCTGGAAACAAGGACTTGCAGAGTGAAATAAACTGACACTCTCCCTACCTACAGTTTTCTGTCCCTAGAATAAATGTTTTTTTTAATCACAATATAGCACAAGGACAATTCAGTCACTGTCCTTCCAGGTCCCTGGAAACAAGGACTTGCAGAGTGAAATAAACTGACACTCTCCCTACCTACAGTTTTCTGTCCCTAGAATAAATGTTTTTTTTAATCACAATATAGCACAAGGACAATTCAGTCACTGTCCTTCCAGGTCCCTGGAAACAAGGACTTGCAGAGTGAAATAAACTGACACTCTCCCTACCTACAGTTTTCTGTCCCTAGAATAAATGTTTTTTTTAATCACAATATAGCACAAGGACAATTCAGTCACTGTCCTTCCAGGTCCCTGGAAACAAGGACTTGCAGAGTGAAATAAACTGACACTCTCCCTACCTACAGTTTTCTGTCCCTAGAATAAATGTTTTTTTTAATCACAATATAGCACAAGGACAATTCAGTCACTGTCCTTCCAGGTCCCTGGAAACAAGGACTTGCAGAGTGAAATAAACTGACACTCTCCCTACCTACAGTTTTCTGTCCCTAGAATAAATGTTTTTTTTAATCACAATATAGCACAAGGACAATTCAGTCACTGTCCTTCCAGGTCCCTGGAAACAAGGACTTGCAGAGTGAAATAAACTGACACTCTCCCTACCTACAGTTTTCTGTCCCTAGAATAAATGTTTTTTTTAATCACAATATAGCACAAGGACAATTCAGTCACTGTCCTTCCAGGTCCCTGGAAACAAGGACTTGCAGAGTGAAATAAACTGACACTCTCCCTACCTACAGTTTTCTGTCCCTAGAATAAATGTTTTTTTTAAGCACAATATAGCACAAGGACAATTCACTCACTGTCCTTCCAGGTCCCTGGAAACAAGGACTTGCAGAGTGAAAGAAACTGACACTCTCCCTACCTACAGTTTTCTGTCCCTAGAATAAATGTTTTTTTAAGCACAATATAGCACAAGGACAATTCACTCACTGTCCTTCCAGGTCCCTGGAAACAAGGACTTGCAGAGTGAAAGAAACTGACACTGTCCCTACCTACAGTTTTCTGTCCCTAGAATAAATGTTTTTTTTAAGCACACTATAGCACAAGCACAAAACACACTGACACTCTCCCTACCTATCCTTCTCTTTCCCTAAACTAAAGGAATCCAGGTTAAGCAAGAAAGAAATAACAGTCACTGTCCCTGCCTATGCTGCTCTATCCCTGCTCCGGAACACACTACACTAGGCCGCCGTGCTGGCGGCCTTTTATAGTGTGGGGCGTGTACTAAACACCCTCAGCAATAATTGGCCACAGGCATCCTGCCTGTGGCCAATCATTGCTCTCCTCGCTGCCGGCGCTGTGATTGGCCAAGCATGCGGGGTCACAGTGCATGCTTGGCCAATCACAGCGCCTGGATGACACTGCGATGGCGTAGTGCATTGTGGGCCGTTCGCGTCACTCGAATTTGGCGCGAACGGCCCAAATCGTTCGATCTTCGTCGAACGATCGAACAGCCGATGTTCGACTCGAACGTATGTTCGACTCGAACACGAAGCTCATCCCTAGTCAGCAGGTTTGCTGCTGCTTTTAAAATTTAACATGTAAACAGTCCGTTGGATTTCCAAATAATGTATTTGCGCATGTAAGCTCTGTTTTGTGTTGAAAATAACCGTGAAATCTAAAACTCCGGTGGGTGTAACAAGATTTGTCTTTTTTTTTTTTTTGCCGATCCGAAAAAATTATCTGATCCGTAACTCTGATCCGAGGATCGATCCGATTCGTGAGTTTTTTTATCCATTGCACGCCTAGTGGCTAAGGCCCAATTTTTCTGCCCCTGTTTAACAGGGGAGTGTAATTAAAAGTTTTGATGCAATACTTTGCAGCAGGGCTCATTCCTGCGCTCAAACTAGAGTATCTGTGAGGGGTTGCAGTGTTGTGGCACCAGCACCAGTGCCTAAGGCCCAATTTTTCTGCCCCTGTTTAACAGGGGCGTCTAATTAAAATTTTTGATGCAATACTTTGCAGCAGGGCTCATTCCTGCGCTCCAACTAGAGTACCTGCAAGGGGTTGCAGTGTTGTGGCACCAGTGCCTAAGGCCCCATTTTTATGCCCCTGTTTAACAGGGGCATGTAATTACAATCCTTGATCTAATATTTCACAGCAGGGCCTATTCCTGCGCCCACCAAGAGTAACTGTGAGGACTTACATTGTTGTGGCACCACCACCACCACCAAAGGCCCAATTTTTCCTATCACTGTTCAACAATGGCATGTAATTACAACTCTTGATATAATAGTTCACAGCATGGCGTTCCAGCGCCCACCAAGAGTAACTGTGAGGGTTTACAGTGTTGTGGCAACAACAACACCTAAGGGACAAATTTCTGCAGAGTAAATACGGCAGACCCCTACTTTCAAACATCCAACTTACAAATGACTCCTACTTGCAAACGGAGAGAGACAACAGGAAGTGAGAAGAAATCTAACCCTAGGAAGGGAAATTCTCTCCTGTAAGAGTTAATATTGGAAAAAGGTGTCTCCTCTCCACTGATGCTTTCACCAATCCTTGTTTCACTAAAAACCCCAAATTTTCAAAAAACATTTGTCATAGGGACGGAAAGTGAGGTGAAATGTTCTGAACAGGTGCACAGACAGCAAAACAAATGTTACAGGGGTGATAACCCTTCCCTATGTTTTTCAAAAAGCTTAAAAATAGATTTTTTGGCAGGAGCTACACTTTAAAAATGTACCAGTTCAAAATTACAAACAGATTCTACGTAACAGCAAACCTACAGTCCCTGTCTTGTTTTCACCGCCTGTATACTGCTGTTCAGAGTATATAGGGCCTGGGGGCCCCACGCCTTTCCTTTTTTTTATTTGGGTGCGGGATTCCCCAAGACCCAAAGGGGCTGGTAGTGGGCTGGGGAGGTACCCATGCCATTTTTCTCAATGATTTTCATCCATATTGCCGGGACCAGACATTACATTAAAGCCGCAAGCAGTTTTAAATTACTTTTTTTCCTTTAGAAATGTCATTTTGTGCAGGGACAGTTCTAAACACGGGAAACACGTGCCACTTCACAGGCATACTATAGACACCCCCCAGGTACGATATTTAAAGGAATATTTTACTTTTTTTTTTCACTTCATGCATCATTAAAATCACTGCTCCCAAAAAAACAGCCGTTTTTAACCACTTCCCTACCCAGCCATAGTAATATGACGTCCACAGATGGGATCTCCCATCCTGGGTGGACGTCATATGACGTCCTCTGCTTTGTAGGGGAATATCTGAATGATGCCTGCAGCTAGAGGCATCATTCAGATATCCTTTTGTTCTGCCAGCGATTCTCTGCACCATAAGAATGATCATAGCGGCGGTTCCGCCGCTTGATCATTCTTATAGGCGGCGGGAGGGGGCACCCCCCCTCCCGCCGCCATCCAGTGCTTCGCCGGCTCTCCCAGGTACCGTTGTGTTCCTTAGGACACAGCAGTTCCCTGATGGGGGTAAATGAGTGGCGGCGGAGCAGCAGCGGCGGGCAGCGGAGCGGCTTACCGGCTCCCATATGCAGAGCTGCAGCAGCGACGTGCACGGCGCCCGCGCGCGCCCCCGGGGGCGCGCAGCGCGGCGATCTGGGATCCGGTGTGTCCCTCTGGACACACCGATTCAAGTAATGTGGCGGCGGGCGGCGGAGATTCCGGTATAAACTTACCGGAATTGATGATGCAGAGCTGCGCAGCTCTGCGATCGGGGCTGAGGTTTTTCCCTTGGATACAGCCCAGCCTCGATCAGGGTAAAGAGCCAATGAAATTGGCTCTTTACCACGTGACCGGCTGTGTCCAATCACAGCAGGTCACTAAATGTAAACAAAACACACAATTGTGTGTAACTCACTGTTGCCTGGTTCTCCTCTTCACACACCTGTGAGGAGGAGATCAGCTAACAGTGAGTTACACATATGTTATACACATATACATATGTACTACTGTGCCCAGATTGCCCCCCCCTAAATAAAGAGTACCTGTCATCTAGTACCTGCCACCAGATCACCAGCCACCCACCTGTCCATCAGGAGTACCTGTCCATCAGGAGTACCCGCCACCTCACCTGAGTACCCGCCACCTCAGAGTACCCGCCACCAGTCCATCAGGAGTACCTGTCCATCAGGAGTAACTGTCCATCAGGAGTACCCGCCACCTCACCTGAGTACCCGCCACCTCAGAGTACCCGCCACCAGTCCATCAGGAGTACCTGTCCATCAGGAGTACCTGTCCATCAGCAGTACCCGCCACCTCACCTGAGTACCCGCCACCTCAGAGTACCCGCCACCAGTCCATCAGGAGTACCTGTCCATCAGGAGTACCCGCCACCTCACCTGAGTACCCGCCACCTCAGAGTACCCGCCACCAGTCCATCAGGAGTACCTGTCCATCAGGAGTACCTGTCCATCAGGAGTACCCGCCACCTCACCTGAGTACCCGCCACCAGTCCATCAGGAGTAACTGTCTATCAGCAGTACCCGCCACCTCACCTGAGTACCCGCCACCTCAGAGTACCCACCACCAGTTCATCAGGAGTACCTGTCCATCAGGAGTACCTGTCCATCAGCAGTACCCGCCACCTCACCTGAGTACCCGCCACCTCAGAGTACCCGACACCAGTCCATCAGGAGTACCTGTCCATCAGGAGTACCCGCAACCTCACCTGAGTACCCGCCACCTCAGAGTACCCGCCACCAGTCCATCAGGAGTACCTGTCCATCAGGAGTACCTGTCCATCAGCAGTACCCGCCACCTCACCTGAGTACCCGCCACCTCAGAGTACCCGCCACCAGTCCATCAGGAGTACCTGTCCATCAGGAGTACCCGCCACCTCACCTGAGTACCCGCCACCTCAGAGTACCCGCCACCAGTCCATCAGGAGTACCTGTCCATCAGGAGTACCTGTCCATCAGCAGTACCCGCCACCTCAGAGTACCCGCCACCAGTCCATCAGGAGTACCTGTCCATCAGGAGTACCCGCCACCTCACCTGAGTACCCGCCACCAGTCCATCAGGAGTACCTGTCCATCAGCAGTACCCGCCACCTCACCTGAGTACCCGCCACCTCAGAGTACCCGCCACCAGTCCATCAGAAGTACCTGTCCATCAGGAGTACCTGTCCATCAGGTGTACCCGCCACCTCACCAGGAGTACCCGCCACCTCACCAGGAGTACCCGCCACCAGTCCATCAGGAGTACCTGTCCATCAGGAGTACCCACCACCTCACCAGAGTACCCGCCACCTCACCAGAGTACCCACCACCAATCCATCAGGAGTACCTGTCCATTAGAGTACCCGCCACCTCACCAGAGAACCTGCCACCAGAGTACCTGCCACCTCACCAGCGTACCCACTATGTCCAGAAAGGTGTACACCCCAGAAGAAGCATATCAAATACTCAGTCTGACCGATGAGAGCAACGGGGAGCTCTCACCGCTCAGTTCTGATTCCGATTCTGGTTCGGAATATGAACCCCCCGAAGGCAGCACATCCGGATCCGAATTAGAGGAGGACACAGTCCGTCCAAAAAGAAGACGGTCTGAACACCAGGCAGCGACCAGCAGTGCCAACGGCGGTAGACCCCAGGAGGCGAGGTCCAGTGCAAGCGCTGCTAGACCCCAGGAGGAAAGGCCCAGTGCAAGCGCTGCTAGACCCCAGGAGGAAAGGCCCAGTGCAAGTACACGCCAAAGAAGTAGGACCCGAACCCAGCTTCCAGGTGGCTTGGCAAACCCATTGTGGCTGCCTTCTACCTCAGGGTCAGCCACGATCCCCCCTTTTACAGCACAGCCAGGTGTGCAGGTCAACACTGAGGGTTTTTCCAAACTTGATTTTTTTAATTTATTTTTCCCTGATGAATTGGTTCAAGGCATTGTGGAGCAAACTAATCTTTTTGCTCAACAATTCATTGAAAACAACCCCAGCTCCAGCTATGCCCGCCCTTTTGAATGGAGACCCCTAACAGTGGTGGAGCTTAGATTGTTTTTAGGCCTAACGTTTAACACGGGGCTTACAAAAAAAAATGAAATGAATAGGTATTGGTCGAAGAAACCCATCCACCATATGCCAATTTTTACATCGGCCATGTCCAGGTCCCGATACGAACTTATAATGCGGTTCCTGCATTTCAGTGACAACTCACAGTGCCCCCCCCGAGATCACCCAAACTTTGACAAATTATATAAAATTCGCCCCCTAATGAATTTTTTTTCCAAGAAGTTTGCCGAACTTTATGTCCCTGACCAAAACATTTCTGTGGACGAATCCCTGGTGCATTTCACAGGCCGGCTGGGAATCAAGCAATATATCCCCAGTAAGCGGGCGAGGTACGGCTTGAAGCTCAACAAGCTCTGTGAAAGCGCCACTGGTTATGTGCACTCATTCCGCATGTACGAAGGCAAAGATTCCCAGCTCGAGCCCCCTGAGTGTCCATCGTACATGGGAATAAGTGGAAAAATTGTTTGGGAGTTGGTATTTCCACTCCTCCAAAAGGGGTATCATATTTATATGGACAACTATTATACCAGCCTGCCCCTTCTCTGCCACCTCTACCTAAAAAAAACTCTGGCGCGTGGTACAACAAGAATAAACAGAAAGGGCTTCCCACAGCGTCTTGTCACCACAACCATTCAAAAGGGGGAATCGGCAAGCTTGAGGAACGAGGAAGTGTTGGCTGTGAAGTGGAGGGATAGGAAAGATGTGTACATCATGTCCACCATCCACGATGACACCTCGGTGGAACTTCACAGAAGACGCAGTACCGTTCGCAAGCCTTCCTGCATCAATGAGTACAATAAATTCATGGGGGGTGTGGATTTAAATGATCAAATGTTGCAGCCCTATCTTTCAACCCGAAAATCCCTCTTCTGGTATAAAAAAATCGCAATTTACTTTTTTCATTTGGCCCTGTTAAATTCTTTCATAGTCTACCAAAAATCCACACATAGACCCACCACCTTCATGAGATTTATTGAAGACATTGTCACTGCCCTGATCTACCAACAAACATCCCCCCCAGAAAGCATTCACTCAGATTGTGTCAGCAGACTACATGAGCGCCATTTTTCAGACCATATTCCACCATCACGATCCGGAAGACGACGGCAAAAAAAATGTCGGGTGTGCACCAGAAGAGGAATTAGGAAAGACACCAGCTTCCATTGTCCCGACTGTCCCTCCCAACCTGGCCTTTGCATCGGAAAATGCTTCAAGTGATATCACACTCTCGAAAACTATTAGCCCATATTTCTAATACTGCCATTTCCCCGTTTTCAATATGTCCTGAATATTTCCCTGCCTCAACCAACCATATCATTGTCTTCCATGTGAACTGACCCTGGCCTGTTTCTCGACTATGTCTCTGCCTACTGTCTGCATTGTTTATCCGCCATGTTTCTGCCTTTCACGTGAACTGACCCTGGACTGTATGGATTATGCCTCTGCCTACCGTTTATTTCTGCCTTTTACCTGCACTGACCTCGGCCTGTTGACCATGTTTTTGCCTGCCCCCTTGGACTGATCTTTCACCCTGCTACACAGGGGTCTCACATATGTGAGGGGCTCCAGAATAGTGTTCTGAGTTCAGAAAACCAGTTTTTGGTTTTCTGTGTTCCCAGAACAGGGTCTGGTTGTCCGGAGGCTTCAAAGCGATTTGGGTGGGAGAAGCCTCTACCCCTGTCCCCATTCTTTCCTGACCGTTGCCCTAAGCTTGATGGTCCTGCCTGCTCCCTGGACAAATACTCTGGCTGTGCTGACCATACCTCTGCCTGCTGCATGTACTAACTATGGACAGTATTCCTGCCTGCTGCATGGACGATCCTTTGTTCCTTTTGCTACTGCTGACCACATCTCTGCCTGCTATCTGGACCAATGCTTTGGCTGTGCTGACATCATCTCTACCTGTACTGACTATTCCTGCCTGCTGCCTGTTTTGCTGTCGCTGTCCACGTTCCTGCCTGCTGCCTGGACCGATGCTCTCCTCTTTGGACCACTGCACTACTAAAACCGCAGGTAATCTTTTCTTTACCCTTTTTCTCAGAAGAATGTATTTTGGTTTATAATTGGTATGTACAGTACATGCTATGTTTTAGAAATATGAAGGGCCTTCAACAATGTGATAGGTTGTCAGGAATTTATGTGTGTAATTTATGCTCCTAGAACACATGACGGTGCTACTTAGATGTTAGGCCTCTGTATTTGGCCAGGCTGTGTAAAAGTCTCACACATTTGGTATCGCCATACTCAGGAGGAGTAGCAGAATGTATTTTGGGGTGTCACTTTTGCTATGTACATGCTATGTGTTGGTAATATCTTATAAATGGACAACTTTGTATAAAAAAAAATGCGTTTTCATTTTTTCCCACATATTCCAAAAACTTCTGGAAAAAAATGAACCGTTCAAAAGACTCATTATGCCTCATAGATTATACGTTGGGGTGTTAGCTTTCCAAAATGGGGTCATTTTATGGGAGTTTCCATTGTCCTGGTGCTCCAGGGTCTTCAAAACTGTAATAGGTGGTTGAGAAATGAGATGTGTAATTTATGCTCCTAGAATGCCTGAAGGTGCTATTTCAATGTTGGGCCTCTGTATTTGGCCAGGCTGTGTAAAAGTCTCACACATTTGGTATCGCCATACTCAGGAGGAGTAGCAGAATGTATTTTGGGGTGTCATTCTTGCTATGTACATGCTATGTGTTGGTAATATCTTATAAATGGACAACTTTGTATAAAAAAAATGCGTTTTCATTTTTTTCCCACATATTCCAAAAACTTCTGGAAAAAAATGAACCGTTCAAAAGACTCATTATGCCTCATAGATTATACGTTGGGGTGTTAGCTTTCCAAAATGGGGTCATTTTATGGGCATTTCCATTGTCCTGGTGCTCCAGGGTCTTCAAAACTGTAATAGGTGGTTGAGAAATGAGATGTGCAATTTATGCTCCTAGAATGCCTGAAGGTGCTATTTCAATGTTGGGCCTCTGTATTTGGACAGGCTGTGTAAAAGTCTCACACATTTGGTATCGCCATACTCAGGAGGAGTAGCAGAATGTATTTTGGGGTGTCATTGCAAGTATGCATGTGCTGTGTGAGAGAAATAACTTGTTATTATGACAATTTTGTGCAAAAAAATAAAAATTTAAAAAAATTTAAAAAATTTCCCAAGAATTGTGGGAAAAAAGTACAACTTCAAAAAACTCACAATGACTCTTACTAAATACATTGGAATGTCTGCTTTCCAAAAAGGGGTAATTTGGGGGGTATTTGTACTTTCCTGGCTTGTTAGGGTCTCAAGAAATGAAATAGGCCTTCAGTACATCAGGTGTGATCAGATGTGATAATTTTTCAATGATTTGCACCATAGCTTGTAGACTCTATACCTTTCACAGAGACCAAATAATATACACTTTTTTGGTTATTTTTACTAAAGATATGTAGCAGTATACATTTTGGCCCAATTTTATGAAGAAAAATTACTTATTTGCTAAATTTTACAATAAAAACAAAAAAAAAGTTTTTTTTTTTTTAAAAATCTAACTTTTTTCGCTTATATTGCAAAAAATAAAAAACCTAGCGGTGATTAAATAGCACCAAAAGAAAGCTCTGTTTGTGAGAAAAAAATGATAAAAATTTGGTTTGGGTACAGTGTAGCATGACTGAGTAATTGTCATTCAAAGTGTGAGAGCGCTGAAAGCTACAAATTGGTCTGGTAAGGAAGGGTGTATAAAAGCCCTGTATTGAAGTGGTTAAAACTTCTATTTGGATTGATACATGTCCCCTGGGGCAGGACCCGGGTCGCCAAACCCTTTTTAGCACAATAACTTGCATATTAGCCTTTAAAATTAGCACTTTTGATTCCGAACGTTCGAATCTCATAGACTTTAATGGGGTTCGATAGTTCGTGCGAACTTTCGGTCCGTTCGCAGGTTTTGGTGCAAACCGAACCGGGGGGTGTTCGGCTCATCCCTAATATTTACACATTTTGAGAATATGTCAGTATTGGTCCTCATGATGTTCTAACACACAGGTGTCAAACACAAGGCCCGTGGGCTGAATCCGGCCCTCCAGGCCATTTCATGTGGCCCTCGCACCTCTCCTGCAGCTGGAGGAAAGCTCCAGCCCTCCTCTGGTCCTCCTCAAGACCCCTACTTTCTGCTTTAAAGCAATGCATCCAGCTTCTTCCCAGCTGCAGCATAAGGAAAGGGGGGGTACACTGTGATGTAAGGGAGAGTGGGGGGCTCAACTTCTGATGGTGGGGTGGCTCTTGACATCTAATGTAAGGGGAGGGTATGCGTTGGACATCTAATCTTACAGATGCAACCGGCCCTT
The DNA here is from genome assembly GCA_029206835.1 of Rana muscosa. Taxonomy (NCBI): domain Eukaryota; kingdom Metazoa; phylum Chordata; class Amphibia; order Anura; family Ranidae; genus Rana; species Rana muscosa. Next base: position 90,448,082 of record CM055128.1, on the reverse strand, counting down.
TTGAGAACAATCATAATGCTGATGCGGCCCACAATGAAATTGAGTTTGACAACCCTGTTCTAACACTTTGCTTTTAAAAGCATTTGTTCTTAACATAAACTTGATTGTGTATATGTATTAGGGTTGCACCTATTCCACTTTTTTAAGACCGAGTACAAGTACCGATACTTTTTTTCAAGTACTCGCTGATATCGATTACCAATACTTTTAATTACCGGTATGTTATGTGAAAGTGGCACTAATATGCAGCACTGATGGGAATTGATAGGTGGCACAGATGGGCACTGATGAAACGTGGACTGTGTCAGTAGTTTTTTATTTATATATATATATATATTTTTTTACAATTCCATTTTTTACAAATTATTATGTTTTACAATTTATATATATATATATATATATTGTGAGGGGGTTAACTCGGTAGCGGGTGTGTGTGACCCCCTGGTTGGGCTCCCCACACAAAAACAGGGCCAGCAGACGGAGGTTGTGGTTTTCAAAATCAAAAGGTGCGGTTTATTTCTCTATGTACAGTGACAAAAACACAGCAAAGCCAAAAAGAAACATAAACAAAATAAATCCTGGTCAGTTTGACCTCTGACTAAACATGCAGGTTTCCTAAACTAACAACTGGGATCAGCCTGGTGCTGTCCTAGTCCCTAAGTCCCTGGTTTAGTAAAAGTCCAAACAAATAGCCACACAGGCTTTGCCTCACCGCACAGGGGTTCACTCTCCCTAGACAGTCCACACAGGTCTGGTTCCAGGCATGAGCTAACATCTAATGAAGCTGGGAGTTCTTATAGAGGCCTAAATGAGCTGACAAGCTTCAGCTGGTCTCATCAACTCCCTGCCTCACGACGCCCAGCACTCTCCCTAGAGGTATGAGTCATTCATGAGCCCACTAGCCTCAGCTGGGCTTCATCAACTCCCTAGTTGTATAAGTCGGCATAAAGCCTGAATCTGGGAGAAATATATCTACCCCCCTGGATGCAACCAGGTGACTTTACCTTCCTGCTGTCACATACCCCCCCCTCTTGTTTTAACCTTGGGGTTGGAACACCAGCAATCAGGCATTCATGTACTCGAGACAAAGCATCCACATTCCCCATTTGAACGCCAGGGCGATGCTTTACTGTGAAGTTGAATTCCTGTAGGGCCAGGAACCACCTATTCACTCTTCTATTTGTCTCCTTGTTTTGAGCCATCCACTTTAACGGAGCGTGATCCGTAACCATGTCAAAGTGCCTACCTAGCAGATAGTACCGAAGGGAATCTAGAGCCCACTTCACCGCTAAACACTCCTTTTCAACCGTGGCGTAATTTACCTCATGGGACTTCAACTTCCTGCTGAGGTAAATGACTGGGTGCTCTTCCCCGTTCCAGACCTGGGACAATACTGCTCCTAACCCCACATCTGACGCATCACTTTGTACGACAAAGTCTTTAGAGAAGTCGGGTGAGTACAACACTGGCTGGCTACATAAGGCTTGTTTCAAGAATTGGAATGCTGCCTCCGCCTCGGGGGTCCATTTAATCATGACCGACCCTTTCCCTTTCGTCAGGTTGGTTAGGGGCACAGCCTTAGAAGCAAAGTGGGGAATGAAGCGCCGATAATAACCCGCGATTCCCAGAAAGGCTCGTACCTGCTTCTTGCTGTTGGGACGTGGCCAACTCTGGATGGGCTCGACTTTGTTGAGTTGGGGTTTTATTACTCCCCTGCCAATGGTGTACCCAAGATATTTGGCCTCCTCCTGCCCAATGGTACACTTCTTGGGGTTAGCCGTAAACCCCGCTTCCCGGATAGAGTCTAGGACTGCTTGCACTTTTGGCAGATGTGAGGCCCAATCTGTGCTATGGACAATTACGTCATCCAGGTAAGCCGCAGCATACTTCCGATGGGGCCTCAGTATCTGGTCCATTTTCCGCTGGAATGTGGCCGGCGCATTCTGTAACCCGAACGGCATTCTCTTATATTGGAACGCCCCGTCTGGGGTTACAAATGCGGTTTTCTCTTTGGCCGACTTGGCCAGGGGAATTTGCCAATACCCTTTTGTGAGGTCAAGAGTCGTCATGTATCGGGCTGTTCCCAGCCGGTCGATCAACTCATCTATACGTGGCATGGGGTAGGTGTCAAATTTTGTAACTTTGTTCAACTGACGAAAATCGTTACAAAATCGCCAGCTCCCATCCGGTTTAGGCACCAACACAATGGGACTAGACCAATCACTTTGGGACTCCTCTATCACCCCTAAGTTCAGCATTTTCTGTACTTCCTCCCGTATTGCCTCCCGTCGGGCCTCTGGGATCCGATAGGGTTTTAACTTCACCCTTTCACCGGGCGGGGTAATAATATCATGCTCTACCCCAGATGTTTGTCCCGGCAGCTCAGAGAACACCTCCTTGTTGCGAAGCACAAACTCCTTAACCTCCTGTTGTTGGGGTTGTGACAAGGTGGCTGCTATTCCAACCTCCGGAATCACGCAACCAGTTTGAGCTGGTGACCAAGTTTCTGCGACTAGGGACTCTCTATCCCTCCAGGCTTTCAACAGATTTACGTGATATATCTGTTCGGGCTTTCGCCTTCCTGGTTGTCTGACCTTGTAATTCACTTTGCTCACTTTTTCCATTATCTCGTAGGGGCCTTGCCATTTGGCAAGGAATTTACTTTCAACCGTAGGGACAAGTACCAATATCCTATCCCCCGGGGAAAAGGTACGGGTCTTTGCTCCACGGTTGTACACTCTCTGCTGTGCCAACTGCGCTTGGGCCAAATGTTCCTTCACGATGGGCATTACCTGTGCAATTCGATCTTGCATCAGGGCGACATGCTCAATCACACTCCTGTGGGGAGAACTCTCACTTTCCCAAGTTTCCTTGGCAATATCCAACAGCCCTCTTGGGTGTCTCCCATACAGTAACTCAAAGGGGGAGAATCCCGTAGAGGATTGGGGCACCTCCCTAATAGCAAACATCAAATAAGGAAGTAGACAGTCCCAATCCTTTCCATCTCTATCCACCACTTTCTTCAACATTTGTTTTAGGGTTTTGTTGAATCTTTCAACCAGCCCATCGGTTTGGGGGTGATACACAGATGTACGCAATTGCGTCACTTTGAGCAATTTACACAGCTCTTTCATAACCCGGGACATAAAGGGTGTACCTTGGTCCGTAAGCAGTTCTTTACAAATACCCACCCGGCTAAAAACAAGAGATAGCTCTTTGGCTATGGTTTTGGCCGAGGTATTTCTGAGAGGGATCGCTTCTGGATAACGGGTGGCATAGTCCATTATAACCAATATGTACTGGTGCCCCCTAGCGGACTTGATTATAGGACCTACCAAATCCATTGCGATTCTCTCAAACGGGACCTCAATGATGGGTAGAGGGACCAGCGGGCTACGGAAATGTGGCATCGGGGCCGACCTCTGACACACAGGGCAGGAGGAACAATAATTTTCTATGTCCTTCATCACCCCAGGCCAATAGAATCTCTGTAATACCCTCTCTCGGGTTTTCTCTGTCCCCAGATGACCTCCAAGAATGTGCCCATGGGCCAACTCCAACACCAACTTCCTGTAAGGTTTGGGCACCACAAGCTGCTCAACGGTTTCTTCTGCCCTTTTTGCCACCCGATACAGTAGGTCCTTCTCTACGCTGAAGTATGGGTAAGTGCAGGTATTATCTGGGTTCACTAACTCGCCATCTATTTCCACTACGTTTTCCCGTGCCTTTATTAGGGCGGGGTCTTTTAACTGTTCTGTGGCAAAATTTTCCCTGTGAACCTCCAGATCAGAAAACTCCACAGACGGTAGGTTTTCGTCTGAGGAGATGGGCTCCTCTCCAGTTTCTTGAGTCTCCCCTGCCAATACTGACAAGGGAAATTCTGGAGAGTCCTCACCACTCTCAGAGGAGTTCTGGCTTTCACATTCCTGGTACATAGGGGCACCAGTGGGGGGCTCAGGATCATCCCACAGTTCCCAGAACTTCGGAAAATCCCTTCCCACAATGGCATCATGCGGTAATTGAGATACTAACCCCACTGGATGAGAGAGGGTACCTTTGGGGGTCTCGAAACACACTGTAGTCACTGGATACTCTCGGGTGTCCCCATGCACACAAATAACAGCTATCTTGCTATTCCCAGAGACCTCTGTTTTAACTAATTCAGCCTTTATCAGGGTCACAAGGCTACCTGAATCCAGTAATACCACAACATTTCTACCATTAATACACATTTTGCATAAATGTTTCTCAGTTCCCCGAATGGCAGTGCATGCGACTGTCGCACACAGCGACTGACGTCTGTCCATCAGAAAGTCACATTGCATGGGTTCCTCCACAACCGGGCAATTTGCTGCAATATGTCCCGCTTGCCGGCAGCGGTAGCAAACAATCCATTTGGCTGCCTCTTGAGCCCCTGACTTCCCAGGCTGTTCTCGCCAAACTTTGGGTAGAGCTCCCACCCTCTCACTCTCTCCACCCTCACCCCTTGGAATCCTCTTATCCGCCCCTGGGGATGGTCTGGTCTTAGGGTGGAAAGTCCGAGAGTCTCTGGAAGAGGCCGTCAGGTTCTCTGTAGCCAAGTATTTCTCTACACGATCCACAAGACCACCGGCCGTCTCTGGGTCTCCATGGCTTACCCACTTTTGGATGGCAGTAGGAAGAGCTCTCAAAAACCGATCCATTACAACACGTTCCACAATCTCTGGTGCGGACAAAGTCTCTGGCTGTAGCCACTTCCTGCTCAGGTGAATGAGATCATACATTTGAGACCTGGGGGGTTTTCCAAGCTGGAAAGTCCAGTTATGCACACGCTGAGCCCGGACAGCCAGGGTGACACCCAGCCTTGCCAATATTTCAGCTTTTAGCATCACATAGTCTTTTGCTTGGTCAGGCTCTAGGTCATAGTAAGCCTTCTGCGATTCACCAGTTAACAGAGGAGCCACCAGTCCAGCCCACTGCTCCTCAGGCCACTTTTCTCTTTCAGCAGTCCTTTCAAATGTGGTCAAAAATACCTCTGGATCATCCTCTCCAGTCATTTTTGTCAATAAACGACTCACCCCAAAGGACGCGGTATTAGTGGGACGGCTTTCCTCACTGGTCTGCGGACGTTGCTGCATTACTGCTTCCATTTGTTGTAGTCTCTGCTCTTGCTTCTGTAACAGGTCTATGAAGTGGGCCTCAGATTGCTGCTGGGCTTGTTGATGAGCTTGCTGCTGGGCTGCAAGGCTCCTTTGCAAACCTGCATTTGTCTGCTGTTGATTGGCATTTGCTAGAGCCAGCTGTTTCAGTATCTCCTCCATGCTGGCTTAAAAAAAACTGCCACTGGTTCTCCACCAACTGTGAGGGGGTTAACTCGGTAGCGGGTGTGTGTGACCCCCTGGTTGGGCTCCCCACACAAAAACAGGGCCAGCAGACGGAGGTTGTGGTTTTCAAAATCAAAAGGTGCGGTTTATTTCTCTATGTACAGTGACAAAAACACAGCAAAGCCAAAAAGAAACATAAACAAAATAAATCCTGGTCAGTTTGACCTCTGACTAAACATGCAGGTTTCCTAAACTAACAACTGGGATCAGCCTGGTGCTGTCCTAGTCCCTAAGTCCCTGGTTTAGTAAAAGTCCAAACAAATAGCCACACAGGCTTTGCCTCACCGCACAGGGGTTCACTCTCCCTAGACAGTCCACACAGGTCTGGTTCCAGGCATGAGCTAACATCTAATGAAGCTGGGAGTTCTTATAGAGGCCTAAATGAGCTGACAAGCTTCAGCTGGTCTCATCAACTCCCTGCCTCACGACGCCCAGCACTCTCCCTAGAGGTATGAGTCATTCATGAGCCCACTAGCCTCAGCTGGGCTTCATCAACTCCCTAGTTGTATAAGTCGGCATAAAGCCTGAATCTGGGAGAAATATATCTACCCCCCTGGATGCAACCAGGTGACTTTACCTTCCTGCTGTCACAATATATATATATATATATATATATATTGTGACAGCATGCAGGTAAAATCACCAGGTTGCATCCAGGATGGAAGGTATATATGTCCTAGATTCAGGCTTTATGCTGATTTATACCACTAGGGGGAGTGCGGGGCGTCTTGCAGGGGAAGAGTTATTGAGCCCAGCTGAAGTAAGTGGGCACATTAGGGCCTTTACAAGAACTCCCAGCATGCTAAAGGAGATACTCAAACCTGGAACCAGATCTGTGTGGATAGTCTGGGGAGTGTGATCTCTGTGCGGTGAGCCAAAGCCTGTGTGGTTATTGCTAAGAAGTTCAAAAAAAGCAGGGAGCTAGGGACTGGGACAGCACAAGGCTGTACCCAGTTGTTAGTTAGGGACACCAACGTGTGTAGTGAGCGGTCAAGTTGACCAGGATTTCTTTTCATGTTTCTTTTGTTTTTGCTGTATTTTTTTGTCTGTATATAGTTCAAATAAAACCACACCCTTTTGTTTTCTCGTACCACTGTCTGCTGTGCCTGTTTTTGTGTGGTGAACCCATCCAGGGGGTCACACACACCCGCTGCTGAGCTAACCCCCTCACAGTTGGTGGAGAACCAGTGGCAGTTTTTTTTAAGGCCAGCATGGAGGAGATACTGAAACAGCTGGCTCTAGCAAATGCCAATCAGCAGCAGACAAATGCAGGTTTGCAAAAGAGCCTTGTAGCCCAGCAGCAAGCTCATCAACAGAGCCTTGCAGCCCAGCAGCAAGCTCATCAACAGAGCCTTACAGCCCAGCAGCAGACAAATGCAACTTTGCAACAGAGTCTGGAAGCTCAGCAACAAGCCCAGCAGCAATCTGAGGCCCGCTTCATAGACCTGTTACAGAAGCAAGAACAGAGACTACAGCAACAAATGGAAACGTTAATGCAGCAAAGTCCGCAGACCAGTGAGGCAAGTAGTTCCACTAATACTGCGTCCTTTGGGGTGAGTCGTTTATTGACAAAAATTACTGGAGAGGATGATCCAGAGGTGTTTTTGACCACATTTGAAAGGACTGCTGAAAGAGAAAAGTGGCCTAAGGAGCAGTGGGCTGGGCTGGTGGCTCCTCTGTTAACTGGTGAATCGCAGAAAGCTTACTATGACCTAGAGCCTGACCAAGCAAAAGACTATGTGATGCTAAAAACTGAAATATTGGCATGGCTGGGTGTCACCCTGGCTGTCCGGGCTCAGCGTGTGCATAACTGGACTTTTCGGCTTGGAAAACCCCCCAGGTCTCAAATGTATGATCTCATTCACCTGAGCAGGAAGTGGCTACAGCCAGAGACTTTGTCCGCACCAAAGATTGTGGAACGTGTTGTGATGGATCGTTTCTTGAGAGCTCTTCCTACTGCCATCCAAAAGTGGGTAAGCCATGGAGACCCAGAAACGGCCGATAATCTTGTGGATCGTGTAGAGAAGTACTTGGCTACAGAGAACCTGACTGCCTCTTCCAGAGACTCACAGACTTTCCACCCTAAGACCAGACCATCCCCAGTGGCGGGTAAGATGATTCCAAGGGGTGAGGGTGTAGAGAGTGAGAGGGTGGGAGTTCTACCCAAGGTTTGGTGAGAACAACCTGGGAAGTCAGGGGTTCAAGAGGCAGCAAGAAGGATTGTTTGTTACCGCTGCCGCCAAGAGGGACATATTGCAGCAAATTGCCCGGTTGTGGATGAACCCATGCAATGTGACTTTCTAACGGACAGACGTCAGTCGCTGTTTGCGACAGTCGCATGCACTGCCATGCGGGGAACTGAGAGACATTTATGCAAAATGTGTGTTAATGGTAGAAATGTTGTTGTATTGCTGGATTCAGGTAGCCTTGTGACACTGATAAAGGCTGAATTAGTTACTACAGAGGTCTCTGGGAATAACAAGGTAGCTGTTATTTGTATGCATGGGGACACCCGAGAGTATCCGGTGACTACAGTGTGTTTTGAGACCCCCAAAGGTACCCTCTCTCATCGGGTGGGATTAGTGTCTCACTTGCCTCATGATGCCATTGTGGGAAGGGATTTTCCAAAGTTCTGGGAACTATGGGATTGTTCTGAGCCCCCCACTGGTGCCCCTATATACCAGGAATGTGATAGCCATAATTCTTTGGAGAGTGGTGAGGACTCTCCAGAATTTCCCTTGTCGGTATTGGCAGGGGAGACTCGAGAAACTGGGGAGGAGCCAACATCCTCAGACGAAAACATGCTGTCTGTGGAGTTTTCTGATCTCGAGGTTCACAAGGAAAATTTTGCCACAGAACAGTTAAAAGACCCCACCCTAATAAAGGCACGGGAAAACGTAGTGGAAATAGATGGCGAGTTAGTGAACCCAGATGAGACCGGCACTTACCCATACTTCATCGTGGAAAAGGACCTACTGTATCGGGTGGCTAAAAGGGCAGAAGAAACCATTGAGCAGCTTGTGGTGCCCAAACCTTACAGGAAGTTGGTGTTAGAGTTGGCCCATGGGCACATTCTTGGAGGTCATCTGGGGACAGAGAAAACCAGAGAGAGAGTATTGCAGAGATTCTATTGGCCTGGGGTCATGAAGGAAACAGAAAATTATTGTTCCTCCTGCCCTGTGTGTCAGAGGTCGGCACCGATGCCACATTTCCGTAACCCGCTGGTACCTCTTCCCATCATTGAGGTCCCCTTTGAGAGGATCGCAATGGATTTGGTAGGTCTGATAATGAAGTCCGCTAGGGGGCACCAGTACATCTTGGTTATAATGGACTATGCCACCTGTTATCCGGAAGCGATTCCTCTCCGAAATACCTCGGCCAAAACCATAGCCAAAGAGCTATCTCTTGTTTTTAGCCGTGTGGGTATTTGTAAGGAGCTGCTTAAGGACCAAGGTACACCCTTTATGTCCCGGGTTATGAAAGAGCTGTGCAAGTTGTTCAAAGTGACACAATTGCGTACATCTGTGTATCACCCCCAAACAGATGGGTTGGTTGAAAGATTCAACAAAACTCTAAAACAAATGTTAAAGAAGGTGGTGGATAAAGATGGAAAGGATTGGGACTGTCTAATTCCCTATTTAATGTTTGCTATTAGGGAGGTACCCCAATCCTCTACGGGTTTCTCACCCTTTGAGTTACTCTATGGGAGACACCCAAGAGGGCTGTTGGATATCGCCAAGGAAACTTGGGAAAGTGAGAGTTCTCCCCACAGGAGTGTGATTGAGCATGTCGCCCTGATGCAAGATAGAATTGCACAGGTAATGCCAATCGTAAAGGAACATTTGGCCCAAACGCAGCTGGCACATAGTGATGAGCCGAACACCCCCGGGTTCGGTTCGCACCAGAACCCGCGAACAAACCGAAAGTTTGCACGAACATTAGAACCGTATTAAATACAATGGATGCGAACGTTCGGATTCTAAAGTGCTAATTATAACGACTATTATCCATGTTATTGTCCTAAACAGAGTTTGGGAACCCGGGTTCTGCACCAGGGGACATGTATCAATACAAAAAGAAGTTTTAAAAACGGATGTTTTCCGGGAGCAGTCATTTTAATGATGCATAAAGTGAAAAAAAAAAGTCAAATATTCCTTTAAATATTGTACCTGGGGGGTGTCTAAAGTATGCCTGTGAAGTCCCACGTGTTTCCCGTGTTTAGAACTGTCCCTGCACAAAATAACATTTCTAAAGGAAAAAAAAGCCATTTAAAACTGCTTGCGGCTTTAATGTAATGTCTGGTCCCGGTAATATGGATGAAAATCTTTAAGAAAAATGGCATAGCTACCCCATCAACCCCCCCCCCCTACCCCAGCCCATTACCAGCCCCTTTGGGTCTTGTATGGATATTAAGGGGAACCCCGCACACAAAATAAAAAAGGCCCTATATACTCTGAACAGCCGTATACAGGCGGTGCATACAAGACAGGGACTGTAGGTTTGTTCTTATGTACAATCTGTTTGTAATTTTGAACAGCTACATTGTTTAAGTGTAGCTCCAGCCCAAATACCTATTTTTAAGCTTTTTGGAAAACATAGGGAAGGGTTATCACCCCTGTAACATTTGTTTTGCTGTCTGTGCCCCTGTTCAGAACATTTCACCTCACTTTGCGTCCCAATGACAACTGTTTTTGAAATGTGGTGTTTTTATTGAAACAAGGATTGGTGATAAAGCATCAGTAGAGAGGAGACACCTTTCTCCCATATTAATTCTTACAGGAGAGAATTTTCCTTCCAAGGGGTAGATTTCCTCTCACTTCCTGTTGTCTTCTTCCGTTTGCAAGTAGTAGTCGTTTGTAAGTTGGATGTTTGAAAGTAGGGACCTGCCGTATATACTCTGCAGAAATTGGCCCCTTAGGTGTTGGTGTTGGCACAACACTGTAAGCACTCACAGTTACTCTTGGTGGGTGCTGGAACGCCCTGCTGTCAACTATTATATCAGGAATTGTAATAACATATAATTGTTGAACAGTGGTAGTAAAAATTGGGCCTTTGATGGTGGTGCTGGTGCCACAACACTGTAAGGCCTGACAGTTACTCTTGGTGGGCGCAGCAATGGGCCCTGCTGTGAATTATTAGATCAATAATTATAATTGCATGCCCCTGTTGAACAGGGGCTGAAAAATTGGGCCTTTGGTGGTGGTGGTGGTGGTGGTGGTGGTGGTGTTGACACAACACTGTAAGGCCTGACAGTTACTCTTGGTGGGCGCAGCAATGGGCCCTGCTGTGAATTATTAGATCAATAATTATAATTGCATGCCCCTGTTGAACAGGGGCTGAAAAATTGGGCCTTAGGCACTGGTGGCTCAACACTGCAACCCCTCACAGATACTGTACTTGGAGCACAGCAATGAGGCCTGTTGCAAAGTATTGCATCAACAATTGTAATTACACGCCCCTGTTAAACAGGGGCTGAAAAATTGGGCCTTAGCCACTGGTGGCGGCACCCATAAACCAAAATGATCTTCCAAGCTATCATCATTAATCGGATCATTGAGGAGGAGGAGGAGGATAGCCAGTCAACATAACAGCACAGGCACTCAGCATCAGCATCAGTCTTGAAGGGATGTGACATTTTAAAATCAAATAGTCTGTTATATCAGCATCAGGTGTGTGGTAGCTGGTGGTGATCCAAGACTGGTTCATCTTGATGAAAGTCAGTCGATCAACCGAGTCGGTGGACAGGCGCACCCTGTGATCCGTGACAAATCCTCCAGCAGCACTGAATGTGCGTTCTGAAAGAACGATGGATGCAGGACAGGCCAGTAACTCAATTGCATACTGTGCAAGCTCTGGCCAGTGATCCATCCTCAAGACCCAGTAAGCCAGAGGATTTTCGGTGGGGAAGGTGTCCAAGTCTGACCTTGCCCCTAGGTATTCCTGCACCATGTATATCAGACGCTGGCGATGGTTGCTGGAACCGATCATACTTTGGGGCTGCGGACTAAAGAATTGTTTGAACGCATCGGTCAGACGGCCACCTTCCCCACCGCTCCTTCTTTGACTGCCCGAAGCCTCAGCAACTCGTTGTCCAGGACCAGGAGTTTGTAACCTCCCAGTCTCTGGGAACGCGTTGCACAGACCTTTCTGCAAGGCCTCCCGGAGTTGTCTCATCCTCTGCTCCCTCTGCGACGGTAAGATAAGGTCCGCAACCTTACCCTTGTACCGTGGATCAAGGAGAGTGGCCAGCCAGTAATGGTCCCTCTCCTTGATCCGAAGAATACGAGGATCCTTCTGCAGACTTTGCAGGATCAGGGAGGCCATGCAGCGTAGGTTAGCTGAGGCATTCAGTCCAGAGTCCTCTGGGTCACTAAGGATGACATGATCCGCAGCCACCTCCTCCCAGCCACGTACAAGTCCACTGGTTTCTTGGGACTGTAAATCATCCCTAAAAGACTGCTGCTGATGATGCTGAGTGCAAGCCTCCACCTCCATGCCGACACAATCCTCCTCCTCCTCCTCCTCCTCTTCCTGTGCGATGGGTGGGACAGAAGGAACACTGTCTGGGTAAAGGGGGCCTTGAGAGGCAAGGAAGTCCTCCTCTTCCTGCCTCTGTTCTGCCTCAAGTGCCCTGTCCATTATTCCACGCAGCGTGTGCTCCAACAGGTGGACAAGAGGTACAGTGTCACTGATACATGCACTGTCACTGCTCACCATCCTCGTGGCCTCCTCAAATGGTGCCAGGACAGTGCATGCATCCCTGATCATGCCCCACTGGCGTGGTGAAAAAAACCCGAGCTCCCCTGACCCTGTCCTGGTGCCGTAGTCGCACAGGTACTCATTGATGGCCCTCTGCTGCGTGTGCAGCTGCTGCAGCATGGCCAACGTTGAGTTCCACCTGGTGGGCATGTCACATATAAGGCGGTTCTTGGGCAGGTTCAACTCCTTTTGCAGCTCAGCCAGGCGAGCACTGGCATTATAAGATCTGCGGAAATGCACACAGACTTTCCTGGCCTGCCTCAGGACATCCTGTAAGCCCGGGTACCTGCCCAAGAACCGCTGCACCACCAGGTTAAGGACGTGAGCCACACAGGGCACATGGGTCAGTTGTCCCTGTCGGAGGGCGGAGAGGAGGTTGGTGCCATTGTCGCAAACCACCATTCCTGGCTTAAGCTGGCGTGGCGTCAACCACCTCTCGGCCTGCCCCTGCAGAGCAGACAGGACCTCTGCCCCAGTGTGGCTCCTGTCCCCCAAACACACCAGCGCAAGCATGGCATGGCATCTTTTTGCCTGCGTGCTTGCGTAGCCCCTTGAACGCCTACGGAGCACCGCTGGTTCCGAGGACAAAGCACAGGAAGAGGCCATGGAGGAAGAAGAAGAGGAGGGGGTGGAGGAGAGAGGTGTGTCACAACCAGTAGTAGCATTTTGGAGGCGTGGAGGTGGAACAACCTCCAACACTACTGCACCTTGTCCTGCATCCTTCCCAGCTGCCAAAAGAGTGACCCAATGGGCCGTGAAAGAAAGGTAACGTCCCTGTCCATGCCTGCTGGACCATGAGTCAGCGGTAATATGCACCTTACCGCTGACCGCCCTGTCCAGCGAGGCCAAAACATTGCCTTCCACATGCCTGTAGAGAGCCGGAATCGCCTTCCGTGAGAAAAAGTGGCGTTTGGGAACCTGCCACTGAGGAACCGCACATTGCACAAACTCACGGAAGGGGGCCGAGTCTACCAACTGAAAAGGCAGCAGTTGAAGCGCTAGCAATTTAGCCAAGCTAGCATTCAACCGCTGGGCATGTGGATGGCTGGGAGTGAACTTCTTTTGACGGTCCAGCAGCTGGGGCAGGGAAATTTGCCTGCTAGAATCGGACGTCGGTGTACTGCTAGCAGAGTGGCCGCAAGTACTTGGCTGTGACACACCTAATTCTACACCTTCATTCCTCTCAGTGCAGGTTTCAGAGAGGACTGAAGGTATAGTGGGGTTGGAGATCCCAGCTGATGCGGTGCAAGGAGAGGTCCGCTTTGTTCTTTGGTGTGGGTCTTTAAGGTAGGCTTGCCAACGAGCTGCATGGCAGGTCAACATATGTCTGATCAAGCATGTGGTGCCCAAGCGGCTAATGTTTTGGCCACGCAATATACGCTTGAGACATATGTTGCAAACAGCAGCTGTGCGATCTGATGCACTCGCCTCAAAAAAGGCCCACACCAAAGAACTTTTTGAATGACGGGCAGAGGCAGCGCCCTGCACAGGCGGAGCTCTGCGGTGTGATTCCGTCTGTGTGCTGCCCATACGCTGGCCACCCAAGGGCATCCTGCCTCATTGGAGATGTGCCTCCTCCTCATCCTCCTCCTCCTCCTCTCTCCTATTAGGCACCCACGTGGAGTCAGTGACCTCATCATCCCCTCCCTCCTCATCACTGGAGCCAATCTGGCAGTATGCTGCAGCTGCTGGAGCATGACTGCCAGATTGGTGTCCTTCTTGAGCATCCCCTCTCTCTGCTCTCATGCTACTGCCTTCCTCTATCTGGGTATCATCATCAGATCCTTCGAAACGCTGGGCATGCTCCTGGAGCATGTACCCAACACTGTGCTCAAACAGTTCGGGGGACTCCTCAGGAGGAGGACATGGTGGGTCTAGGGAAGGATTGACTAATGAAGATAATGATACCAGAGAAGAGGACGCTTTGGCAGCTGCTTTGCCAGTACCCTGAGCCTGGGTGAGAGAGGATGAGTAGGATGAGGTGGGCTTGGTCATCCACTCTACCAAGTCTTCGGCATGATGTGGCTCAACATGTCCAGCTGCCGAAAAGAAGGACAAGCGTGTCCCATGGCCATGTGCTGATGACAATGCACCGCGTCCACGACCAGCACTGTTGCCCCCAGACACAGAGCTTGCTTACCCTCTTTTTTTGCCTCCTGACTGTCTGCCTCTCCTTGTTTGCCTTCCAGACATTTTAATGGATGGCCTGCAGGGAGATGGGAAAAACAGCAATAAGGGCTACCTTCAGGTGTATACTGTGCAGGAGGCTTAGCAACAATGACACTGACACTGTCCCCTGCCTATCATTCTCTGTCCCTAAACACAAGGATTTCAAATATGGTTCAGCAAGATTGGTTTAGCACAGAATAGCACACTGATAGTTTCCCTCACTGTCCTTCTCTGTCCCTACAAACAAGATTTAGCACAGAATAGCACACTGATAGTTTCCACGAGTGTCCTTCTCTGTCCCTAAACTCAAGGATTTCAAATATGGTTCAGCAAGATTGGTTTAGAACAGAATAGCACACTGATAGTTTCCCTCACTGTCCTTCTCTGTCCCTACAAACAAGATTTAGCACTGAATAGCACACTGATAGTTTCCACGAGTGTCCTTCTCTGTCCCTAAACTCAAGGATTTCAAATATGGTTCAGCAAGATTGGTTTAGAACAGAATAGCACACTGACACTTTCCCTCACTGTACCTCTCTGTACCTAAACTCAAGGATTTCAAATATGGTTCAGCAAGATTGGTTTAGAACAGAATAGCACACTGACAGTTTCCCTCACTGTCCTTCTCTGTCCCTACAAACAAGATTTAGCACAGAATAGCACACGGATAGTTTCCACGAGTGTCCTTCTCTGTCCCTAAACTCAAGGATTTCAAATATGGTTCAGCAAGATTGGTTTAGAACAGAATAGCACACTGACACTTTCCCTCACTGTACCTCTCTGTCCCTAAACTCAAGGATTTCAAATATGGTTCAGCAAGATTGGTTTAGAACAGAATAGCACACTGACAGTTTCCCTCACTGTCCTTCTCTGTCCCTACAAACAAGATTTAGCACAGAATAGCACACTGATAGTTTCCACGAGTGTCCTTCTCTGTCCCTAAACTCAAGGATTTCAAATATGGTTCAGCAAGATTGGTTTAGAACAGAATAGCACACTGACAGTTTCCCTCACTGTCCTTCTCTGTCCCTACAAACAAGGATTAGCACAGAATAGCACACTGATAGTTTCCACGAGTGTCCTTCTCTGTCCCTAAACTCAAGGATTTCAAATATGGTTCAGCAAGATTGGTTTAGAACAGAATAGCACACTGACAGTTTCCCTCACTGTCCTTCTCTGTCCCTACAAACAAGATTTAGCACAGAATAGCACACTGATAGTTTCCACGAGTGTCCTTCTCTGTCCTTAAACTCAAGGATTTCAAATATGGTTCAGCAAGATTGGTTTAGAACAGAATAGCACACTGACACTTTCCCTCACTGTACCTCTCTATCCCTAAACTCAAGGATTTCAAATATGGTTCAGCAAGATTGGTTTAGAACAGAATAGCACACTGACACTTTCCCTCACTGTCCTTCTCTGTCCCTACAAACAAGGTTTAGCACAGAATAACACACTGACACTCTCCCTACCTATCCTTATTTGTCCCTAAGCACAAGGAATCCAGGATTAGTAAAGGAAAAAAATGACACTGTCCCTGCCTATGCTTCTCTTTCCCTGCTCCGGAACACACTACACAAGGCCACCGCGCTGGCGGCCTTTTATAGTGTGGGGCGTGTACTAAACCCCCTCAGCAATAATTGGCCACAAGCATCCTGCCTGTGGCCAATCATTGCTCTCCTCGCTGCCGGCGCTGTGATTGGCCAAGCATGCGGGGTCACAGTGCATGCTTGGCCAATCACAGCGCCTGGATGACACTGCGATGGCGTAGTGCATTGTGGGCCGTTCGCGTCACTCGAATTTGGTGCGAACGGCCCAAATCGTTCGTTCTTCATCGAACGATCGAACAGCCGATGTTCGAGTCGAACGTATGTTCAACTCGAACACAAAGCTCATCCCTATTGGCACAGCAGAGAGTGTACAACCGTGGAGCCAAGACCCGGACCTTTTCCCCCGGGGGATAAGATATTGGTACTTGTTCCTCGCCAAATGGCAAGGCCCCTACGAGATAATGGAAAAAGTGAGCGAAGTGAATTACAAGGCCAGACATTCAGGAAGGCGAAAGCCCGAACAGATCTATCACATTTGTATAGAAAGAAAAGGTGCAAATAAACAGGCCCAAAATTTGCACTTCTCGGCGCCTATGTATTGGTATGCAATTCCTGTGGCTCAATAATTTGCCTATTTAGATGGGTAAATAATGGGAAAAAAGACTATATACTCAGCTCGGAAATAAATATATCAGAGTAATTAAACTATGGTATAAATTATATAAAAGGAGCAGCTGTTTAAATTTATATAAAATGAGAACCTCATAAATATAAAACAGAATAAATAAAATAAATATCATATATAAAAACTTAAATTCGTAAAGTCCATATGATAAAACAGCGCTAAATAAGGATAAATGTCCAAAAACATGTAAAAAGCACTTGAGTGATGACTTTGCAACAGTCAAACTAGTAGTGGTATATCTTCTCTGGATACGATATGTAGTGCACCCTACACCAATCCCAAATCTTCACCACAAGTGAGGCACGCTCCCCCTCTGGGGTACAAACTCACCACAAAGATGAAAAAGATAGGCCTTTTTTTAGTCTGTAGGTAGTCTCACTCCAACATCCGTCATCACCACCAGGGTAGTATGGGTTAAAATCCTCAAGCAAACATATAAGGACATAAAGGCACTAATAGTGTAATATTGCTTTAATTAAGAAATCCCCAATACTAAAACCCTGTTTCAAATGCACGTACAATTCAATCACTTGTAAAACAGCACATAAAGTATAGAGTGTAATCACCGCTATCCTGTCCCAAGAGGGCGCCTGTGTTGCATTCGTAACGCGGCGGTCTTTTGTTCCGGATTTGCGACAGCTGCCGTGATGTTCACTCTGTACTTCCTAGTTACAGAGACGCTGCGGTATCTGGGCCCTGATCTATCACATTAATCTGTTGAAAGCCTGGAGGGATAGGGAATCCCTAGTCGCAAAAACTTTGTCACCAGCTCAGTCTGATTGCGTGATTGGAATTGGAATTGGAATAGGTTGGAATAGCAGTCACCTTGTCAAACCCCCAACAGGAGGTTAAGGAGTTTGTGCTTCGCAACAAGGAGGTTTTCTCTGAGCTGCCGGGACAAACGTATGGGGTAGAGCATGATATTATTACCCCGCCCGGTGAAAGGGTGAAGCTAAAACCCTATCGGATCCCAGAGGCCCGACGGGAGGCAATACATGAGGAAGTACAGAAAATGCTTAAGTTAGGGGTGATAGAGGAATCCCAAAGTGATTGGTCAAGTCCCATAGTGTTAGTGCCTAAACCGGATAGGAGCTGGCGATTTTGTAACGATTTCCGACAACTGAACAAAGTTACAAAATTTGACACCTACCCCATGCCACGTATAGATGAGTTGGTCGACCGGTTGGGAACAGCCCGATACATGACAACTCTTGATCTCACCAAAGGGTATTGGCAAATTCCCCCTGGCCAAGTCGGCCAAGGAGAAAACCACATTTGTAACCCCAGACGGGGGGTTCCAATATAAAAGAATGCCGTTTGGTTTACAGAATGCTCCGGCAACATTCCAGCGGAAAATGGACCAGATACTGAGGCCCCATCAGAAGTATGCTGTGGCTTACCTAGATGATGTAATTATCTATAGCACAGATTGGGCCTCACATCTGCCAAAAGTGCAAGCAGTCCTAGACTCTATCCGGGAAGCTGGGTTTACGGCCAACCCCAAGAAGTGTACCATTGGCTAGGAGGAGGCCAAGTATCTTGGGTACACCATTGGGAGGGGAGTAATAAAACCCCAAGTCAATAAAGTCGAGGCCATACAGAATTGGCCGCGTCCCAACAGCAAGAAGCAGGTACAAGCCTTTCTGGGAATCGCTGGTTATTATCGGCGATTCATTCCCCACTTTGCTTCTCAGGCTGTGCCCCTAACCAACCTGACAAAAGGGAAGGAGTCTGTCATGGTTAAATGGACCCCAGAGGCTGAGGCAGCATTTAAATTCTTAAAAAAAGCCTTATGTAGCCAGCCAGTGTTGTACTCACCAGACTTCTCTAGGGACTTTGTCGTACAAAGTTATGCATCCGACGTTGGGTTAGGAGCAGTATTGTCCCAGGTCTGAAACGGGGAAGAGCACACAGTCATTTACCTCAGCAGGAAATTGAAGTCCCATGAGGTAAATTACGCCACGATTGAGAAGGAGTGTTTAGCGGTGAAGTGGGCTCTAGATTCCCTTCAGTACTATCTGCTAGGTAGGCACTTTGACATGATTACTGATCACGCTCCTTTAAAGTGGAAGGCTCAAAACAAAGAGACAAATAGAAGAGTAAATAGGTGGTTCCTGGCCCTACAGGAATTCAACTTTACGGTAAAGCATCGCCCTGGCGTTCAAATGGGGAATGTGGATGCTTTGTCTCGAGTACATGCATGCCTGATTGCTTGTGTTCCAACCCCAAGGTTAAAACAAGAGGGGGGGTATGTGACAGCATGCAGGTAAAATCACCAGGTTGCATCCAGGATGGAAGGTATATATGTCCTAGATTCAGGCTTTATGCTGATTTATACCACTAGGGGGAGTGCGGGGAGTCTTGCAGGGGAAGAGTTAATGAGCCCAGCTGAAGTAAGTGGCTCGTTGAGGCCTCTACAAGAACTCCCAGCATGCTAAGGGAGATGCTAAAACCTGGAACCAGATCTGTGTGGATAGTCTGGGGAGTGTGATCTCTGTGCGGTGAACCAAAGCCTGTGTGGTTATTGCTAAGAAGTTCAAAAAAAGCAGGGAGCTAGGAACTGGGACAGCACAAGGCTGTACCCAGTTGTTAGTTAGGGACACCAACGTGTGTAGTGAGCGGTCAAGTTGACCAGGATTTCTTTTCATGTTTCTTTTGTTTTTGCTGTATTTTTTTGTCTATATATAGTTCAAATAAAACCACACCCTTTTGTTTTCTCCTACCACTGTCTGCTGTGCCTGTTTTTGTGTGGTGAACCCATCCAGGGGGTCACACACACCCGCTGCTGAGCTAACCCCCTCACAATATATTACAGTGCTTTCTTTCTTTTTTTTTGGGGGGGGGGGGGGGGACGGGGGACGGTGTCAGTGTTCTTTTTTTACAATTGAATTTTTAAATATTCATTACCAGTTTTTTTTTTAATATATACAATCTGTTGGGGGGGGGGCTTTGGTGAGATATCAGGGGTCTAAACAGACCCCTGACATCTCCCCTTTGATACAGAGATAGGGACTAAGGACACAGATTTCCTAGCTACTTTCTCAGCAGCCTCAGCTGCACCGAAGATGAATGGACAAGAGACAGAGGCTCTTACCCATTCACAAACTGAAGCATCGTAAACACAGTTTACGATGCACCATTATAAATGGACAGTCAGTGATCACTGACTCTGTTCATTCAGAAAAGGAAGGAGCCAGTAAATGACAGATTTACCAACTCCTTCCTTCCTTTCCTTCCTCCATCCTGACAGGTCTGGGACAGGGGAAGACCAGAGGAGGACACGGGGGACCCGGGGAGCACAGAGAGGGACCCGGTGGAGGACACGGACGGGGACCCAGGAGAGGACACGGACGGGGACCAAGGAGAGGACACGGAGCGGGACCGGAGGAGGACACAGAGGACCCGGGAAGCTGGAGGAGGATACAGGGGACAGTTAGGGGTGATTGGCGAGACGGTGGGGGGCGTTACACTCATCAATCACCCTGTGTGGGTTTCAATAAAGCAGCCTGAAAGCCACAGGAGGGAGAGGAGTAGAAGCAGCTGTCAGCTGCTTTATTTAAAGCCACAGAGGGAGATTGGTGATTGTAACTCCCCCCACCGCCACACGACCATCTCTGAGGCTACCTAGGTATCAGATTAGTCATCGGAGCATTTGCACGAGTACAAATACTCGTGCAAATGCTCCGTATTGGCACCGATACTAGTATCGGTATTGGTGAAACCCTAGTATGTATACATATATACGTGTTTTTTTTTCCTATTATTTTGTGTATGTTGTTGTTACTATACAATGATTTTGAAAGATGTGTCAAGTTTGCATCGAATTCAATCGGTGTATCAGATTTTTTCTGCCAGTGGATCTGGACCAAACTCTTCACATTAGATTTGAGTGCACCGTGTACTCCAGATGGGTTATCTTTGTGGTAACAGCTGAATACTGTTTTTATTTGGTTAGGTAACCTGTAACCTAATGATGACACATTAGAGCAGTTTATAGGTGATTGTGGTGACTACATTTGCACTAAACGTGTCTACCTCTTTGTCCCCTGCTCCATCTGCCAACCACTTGTCATATGAAGCTTTAAAGGATTTTTGGAAGTGCAGCCGTCCAGTATCATTTGCTTATGATACACAGTAGGGATGAGCTTCGTGTTCGAGTCGAACATACGTTCGACTCGAACATCGGCTGTTCGATCGTTCGACGAAGATCGAACGATTTGGGCCGTTCGCGCCAAATTCGAGTGACGCGAACGGCCCACAATGCACTACGCCATCGCAGTGTCATCCAGGCGCTGTGATTGGCCAAGCATGCACTGTGACCCCGCATGCTTGGCCAATCACAGCGCCGGCAGCGAGGAGAGCAATGATTGGCCACAGGCAGGATGCCTGTGGCCAATTATTGCTGAGGGTGTTTAGTA
The DNA here is from genome assembly GCA_029206835.1 of Rana muscosa. Classification (NCBI taxonomy): domain Eukaryota; kingdom Metazoa; phylum Chordata; class Amphibia; order Anura; family Ranidae; genus Rana; species Rana muscosa. The sequence continues at coordinate 90,427,138 of CM055128.1, read as the reverse complement.
CACGCCCCACACTATAAAAGGCCGCCAGCACGGCGGCCTAGTGTAGTGTGTTCCGGAGCAGGGATAGAGCAGCATAGGCAGGGACAGTGACTGTTATTTCTTTCTTGCTTAACCTGGATTCCTTTAGTTTAGGGAAAGAGAAGGATAGGTAGGGAGAGTGTCAGTGTGTTTTGTGCTTGTGCTATAGTGTGCTTAAAAAAAACATTTATTCTAGGGACAGAAAACTGTAGGTAGGGACAGTGTCAGTTTCTTTCACTCTGCAAGTCCTTGTTTCCAGGGACCTGGAAGGACAGTGAGTGAATTGTCCTTGTGCTATATTGTGCTTAAAAAAACATTTATTCTAGGGACAGAAAACTGTAGGTAGGGAGAGTGTCAGTTTCTTTCACTCTGCAAGTCCTTGTTTCCAGGGACCTGGAAGGACAGTGAGTGAATTGTCCTTGTGCTATATTGTGATTAAAAAAAACATTTTTTCTAGGGACAGAAAACTGTAGGTAGGGAGAGTGTTTTTTTTCTTTCACTCTGCAAGTCCTTGTTTCCAGGGACCTGTAAGGACAGTGAGTGAATTGTTCTTGTGCTATATTGTGATTAAAAAAAACATTTTTTCTAGGGACAGAAAACTGTAGGTAGGGAGAGTGTTTTTTTTCTTTCACTCTGCAAGTCCTTGTTTCCAGGGACCTGGAAGGACAGTGAGTGAATTGTCCTTGTGCTATATTGTGCTTAAAAAAACATTTATTCTAGGGACAGAAAACTGTAGGTAGGGAGAGTGTCAGTTTATTTCACTCTGCAAGTCCTTGTTTCCAGGGACCTGTAAGGACAGTGAGTGAATTGTCCTTGTGCTATATTGTGATTAAAAAAAACATTTTTTCTAGGGACAGAAAACTGTAGGTAGGGAGAGTGTTTTTTTTCTTTCACTCTGCAAGTCCTTGTTTCCAGGGACCTGTAAGGACAGTGAGTGAATTGTTCTTGTGCTATATTGTGATTAAAAAAAACATTTTTTCTAGGGACAGAAAACTGTAGGTAGGGAGAGTGTTTTTTTTCTTTCACTCTGCAAGTCCTTGTTTCCAGGGACCTGTAAGGACAGTGAGTGAATTTTTCTTGTGCTATATTGTGATTAAAAAAAACATTTTTTCTAGGGACAGAAAACTGTAGGTAGGGAGAGTGTTTTTTTTCTTTCACTCTGCAAGTCCTTGTTTCCAGGGACCTGTAAGGACAGTGAGTGAATTTTTCTTGTGCTATATTGTGATTAAAAAAAACATTTTTTCTAGGGACAGAAAACTGTAGGTAGGGAGAGTGTTTTTTTTTCTTTCACTCTGCAAGTCCTTGTTTCCAGGGACCTGTAAGGACAGTGAGTGAATTTTTCTTGTGCTATATTGTGATTAAAAAAAACATTTTTTCTAGGGACAGAAAACTGTAGGTAGGGAGAGTGTTTTTTTTCTTTCACTCTGCAAGTCCTTGTTTCCAGGGACCTGTAAGGACAGTGAGTGAATTTTTCTTGTGCTATATTGTGATTAAAAAAAACATTTTTTCTAGGGACAGAAAACTGTAGGTAGGGAGAGTGTTTTTTTTCTTTCACTCTGCAAGTCCTTGTTTCCAGGGACCTGTAAGGACAGTGAGTGAATTTTTCTTGTGCTATATTGTGATTAAAAAAAACATTTTTTCTAGGGACAGAAAACTGTAGGTAGGGAGAGTGTTTTTTTTCTTTCACTCTGCAAGTCCTTGTTTCCAGGGACCTGTAAGGACAGTGAGTGAATTTTTCTTGTGCTATATTGTGATTAAAAAAAACATTTTTTCTAGGGACAGAAAACTGTAGGTAGGGAGAGTGTTTTTTTTCTTTCACTCTGCAAGTCCTTGTTTCCAGGGACCTGTAAGGACAGTGAGTGAATTTTTCTTGTGCTATATTGTGATTAAAAAAAACATTTTTTCTAGGGACAGAAAACTGTAGGTAGGGAGAGTGTTTTTTTTCTTTCACTCTGCAAGTCCTTGTTTCCAGGGACCTGTAAGGACAGTGAGTGAATTTTTCTTGTGCTATATTGTGATTAAAAAAAACATTTTTTCTAGGGACAGAAAACTGTAGGTAGGGAGAGTGTTTTTTTTCTTTCACTCTGCAAGTCCTTGTTTCCAGGGACCTGTAAGGACAGTGAGTGAATTTTTCTTGTGCTATATTGTGATTAAAAAAAACATTTTTTCTAGGGACAGAAAACTGTAGGTAGGGAGAGTGTTTTTTTTCTTTCACTCTGCAAGTCCTTGTTTCCAGGGACCTGTAAGGACAGTGAGTGAATTTTTCTTGTGCTATATTGTGATTAAAAAAAACATTTTTTCTAGGGACAGAAAACTGTAGGTAGGGAGAGTGTTTTTTTTCTTTCACTCTGCAAGTCCTTGTTTCCAGGGACCTGTAAGGACAGTGAGTGAATTTTTCTTGTGCTATATTGTGATTAAAAAAAACATTTTTTCTAGGGACAGAAAACTGTAGGTAGGGAGAGTGTTTTTTTCCTTTCACTCTGCAAGTCCTTGTTTCCAGGGACCTGTAAGGACAGTGAGTGAATTTTTCTTGTGCTATATTGTGATTAAAAAAAACATTTTTTCTAGGGACAGAAAACTGTAGGTAGGGAGAGTGTTTTTTTTCTTTCACTCTGCAAGTCCTTGTTTCCAGGGACCTGTAAGGACAGTGAGTGAATTGTTCTTGTGCTATATTGTGATTAAAAAAAACATTTTTTCTAGGGACAGAAAACTGTAGGTAGGGAGAGTGTTTTTTTTCTTTCACTCTGCAAGTCCTTGTTTCCAGGGACCTGTAAGGACAGTGAGTGAATTTTTCTTGTGCTATATTGTGATTAAAAAAAACATTTTTTCTAGGGACAGAAAACTGTAGGTAGGGAGAGTGTTTTTTTTCTTTCACTCTGCAAGTCCTTGTTTCCAGGGACCTGTAAGGACAGTGAGTGAATTTTTCTTGTGCTATATTGTGATTAAAAAAAACATTTTTTCTAGGGACAGAAAACTGTAGGTAGGGAGAGTGTTTTTTTTCTTTCACTCTGCAAGTCCTTGTTTCCAGGGACCTGTAAGGACAGTGAGTGAATTTTTCTTGTGCTATATTGTGATTAAAAAAAACATTTTTTCTAGGGACAGAAAACTGTAGGTAGGGAGAGTGTTTTTTTTCTTTCACTCTGCAAGTCCTTGTTTCCAGGGACCTGTAAGGACAGTGAGTGAATTTTTCTTGTGCTATATTGTGATTAAAAAAAACATTTTTTCTAGGGACAGAAAACTGTAGGTAGGGAGAGTGTTTTTTTTCTTTCACTCTGCAAGTCCTTGTTTCCAGGGACCTGTAAGGACAGTGAGTGAATTGTCCTTGTGCTATATTGTGATTAAAAAAAACATTTTTTCTAGGGACAGAAAACTGTAGGTAGGGAGAGTGTTTTTTTTCTTTCACTCTGTAAGTCCTTGTTTCCAGGGACCTGTAAGGACAGTGAGTGAATTTTTCTGGTGCTATATTGTGATTAAAAAAAACATTTTTTCTAGGGACAGAAAACTGTAGGTAGGGAGAGTGTTTTTTTCCTTTCACTCTGCAAGTCCTTGTTTCCAGGGACCTGTAAGGACAGTGAGTGAATTGTTCTTGTGCTATATTGTGATTAAAAAAAACATTTTTTCTAGGGACAGAAAACTGTAGGTAGGGAGAGTGTTTTTTTTCTTTCACTCTGCAAGTCCTTGTTTCCAGGGACCTGTAAGGACAGTGAGTGAATTGTTCTTGTGCTATATTGTGATTAAAAAAAACATTTTTTCTAGGGACAGAAAACTGTAGGTAGGGAGAGTGTTTTTTTTCTTTCACTCTGCAAGTCCTTGTTTCCAGGGACCTGTAAGGACAGTGAGTGAATTTTTCTTGTGCTATATTGTGATTAAAAAGAACATTTTTTCTAGGGACAGAAAACTGTAGGTAGGGAGAGTGTTTTTTTTCTTTCACTCTGCAAGTCCTTGTTTCCAGGGACCTGTAAGGACAGTGAGTGAATTGTCCTTGTGCTATATTGTGATTAAAAAAAACATTTTTTCTAGGGACAGAAAACTGTAGGTAGGGAGAGTGTTTTTTTTCTTTCACTCTGCAAGTCCTTGTTTCCAGGGACCTGTAAGGACAGTGAGTGAATTTTTCTTGTGCTATATTGTGATTAAAAAAAACATTTTTTCTAGGGACAGAAAACTGTAGGTAGGGAGAGTGTTTTTTTTCTTTCACTCTGCAAGTCCTTGTTTCCAGGGACCTGTAAGGACAGTGAGTGAATTTTTCTTGTGCTATATTGTGATTAAAAAAAACATTTTTTCTAGGGACAGAAAACTGTAGGTAGGGAGAGTGTTTTTTTTCTTTCACTCTGCAAGTCCTTGTTTCCAGGGACCTGTAAGGACAGTGAGTGAATTTTTCTTGTGCTATATTGTGATTAAAAAAAACATTTTTTCTAGGGACAGAAAACTGTAGGTAGGGAGAGTGTCAGTTTCTTTCACTGTGAAAGTCCTTGTTTCAAGGGACAGAGAAGGACACCTGAAGGTAGCCCTTATTGCTTTTTTCCCATCTCCGTGCAGGCCATCTATTAGAATGTCTGGAAGGCAAACAAGGAGAGGCAGACAGTCAGGAGGCAATAAAAGAGGGCAAGCAGGCTCTGTGTCTGGGGGCAACAGTGCTGGTCGTGGACGCGGTGCATTGTCATCAGCACATGGCCATGGGACACGCTTGTCCTTCTTTTCGGCAGCTGGACATGTTGAGCCACATCATGCCGAAGACTTGGTAGAGTGGATGACCAAGCCCTCCTCCTCCTCCTCATCCTCTCTCACCCAGGCTCAGGGTACTGGAAAAGCAGCTGCCAAAGCGTCGTCTTCCCTGGTATCAATGTCAGACAAATCATCAGTCACTCCTTCCCTAGACCCACCATGTCCTCCTCCTGAGGAGTCCCCCGAACTGTTTCAGCACAGTGTTGGGTACATGCTCCAGGAGGATGCCCAGCGTTTCGAAGGGTCTGATGATGAAACCCAGCTAGAGGAAGGCAGTAGCGTGAGAGCAGACAGAGGGGATGCTCAAGAAGGACACCAATCTGGCAGTCATGTTCCAGCAGCTGCAGCATACTGCCAGATTGGCTCCAGTGATGAGGAGGGAGGGGATGATGAGGTCACTGACTCCACGTGGGTGCCTAATAGGAGAGAGGAGGAGGAGGAGGATGAGGAGGAGGCACATCTCCAACGAGGCAGGATGCCCTTTGGTGGCCAGCGTAAGGGCAGTACACCGACGGAATCACACCGCAGAGCTCCGCCTGTGCAGGGCGCTGCCTCTGCCCGTCATTCAAAAAGTTCTTTGGTGTGGGCCTTTTTTGAGGCTAGTGCATCAGATCGCACAGCTGCTGTTTGCAACATATGTCTCAAGCGTATATCGCGTGGCCAAAACATCAGCCGCTTGGGTACCACATGCCTGACCAGACATATGTTGACCTGCCATGCAGCTCGTTGGCAAGCCTACCTCAAAGACCCACACCAAAGAACAAAGCGGACCTCTCCTTGCACCGCATCAGCTGGGATCTCCAACCCCACTATAACTTCAGTCCTCTCTGAAACATGCACTGAGAGGAATGAAGGTGTAGAATTAGGTGTGTCACAGCCAAGTACTTGCGCCCACTCTGCTAGCAGTACACCGACGTCCGATTCTAGCAGGCAAATTTCCCTGCCCCAGCTGCTGGACCGTCGAAAGAAGTTCACTCCCAGCCATCCACATGCCCAGCGGTTGAATGCTAGCTTGGCTAAATTGCTAGCGCTTCAACTGCTGCCTTTTCAGTTGGTAGACTCGGCCCCCTTCCGTGAGTTTGTGCAATGTGCGGTTCCTCAGTGGCAGGTTCCCAAACGCCACTTTTTCGCACGGAAGGCTATTCCGGCTCTCTACCGGCATGTGGAAGGCAATGTCTTGGCCTCGCTGGACAGGGCGGTCAGCGGTAAGGTGCATATTACCGCTGACTCATGGTCCAGCAGGCATGGACAGGGACGTTACCTTTCTTTCACGGCCCATTGGGTCACTCTTTTGGCAGCTGGGAAGGATTCAGGACAAGGTGCAGTAGTGTTGGAGGTTGTCCCACCGCCACGCCTCCAAAATGCTACTACTGGTTGTGACACACCTCTCTCCTCCACCCCCTCCTCTTCTTCTTCCTCCATGGCCTCTTCCTGTGGTTTGTCCTATGAACCAGCGGTGCTCCGTAGCCGTTCACGGGGCTACGCAAGTACGCAGGCAAAAAGATGCCATGCCGTGCTTGCGCTGGTGTGTTTGGGGGACAGAAGCCACACTGGGGCAGAGGTCCTGTCTGCTCTGCAGGGCCAGGCCGAGAGGTGGTTGACGCCACGCCAGCTTAAGCCAGGAATGGTGGTTTGCGACAATGGCACCAACCTCCTCTCCGCCCTCCGACAGGGACAACTGACCCATGTGCCCTGTGTGGCTCACGTCCTTAACCTGGTGGTGCAGCGGTTCTTGGGCAGGTACCCGGGCTTACAGGATGTCCTGAGGCAGGCCAGGAAAGTCTGTGTGCATTTCCGCAGATCTTATAATGCCAGTGCTCGCCTGGCTGAGCTGCAAAAGGAGTTGAACCTGCCCAAGAACCGCCTTATATGTGACATGCCCACCAGGTGGAACTCAACGTTGGCCATGCTGCAGCGGCTGCACACGCAGCAGAGGGCCATCAATGAGTACCTGTGCGACTACGGCACCAGGACAGGGTCAGGGGAGCTTGGTTTTTTTTCTCCACGCCAGTGGGGCATGATCAGGGATGCATGCACTGTCCTGGCACCATTTGAGGAGGCCACGAGGATGGTGAGCAGTGACAGTGCATGCATCAGTGACACTGTACCTCTTGTCCACCTGTTGGAGCACACGCTGCGTGGAATAATGGACAGGGCACTTGAGGCAGAACAGAGGCAGGAAGAGGAGGACTTCCTTGCCTCTCAAGGCCCCCTTTACCCAGACAGTGTTACTTCTGTCCCACCCATCGCACAGGAAGAGGAGGAGGAGGAGGAGGAGGAGGAGGAGGATTGTGTCAGCATGGAGGTGGAGGCTGGCACTCAGCATCATCAGCAGCAGTCTTTTAGGGATGATTTACAGTCCCAAGAAACCAGTGGACTTGTACGTGGCTGGGAGGAGGTGGCTGCGGATCATGTCGTCCTTAGTGACCCAGAGGACTCCGGAGCGAATGCCTCAGCAAACCTACGCTGCATGGCCTCCCTGATCCTGCAAAGTCTGCGGAAGGATCCTCGTATTCTTCGGATCAAGGAGAGGGACCATTACTGGCTGGCCACTCTCCTTGATCCACGGTACAAGGGTAAGGTTGCGGACCTTATGTTACCGTCGCAGAGGGAGCAGAGGATGAGACAACTCCGGGAGGCCTTGCAGAAAGGTCTGTGCAACGCGTTCCCAGAGACTGGGAGGTTGCAAACTCCTGGTCCTGGACAACGAGTTGCTGAGGCTTCGGCCAGTCAAAGAAGGAGCGGTGGGGAAGGTGGCCGTCTGACCGATGCGTTCAGACAATTCTTTAGTCCGCAGCCCCAAAGTATGATCGGTTCCAGCAACCATCGCCAGCGTCTGATAAACATGGTGCAGGAATATCTAGGGGCAAGGTCAGACTTGGACACCTTCCCCACCGAAAATCCTCTGGCTTACTGGGTCTTGAGGATGGATCACTGGCCAGAGCTTGCACAGTATGCAATTGAGCTACTGGCCTGTCCTGCATCCAGCGTTCTTTCGGAACGCACATTCAGTGCTGCTGGAGGATTTGTCACGGATCACAGGGTGCGCCTGTCCACCGACTCGGTTGATCGACTGACTTTCATCAAGATGAACCAGTCTTGGATCACCACCAGCTACCACACACCTGATGCTGATATAACAGACTAATTGATTTTAACATGTCACATCCCTTCAAGACTGATGCTGATGCTGAGTGCCTGTGCTGTTATGTTGACTGGCTATCCTCCTCCTCCGAGTCCTCAATGATACGATTGATGATGATAGCTTGGAAGATCATTTTTGTTTATGGGTGCCGCCACCAGTGCCTAACGCCCAATTTTTCAGCCCCTGTTTAACAGGGGCGTGTAATTACAATTTTTGAAGCAATACTTTGCAACAGGGCTCATTGCTGTACTCCAAGTACAGTATCTGTGAGGAGTTGCAGTGTTGTGCCACCAGTGCCTAAGGCCCAATTTTTCAGCCCCTGTTTAACAGGGGCGTGTCATTACAATTTTTGAAGCAATACTTTGCAACAGGGCTCATTGCTGTGCTCCAAGTACAGTATCTGTGAGGGGTTGCAGTGTTGTGCCACCAGTGCCTAAGGCCCAATTTTTCAGCCCCTGTTCAACAGGGGCATGTAATTACAATTCTTGATCTAATAATTCACAGCAGGGCCCATTGCTGCACCCACCAAGAGTAACTGTCAGGGCTTACAGTGTTGTGGCACCAGCACCACCATCAAAGGCCCAATTTTTACTACCACTGTTCAACAATTATATGTAATTAAAATTCCTGATATAATAGTTGACAGCAGGGCGTTCCAGCACCAACCAAGAGTAACTGTGAGTGCTTACAGTGTTGTGCCAACACCAACAACTAAGGGGCCTATTTCTGCAGAGTATATACGGCAGGTCCCTACTTTCAAACATCCAACTTACAAACGACTCCTACTTGCAAACGCAAGAAGACAACAGGAAGTGAGAGGAAATCTACCACTAGGAAGGAAAATTCTCTCCTGTAAGAATAAATATGGGAGAAAGGTGTCTCCTCTGTACTGATGCTTTATCAGCAATCCTTGTTTCAAGAAAAACACCACATTTCAAAAACAGTTGTCATTGGGACGGAAAGTGAGGTGAAATGTTCTGAACAGGGGCACAGACAGCAAAACAAATGTTACAGGGGTGATAACCCTTACCTATGTTTTCCAAAAAGTTTAAAAATAGATTTTTGGTCTGGAGCTACACTTCAACAATGTACCTGTTCAAAATTACAAACAGATTCTACATAAGAACAAACCTACAGTCCCTGTCTTGTATGCACCGCCTGTATAGGGCTGTTCAGAGTATATAGGGCCTTTTTTATTTTATGTGCGGGGTTCCCCTTAATATCCATACAAGACCCAAAGGGGCTGGTAATGGGCTGGGGTAGGGGGGGGGGGGGTCATGGGGTAGCTATGCCATTTTTCTTAAAGAATTTCATCCATATTACCGGGACCAGACATTACATTAAAGCCGCAAGCAGTTTTAAATGGCTTTTTTTTCCTTTAGAAGTGTCATTTTGTGCAGGGACAGTTCTAAACACGGGAAACACGTGGCACTTCACAGGCATACTTTAGACACCCCCCAGGTACGATATTTAAAGGAATATTTGACTTTTTTTTTTCACTTTATGCATCATTAAAATGACTGCTCCCGAAAAACGACCGTTTTTAAAACTTCTTTTTGCATTGATACATGTCCCCTGGTGCAGAACCCGGGTTCCCAAACCCTTTTTAGGACAATAACATGCATAATAGTTGTTATAATTAGCACTTTAGAATTCGAACGTTCGCATCCATTCTATTTAATAGGGTTCTAATGTTCGTTCGAACTTTCGGTCCGTTCGCGGGTTCTGGTGCGAACCGAACAGGGGGGTGTTCGGCTCATCACTAATACACAGCATGCGAGCTGGGCTAGCACCTGACTAGTGTGTGTGGGGATTACCTAGAGACTCACTAAACTGGAGCTGCTTTTTTTTGTTTCATTATAGGCAAAACTTTTTTTTCCATTTTGGATAGAGCAAGGGAGGGTTATAACCCCTGTCAGATTTTTTTTCACCATCTGTGTACCATTGTGGAGATTTTCCTTCACTTCCTGTGCCATAGCCAAGCAGGAAGTGACATGAAATCACTGCAAATTAAGAGAATTCCATGGGGAGGGCCCAGGTCACCAGAACTAGTGTCCCTGTTGGAAGATTTCCCCTCTATTACTTTTCTGGGGACAACCCAGAATTTGGGATTTTCTTTTACTTTTACTTACTCAATGATAATGGTAAACAGGACAAATAGTGAGGGTGAATCTCCTTAACGGGGGCACAGACAGCAATAAAAACTGACAAGCATTCAAAATCCTCCCCACTCTATCCGAAACTTTAAAATAAAGTTTGCTTTTAGTTATATTTTAAAGCCATTATTTGCATATTAGGAGACTTTCCGGGGAGTCGGGACTCAGGAACATAAAGAAGGTACTTCTTTTAAATGTATATGTAATCTTTTCTATCTGTCAGGTATGACAGATTTACTTTAAAGCATAATTTGATCCTTGAATGCGTTTTCAGTGATAAATGTATTTACCTGCTACAGATTTCTCCATGATAATTGTTTTCCTTGAAAAGTTTTCCTTTTTCTTGTAGCTCTGATATGGTTTTTTTTCCCGCTGGTCCCTTTTTACCTGAAAATTAATTCTAGTTTCCAGTTAACAGCGTGAGTTCTGATTCTTGAATACCTGTAGATGAGTTAACGTCAGTCTTTTAATCTTTGAAGCCTGCAACCATGAACACACTTCCCTTTATGTCTTTTTATTATTTAGTATAAAACAGCTCGACCTCAGACTTTTACTGGGCAATTGTTTAGTCATTGTATTGATGGACCTAAAGTGAACTTGTGCTTAGAGCATGCATATTTTGAGCAAGCAGTAAAAACATGTTAAAACAAGCCCTCTTTCATCTCTGTTTCTACAGTATAAGCATTTTGAAGAAATAATTTTTCCTTCTATAAGAGCCCATTCACACAGGGGCGGCACGACTTGTCCCGCGACTCTGCCGGACGGTCTTCACACGACTTCAAAGGTGACTTGCAAAATGACTTCTGTATTGAAGTCAATGGAAGTCGCCCTGAAGTCGTCTCGAAGTAGTACAGGAACCTTTTTCTAAGTTGGAGCGACTTGAGTCGCTCCTATTAGAACGGTTCCATTGTACAGAACGGGACGCGACTTGTCAGGCGGCTGAGTCGCCTGGCGAGTCGCCCCGTAGATGTTGACAGATTGCCAGTCCCCTAATGTAAACAAACAGCAGGTGTTTCTTAAATCCGGACATTGATGTATCGAATCTCATCCGGTATAACAGACTGAATGTATCCAAATTGAACGATGGATCAACTTGGGTACAACCAGTCTGTTGGATTTTACATGTGATTATTGCTAGCGACTATAATATCCACTAGCAGTAATTACTGTGTTCTCCCAGTGGGGACAGCTTGTCCTGCCCCCCGCCGGGAGAACACAATGGCTCCGCAAGAGGAATTCCCCTGTCAACACTGACTGTAGATGCAGGAAAGAAGAACACTCTGTCAAAAGCCAGCTTATGCTGTTAAAAACAGACTGAAACCTGACTTTGACCCCAGGGTCACATTTGGCCCTTTGGCTGTCCCTATCCAGCCCCCTATGCCTCCACTGTCAGCATGCCTCTCTAAGCCTATCGACTTCCTCGCTGAGGAAGCTGACAAGCTCATAGAGGCACACTGACAGATGTTTATGTGGAGAGCTGCAGGCACTGGAAGGAGATGTTGATCGGTACAATGGGGAGGCTCAGTTCTGGCAGGATAGCGTTGCCCAGGAGACATCCCAATGCTCTAATGCCACTCTGCTTCCCGGTCTCAGATGCCCAGTGAAGTTTCACTTTGCAAAGAATGCCTGAATAAGTGCAAGGAAAATACCAAAACATTTTTTTATGCTTGCGAAGGATTGGATGATGGTAGTCAGCAAAGCTCTGGGATAAATTCCCACGCAAAGTGCAACTTATCCTTGCAAAGTAAACAGTCTATTTACCTTTAGTAAATAAACCCCATAGTTTTTACCTTGAATTTATTTTTTGGTCGAAAAGATACTCTCAGATGTGCTTTTTTTTTCGTTCAACCCCACACAAGGAAAAAGCAGCATTGACCAGTCTCCATCCCCTTAAGTTGCAAAGGCAGCAGACTGGGGTGTATACACGGTGTGCCACAATGTAGAGCAAACTTTTTCCCCTGGTTCGAGTTCAGCAGGCAGTACTGAATGGCGATCACAACCCAATGGGGCAGATCCCGCAACAGCCCCTGCATTGCATGCAGATGCAGCACCCTGGTTAGGACTTTAGGGGTTAAAACAGATGGATATGAGGTGATATAACTCCTCACTGCCTGTCAAAGCTATCTAAAAAGTAATTCACCACAAATCACTTTTTAGAGAGCACCGCTAACATAAACAAGTCCTTAGAGGAAGCTTCTGTAAAGTTTTTATATTGGATTATTGCACTATGGCCCGGTATAGGAATACACATGGCTCTTGTATTTTTACAACATTTGCTTATCCTGGAGATCAGCTTTAAACTGTGACAACACCAGAATTCAATAGCTTGCTGATCTTGAAAATTAGATAAACTGTATGCCATAACTATCAGAGATACCAGATCTTAAACCAATTTAATACTAGGTGGAGTTGAGAATTTCTCATGGAAGGGTAGAATCACAGGGCTCCAAACACATATAACATTTAGGGATGGATTCAGAGCACTGTTATTTCCAAATGGTTTTCAGCACTTTGGGAACATGTGTTCAGACTGTTTATAGGGTAATTTTAGTAAAACTGTATTATAGTAGTTATTGGCACATGAAACTCATTCTAAGGACCCAGACGACGATGTCTAGCACAACCTTTTTACACCAGAGGAACCTCTAAAATCATTTTCACGTCTCTTCAAACTCTTACTAAAACCAATTTATTAAAAATACCTTTACCTTGGTGGTCAGAGAAGAGTACTCCTTTACAGTGGTACCCTATGGATGCAGAAAGACTGTTTTCTGTTCCGTGCATCGGACCTCCATGGGTGTGCACCCCATTATGTGTGTGGAGGTCCATTCAGGTCCATGCAAGTCCATGCAGCTGATGGCCTGTCAATGACTTCAACAGGTTTCTTTCATGCTCCTGCAGGGAACTCCTGTGCATCCTGGGTGGCTGATGATGGCCCTTTACACAGGCATAAATATCTTTACACCCATGTGAATGAGGCCCTACACACAGCCTACAAAAGTAATTAGTGTCATGCTGCTGGCTCTGCTAAGTGTGCTGGCCCTGAAATTGTGCAGGCACCATCAAATACAGTAAGAGGTCAATCAGCCACTGTACAAGGAACAGCTGGCATTTTCTGGGGCAACCCTAGGGTTTCAAGGAACCCTGGTTGAGAATGTCTGGCCTAGTACATCTGAACATGTACAATCTGGAATTCCTGACACTGTTTTATTTCCATGAACACTTATGTAAACTCAAGTATGAGATCATAGTCAAAAAAGCATTTCCATGAGTGAAACCCTACTAAAATTGTAAACATAAGCTGCTATCTACCATAAGCTCCCTGTTCATCCCTCTTCCTGAGTGCAAAGGCATGGTTTCATTGTCTGGACAGGGACAGCATCTCTACTGCTCAATACCAATGTGTAGCAGCTCTTGTAATAGAAAGCCTTCTGCTAGTACCTGCTGTCAATCAAGCTTGGTGGAGGACATGTCAACTACGCTGAAGTCTCGTACACACGGCCGTTTTTCTCGGCAAGAAAACTGCTGGGAGAGCTTTTTACAGAGAAAACCGTTCGTGTGTATGGTTTCTCGGCAGGAAAACTGCCGGGAATCTCGATGAGAAAAATAGAGAAACCCGGTCGTCTGTATGCTTACCTGTCCAGGGAAACCCGCGCATGCTCGATGAGACTTCGACACATGCACGGTAGTATACGAGGGTAGTGTAGGGTGTAGCAAGATGGTGGCGATGGCATCGAATGTGACGAGCGCCGGCTCGTCGTAGTCGATGACGTCACCGCGAGAAAACCAACATTTTTTTTTCGACGGGATTCCCACCCGTGTGTACGAGGCTTGACTGAGGAATTACAAGCACGCCATTTGTCAGTATGATTTCCTGTAGTTCCAATTCACATATGAGGGACATAAGCTGACCAAGCTAGCATCAATCAGGTTCTGCTTCTGGGCAGGAAGCTAAAGTTATACAAGGGGACTGACAGGATTGCCAGATATTGTATTTGCTGCAGATTGTCCACATAATATAAATAAAAGTAACAACCATAAGGATAAGTAGGGAAAGAGCAAGGCAGCAATAGACTTTCAGTATTAAGGTTTACATACACTTTTTATTTTCAATTGGGGAAATCTACTATATGGGTTAGAGCCGGTTCACACTGGGGCAACACGACTTCCAGCGCGACTTTACAAGACAACTTCGATGCAACTTCGAGGCAACTTTGAGGCAACTTCGAGGCAACTTCAAGTTTCCTCCAGGACAGGCGACTTTGCCAGTGGCCAATCACACAATAATCAGCTCTGTGGAAGGGAGGGGTTTGCCTGAGAAAACTATTTTCTCTTCCTGTAAAGTTGCTTCAGTTAAGACACTGATCCGACTTTGGAGGCGACTTCCATTGAAATCAATGGGTACAAGTCGCCTAGAAGTCGTTTTCAAGTAGTACAGGAACCTTTTTTGAAGTCGGAGCGACTTCTGTAGTGTGCATAAAGACGGCTCCATAGACTAACATTACAGCGCGACTTAGGGCGACTTGGGGCGTCTCGGGGCGACCTGAAGTCGGATCCTGAGTCGCCCTTGTGTGAACCGGCTCTAACAGAAAGTAAAATCCTTCCCTACTCTATCCAAAACAAATTTAACAATGTTTTGGCTATACATATACCTTGAGGAGACCTTGCCAAGTAGCCATTTCTACCAAATTAAAACTACAAGTTTCATTTTTTTTTCCTTTTGCTGCTACCAATGTAAATATTATATTGGTGGCAGCACTAGCATAATAAACTCCAGGCCGATTTAAAACCAGGAGTTTGTTTATATTTGTTTTTGACTGCAGGCTTTTTTTGTACAAAGCTGCCTGATCATTTCTATGTGGTGAGTAAGGTGCCTTCTCTCAGGCTTACCAATCCCTCCTTGGTGTTTAGGACCTCCATGGTGAGTGTCAGGATGGGGACCAAACCTCCATGGCAGGAGGCTATCCTGCCAGAACTGATCCTCCCTGGGTAGTATGAACCCAGAAACGCACATCTAGGTCCAGAGCTGTCAGAATCAGATGCTCTTACTAGCCCCTTGTAATAGCATTTAGTTTAAAAAAAGTTTTAAAATTAAAGTTTAGTATAATGAATTCAAAAACATACCTAAAATGTTTTTACAAGCCCCCTGTCCTGATCCACACACATGTGAATGCAAACGGTGTATTGGGAGAGCATTTATACAAAAAAATTACAATTATGCCACACATATTGGGTATAGCTGCACAGGCCAGAGCTTTATTTTCGGTGAGTCCTCATTAATTGCTTGTTTTTTTAGGGATAGAAGATCAGAGCGCTCTCTGATTGCTGCTCTCTTCCTGGCCTGTTTAATCGGTCTGTGCGAGTAACCACGTTCACGAAATCTAAGGTATAGTTCATGACTTTCTCGCCTATAGTCCTTACACTGGAACAATTCCTTTTTATACGTAGGAACTGGCCCAGCGGTATCCCATTCTTTAGCCATTGAGGGTGATGACTTGTAGAGTACAGCAGCGTATTGGCCGCTGTATCTTTGCGATATGTGCAGGTTTTAAGTTTACCCTGTTTGAATGAGATTAGGAGGTCAAGGAAGGACACTTTCTCGCGATCAAATGTATAGGTTAGATGTATGTTCCGTTGGTTGGCAATAAGTTCCAACATGAATTGATGTAGCTGTTCTGGCGTTCCTCGCCATAGCATCAGGATATCGTCGATGTACCGCCACCAGGTCATTACGTGGGGGCGGTACATCGGTGATGGATAGACATCCTCGTCTTCCCACTGGCCAAGATGGATACAGGCATAGGCCGGGGCCCAGGCTGCCCCCATCGAGGTACCCCTTATCTGATGATAGAATTTATTCAAAAATTGAAAAAAATTGTTGTGTAAGGCAAAATCCAATAGTTCAATTATGAACTCATTTTGAGGTCCCGATAGGGGATAATTTAACTCTAAAGTGTTTTCTGCAGCCTGGATGCCCACCAAATGGGGTATCGATGTATATAAGGATTCTACATCAATGCCAACCAATAGCACCTCCTCTGGTTGTTCACAATAACCAAGGTCATCGATCTTGGCCAGGACATGACGTGTGTCCTGTACAAAGGATTTTAGATTAGTGACCATATCTTTAACCACTTAAGCCCCGGACCATTTGGTAGCTAAAGGACCAGAGGTGAATTCAGAATTTTGCACTGCGCTGCTTTAACTGTAAATTGTGCGGACATGCAATGTTGTACCCAAACGAAATTTGCGTCCTTTTCTTCCCACAAATAGAGCTTTCTTTTAATGGTATTTGATTGCCTCCGCAATTTTTATTTTTTGCGATATAAACGGAAAAAGACCGAAAATTTTGAAAAAAAATGATATTTTCTACTTTTTGTTATAAGAAAAATCGAATAAACTCAATTGTAGTCATACATTTAGGCCAAAATGAATTCAGCCACATGTTTTTAGTAAAAAAAATGTCAATAAGCGTATATTTATTAGTTTGCGCAAAAGTTATAGAGTTTACAAACTAGGGTACATTTTCTGAAATTTACACAGCTTTAAATTTATGACTGCCTATCTCATTTCTTGAGGTGCTAAAATGACAGGGCAGTACAAAACCCCCCCAAATGACCCCATTTTGGAAAGTAGACACCCCAAGGAAATTGCTGAGAGGCATGTTGAGCCCATTGAATTTTTATTTTTTTTGTCCCAAGTGATTGAATAATGACAAAAAAAAAAAAATTACAAAAAGTTGTCACTAAATGATATATTGCTCACACATGCCATGGTTATATGTGGAATTTCACCCCAAAATACATTTTGCTGCTTCTCCTGAGTACGGGGATACCACATGTGTGGGACTTTTTGGGAGCCTAGCCGCGTACGGGACCCCGGAAACCAAGCACCGCCTTCAGGATTTCTAAGGGCGCAAATTTTTGATTTCACTCCTCACTACCTATCACAGTTTTGAAGGCCATAAAATGCCAAAATCGCACAAAACCCCCCCAAATGACCCCATTTTGGAATATAGACACCCCAAGCTATTTGCTGAGAGGAATGGTGAGTATTTTACAGCTCTCATTTGTTTTTGAAATTGAAGAAAGAAAATATATATATATATATATTTTTTTTTCAATTTTCAAAACTTTGTGACAAAAAGCGAGATCTGCAAAATACTCACAATACCTCTCAGCAAATAGCTTGGGGTGCCTACTTTCCAAAATGGGGTCATTTGGGGGGGTTTTGTGCTATCTGGGCATTCCATGGCCTCCGAAACTGTGATAGGCAGTGAGAAGTGAAATCAAAAATTTACACCCTTAGAAAGCCTGAAGGCGGTGCTTGGGTTTTGGGGTCCCGTACGTGGCTAGGCTCCCAAAAAGTCTCACACATGTGATATCCCCGTACTCAGGAGAAGCAACAGAATGTATTTTGGGGTGTAATTCCACATATGCCCATGGCATGTTTGAGCAATATATCATTTAGTGACAACTTTGTGCAAAAAAAAAAAAAAAATTGTTGTTTTTCCGCAACTTGTGTCAACATATAAAATGTTCCATGGACTCGACATGCCTCTCAGTATATAGCTTGGGGTGTCTACTTTCCAAAATGGGGTCATTTGGGGGGGGTTTTGAACTGTTCTGGCATTTTATACACAACATTAGGAAGCTTACATCCACTCTTCTAACCACTTGAAGACAAAGCCCTTTTTGACACTTTTTGTTTACATGAAAACATTTTTTTTTTTGCAAGAAAATTATGTTGAACCCCCAAACATTATATATATTTTTAAAGCAAAGGCCCTACAGATTAAAATGGTGGGTGTTGCATTTTTTTTTCTACACAGTATTTGCGCAGCGATTTTTCAAACGCATTTTTTGGGTTAAAAAATACACTTTTTTTTTATTTCAATGCACTAAAACACACTATATTGCCCAAATGTTTGATGAAATAAAAAAGATGATCTTGGGTCGAGTACATAGATACCAAACACGACATGCTTTAAAATTTCGCACAAACGCGCATTGGCGACTAACTACAAACATTTTTAAAAGCCTTTAAAAGCCTTTACAGGTTACCCCCGTAGATTTACAGAGGAGGTCTACTGCTAAAATGATTGCCCTCGATCTGACCTTCGCGGTGATACCTCACATGCATGGTGCAATTGCTGTTTACATATGACGCCAGACCGACGCTTGCGTTCGCCATTGGGCAAGAGCAGGGCAGGACAGGGGTGCTTTTTTTTTTTTTCTTTTTTTTTTATTATTATTTTGCTTTTTTATTTTATTTTTAAATTGTTCCTTCCAAGTATTTTTTTTTTTTAATCATTTTTATTGTTATCTCAGGGAATGTAAATATCCCCTATGATAGCAATAGGTAGTGACAGGTACTCTTTTTTTGAAAAAACTGGGGTCTATTGGACCCTAGATTTTTCCTCTGCCCTCAAAGCATCTGACCACACCAAGATCGGTGTGATAAAATGCTTTCCCAATTTCCCAATGGCGCTTTTTATATCCGGGGGGGGGGCATTCCCTCCCACTGCTTGTAAAAGCAGTCCAGAGGCTAATTAGCCGCTAGGATTGCTTTTACATGAAAGCCGGCCGCAGGCTGAAAAGAATGATACCAAGATGATACCTAAACCCGCAGGCATCATTCTGGTATAAACATTCAAAGTCCAGCAACATACCAGTACGTTGCTGGTCCTTGTTGGACATGTATTGTAATCTTTTTTTTTCATGCAGCCAGTTGGCTGAACGAAAAAAGAGATTGATCGGTGGGTATGCCCACCATTAGAATACCGCCCTTCATCCACCCACTTCCAATGATGGGCATACACGCACCATTTATATATGCCGAAGCATGGGGGCATCCTCCCGCAAAAAAGTTATGCCGCACACACATGGTCGGACTTTTCCACGGGCAAGCCTCCGTCGGAATTTCGACCGTATGTACGCGGCATTAGGAGCAAAATCGCTCCTCCGCCCCTGCTGCCCCAATGCTTCGGCATATTTGCTTTTTTTTTTAACTGTGGTGGTGAAATCACCTCCTACAGCACTGGAGTCGCAGGGATCAGGCCTGTCTCTGCGAACGCTGCAGTTATGTGTGTTTTTGTTTTGTAAGTGACAGTGATCGATCGATACTGCACTTGGGTGGCCTGGGCTGGACGGAGGGGCAAAACGCAGGTGCCAGCAGGTATCTGGGCTGATCCCGCTAACACTGCGTTTTTGGGAACCCTAAACTGCTGGGGACGCTAGTATAGATCTGATCAGATCAGATATTGATCTGTTCAGATACTATACCACTAAGGGGGGTGTATGCTTCACGCGTGGGTGTTAGCGTTACTGGCACTAACCTGACGCTGCCTGGGGTGTGACTCAGACCCTCTCTGACGCTAAAACCTAATTGATATCACCCGCCGGGCGATCAGGGGGTTAAACCTTTATTGGGTTATATACACGGCGGGTGCCCTGACACTATAAAAAGCAAACTAACTAACCAGCGTCACCCGTAACACTTATATGGTGATCACTGGTGAAAGGGTTAACTAGGGGCAATCAGGGGGTTAAAACCTTTATTAGATAATATATGGGGGTACCTGACGCTATAAAAACCTGCGGCGAACCTAAAAAAAATTACCAGCTACCGATCTGCATCACCGACACTAAGACAGCGTTTAGAAAAACGATCGCTTAGCGACAGTGGTGATAGGGGGTGAAAGGGTTACCTGGGGGGCGATCAAGGGGGTTAAACCTTTATTAGATAATATATTGGGGTACCTGACGCTATAAAAACATGCGGCGAACCTAAAAAAAATTACTGGCTACCGATCTGCATCACCGACACTAAGACAGCGTTTAGAAAAACGATCGCTTAGCGACAGTGGTGATAGGGGGTGAAAGGGTTACCTGGGGGGCGATCAAGGGGGTTAAACCTTTATTAGATAATATATTGGGGTACCTGACGCTATAAAAACCTGCGGCGAACCTAAAAAAAATTACCAGCTACCGATCTGCATCACCGACACTAAGACAGCGTTTAGAAAAACGATCGCTTAGCGACAGTGGTGATGGGGGTGAAAGGGTTACCTGGGGGCGATCAAGGGGGTTAAACCTTTATTAGATAATATATTGGGGTACCTGACGCTATAAAAACATGCGGCGAACCTAAAAAAAATTACTGGCTACCGATCTGCATCACCGACACTAAGACAGCGTTTAGAAAAACAATTGCTTAGCGACCTTGGTGATAGGGGGTGAAAGGGTTACCTGGGGGGCGATCAAGGGGGTTAAACCTTTATTAGATAATATATTGGGGTACCTGACGCTATAAAAACCTGCGGCGAACCTAAAAAAAATTACCGGCTACCGATCTGCATCACAGACACTAAGACAGCGTTTAGAAAAACGATCGCTTAGTGACAGTGGTGATAGGGGGTGAAAGGGTTACCTGGGGGGCGATCAAGGGGGTTAAACCTTTATTAGATAATATATTGGGGTACCTGACGCTATAAAAACATGCGGCGAACCTAAAAAAAATTACTGGCTGCCGATCGGCATCACTGACGCTAAGACAGCGATCAGAAAAATGATCGCTTAGCGACAATGGTGATAGGGGGTGAAAGGGTTATCTGGGGGGTGATCAGGGGGTTAAACCTTTATTAGGGGGGGTTAGGGGGCTACACTGGACCTAAGACTAAACTTTGGTGACACTTTTACAGTCACAAATGTCACTGATTGCAGTGATCACTAAATAAATGGTCACTGCAATCAGTGACACTGTGACTGGGGGCTGGGGGGTGATCTGGGGGGTGATCCGGGGTGTCTGGGGGGGCCTGGGGGGGGGCGATTTATGTCCCTATGTGTCCTGGTGTCAGTGTAGTGTTGTGTGCACTGACCTGATGTCTTCTCTTGTACGGCGCTCGGTATGTGTGAGCGCCGCACCAGAGATGACATCACTTCCTCCTGCTCCCTCTGTCTGACACAGACAGAGGGGGCATTTCCATTCGCCGGGAGCGATCGCGAGGGGGTGGCCAGAAACGAATGGCTGCCCCCTCATCCCGGAACGCTCCCGGACACTTAGCCACCGCTCACTGTATAGGAGGGGGGTCCAATTGGACCCCCCAACTATACAAAGGCAATCACGTATGCTCTACGTGATTGTGCCTGTCGGTGCCATTCTGCCGACGTATATATACAGTGAGCGGTCGTTAAGTGGTTAAGAAGTGAATCTAAGTATTTCCCTACTCGCTCCAAGGGTCCTTGGCAAGCCGAAACTATCGGTCTTCCCGGGGGATTCTGCAAGTTTTTGTGGACTTTAGGTATGATATAGAATGTTGGTATATTATACTCATGGACGTAAAGGTAATTAAAGTCCTTTACTGTTAATAAACCCTCATCTTTAGCGTATTTTAGTTTTTTATTTAGCTCCTCGGCCAGTAGGGGAAAGGGATTGTGGTCAAGTTGGTGATAAGTTAATTTGTCCATTAGTTGTCTGTTGACTTCTAATTCATATTGCTGTGGATTTAATAAAACCACATTGCCTCCTTTGTCGCTATTTTTAATAACGATGTCCTTCCTGCTCTCCAAATCCATAAGGGCTTGTCTTTCGCCAGTTGTTAAATTGTCTGGTGATTTTTTAGTCCAATCAATCCTTTCCAGGTCCATTTGGACCATGTCCAGGAAAGTATTAAGCCATCCGGTATGTCGTTCTCATCCAGTAGAGAATTTAGTATATCCAAAGCCAACTGATCATCTGGATCTGTTGGCTGGGCCGCCGCTACTGCAGTATCCTCAGTACTGTAGAGTAATCGAAAGAAGGCCTTTCTTAGGAATAATGTAATGTCCTTGAAGACCATGAATTCGTCCATATTATGGTAAAGGTAACATAAGCATGGACTGTGTGAAAGTATAAAATTACATGTTTATTGCTCAAACATCTTTTAAAAGCTTAAAAACTCGTAAGAAAACAGTACAATAAGGCTTTATATACACCAGTGTTAATTTCGTCAACGAAAACGTTTTCGTCAACGATTTCTTCAGCGGTAATTTTAAAGTGACGAAAATGGAACGAAAAGTACAGCACGTTTTCATCCTCTGATGAAAACTATGACAAAAATTTGATCAGTTTTCGTTATCGGACGTCAACGAGACGAAAATGGCAAGGAGGGACGTTTAACAACTTACGGAGCTCCGCCTACATACGCAATCCGCGCGCCCAACGACACCGTAAGAAGAGTCCGACACCAGTGGTGAAGCGAGGCCGCCCGCGTGAGGACACAGAAAAAGCACTCCGAGTCTCCAGACAGACTCCCGCTCCTGACTTCCGACTACTCCGGCTCCTCTGACACCGCGCCCGCCACTCTTCTCCCACCCAGAGAGGCAGAGAACACTGGTTCGTCGGCTGAGCCTGAGACCGTGAGTCAGAGCTACACAAATTGGTGGTATGTACAACAGGCCTGAGGCCTCCCCCCTCCCCTCTCTCACTACTAGTTAGTAGTTCTACTACCCTGCCCTTAGACAATCACTTGTTGTGTGCGTGTGAATGAAATTCCAGTCAGTGCTGCAGGCCTCCTCTGCTGCTCTGATACTGACAGCAGGCAGTGGCACTGGCATCCATTCCAGGGCCAGGCCTTTTTGCTAAATATGTCTCACTGTCGATTATAGGCCATCCCCTCAGAGTCAGACCACCATCCAGGCTCCAGGCAGAATGTGTACTGTACTGTACTGTACTGACTGCATGCCATTTATTTCCTAATTTCACAGGCCTACTCTACTCAGAGACCACCGTCGAGAGAGCACTGCAGCCACATACAGGCCCCCCACCGTACAATCCAAGACTCCAAAGCTGTATTTTACATTTGATGTTAAGGACAACAAGACTCTTTGCAAACCACGTGGAGCGACACTCGCTGGTAAAAATACAACAAACTTGAAGCGCATTTGCAGACAACTCATCCTGAAATTCATAAAAAGGTAAGCACAGCAACACGTGACAATGTAAAATAAATAAAATGAATAAGAATTTTTTTTTTAAAGCGTCCCTGTCCCCACGAGCTGAAAAGGTAAGTGGCCCCTGCATAATGCATATGTAAACGCCAGATCACGAGAGCAATAATTCTATCATTAGAACTTCTCTGTAATCTGTATTAACTCTAACCTGGTAACCGTTTTTTTTTAAAGATGTAGATGTTTAGGTACAGTAGTGTAGTTTGTCGCCAATTCGCCATTATTAGACGAGTCATGTTGGGTATCTATTTACTCGGCGTAACATCATCTGATCTTTCACATTATACTAAACAATTGGGCTAACTTTACTGTTTATTTTTATTTTTTATTCATGAAAGTGTATTTTTTCCTAAAAAAAAATGCGTTGGAAATACCGCTGCGCAAATACCGTGTCACATAAAATATCAACGACCGCCATGTGTTTCTCTGCTATGCATATAGTATATTATAGAGAAGCAACTTAGTTGGAGCTGACTGACTGTGTGGGGAGGGTCACTGGGATGAGAGAGCACGTAAAATCAGAATAACTTTAAATTTCCCCCCTAATTCAACCCCACAGATACTGAAAACATCAAATGATGGACCAAGTCAAGCCAGTGGCAGCGCACAACCACAGCAAACTATTTGCACTGCTCTTTTAGGTGCTTCAAAATATAAAATTTATTCTAAGGAACAACATGCCAGGGAGGAGGCCATAGCAAGATGGATTGGGCGTACCGGATTACCAGTCAGAACGATTGAAGATGAGGACTTTGTTAGCATGATGGAGACACTAGATAGGAAGCTGACTGTTCCAAAGAAAACTAAAATAAGCAATCTGATTGACAAACAGTATGAAGATGATAAACAAATATTCAAAAAGAGAGTGACTGCTGCTCGGAGAGTATCTATTTGCACTGATTTGTGGACCAAAAAAGGACTCTCAAGCCTCGTACACACGACCGAATTTCTCGTCGAAAAACGACAAGAAACTTGCTGGCAGAGCTTTCTTGCCAAGTAAATCGGTCGTGTGTACGCGGCTATCAGGTTTCTCGTCAAGAAAACCGACAAGAATCTCAATGAGAAATATAGAGAACCTGCTCTCTATTTTCTCGTCGAGATTCTCGTCAGCCTGTTTCTCGACGAGAAAAGTGTGTGTGTGTGTGTGTACACTTACCTGTCCTCCGGGAAGCCCGGGCATGCTCGAAATGACTTCGACGCATGCGCAGTAGCTTCCTAGGCATAGTTAGGGTGAAGCAAGATGGTGGCGACGGCATCGAATGTGACGAGCGCACGCTCATCGTAGTCGATGACATCACCGCGTTCGCTCCATTCAAAGAACCGTGGGTTCTTTTAATCGAGCGTCTGTACACTCGGCCGGGACAAGTTTCTTGTCCAAAAATCTCGTCAAGAAAAACGACGCGTTTTTTCATGACGAGATTCTCGGTCGTGTGTACGAGGCTTCAGCTTCATTCCTTGCCATAGGTGCATGCTACTTTTGTGTTGAACAACATAAACCTGAACACATATTGTTGGCCCTTGAACAAGTAGCCCACCCACACACTGCACAGTCAATCAAATCCTGTGTGGACAAATGCTTGCAAGACTTACCAAAGAAGAAGATCCTTACAGTGATAACAGACAACGGGAGCAATATGGTGGCGGCATTTAAACAAACCACAGTAGCAGCAGAAGAACCACCCAGCTCTAGTGAGGAAGACTCCCCCATGACGGAAAGTGACTCTGAGGCTGAGACGGAAATTGATGATCTGCGGTGAGTGAGTGAGCCATTTTTATTCTTTTACATGATGACATGGTTGACACAGTGACACCAGTGAATTATCTAATGGCTATGAGATGATTGATATAGGGGCACGGCGCTATCTGCTCTAGTCTACGGGGTGCAGTCAGTCCGTGCACCTTTTTTATTTTTACACTAGAATTTGTCTTGTGTACTGTAAAATTATTCCCATAAGATGTTAAGTGTTAAAATAATAGAATGGAACAAACATTTTCTATAGTATACTTTATGCTTATTGGGCTGTGTGTGTGTGTTCCACTTGATAGGTACCAACAGATCGACACATGGACCGGACACCATGTGTAGTGCATACATTGCAACTTGTGGTCCACATGGTGCATAATTAGGCAAGTGTGAAGAGAATACTGGATAAAGCAAGATCAATAGTGCACCTCTTCCGCAAGTCTTCAGTTGCAACACAGAAGCTATTGGAGCATTGTGGACTTATTCTTTTAAATGACTGCCTCACACGCTGGTCAAGTACATTCAACATGATCGCAAGACTCCTCAAACTGAAAGAGTCAGTCTGCCAAATCGCAAACAGCATGGGATGGCATAGCTTGCTCCCTAGTGAATGGCAAAAGCTCACATCATTGCATGACCTACTGCTGCCTTTTGCAGAACATACCAAAACCCTCCAGAGTAACACCATGTCCATGTCCCTGGCTGTTCCTGCCCTCTTTGATCTGCTCAGCCATCTTGAGGACTTTAAACAGAACACTAGCTACCAAGACCTTGCCACAATTGCACAGAAGATGAAAGGGAGTGCCAACCAACGTTTTGCTTCATTCTTAGATCCAACTGATGAAATGTTCTCTCCACTTGCAGCATCTGCTTGTTTTGTTAACCCTATCGTCTGTGAAACCCTTGTTGATGTGGCAGATGAGAATATTCAAGAACTGCTTAAAAAGGCAGAGGAGTATGCCGCAAGAAAATCCACGTTGCCACACACACCCCTTGAGGAATTGTCTGACGATGATGTGGTAGAAGAACTATCGCAGGAAGTCGAAGAAGCACCACCACCGGCATCCACATCTAAGCAACCAGCCTTTCAGTTTCTTTCTAAATGCCGCAGAAGACCCAAGCAGAGGATCTCCCCAAACAGCATAGAGCAGAAGTTCAGAAAATATAAGGAAGAGCTTTTGCACCAAGTTGTCATCAGTGAGGAGTACACCACCACAACAGATTTTTGGCTGTCAAAGAGTGACACTTTGTATCACCAGCTAAAACCTTTTGCATTAGACCTGCTGGCTATGCCAGCTTCTCAAGCCTTTGCAGAGAGGGTATTCAGTGTTACAGGTGACCTCTCTAGAGGTTGGCGGAATAGAGCAAGGGTCATGTTGGCACGAAGTGCTTTCCTTAAAATGAATCGAAACAAATAGGAGTGTTTTATTATTCTCTTCAAGTATTTCTATTTACAGAAGCATACCTAATACTTTTGGGTTCTGCTTATTGCGATAGGATAGGAAGAATCAGTAGTTCAACAGTTTTAATTGTCAGTCAAATTCATAGGAAAAATGCACAGGCTCAGGCTGAGGCTACAAATGCCATGCCATTAGTATGTGTATTCTGGAACAATAACAAGTCAACCACCACTTTTTATCAACCAACTTGTTGACTGACAATGTACCCTCTTTTTTAGCATTGACAAATTTGACAATATAGGTAAATATCACACTAATGAAAGAAAAATAGATCAGTAACGGTAATGGACGGTCAAAAGGGGCAACCGTCTTTTCTTTTAGTGTGATATTAACCTCTATTTTGCCATTGTGAAACTGGATGCTGAGAGAGAGGACTGGAGTTGATACAAAGTGGTGACTGTTATAATCCAGTAAATCCGCGCACTAATAGCATTTTTGTAGACTGTGCACTTTTTCTTTGAATGTATCTGAGAATTAGAACTGTTGAAATAATAAACTGACAGTAAACTTATTCTTATTGTAGAAATAAGCATTACCCTCAAGTATTGGTTTGTTTGTTATGCTGTCACAGCATAGTCGAGAGCCGGGAGTCGGACTCGGGAGTGCTCTCTCTGTGCCTGTGCCACTGCCAGACAGGCACCAGGCAGTAAGTAAGTAACAGGGCAGTGTGTTGCTGTCTGTGCTTGGTTGGCCATGGCATGTACATGTATAGCTACAGTACTGTATGGGCAAAATGACACCAAAATAATTTTGACAATGTCTGCTAGTGCTCCTTCAGTGTTTTAGATCTTTTTGTGTCAGTCTCAGATGTATCTGGGATACAATGATCTGACATTTGTGTCAGATCATTGTATCCGGTAAAAGCATTGCATAAGTGTCAAATGCTTTTATTGACATTCATTTTATGCATTGCAAATGCAAAGAGTCAATATTTGCAGTCACGCAGTGTTGACTTGAGTTAGTTGACCCTTCTTTTTAAAGACCTCTGCTCTGCTGCAATTTGCCCTGGGCCTGACATTCATGGTGGCATGTTGTCATTGTCAATCAAGTTTAACTTGTCAGAATTTGTTTTTTTTTTGGGGTTCCCTTTCCCTCACCCTCATCACCAGCCTCTTGAGGTCGGATTGACCATGACCACCAGTTCAACTTGTTACTTCTCAAAGGGATTAAGGTCTAGTTTCCCTGGCCATGGACCCAAAATTTTAATTTTTTGTTCCCAGTTCCCACG
The DNA here is from genome assembly GCA_029206835.1 of Rana muscosa. Lineage (NCBI taxonomy): Eukaryota > Metazoa > Chordata > Amphibia > Anura > Ranidae > Rana > Rana muscosa. Next base: position 90,399,676 of record CM055128.1, on the reverse strand, counting down.
TCCCCAAAGTACCGCTTACTTACTACTTAGTTATCACTTTTGCCTTATGGTAAGGAGCTCCATCATGCTGGAAAAGACATGTTGTTCTGTTCATCACCAAACTGTTCTTAGATGGTTAGGAGTAGGACTTAGGAGAAGTTGTTCTCGGAGCCTGAGTATGTTTTTGTACCATTTATTCATGGCTGTGTTCTTCTTAGGCAAAATTGTGAGTGGGCCCACCACACCGCACACTCCCTTGGCTGAGAAGAAGCAGCAGAGCTAACAGCGCACACATGAATGTCACGCAAATTGTTCCTATTTTTTTTGGGGGGTATTTTATCCTTTTATGAAAACAGCAATATTCTTGACGAAAAGTTTTTACTTAAATAAAGACGTTATATAACGACTAAATCTGTGTCTCTGTAGTGCATGTTCAAACCTAACCATTAAAAACAACATATTTAATTTCTCACTCCAGCAGCAGTAACTATATAATAATGAGTTTGGAAATGGTAGAGAAATGCTTAAATGATGCATTACAATTACAATTTAACTACACCCATTAGATTTTAGACAACTAAAAGGAGTTTTAGTCGACTAAAACTCGACTAAAATGAATTGGAGTTTTAGTTGACTAAATACGACTAAAACTATTGCAGAAGACTAAAATGGGACTAAAACTAAAATGCCATTTTAGTCCTGAGACTAAAGCCCTGTACACACGATCGGTTTTACCGATGAAAACAGTCCGATGGACTTTTTTCATCGGACAAACCGATCGTGTATGGGCCCCATCGGTCTTTTTTCCATCGGTGTTAAAAAATAGAACGTGTTTTAAATTTATCCGATGGAAAAAAAAACAATAGCAAATTACTATCGCCTGTGGGGAACTCCATCGGATAAAAAACCCACGCATGCTCAGAATCAAGTCGACGCATGCTCAGAATCAAGTCGACGCATGCTCAGAAGCATAGAACTTCATTTTTCTTGGCTCGTCTGAGTGTTTTACGTCACGGCGTTTGGGACGATCGGTTTTTTGACTGATGGTGTGTAGGCAAGACTGCTGGAAGTCAGCTTCATCGGATTTCCGATGGAAAAATCCATCGGTTTAAAATCCATAGGAAATCCGATCGTGTGTACAGGGCTTAAGACTAAAACTAAAACAAAATTTGCTGTCAAAATTAACACTGATATACACAATTAATCTAACAAGGTACATAACAGTGTATCAACTGCTGGCATGCGATTGTTGTGGTCCTCTTAGTCCCCTTAATGAGGGGATGAGTAGGGCCGCAGCATCCTGTCACCCACCAACCCTCAAAACAGGCAGCACATGGGGACCCAAAGAGCGGCCTGTGTGGGTCGGGAAAAAATCCAGCAGGACCTAGAGAAAGGAAAAGGCTAGTGCAACGGCCCCCAGTGGACCGCCAGTGGACAATAAAAGAACATACCTACAAAAACAACACGGTCTGAGGTTAAAAGCTAAATAACAAAAAATACAACATAAAAATAATACATATTGGTGTGGAAAACAAATGTTGATACTCAAAGTCATCCTGGCTCATGGAATACATACATGTAAAAAAAATCCTATTACAGAGCATCAAAAGGAATTTAAGATGCATATAATAAATAGGTAGACTTTGCCAACCTATATAGAATAAAGACTGGCTATGTAAATAAATCATATCTTTAAAGAACACAAATTATAGTGTAAATATATACCTCCAGATACAAGAAGGGTTTGTAATAAAAACATCTTTGCCATTCTGAAGCTTCCCTTCAACCATGTTGCATATTATTTCATACAGTCAGGTCCATAAATATTGGGACATTGACACAATTCTAATCTTTTTGGCTCTATACACCACCACAGTGGATTTGAAATGAAACAAACAAGACTTGCAGCTTTAATTTGAGGGTATTTACATCCAAATCAGGTGAACGGTGTAGGAATTATAACAGTTTGTATATGTGCCTCCCACTTTTTAAAGGGACCAAAAGTAATGGGACAATTGGCTGCTCAGCTATTCCATGGCCAGGTGTGTGTTATTCCCTCATTATCCCATTTACAAGGAGCAGATAAAAGGTCCAGAGCTCATTTCAAGTGTACTATTTGCATTTGGAATCTGTTGCTGTCAACTCTCAATATGAGATCCAAAGAGCTGTCACTATCAGTGAAGCAAGCCATCATTAGGCTGAAAAAACAAAACAAACCCATCAGAGAGATAGCAAAAACATTAGGTGTGGCCAAATAAACGGTTTGGAACATCCTTAAAAAGAAAGAACGCACTGGTGAGCTCAGCTGTGGTGGATGACCGAATAATTCTTTTCCTGGTGAAGAAAACACCCTTCACAACAGTTGGCCAGATCAAGAACACTCTCCAGGAGGTAGGTGTATGTGTGTCAAAGTCAACAATCAAGAGAAGACTTCACCAGAGTGAATACAGAGGGTTCACCACAAGATGGAAACCATTGGTGAGCCTCAAAAACAGGAAGGCCAGATTAGCGTTTGCCAAACAACATCTAAAAAAGCCTTCACAGTTCTGGAACAACATCCTATGGACAGATGAGACCAAGATCAACTTGTACCAGAGTGATGGGAAGAGAAGAGTATGGAGAAGGAAAGGAACTGCTCATAATCCAAGGCATACCACCTCATCTGTGAAGCATGGTGGTGGTAGTGTCATGGCGTGGGCATGTATGGCTGCCAATGGAACTGGTTCTCTTGTATTTATTGATGATGTGACTGCTGACAAAAGCAGCAGGATGAATTCTGAAGTGTTTCGGGCAATATTATCTGCTCATATTCAGCCAAATGCTTCAGAACTCATTGGACGGCGCTTCACAGTGCAGATGGACAATGACCCGAAGCATACTGCGAAAGCAACCAAAGAGTTTTTTAAGGGAAAGAAGTGGAATGTTATGTAATGGCCAAGTCAGTCATCTGACCTGAATCCGATTGAGCATGCATTTCACTTGCTGAAGACAAAACTGAAGGGAAAATGCCCCAAGAACAAGCAGAGCATCACCAGAGCATCACCAGGGATGAAACCCAGCATCTGGTGATGTCTATGCGTTCCAGACTTCAGGCTGTAATTGACTGCAAAGGATTAGCAACCAAGTAGTAAAAAGTGAAAGTTTGATTGATGATTGTTAATCTGTCCCATTACTTTTGGTCCCTTAAAAAGTGGGAGGCACATATACAAACTGTTGTAATTCCTACACCGTTCACCTGATTTGGATGTAAATAACCTCAAATTAAAGCTGAAAGTCTGCAGTTAAAGCACATCTTGATCGTTTCATTTCAAATCCATTGTGGTGGTGTATAGAGTCAAAAAGATTAGAATTGTGTTGATGTCCCAATATTTATGGACCTGAATGTATATACTGTGATTCAGTACTTGCCAAATATGCTGCAGAAATCTCCCTCCACTGAGTCTGGCTGCATCCATTTTAACTGTGGGCAGCTGAAGCTGCTGCCTGTTCACTTCCTGAGTTTACACAGACACACAGAGGCACACCTCCAGCTCTCATTGGCCCTCTTATGACTCATCCCCCCCTCACTTCCTGGCAAACTCTCATGAGAGTGTGAGAGAGAGAACTGCGCATGATATCATAAGCCTAGCCTTTTTACCAGACAAGAAACAAAATGTGGGTTGTATAAGGTATTTACTGGCAGAAAAAAAAGTTTTACTATCCAAAGTTAACACAACAAGAGCAGAAGATTTAATAGATGGAAAGATGAATAACTTACTGAAGTTTCGCTTTAAGCACTGTAAACCAAAGCCAGGTTTTCATTAAAGAGGAAGTAAACCCTCCTCAACTTTTTGTGATAAACGTAGGACCTGCAAGAGAAAGGCATAATGAGCTAGTATGCATAGCATACTAGCTCATTATGTGGCACTTACCTCAAATAGAAGCCCCCGAAGCGCTCCTCGTCCCCTTCGTCGCCATGTCATTGGCTGGAGCAGCGATGACATCACACGCATGCGCGCAGGGCCCTCATTCTCCATTGAGAAAACCGGCTATCTACATTGAAAAACCGTCAACGCTCAGTGCGCATGCGTGTGACGTCATCGCCGCTGTTATTAAAAGCAAATATCTCCTTAACCGTGTAGAAATCATGGTAAAGATATTTATGTACAAAATAGAGGCTCTTAAAATTTTGTGTTTTTTTTTTAATGCAGCAAAAATAGACAAAACAAAAAAAGGTTCCATGCATTCAGAAAAAAAAAAGCTAAGGTTGAAGGGGACGAAAGTGTTACCAATTAAAAAGGCTTACCTAAGGCTTAATAAGGGGCTAAATAAAAACAACTTTGTATTAATCAAAATAAGTAAATAAGCATCATATACAATATAAGCACCTTCATTCATACAGGAGCTGCTGTCAGCACTCATAATACACAGGGCAGGACCAAGCTGTTAGACTGATATCTGAGCTTCACAGATTAAAAAGTATCAGGTCTCCCAGTGAAATCTGTTGGATCCAATTTTCTTTTTTTTTTTCAACTACCCACACATGAATGTCAAGTAGAGAGTGCTAGTAATCCTAAATTGCAACCTGATTGAAATTCAAGCTATCTTGCAAAACAACATGTCACTATTAGCCATGATAGAGGAGCTGACATTTACAATTACTATGCTTTCAACTGTTGTAATCTAAGTGAGACTAGAACATGCTACTTTCATGTTTTTCAGTGGCATCACTAACTCAAGGCCAACCGTGTGCAAGAATGAACTAAAAGGACAGGAAAGATGCAGCGCTACAAAGTGTATGTGTACCCCAAATAGATGTCCAGGGGTGTGTGGTCAATGTGAGGTACTGTATATAGAGCTAAATGCATATACATTCAAGAAAAAATTCTGAAAGTGAAAAAACATACCAAAAGATATATCAAAATATTGTGTAAAGTGCTATCTCCCACCCTCCTCTATGCATGAGAAGAGGAAACTGCACCCCTCCTCTATGAAGCAGATAAAGTTGGACACAGACTAAACACTAAGCTGAAACCAGCAACTAGGCTCCGGAAGCTTCTTCTTTCATCTGGTCTCCAAGAAGCCTGAAACTGTGGTGGACCAGGATGGTTCCTCAGCCAGCCTGTCGCAGTTCTGGGAAAGGGGGGGCACGAGACCGTGGAGAGCACTGGTTCTGCCACAGAGTGCTCCCAATGGGGTGGCGGGCTAGGCATTTCCGGGTGCGGTGGGCGGAACCCCTCTAATAGTTTCAAGGGAATCTCTCAGCACGGGACACCGGAAGCTTACGAGGAGAATCCATGGGACAACCTCCTGGAGAGGGTGGGACACATACTCGGACCCTACTGATCTGTAACCAAGGTCCTAGGGAGACTCCTAACTTAGATATGTTGGTTTGAGATACAACCTACGATCTCTACAGCAAACAAATGTTACAATCTTGTTCTTAATGCTCTCATTTGTTCTGTAAGGCCCCTTTCACACGTACGGACCGTATGTCCGCTTTTTCATCCATCCGTTTATGGATGAAAAAGGGACATACATTGGTCCCTATGAGATCGCGGGGGTCAGCGGATGAAACATCCGCTGACACCCGATCTCCTCCGTGTCCGCAATGCTCCGTTTTTCTGGATAGAAAAATTCCTATTTTTCTATCCGTCTGCGGATCGGATGAACACGGACAGACGGTCCGTGTTCATCCGATCCCCCCATAGGGGAGAGCGGAGATCTGACAGGGCGGTCCCTGCACAGTGTGCGGGTACCACCCTGTTATCCGCCGGCTCAGCGGGGATCAACGGAGCGATCCCCGCTGAGCAAGCGGAGGTTCACAGGGCGGATCATTACTGATCCGTCCCGTGTGAAAGGGGCCTAACTGTGTAAGCAGGCCTTGTAAGCTAAAGACCAGAATGTTATTGTATGTTATCCTTTTTCTGTTAAACATCAATAAACATATTGAAAGTAAAAATATTGTGTAAAGTGCTATGTACATATATATATGAGAAATAAAATCATTCAAACAGGATCAGCAAATATAAATAGGCCAAAATTAATTGCACATGGAATGGTTTTTAGGAAAAAACCTTCTAAAAGATAAAAGACTTGAATAACCACATGGAAGTCCCTGGAAGTGAAAGTTCAATATATCAAGCTCAGTTCCAAAAACATAATCACAGGATACTGAAGTTCATGTGGTGTAATAACTAAACTGAAATATGCAGGGTGATATTCACACACAGCACCCGGGAGTGTGCATCCGACATCAGGAAAGGGGGATGGGTACTCTTAACCCAAGCTGTGGACACACGCCAGCGGTGGTGGGTCAAACAGGCAAAGATGATTGTCAGAACTCAATCTTCGACCAGAACTCCTGCTAAGGGATTGGTGTACTCTTACACCTGCATTCATAGAGCCAAAGGTGGCACGGAGACGTAGGCTGCAGTGGCGATGTTCTTGGTTTAAATGGTTCTCCGTACATCCGAAAAGTAGCGTGGATCATAGGAAAAAAAGAAGGCCTCCACATAGTGCAGATGAATCCAACGTTTAAAAATGTATTCTAATAAAAAAAAAATTGTACATACCAGTACAAACATCGCATCAGATGTGTACAAAGCGTGATCACAAAGTAGGTAAAAAACAAGCGTGGTGTGTAGAGCTGAGCAGGCTATGTACCCGACATGTTTCGTACAAAAGCACTTAAACTGGGGCAACTAAACTGGGAGTTTTTGCTTCGCTGAAATTTTTGTAAAAATCAGAATATTTTGCCAAAATTTTAGCATTTGAACAAAATGCATTGGAATTAATGTAGAAGGAAACTAATTATAATTTGGTTAAAAAGTGCATTGGGCTTTAACCACTTCAGGCCCGAGAAAATTCTGACACTTCGCTCCTACATGTAAAAATCATCATTTTTTTGCTAGAAAATTACACAGAACCCCCAAACATTATATATATTTTTTTAGCAAAGACCCTGGAGAATACAATGGCGGTCATTGCAACTTTTTATATCGCACGGTATTTGCACAGCAATTTTTCAAATGTGTTTTTTTGGGGAAAAAACTGTTTCATGCTTTAAAAAAAAAAAACAGTAAAGTTAGCCCAATTTTTTTGCATAATGTGAAAGATGAAGTTACGCCGAGTAAATAGATACCTAACATGTCACGCTTCAACTTTGTACACGCTCGTGGAATGGCGCCAAACTTCACTACTTAAAAATCCCAATTTTTTACTGGTTACATTTTTTGAGCTACAGAGGAGGTCTAGTGCTAGAATTATTGCTCTCGCTCTAACGTTCACGGTGACACCTCACATGTGTGGTTTGAACACCGTTTTCATATGTGGGTGGGACTTACGTATGCGTTTGCTTCTACATGCGAGCACACGGGGACAGGGACACTGTAAAAAAAAAAAAAAAAAAAATTGTATTGTTAATTTTACTTATTTTTTATTTTATTTTGACACTATAAAAAAATAAAATAATTTTGATCACTTTTATTCCTATTACAAGGAATGTAAACATCCATTGTAATAGGAATATGACATGACAGGTCCTCTTTACAGTGAGATATGGGGTCAATAAGACCCCACATCTCACCACTAGGCTGGGAAGCCTAAAAAAAACGATCACCGATTCAAAGCCGAAGCGGCGCCAATTTTTTGAATGCAGAGGCCGGGCGTGATGTCATAACATCGCACCCAGCCTCCGACGATCATAGAGACTCCGGCGACCATCTGGTCAACATCTGGGGCCGGCAGATCCTGTCACCGACTCAACGATCACACAGGTGAGTCGGTAGAAGCACCGGAGGGCGGCAGGAGGGGGGGGACGTCCCCTTCCGCTGCCCGTAAGAACGATCAAGTGGCAGAACAGCCGCTATGATCATTCTCATGGTGCAGGGAATCGTGGGCTGAAACCGGCAATATCTGAATGATGCCTGTAGCTGCAGGCATCATTCAGATATACCCCCACAAAGCTGAGGACGTCATATGACGGCCTGTGGGCCTGAAGTAGTTAACCGCTTAAGGACCCTTTCGCTGCCCGTAAGAACGATCAAGCGGCAGAACAGCCGCTATGATCATTCTCATGGTGCAGGGAATCGTGGGCTGAAACCGGCAATATCTGAATGATGCCTGTAGCTGCAGGCATCATTCAGATATACCCCCACAAAGCTGAGGACGTCATATGACGGCCTGTGGGCCTGAAGTAGTTAACCGCTTAAGGACCCTTTCGCTGCCCGTAAGAACGATCAAGCGGCAGAACAGCCGCTATGATCATTCTCATGGTGCAGGGAATCGTGGGCTGAAACCGGCAATATCTGAATGATGCCTGTAGCTGCAGGCATCATTCAGATATACCCCCACAAACCTGAGGACGTCATATGACGGCCTGTGGGCCTGAAGTAGTTAACCGCTTAAGGACCGCCTCCAGTATATATACTTCGGCAGAATGGCACGGACAAGCACAAGCACATACAGGTACGTCCTCTTTGAAGTAGTTAACCGCTTAAGGACCGCCTCCAGTATATATACTTCGGCAGAATGGCACAGACTAGCACAAGCATGTACAGGTATGTCCTCTTTAAGATGCCGCCGCATTGTCGCGTGTGCGCCGCCGCCGGCACGCTCGCGACCCTGACGCTTTCTCCGTGAGCCCGAACCGTGGGTCCCGCAGACTCGATAGCCGCAGGGACACCCGCGATCGTCTCACGGAGAGATAGATTGGGGAGATGCTTATGTAAACAAGCATAGTGACAATGACAGTGATCACTGCTTCCTGTAATCGGAAGCGGTGATCACTGTCTTGTCACACACAGCCCATCCCCCCTACAGTTAGAAGCACTCATCAGGGCACACTTAACCCCTAAAGCGCCACCTAGTGGTTAACCCCTTCACTGCCAGTGTCATTTTCACAGTAATTAGTGCATTTTTATAGCACTGATCGCTTTTAAAATGACAATGGTCCCAAAATAGTGTCAAAAGTGTCCGATGTGTCCGCCATTACTAGTAAAAGTACATGCCCCGCACTATATAAGGCCGCCGCCTTGGCGGCCTTGTGTAGTGTGTTGGAGTTGTTAAAAGAGAGAGATTACAGAGAGAGACAGTGTCATTTATATTTAATTAGATAGAGCAGACAGGTGAGTCAGTTAGCTGCAGTTACAGTGTGTAGAGGATATATATGCATCCTAGGTGTTGTATATATATTTATACACAGTATTCAGTTTAGCTAAATCCGTTCCTGTTATTCTCTATACTGTGACAGGCAGGCAGGTGATTGTGCTAGCTGCAGTCAGTGTTTCACTTAGTGTACTGTGTGCTTTGCATAGTGTTCACCTAAAGCTTACCTGAATACAGTTAGTGACTATTATAGTGGTGTTCTCATAATAAAACCACAGGCAGAGAGCTGCAAGTATTTTCAGTGTCCTCTGCACAGTTTTCACCTAAAATGAACTGAATATAATTGCTGCTTTTCCCATACTAATACCACAGCAGGCAGTTGATTCAGCTATATGTGTATATATATATATATATATATATATATATATATACATCCCACTTTTGTGCAGCTACATCTCACTGCAGGCCATTAGTATGTCTGGAAGGCAAACAAGGAGAGGCAGACAGTCACGAGGCAATAAAAGAGGGCAAGCAAGCTCTGTGTTTAGAGGCAACAGTGCTGGTCGTGGACACGGTGGGTCCTCATCAGCACGTGGCCGTGGGACATACTTGTCCTTTTCGGCAGTTGGCCATGTTGAGCCGCAACATGCCCAAGACTTGGTAGAGTGGATGACCAAGCCGTCCTCCTCCTCCTCATCCTCTCTCACCCCGGCTCAGGGTACTTTGTCTGGCAAAGCAGCTGCCAAAGCGGCCTTTTCCCTTGGCTCAATGGCATCAGTCACTCCTTCCCTAGCCCCACTATGTCCTCCTGAGGAGTCTCCCGAACTGTTTGACCACAGTGTTGGGGACATGTTCCAGGAGGATGGCCAGAGTTTTGAAGGCTCCGATGATGGAACCCAGCTGGAGGAAGGCAGTAACGTGAGCCCAGAGAGAGGGGGTAGTAACATGAGCCCAGAGAGAGGGGGTGCCCAACAAGGACAGCTATCTGGCAGTGATGTTCCCCCAGCTGCAGAATACTGCCACATTTGCTCCAGTGATGAGGACGGAGGGGATGATGAGGTCACTGACTCCACGTGGGTGCCTGATAGGAGAGAGGAGGAGGAGGAGGAGGCACATCTCCAACGAGGCAGGATGCCCTCCAGGGGCCAGCTTAAGGGCAGAACACCGACTGCATCACACCACAGAGCTCCGCATGTGCAGGGCGCTGTGGTCTCTGTGCGTTATTCCAAAAGTTCTTTGGTGTGGGCCTTTTTTCAGACGTGCGCAGCAGATCGCACCATTGCCATTTGCAACATATGTCTAAAGAGTATCTCGCGTGGCCAAAACATCAACCGCTTGGGCACCACATGCTTGACCAGACATATGTCGACCTGCCATACAGTCCGTTGGCAAGCTTACCTAAAAGACCTACACCAAAGAAAAAAGCGGACCTCTCCTTGCTCCTCATCAGCTGGGATCTCCAACCCCACTATACCTTCAGTCCTCTCTGAAACCTGCACTGAGAGGAATAAAAGGTGTAGAATTAGGTGTGTCACAGCCAAGTACTTGCGGGCAATCTGCTATCGGTACACCGACGTCCGATTGTACCATGCAAATTTCCCTGCCCCAGCTGCTGCACCACAGAAATAAGTTCGCTCCCAGCCATCCACATGCCCAGCGGTTGAATGCTAGCTTGGCTAAATTGCTAGCACTTCAACTGCTGCCTTTTCAGTTGGTAAACTCTGCCCCCTTCCATGAGTTTGTGGAATGTGCGGTTCCTCAGTGGCAGGTTCCCAAATGCCACTTTTGCTCACGGAAGGCGATTCCAGCTCTCTACCGGCATGTGGAAGGCAATGTCTTGGCCTCGCTGGACAGGGCGGTCAGCGGTAAGGTGCATATTACTGCTGACTCATGGTCCAGCAGGCATGGACAGGGACGTTACCTGTCTTTAACATTGGGTGACTCTGCTGGCAGTTGGGAAGGATGTAGGACAAGGTGCAGTAGTGTTGGAGGTTGTTCCACCACCACGCCTCCAAAATGTTACTACTGGTGATTCTGACACACCTCTCTCCTCCACCCCCTCCTCCTCTTCTTCTTCCTCCATGGCCTCTACATGTGCTTTGTCCTCAGAACCAGCGGTGCTCCGTAGGCGTTCAAGGGGCTACGCAAGTACGCAGGCAAAAAGATGCCATGCGGTACTTGAGCTGGTGTGCTTGGGAAACAGGAGCCACACTGGGGCAGAGATTCTGTCAGCTCTGCAGGGGAAGGCTCAGAGGTGGTTGACGCCACGCCAGCTTAAGCCAGGAAAGGTGGTTTCCGACAATGGCACCAACCTCCTCTCCGCCCTCCGACAGCAGGGATGAGCCGAACACCCCCCTGTTCGGTTCGCACCAGAACAGACAAAATGTTCGTGTAAACTTTAGAACCCTATTAAATACAATGGACTCGAACGTTCGAAATCTAAAGTGTTAATTATAAAGGCTGATATGCAAGTTATTGTCCTAAAAAGTGTTTGGGGACCCGGGTCCTGCCCCAGGGGACATGTATCAATGCAAAAAAAAGTTTTAAAAACGGCCGTTTTTTCGGGAGCAGTGATTTTTATAATGCTTAAAATGAAAAAATAAAAGTGAAATATTCCTTTAAATTTCGTACCTGGGGGGTGTGTATGATATGCATGTGAAGTGGCGCATGTTTCCCGTGCTTAGAACTGTCCCTTCAAAAAATGTCATTTTTGAAAGAAAAAAAGTAATTTAAAACTGACTTGCGGCTATTAATGAATTGTCGGCAATACATTCAAAAGTCATTGATAAAAAAAAAGCGTGGGGGTTCCCCAGAATTCAATTACCAGGCCCTTCAGGTCTGGAATGGATATTAAGGGGAACCCTGCCGCAAATTTAAAAAAAAATTGACGTGGGGTTCCCCCACATATCCATTCCAGGCCCTTCACAGATCTGGCATGGATTTTAAGGGGAACTCCACCCCAAATTTTTTAAAAAAATGGCGTGGAGTCCCCCTAAAAATCCATACCAGACCCCTTATCCGAGCACGCAACCTGGTCGGCCGCAGGGGAAAAGGGGGGGACGAGAGAGCGGCCCCCCCTCCCTCCTGAACCGTACCAGGCCACATGCCCTCAACATGGGGAGGATGTCCCCATGTTGATGGGAACAAGGGCCTCATCCCCACAACCCTTGCCCGGTGGTTGTGGGGGTCTGCGGGCGGGGGGCTTATCGGAATCTGTAAGACCCCTTTAACAAAGGGGACCCCCAGATCCTGGCCCCCCCCCTATGTGAATTGGTAAGGGGTACATTGTACCCCTACCATTTCACGAAGAAAGCGTAAAAAAATGTTTAAAAAAAACACACAAACACCTTGAAAAAGTCCTTTATTTAAAAAAAAAACAAAACATTTCAGCGGTGAAATCCAGTGTCCCGCGGCGATCCCGATGTCCAGCGCTGTCCTTTATTGGTTGTGCCTGAGCGGACCTGATGGGGAACTCCCTCTCAGTATTTTAAATGTATAGACCCGCCCCTTCTAAAGTTCCCCATCAGGTCCGCTCAGCGGACCAGATGCGGAACATGAGAAGGGGCGGGTCTATACATGTATTGCCAAAGTGAGAGCAGTTCCCCATCAGGTCCGCCCCCTCGGTATGTCGGACCCGCCTACGTCATTGGCTTGAGCTGGGAACTTCCTTCACTATGTAAATTTAAATTACACAGTGAAGGAAGTTCCCCGCTCAAGCCAATGACGTAGGCGGGTCCGACATACTGAGGGAGCGGACCTGATGGGGAACTTTAGAAGGGGCGGGTCTATACATTTAAAATACTGAGAGGGAGTTCCCCATCAGGTCCGCTCAGGCACAACCAATGAAGGACAGCGCTGGACATCGGGATCGCCGTGGGACACTGGATTTCACCGCTGAAATGTTTTTTTGTTTTTTTTAAATAAAGGACTTTTTCAAGGTGTTTGTGTGTTTTTTTTAAACATTTTTTTACGCTTTCTTCGTGAAATGGTAGGGGTACAATGTACCCCTTACCAATTCACATAGGGGGGGGGCCGGGATCTGGGGGTCCCCTTTGTTAAAGGGGTATTCCAGATTCCGATAAGCCCCCCGCCCGCAGACCCCCACAACCACCGGGCAAGGGTTGTGGGGATGAGGCCCTTGTCCCCATCAACATGGGGACATCCTCCCCATTTTGAGGGCATGTGGCTTGGTACGGTTCAGGAGGGGGGGGGCGCTCTCTCGTCCCCCCCTTTTCCCCTGCGGCCGGCCAGGTTGCGTGCTCGGATAAGGGGTCTGGTATGGATTTTTAGGGGGACTCCACGCCATTTTTTTAACATTTGGGGTGGAGTTCCCCTTAAAATCCATGCCAAATCTGAAGGGCCTGGAATGGATATTTGGGGGAACCCCACGTCAATTTTTTTTTAAATTTGCGGCGGGGTTCCCCTTAATATCCATTCCAGACCTGAAGGGCCTGGTAATGGAATTCTGGGGAACCCCCACACTTTTTTTTTTTTTTTTATCAATGACTTTTGTATGTATTGCCGGGAGCCGACAATTCATTAATAGCCGCAAGTCAGTTTTAAAAGACTTTTTTTCTTTCAAAAATGACATTTTTTGCAGGGACAGTTCTAAGCACGGGAAACATGCGCCACTTTACATGCATATCATACACACCCCCCAGGTACGAAATTTAAAGGAATATTTCACTTTTATTTTTTCATTTTAAGCATTATTAAAATCACTGCTCCCGAAAAAACGGCCGTTTTTAAAACTTATTTTTGCATTGATACATGTCCCCTGGGGCAGGACCCCGGTCCCCAAACACTTTTTAGGACAATAACTTGCATATAAGCCTTTTTAATTAGCACTTTAGATTTCTCCCATAGATTTTTCGAATTTGCCGCGAACACCCCAATTTGTTCGCTGTTCGGCGAACGGGCGAACAGGCAATGTTCGAGTCGAACATGAGTTCGACTCGAAGTCGAAGCTCATCCCTATCCGACAGAGACAACTGACCCATGTGCCCTGTTTGGCTCACGTCCTTAACTTGGTGGTGGGGCGGTTCTTGGGCAGGTACCCGGGCTTACAGGAGGTTCTGAAGCAGGCCAGAAAACTCTGTGGGCATTTCTGCTGGTCATATAATGCCAGTGCTCGGCTGGCTGAGCTGCAAAAGGATTATAACCTGCCCAAGAACCGCCTAATCTGTGACATGCCCACCAGGTGGAACTCTACGTTGGCCATGCTGCAGCGGATGCACACGCAGCAGAGGGCCATCAATGAGTATCTGTTGCAATATGGCACCAGGACAGTGTCAGGGGAGCTTGGATTTTATTCCCCACGCCAGTGGGCCATGATCAGGGATGCAAGCACTGTCCTGGCACCATTTGAGGAGGCCACGAGGATGGTGAGCAGTCACAGTGCATGCATCAGTGACACTGTCCCTCTTGTCCAGCTGTTGGAGCACACGCTGCATGGAATAATGGACAGGGCACTTGAGGCAGAACATAGGGAGGAAGAGGAGGACTTCCTTACCTCTCAAGGCCCCCTTTATCCAGACAGTGTTCCTGCTGGCCCGGCTATCACACAGGAAGAGGACGAAGAGGAGAGGGAGGATTATTGTGTCAGCATGGAGGTGGAGCCTAGCACTCAGCATCAGCAGCAGTCTTCAAGGGATCGATTACAGTCCCAAGACACCCACGGACTTGTACGTGGCTGGGAGGAGGTGGCTGCGGATCATGTCGTCCTCAGTGACACAGAGGACTTTGCACCGAATGCCTCAACAAACCTACGCTGCATGGCCTCCCTGATCCTGCAAAGCCTGCGGAAGGATCCTCGTATTCGTGCGATCAAGGAGAGGGATCATTACTGGCTTGCAACCCTCCTTGATCCACGTTACAAGGGTAAGGTTGCGGACCTTATCTTACCGTCGCAGAGGGAACAGAGGATGAAGCATCTTCGGGAGGCCTTGCAGAAAGGTCTGTGCAATGTGTTCCCAGAGACTGGGAGGTTAAAAATTCCTGGTCCTGGACAACGTGTTGCTGAGGCTTCGGTCAGTCAAAGAAGGAGCGGTGGAGAAGGTGGCCGTCTGACCGATGCGTTCAGACAATTTTTTAGTACGCAGCCCCAAGGTGTGATCGGTTCCAGCAACCATCGCCAGCGTCTGGTTTACATGGTGCAGGAATACCTAGGGGCAAGATCAGACTTGGACACCTTTCCCACCGAAAATCCTCTGGGTTACTGGGTCTTGAGGATGGATCACTGGCCAGAGCTTGCACAGTATGCAATTGAGCTACTGGCCTGTCCCGCATCCAGCGTTCTTTCGGAACGCACGCACATTCAGTGTTGCTGGACGCTTTGTAACCGATCACAGTGTGCGCCTGTCCACTGACTCGGTCGATCGACTGACCTTCATAAAAATGAATCAGTCTTGGATCACCACCAGCTACCAAGCACCTGATGCTGATGTGACCGAATAATTTTTTTGGAAATGTCAGATCCCTTCAAGACTGCCTATGCTGATGCTGAGTGACTATCCTGTTATGCTGAGTGACTATCCTTTTCCTCCTCAATGATCATGCTGATAGCTTGAAAGAACATTTTTGGTTCTGGGCACCGCCACCAGGGGCTAAGGCCCAATTTTTCAGCCCCTGTTTAACAGGGGCGTGTATTTACAAGTTTTGATGCAATACTTTGCAGCTCGGCTCATTGCTGCGCTCCAACTACAGTATCTGTGAGGGGTTGTAGTGTTGTGGCACCAGCACCAGTGCCTAAGGCCCAATTTTTCAGCCCCTGTTTAACAGGGGTGTGTAATTACAATTTTTAATGCAATACTTTGCAGCAGGGCTCATTCCTGCGCTCCAAGTACAGTATCTGTGAGGGGTTGCAGTGTTGTGGCACCAGTGCCTAACGCCTAATTTTTCTGCCCCTGTTCAACAGGGGCATGTAATTACTATTCTTGATCTAATAATTCACAGCAGGCCCATTCCTGCACCCACTAATAGTAACTGTGAGGGCTTACAGTGTTGTGGCAACACCACCACCACCACCACCAAAGGCCCAATTTTTCTGCCCCTGTTCAACAGGGGCATGTAATTACAATTCTTGATTTAATAATTCACAGCAGGCCCATTCCTGTGTCCACAAAGAGTAACTGTGAGGGCTTACAGTGTTGTGGCAACACCAACACATAAGGGCCAAATTTCTGCAGAGTATATATGGCAGGCCCCTACTTTCAAACATCCAACTTACAAATGACTCTCATGCCATTTTCCTCAATGATTTTCATCCATATTGCCGGGACCAGACATTACATTAAAGCCGCAAACAGTTTTAAATGACTTTTTTTCCTTTAGAAATGTCATTTTGTGCAGGGACAGTTCTAAACACGGGAAACACGTGCCACTTCACAGGCATACTTTAGACACCCCCCAGGTATGATATTTTTAGGAATATTTCACTTTTTTTTTCACTTTAAGCATCATTAAAATCACTGCTCCCGAAAAAACAGACGTTTTTAAAACTTCTTTTTGCATTGATACATGTCCCCTGGGGCAGGGCCCGGGTCCCCAAACACTTTTTAGGACGATAACTTGCATATTAGCCGTTATAATTAGCACTTTTGATTTTGAATGTTCGAGTCCATTGTATTTAATAGGGTTCTAAAGTTTGCACAAACTTTCGGTCCATTCGCAGGTTCTGGTGCAAACCGAACCGGGGGGTGTTCGGCTCATCCCTATTGGGGTTCTGTGTGGCTCAGGCTGGCACTACTCTGGGTGTACAAAACAATTCTTTACCAAGAAAATGTGACTTGTTTAAACTTGCTGAACTCCATAATGATGTGTCCGTTCTTCTGCATCCTTCTTCTGCAATCCAGGCTAAGTTCCCCCCCCCCCCACATTCTACTGGAGGAACACCACTGGCTGGGCTGAGTTTGAGGTGAGTCCTAGCTGGGCTTTTCTGGTTTGCACACACATATCAGTTTCTTATTTGCATTATTTTTTATTTGGCTTTCTTCTTTTTTTTTATTATCAGAGTCACTCCTACAGATCACCCCTGCACTTTGTAGGACTTGAATTGTGTGATTAACACCTGAGCAATTTAAAGTGTGATTTTAAAGCCCAACTATGGAAAAACCTGAAAACTATCCCTTGCAGTGGGACTGCATTCACACTGCAAGGGCTAATTTCTCATTTAGGTCTAGGCGACTTCCTTCTTAAAGTAGATTTACATACCTGATCCTACATTCTTCTGCACTGCTAGACCAGTTTCTGTAGCGTCTTCTCCCTGAGGTCTATAGCCCTGCATTGGACTTGAAAACACTTATGCCGTGTACACACGATCGGTTTTACCGATGAAAACAGTCTGATGGACTTTTCTCATTGGACAAACCGATCGTGTATGGGCCCCATCGGTCTTTTTTCCATCGGTGAGAAAAAATAGAACATGTTTTAAATTTATCCGATGGGAAAAAAAATTATGGCAAATTCCGATCGTCTGTGTGGAACTCCATCGGACAAAAAACCCACGCATGCTCAGAATCAAGTCGACGCATGCTTAGAAGCATTGAACTTCATTTTTCTCGGCTTGTCGGAGTGTTTTACGTCACAGCAATTGGGACGGTCGGATTTTTGACTGATGGTGTGTAGGCAAGACTGATGGAAGTCAGCTTCATCGGATTTCCGATGGAAAAATCCATCGGATTAGAATCCATAGGAAATCCGATCGTGTGTACAGGGCTTAACTCTTCCCTAGGCTAAACAAGCAATTAACGCTCACAGAAAAGTGTAACCCAACTGCAAGCGATAATTTCAAGTTTCCCCCGAAGTGACTGTGGGGAAACAAGGTCCCCGACAGTGGGGAAACAGCAGCGGGGCAGTGTGAAAGGGGCCTAAAAGTGCTGCAGCAATCAAAACCAGGATTTCCATTGTACTTAATGATCCAGCCCATTCACACCTTAGCGCAGTGTTGCTTTATGACCAGCTTCACACAGCCATTTAGCTTAAGATGACCAGATTTTTAAAATGTCTTACTCTCCGGGCCCCGGCTTCTACTGGGTGGGGAGTGGAGGAAGATCACTCAGCCAGGGAAGACAAGGAAATAAGCAGGCAGGCGGCTGGCTGGGACTTGAGCCAAGGCAGAAGAACATGCGAGCAGAGCTGAATGGGCACCCGAAACTAAAGAAATATTCCATCCGTTCCGACCAGCACATGATCATCAGAAAGGGGCACAAAAATTTTTAAAAAATACACCCTCCTAAGCTACTAGGAGCAGCAGAGTGGGGGAGGGGGGGAGTGTAATTCAGAATTTTTTATTTTTTTATTCTGCACTGACTGTTTTTGAAATTGCCCCAGCCCCTGTTCAAATCCAATCCGGGGACAAAACCGGGGACAGATTTGGTCTGGGGACAGTGTCCTCAATCCAGGGATTATCCCCGGAAACCAGGGATGTCTGGTCACCCTAATTTAGCTGCATCCACCAGATTTCAGTGCCAATAATCAGTAGGACACCACTGCTGGGAGGGTGACATGAGGGGGGGCTGTGGACACTTCACTTCCAGGGAAGCATTTGCTAAGACACTGTCAGTTTGCCCTACATGGGCGAGATCACAAGGGCTCTTTAATTAAATTGCTTCTGGTAGTTAGGGATGTTCCTTTTAACTACCCTCAACCTGTTCTTGTGCCACAATATGTCAACACTAATGCCGCATACACACTGTGAGGGGGTTAGCTCGGCAGCGGGTGTGTGTGACCCCCGGGATGGGCTCCCCACACAAAACAGGCCCAGCAAACGGAGGTTGTGGTTTTCAAAATCAAAAAGGTGCGGTTTATTTTCTATTTACAGTGACAAAACACAGCAAAGCAAAAGAAACATAAACAAAATAAATCCTGGTCAAGTTGACCTCTGACTAAACATACAGGTTTCCTAACTAACAACTGGGATCAGCCTAGTGCTGTCCTAGTCCCTAAGTCCCTGGTTTTAAATGTCCAAGCAAATAGCCACACAGGCTTTGTCTCACCGCACAGGGGTTCACTCTCCCTAGACAGTCCACACAGGTCTGGTTCCAGGCATGAGCTAACATCTAATGAAGCTGGGAGTTCTTATAGAGGCCTAAATGAGCTGACAAGCTTCAGCTGGTCTCATCAACTCCCTGTCTGCACGACGCCCCACACTCTCCCTAGACAGTATGAGTCATCCATGAGCCCACTAGCCTTATACAACTCTCCACCTAGTTGTATAAGTCGGCGTAAAGCCTGAATCTGGGCGAAATATATCTACCCCCCTGGATGCAACCAGGTGACTTTACCTTCCTGCTGTCACATACCCCCCCCTCTTGTTTTAACCTCGGGGTTGGAACACCAGCAATCAGGCATTCATGTACTCGAGACAAAGCATCCACATTCCCCATTTGAACGCCAGGGCGATGCTTTACTGTGAAGTTGAATTCCTGGAGGGCCAGGAACCACCTATTCACTCTTCTATTTGTTTCCTTGTTTTGAGCCATCCACTTTAACGGAGCGTGATCCGTAACCATGTCAAAGTGCCTACCTAGCAGGTAGTACCGAAGGGAATCTAGAGCCCACTTCACCGCTAAACACTCCTTTTCAACGGTGGCGTAATTTACCTCATGGGACTTCAACTTCCTGCTGAGGTAAATGACTGGGTGCTCTTCCCCGTTCCAGACCTGGGACAATACTGCTCCTAACCCCACATCTGACGCATCACTTTGTACGACAAAGTCTTTAGAGAAGTCGGGTGAGTACAACACTGGCTGGCTACATAAGGCTTGTTTCAAGAATTGGAATGCTGCCTCAGCCTCGGGGGTCCATTTAATCATGACCGACCCTTTCCCCTTCGTCATGTTGGTTAGGGGCACAGCCTTAGAAGCAAAGTGGGGAATGAATCGCCGATAATACCCAGCGATTCCCAGAAAGGCTCGTACCTGCTTCTTGCTGTTGGGACGTGGCCAACTCTGGATGGCCTCGACTTTGTTGAGTTGGGGTTTTATTACTCCCCTCCCAATGGTGTACCCAAGATATTTGGCCTCCTCCTGCCCAATGGTACACTTCTTGGGGTTAGCCGTAAACCCCGCTTCCCGAACAGAGTCCAGGACTGCTTGCACTTTTGGCAGATGTGAGGCCCAATCTGTGCTATGGACAATTACGTCATCCAGGTAAGCCGCAGCATACTTCCGATGGGGCCTCAGCATCTGGTCCATTTTCCGCTGGAATGTGGCCGGCGCATTCTGTAACCCGAACGGCATTCTTTTATATTGAAACGCCCCGTCTGGGGTTACAAATGCGGTTTTCTCTTTGGCCGACTTGGCCAGGGGGATTTGCCAATACCCTTTTGTGAGGTCAAGAGTCGTCATGTATCGGGCTGTTCCCAGCCGGTCGATCAACTCATCTATACGTGGCATGGGGTAGGTGTCAAATTTTGTAACTTTGTTCAACTGACGAAAATCGTTACAAAATCGCCAGCTCCCATCCGGTTTAGGCACCAACACGATGGGACTAGACCAATCACTTTGGGACTCCTCTATCACCCCTAAGTTCAGCATTTTCTGTACTTCCTCCCGTATTGCCTCCCGTTGGGCCTCTGGGATCCGATAGGGTTTTAACTTCACCCTTTCACCGGGCGGGGTAATGATGTCATGCTCTACCCCAGATGTTTGTCCCGGCAGCTCAGAGAATACCTCCTTGTTGCGAAGCACAAACTCCTTAACCTCCTGTTGTTGGGGTTGTGACAAGGTGGCTGCTATTCCAACCTCAGGAATCACGCAACCAGTTTGAGCTGGTGGTGACCAAGTGTCTGCGACTAGGGACTCTCTATCCCTCCAGGCTTTCAACAGATTAACGTGATAGATCTGTTCGGGCTTTCGCCTTCCTGGTTGTCTGACCTTGTAATTCACTTCGCTCACTTTTTCCATTATCTCGTAGGGGCCTTGCCATTTGGCAAGGAATTTACTTTCAACCGTAGGGACAAGTACCAGTATCCTATCCCCCGGGGAAAAGGTACGGGTCTTGGCTCCACGGTTGTACACTCTCTGCTGTGCTAACTGCGCTTGGGCCAAATGTTCCTTCACGATGGGCATTACCTGTGCAATTCGGTCTTGCATCAGGGCGACATGCTCAATCACACTCCTGTGGGGAGAACTCTCACTTTCCCAAGTTTCCTTGGCAATATCCAACAGCCCTCTTGGGTGTCTCCCATACAGTAACTCAAAGGGGGAGAATCCCGTAGAGGATTGGGGCACCTCCCTAATAGCAAACATCAGATAAGGAAGTAGACAGTCCCAATCCTTTCCATCTCTATCCACCACTTTCTTCAACATTTGTTTTAGGGTTTTGTTGAATCTTTCAACCAGCCCATCGGTTTGGGGGTGATACACAGATGTACGTAATTGCGTCACTTTGAATAATTTACACAGCTCCTTCATAACCCGGGACATAAAGGGTGTACCTTGGTCCGTAAGCAGTTCTTTACAAATACCCACCCGGCTAAACACAAGAGATAGCTCTTTGGCTATGGTTTTGGCCGAGGTATTTCGGAGAGGGATCGCTTCTGGATAACGGGTGGCATAGTCCATTATAACTAATATGTACTGGTGCCCCCTAGCGGACTTGATTATAGGACCTACCAAATCCATGGCGATCCTCTCAAACGGGACCTCAATGATGGGTAGAGGGACCAGCGGGCTACGGAAATGTGGCATCGGGGCCGACCTCTGACACACAGGGCAGGAGGAACAATAATTTTCTACGTCCTTCATCACCCCCGGCCAATAGAATCTCTGTAATACCCTCTCTCGGGTTTTCTCTGTCCCCAGATGACCTCCAAGAATGTGCCCATGGGCCAACTCCAACACCAACTTCCTGTAAGGTTTGGGCACCACAAGCTGCTCAACGGTTTCTTCTGCCCTTTTTGCCACCCGATACAGTAGGTCCTTCTCTATGCTGAAGTATGGGTAAGTGCAGGTATTATCTGGGTTCACTAACTCGCCATCTATTTTCACTACGTTTTCCCGTGCCTTTATTAGGGCGGGGTCTTTCAACTGTTCTGTGGCAAAGTTTTCCCTGTGAACCTCAAGATCAGAAAACTCCACAGACGGTAGGTTTTCGTCTGAGGAGGTGGGCTCCTCTCCAGTTTCTTGAGTCTCCCCTGCCAATACTGATAAGGGAAATTCCGGAGAGTCCTCACCACTCTCAGGGGAGTTCTGGCTATCACATTCCTGGTACATAGGGGCACCAGTGAGGGGCTCAGGATCATCCCACAGTTCCCAGAACTTCGGAAAATCCCTTCCCACAATGGCGTCATGCGGTAACTGAGATACTAAGCCCACTGGATGAGAGAGGGTACCTTTGGGGGTCTCGAAACACACTGTAGTCACTGGATACTCTCGGGTGTCCCCATGCACACAAATAACAGCTACCTTGCTATTCCCAGAGACCTCTGTTTTAACTAACTCAGCCTTTATCAGGGTCACAAGGCTACCTGAATCCAGCAATACCACAACATTTCTACCATTAACACACATTTTGCATAAATGTTTCTCAGTTCCCCGAATGGCAGTGCATGCGACTGTCGCACACAGCGACTGACGTCTGTCCATCAGAAAGTCACATTGCATGGGTTCCTCCACAACCGGGCAATTGGCTGCAATATGTCCCGCTTGCCGGCAGCGGTAGCAAACGATCCTTCTTGCCGCCTCTTGAGCCGCTGATTTCCCAGGCTGTTCTCGCCAAACTTGGGGTAGAGCTCCCACCCTCTCACTCTCTCCACCCTCACCCCTTGGAATCCTCTTATCCGCCCCTGGGGATGGTCTGGTCTTAGGGTGGAAAGTCCGAGTGTCTCTGGAAGAGGCCGTCAGGTTCTCTGTAGCCAAGTATTTCTCCACACGATCCACAAGACCATCGGCCATCTCTGGGTCTCCATGGCTTACCCACTTTTGGATGGCAGTAGGAAGAGCTCTCAAAAACCGATCCATTACAACACGTTCCACAATCTTTGGTGCGGACAAAGTCTCTGGCTGTAGCCACTTTCTGCTCAGGTGAATGAGATCATACATTTGAGACCTGGGGGGTTTTCCAAGCTGGAAAGTCCAGTTATGCACACGCTGAGCCCGGACAGCCTGGGTGACACCCAGCCTTGCCAATATTTCAGCTTTTAGCATCACATAGTCTTTTGCTTGGTTAGGCTCTAGGTCATAGTAAGCTTTCTGCGATTCACCAGTTAACAGAGGAGCCACCAGTCCAGCCCACTGCTCCTCAGGCCACTTTTCTCTTTCAGCGGTCCTTTCAAATGTGGTCAAAAATACCTCTGGATCATCCTCTCCAGTCATTTTTGTCAATAAACGACTCACCCCAAAGGACGCGGTATTAGTGGGACGGCTTTCCTCACTGGTCTGCGGACGTTGCTGCATTACTGCTTCCATCTGTTGTTGTAGTCTCTGCTCTTGCTTCTGCAACAGGTCTATGAAGCGGGCCTCAGATTGCTGCTGGGCTCGTTGCTGAGCCTCCAGACTCTGTTGCAAAGTTGCGTTTGTCTGCTGCTGGGCTGCAAGGCTCTGTTGATGAGCTTGCTGCTGGGCTGCGAAGTTCTGTTGTTGAGCTGCAAGGCTCTGTTGATGAGCTGCAAGGCTCTTTTGCAAACCTGCATTTGTCTGCTGTTGATTGGCATTTGCTAGAGCCAGCTGCTTCAGTATCTCCTCCATGCTGGCTTAAAAAAAAAACTGCCACTGGTTCTCCACCAACTGTGAGGGGGTTAGCTCGGCAGCGGGTGTGTGTGACCCCCGGGATGGGCTCCCCACACAAAACAGGCCCAGCAAACGGAGGTTGTGGTTTTCAAAATCAAAAAGGTGCGGTTTATTTTCTATTTACAGTGACAAAACACAGCAAAGCAAAAGAAACATAAACAAAATAAATCCTGGTCAAGTTGACCTCTGACTAAACATACAGGTTTCCTAACTAACAACTGGGATCAGCCTAGTGCTGTCCTAGTCCCTAAGTCCCTGGTTTTAAATGTCCAAGCAAATAGCCACACAGGCTTTGTCTCACCGCACAGGGGTTCACTCTCCCTAGACAGTCCACACAGGTCTGGTTCCAGGCATGAGCTAACATCTAATGAAGCTGGGAGTTCTTATAGAGGCCTAAATGAGCTGACAAGCTTCAGCTGGTCTCATCAACTCCCTGTCTGCACGACGCCCCACACTCTCCCTAGACAGTATGAGTCATCCATGAGCCCACTAGCCTTATACAACTCTCCACCTAGTTGTATAAGTCGGCGTAAAGCCTGAATCTGGGCAAAATATATCTACCCCCCTGGATGCAACCAGGTGACTTTACCTTCCTGCTGTCACAACACGGTCGGAATTTCCGACAACAAATTTTCGATATTGTCGGAAAATCCGACCGTGTGTATGCTCCATCGGACAATTGCTGTAAGAATATCCGACAACAAATGTTTGAGAGCTGGTTCTCAAATTTTCCACCAACACCACTTGTTGTCGGAAATTCTGAGCGTGTGTACACAATTCCGACGCACAAAATTCCACGCATGCTTGGAATCAAGCGGAAGAGCCGTACTGGCTATTGAACTTAATTTTTCTCGCCTCATCGTACGTGTTGTACGTCACCGCGTTCTTGACGTTTGCAATTTCCAACAACATTTGTGTGATCGTGTGTATGCAAGACAAGTTTGAGCCAACATCCGTAGAAAAAAAATCCATGGTTTTGTTGTCGGAATATTCGATCGTCTGTAGCCGGCATTACAGTAACCTTAAACCTGGAAGTAACCCTAGCACTAACCCAAATGCTTTTACCAGGGGTACTGATTAGTGATGAGCCGAACACCCCCGGGTTCGGTTCGCACCAGAACCCGCGAACGGACCGAAAGTTCGAACGAACATTAGAACCCTATTAAATACAATGGATGCGAACGTTCGAATTCTAAAGTGCTAATTATAACAACTATTATGCATGTTATTGTCCTAAAAAGGGTTTGGGAACCCGGGTTCTGCACCAGGGGACATGTATCAATGCAAAAAGAAGTTTTAAAAACGGTCGTTTTTCGGGAGCAGTCATTTTAATGATGCATAAAGTGAAAAAAAAAAAGTCAAATATTCCTTTAAATATCGTACCTGGGGGGTGTCTAAAGTATGCCTGTGAAGTGCCACGTGTTTCCCGTGTTTAGAACTGTCCGTGCACAAAATGACACTTCTAAAGGAAAAAAAAGCCATTTAAAACTGCTTGCGGCTTTAATGTAATGTCTGGTCCCGGTAATATGGATGAAATTCTTTAAGAAAAATGGCATAGCTACCCCATGACCCCCCCCTACCCCAGCCCATTACCAGCCCCTTTGGGTCTTGTATGGATATTAAGGGGAACCCCGCACATAAAATAAAAAAGGCCCTATATACTCTGAACAGCCCTATACAGGCGGTGCATACAAGACAGGGACTGTAGGTTTGTTCTTATGTAGAGTCTGTTTGTAATTTTGAACAGGTACATTGTTGAAGTGTAGCTCCAGACCAAAAATCTATTTTTAAACTTTTTGGAAAACATAGGTAAGGGTTATCACCCCTGTAACATTTGTTTTGCTGTCTGTGCCCCTGTTCAGAACATTTCACCTCACTTTCCGTCCCAATGACAACTCTTTTTGAAATGTGGTCTTTTTCTTGAAACAAGGATTGCTGATAAAGCATCAGTACAGAGGAGACACCTTTCTCCCATATTTATTCTTACAGGAGAGAATTTTCCTTCCTAGTGGTAGATTTCCTCTCACTTCCTGTTGTCTTCTTGCGTTTGCAAGTAGGAGTCGTTTGTAAGTTGGATGTTTGAAAGTAGGGACCTGCCGTATATACTCTGCAGAAATAGGCCCCTTAGTTGTTGGTGTTGGCACAACACTGTAAGCACTCACAGTTACTCTTGGTTGGTGCTGGAACGCCCTGCTGTCAACTATTATATCATGAATTTTAATTACATATAATTGTTGAACAGTGGTAGTAAAAATTGGGCCTTTGATGGTGGTGCTGGTGCCACAACACTGTAAGCCCTGACAGTTACTCTTGGTGGGTGCAGCAATGGGCCCTGCTGTGAATTATTAGATCAAGAATTGTAATTACATGCCCCTGTTGAACAGGGGCTGAAAAATTGGGCCTTAGGCACTGGTGGCACAACACTGCAACCCCTCACAGATACTGTACTTGGAGCACAGCAATGAGCCCTGTTGCAAAGTATTGCTTCAAAAATTGTAATGACACGCCCCTGTTAAACAGGGGCTGAAAAATTGGGCCTTAGGCACTGGTGGCACAACACTGCAACTCCTCACAGATACTGTACTTGGAGCACAGCAATGAGCCCTGTTGCAAAGTATTGCTTCAAAAATTGTAATGACACGCCCCTGTTAAACAGGGGCTGAAAAATTGGGCCTTAGGCACTGGTGGCACAACACTGCAACTCCTCACAGATACTGTACTTGGAGCACAGCAATGAGCCCTGTTGCAAAGTATTGCTTCAAAAATTGTAATTACACGCCCCTGTTAAACAGGGGCTGAAAAATTGGGCGTTAGGCACTGGTGGCGGCACCCATAAACAAAAATGATCTTACAAGCTATCATCATCAATCGTATCATTGAGGACTCGGAGGAGGAGGATAGCCAGTCAACATAACAGCACAGGCACTCAGCATCAGCATCAGTCTTGAAGGGATGTGACATGTTAAAATCAATTAGTCTGTTATATCAGCATCAGGTGTGTGGTAGCTGGTGGTGATCCAAGACTGGTTCATCTTGATGAAAGTCAGTCGATCAACCGAGTCGGTGGACAGGCGCACCCTGTGATCCGTGACAAATCCTCCAGCAGCACTGAATGTGCGTTCCGAAAGAACGCTGGATGCAGGACAGGCCAGTAGCTCAATTGCATACTGTGCAAGCTCTGGCCAGTGATCCATCCTCAAGACCCAGTAAGCCAGAGGATTTTCGGTGGGGAAGGTGTCCAAGTCTGACCTTGCCCCTAGATATTCCTGCACCATGTTTATCAGACGCTGGCGATGGTTGCTGGAACCGATCATACTTTGGGGCTGCGGACTAAAGAATTGTCTGAACGCATCGGTCAGACGGCCACCTTCCCCACCGCTCCTTCTTTGACTGGCCGAAGCCTCAGCAACTCGTTGTCCAGGACCAGGAGTTTGCAACCTCCCAGTCTCTGGGAACGCGTTGCACAGACCTTTCTGCAAGGCCTCCCGGAGTTGTCTCATCCTCTGCTCCCTCTGCGACGGTAACATAAGGTCCGCAACCTTACCCTTGTACCGTGGATCAAGGAGAGTGGCCAGCCAGTAATGGTCCCTCTCCTTGATCCGAAGAATACGAGGATCCTTCCGCAGACTTTGCAGGATCAGGGAGGCCATGCAGCGTAGGTTTGCTGAGGCATTCGCTCCGGAGTCCTCTGGGTCACTAAGGACGACATGATCCGCAGCCACCTCCTCCCAGCCACGTACAAGTCCACTGGTTTCTTGGGACTGTAAATCATCCCTAAAAGACTGCTGCTGATGATGCTGAGTGCCAGCCTCCACCTCCATGCTGACACAATCCTCCTCCTCCTCCTCCTCCTCCTCCTCCTCTTCCTGTGCGATGGGTGGGACAGAAGGAACACTGTCTGGGTAAAGGGGGCCTTGAGAGGCAAGGAAGTCCTCCTCTTCCTGCCTCTGTTCTGCCTCAAGTGCCCTGTCCATTATTCCACGCAGCGTGTGCTCCAACAGGTGGACAAGAGGTACAGTGTCACTGATGCATGCACTGTCACTGCTCACCATCCTCGTGGCCTCCTCAAATGGTGCCAGGACAGTGCATGCATCCCTGATCATGCCCCACTGGCATGGAGAAAAAAAACCAAGCTCCCCTGACCCTGTCCTGGTGCCGTAGTCGCACAGGTACTCATTGATGGCCCTCTGCTGCGTGTGCAGCCGCTGCAGCATGGCCAACGTTGAGTTCCACCTGGTGGGCATGTCACATATAAGGCGGTTCTTGGGCAGGTTCAACTCCTTTTGCAGCTCAGCCAGGCGAGCACTGGCATTATAAGATCTGCGGAAATGCACACAGACTTTCCTGGCCTGCCTCAGGACATCCTGTAAGCCCGGGTACCTGCCCAAGAAGCGCTGCACCACCAGGTTAAGGACGTGAGCCACACAGGGCACATGGGTCAGTTGTCCCTGTCGGAGGGCGGAGAGGAGGTTGGTGCCATTGTCGCAAACCACCATTCCTGGCTTAAGCTGGCGTGGCGTCAACCACCTCTCGGCCTGGCCCTGCAGAGCAGACAGGACCTCTGCCCCAGTGTGGCTTCTGTCCCCCAAACACACCAGCGCAAGCACGGCATGGCATCTTTTTGCCTGCGTACTTGCGTAGCCCCGTGAACGGCTACGGAGCACCGCTGGTTCATAGGACAAACCACAGGAAGAGGCCATGGAGGAAGAAGAAGAGGAGGGGGTGGAGGAGAGAGGTGTGTCACAACCAGTAGTAGCATTTTGGAGGCGTGGCGGTGGGACAACCTCCAACACTACTGCACCTTGTCCTGAATCCTTCCCAGCTGCCAAAAGAGTGACCCAATGGGCCGTGAAAGAAAGGTAACGTCCCTGTCCATGCCTGCTGGACCATGAGTCAGCGGTAATATGCACCTTACCGCTGACCGCCCTGTCCAGCGAGGCCAAGACATTGCCTTCCACATGCCGGTAGAGAGCCGGAATAGCCTTCCGTGAGAAAAAGTGGCGTTTGGGAACCTGCCACTGAGGAACCGCACATTGCACAAACTCACGGAAGGGGGCCGAGTCTACCAACTGAAAAGGCAGCAGTTGAAGCGCTAGCAATTTAGCCAAGCTAGCATTCAACCGCTGGGCATGTGGATGGCTGGGAGTGAACTTCTTTCGACGGTCCAGCAGCTGGGGCAGGGAAATTTGCCTGCTAGAATCGGACGTCGGTGTACTGCTAGCAGAGTGGGCGCAAGTACTTGGCTGTGACACACCTAATTCTACACCTTCATTCCTCTCAGTGCATGTTTCAGAGAGGACTGAAGTTATAGTGGGGTTGGAGATCCCAGCTGATGCGGTGCAAGGAGAGGTCCGCTTTGTTCTTTGGTGTGGGTCTTTGAGGTAGGCTTGCCAACGAGCTGCATGGCAGGTCAACATATGTCTGGTCAGGCATGTGGTACCCAAGCGGCTGATGTTTTGGCCACGCGATATACGCTTGAGACATATGTTGCAAACAGCAGCTGTGCGATCTGATGCACTAGCCTCAAAAAAGGCCCACACCAAAGAACTTTTTGAATGACGGGCAGAGGCAGCGCCCTGCACAGGCGGAGCTCTGCGGTGTGATTCCGTCGGTGTACTGCCCTTACGCTGGCCACCAAAGGGCATCCTGCCTCGTTGGAGATGTGCCTCCTCCTCATCCTCCTCCTCCTCCTCTCTCCTATTAGGCACCCACGTGGAGTCAGTGACCTCATCATCCCCTCCCTCCTCATCACTGGAGCCAATCTGGCAGTATGCTGCAGCTGCTGGAACATGACTGCCAGATTGGTGTCCTTCTTGAGCATCCCCTCTGTCTGCTCTCACGCTACTGCCTTCCTCTAGCTGGGTTTCATCATCAGACCCTTCGAAACGCTGGGCATCCTCCTGGAGCATGTACCCAACACTGTGCTGAAACAGTTCGGGGGACTCCTCAGGAGGAGGACATGGTGGGTCTAGGGAAGGAGTGACTGATGATTTGTCTGACATTGATACCAGGGAAGACGACGCTTTGGCAGCTGCTTTTCCAGTACCCTGAGCCTGGGTGAGAGAGGATGAGGAGGAGGAGGAGGGCTTGGTCATCCACTCTACCAAGTCTTCGGCATGATGTGGCTCAACATGTCCAGCTGCCGAAAAGAAGGACAAGCGTGTCCCATGGCCATGTGCTGATGACAATGCACCGCGTCCACGACCAGCACTGTTGCCCCCAGACACAGAGCCTGCTTGCCCTCTTTTATTGCCTCCTGACTGTCTGCCTCTCCTTGTTTGCCTTCCAGACATTCTAATAGATGGCCTGCAGGGAGATGGGAAAAAAGCAATAAGGGCTACCTTCAGGTGTCCTTCTCTGTCCCTTGAAACAAGGACTTGCAGAGTGAAATAAACTGACACTCTCCCTACCTACAGTTTTCTGTCCCTAGAATAAATGTTTTTTTTAATCACAATATAGCACAAGGACAATTCAGTCACTGTCCTTCCAGGTCCCTGGAAACAAGGACTTGCAGAGTGAAATAAACTGACACTCTCCCTACCTACAGTTTTCTGTCCCTAGAATAAATGTTTTTTTAAGCACAATATAGCACAAGGACAATTCACTCACTGTCCTTACAGGTCCCTGGAAACAAGGACTTGCAGAGTGAAAGAAAAAAAACACTCTCCCTACCTACAGTTTTCTGTCCCTAGAAAAAATGTTTTTTTTAATCACAATATAACACAAGGACAATTCACTCACTGTCCTTCCAGGTCCCTGGAAACAAGGACTTGCAGAGTGAAATAAACTGACACTCTCCCTACCTACAGTTTTCTGTCCCTAGAATAAATGTTTTTTTTAAGCACAATATAGCACAAGGACAATTCACTCACTGTCCTTACAGGTCCCTGGAAACAAGGACTTGCAGAGTGAAAGAAAAAAAACACTCTCCCTACCTACAGTTTTCTGTCCCTAGAAAAAATGTTTTTTTTTAATCACAATATAACACAAGGACAATTCACTCACTGTCCTTCCAGGTCCCTGGAAACAAGGACTTGCAGAGTGAAATAAACTGACACTCTCCCTACCTACAGTTTTCTGTCCCTAGAATAAATGTTTTTTTTAAGCACAATATAGCACAAGGACAATTCACTCACTGTCCTTACAGGTCCCTGGAAACAAGGACTTGCAGAGTGAAAGAAAAAAAACACTCTCCCTACCTACAGTTTTCTGTCCCTAGAAATTTTTTTTTTTTTAATCACAATATAACACAAGGACAATTCACTCACTGTCCTTCCAGGTCCCTGGAAACAAGGACTTGCAGAGTGAAATAAACTGACACTCTCCCTACCTACAGTTTTCTGTCCCTAGAATAAATGTTTTTTTTAATCACAATATAGCACAAGGACAATTCAGTCACTGTCCTTCCAGGTCCCTGGAAACAAGGACTTGCAGAGTGAAATAAACTGACACTCTCCCTACCTACAGTTTTCTGTCCCTAGAATAAATGTTTTTTTTAATCACAATATAGCACAAGGACAATTCAGTCACTGTCCTTCCAGGTCCCTGGAAACAAGTACTTGCAGAGTGAAATAAACTGACACTCTCCCTACCTACAGTTTTCTGTCCCTAGAATAAATGTTTTTTTAAGCACAATATAGCACAAGGACAATTCACTCACTGTCCTTACAGGTCCCTGGAAACAAGGACTTGCAGAGTGAAAGAAAAAAAAACACTCTCCCTACCTACAGTTTTCTGTCCCTAGAAAAAATGTTTTTTTTAATCACAATATAACACAAGGACAATTCACTCACTGTCCTTCCAGGTCCCTGGAAACAAGGACTTGCAGAGTGAAAGAAAAAAAACACTCTCCCTACCTACAGTTTTCTGTCCCTAGAAAAAATGTTTTTTTTAATCACAATATAACACAAGGACAATTCACTCACTGTCCTTCCAGGTCCCTGGAAACAAGGACTTGCAGAGTGAAATAAACTGACACTCTCCCTACCTACAGTTTTCTGTCCCTAGAATAAATGTTTTTTTTAATCACAATATAGCACAAGGACAATTCAGTCACTGTCCTTCCAGGTCCCTGGAAACAAGGACTTGCAGAGTGAAATAAACTGACACTCTCCCTACCTACAGTTTTCTGTCCCTAGAATAAATGTTTTTTTTAATCACAATATAGCACAAGGACAATTCAGTCACTGTCCTTCCAGGTCCCTGGAAACAAGGACTTGCAGAGTGAAATAAACTGACACTCTCCCTACCTACAGTTTTCTGTCCCTAGAATAAATGTTTTTTTTAATCACAATATAGCACAAGGACAATTCAGTCACTGTCCTTCCAGGTCCCTGGAAACAAGGACTTGCAGAGTGAAATAAACTGACACTCTCCCTACTTACAGTTTTCTGTCCCTAGAATAAATGTTTTTTTAATCACAATATAGCACAAGGACAATTCAGTCACTGTCCTTCCAGGTCCCTGGAAAGAAGGACTTGCAGAGTGAAATAAACTGACACTCTCCCTACCTACAGTTTTCTGTCCCTAGAATAAATGTTTTTTTTAATCACAATATAGCACAAGGACAATTCAGTCACTGTCCTTCCAGGTCCCTGGAAACAAGGACTTGCAGAGTGAAATAAACTGACACTCTCCCTACCTACAGTTTTCTGTCCCTAGAATAAATGTTTTTTTTAAGCACAATATAGCACAAGGACAATTCACTCACTGTCCTTACAGGTCCCTGGAAACAAGGACTTGCAGAGTGAAAGAAAAAAAACACTCTCCCTACCTACAGTTTTCTGTCCCTAGAAAAAATGTTTTTTTTAATCACAATATAACACAAGGACAATTCACTCACTGTCCTTCCAGGTCCCTGGAAACAAGGACTTGCAGAGTGAAATAAACTGACACTCTCCCTACCTACAGTTTTCTGTCCCTAGAATAAATGTTTTTTTTAATCACAATATAGCACAAGGACAATTCAGTCACTGTCCTTCCAGGTCCCTGGAAACAAGGACTTGCAGAGTGAAATAAACTGACACTCTCCCTACCTACAGTTTTCTGTCCCTAGAATAAATGTTTTTTTTAATCACAATATAGCACAAGGACAATTCAGTCACTGTCCTTCCAGGTCCCTGGAAACAAGGACTTGCAGAGTGAAATAAACTGACACTCTCCCTACCTACAGTTTTCTGTCCCTAGAATAAATGTTTTTTTTAATCACAATATAGCACAAGGACAATTCAGTCACTGTCCTTCCAGGTCCCTGGAAACAAGGACTTGCAGAGTGAAATAAACTGACACTCTCCCTACCTACAGTTTTCTGTCCCTAGAATAAATGTTTTTTTTAATCACAATATAGCACAAGGACAATTCAGTCACTGTCCTTCCAGGTCCCTGGAAACAAGGACTTGCAGAGTGAAATAAACTGACACTCTCCCTACCTACAGTTTTCTGTCCCTAGAATAAATGTTTTTTTTAATCACAATATAGCACAAGGACAATTCAGTCACTGTCCTTCCAGGTCCCTGGAAACAAGGACTTGCAGAGTGAAATAAACTGACACTCTCCCTACCTACAGTTTTCTGTCCCTAGAATAAATGTTTTTTTTAATCACAATATAGCACAAGGACAATTCAGTCACTGTCCTTCCAGGTCCCTGGAAACAAGGACTTGCAGAGTGAAATAAACTGACACTCTCCCTACCTACAGTTTTCTGTCCCTAGAATAAATGTTTTTTTTAAGCACAATATAGCACAAGGACAATTCACTCACTGTCCTTCCAGGTCCCTGGAAACAAGGACTTGCAGAGTGAAAGAAACTGACACTCTCCCTACCTACAGTTTTCTGTCCCTAGAATAAATGTTTTTTTAAGCACAATATAGCACAAGGACAATTCACTCACTGTCCTTCCAGGTCCCTGGAAACAAGGACTTGCAGAGTGAAAGAAACTGACACTGTCCCTACCTACAGTTTTCTGTCCCTAGAATAAATGTTTTTTTTAAGCACACTATAGCACAAGCACAAAACACACTGACACTCTCCCTACCTATCCTTCTCTTTCCCTAAACTAAAGGAATCCAGGTTAAGCAAGAAAGAAATAACAGTCACTGTCCCTGCCTATGCTGCTCTATCCCTGCTCCGGAACACACTACACTAGGCCGCCGTGCTGGCGGCCTTTTATAGTGTGGGGCGTGTACTAAACACCCTCAGCAATAATTGGCCACAGGCATCCTGCCTGTGGCCAATCATTGCTCTCCTCGCTGCCGGCGCTGTGATTGGCCAAGCATGCGGGGTCACAGTGCATGCTTGGCCAATCACAGCGCCTGGATGACACTGCGATGGCGTAGTGCATTGTGGGCCGTTCGCGTCACTCGAATTTGGCGCGAACGGCCCAAATCGTTCGATCTTCGTCGAACGATCGAACAGCCGATGTTCGACTCGAACGTATGTTCGACTCGAACACGAAGCTCATCCCTATTCCTGAGGTTGGAATAGCAGCCACCTTGTCACAACCCCAACAACAGGAGGTTAAGGAGTTTGTGCTTCGCAACAAGGAGGTATTCTCTGAGCTGCCGGGACAAACATCTGGGGTAGAGCATGACATCATTACCCCGCCCGGTGAAAGGGTGAAGTTAAAACCCTATCGGATCCCAGAGGCTCGACGGCAGGCAATATGGGAGGAAGTACAGAAAATGCTGAACTTAGGGGTGATAGAGGAGTCCCAAAGTGATTGGTCTAGTCCCATCATGTTGGTGCCTAAACCGGATGGGAGCTGGCGATTTTGTAACGATTTTCGTCAGTTGAACAAAGTTACAAAATTTGACACCTACCCCATGCCACGTATAGATGAGTTGATCGACCGGCTGGGAACAGCCCGATACATGACGACTCTTGACCTCACAAAAGGGTATTGGCAAATCCCCCTGGCCAAGTCGGCCAAAGAGAAAACCGCATTTGTAACCCCAGACGGGGCGTTCCAATATAAAAGAATGCCGTTCGGGTTACAGAATGCGCCGGCCACATTCCAGCGGAAAATGGACCAGATGCTGAGGCCCCATCGGAAGTATGCTGCGGCTTACCTGGATGACGTAATTGTCCATAGCACAGATTGGGCCTCACATCTGCCAAAAGTGCAAGCAGTCCTGGACTCTGTTCGGGAAGCGGGGTTTACGGCTAACCCCAAGAAGTGTACCATTGGGCAGGAGGAGGCCAAATATCTTGGGTACACCATTGGGAGGGGAGTAATAAAACCCCAACTCAACAAAGTCGAGGCCATCCAGAGTTGGCCACGTCCCAACAGCAAGAAGCAGGTACGAGCCTTTCTGGGAATCGCTGGGTATTATCGGCGATTCATTCCCCACTTTGCTTCTAAGGCTGTGCCCCTAACCAACCTGACGAAGGGGAAAGGGTCGGTCATGATTAAATGGACCCCCGAGGCTGAGGCAGCATTCCAATTCTTGAAACAAGCCTTATGTAGCCAGCCAGTGTTGTACTCACCCGACTTCTCTAAAGACTTTGTCGTACAAAGTGATGCGTCAGATGTGGGGTTAGGAGCAGTATTGTCCCAGGTCTGGAACGGGGAAGAGCACCCAGTCATTTACCTCAGCAGGAAATTGAAGTCCCATGAGGTAAATTACGCCACCGTTGAAAAGGAGTGTTTAGCGGTGAAGTGGGCTCTAGATTCCCTTCGGTACTACCTGCTAGGTAGGCACTTTGACATGGTTACGGATCACGCTCCGTTAAAGTGGATGGCTCAAAACAAGGAAACAAATAGAAGAGTGAATAGGTGGTTCCTGGCCCTCCAGGAATTCAACTTCACAGTAAAGCATCGCCCTGGCGTTCAAATGGGGAATGTGGATGCTTTGTCTCGAGTACATGAATGCCTGATTGCTGGTGTTCCAACCCCGAGGTTAAAACAAGAGGGGGGGGTATGTGACAGCAGGAAGGTAAAGTCACCTGGTTGCATCCAGGGGGGTAGATATATTTCGCCCAGATTCAGGCTTTACGCTGACTTATACAACTAGGTGGAGAGTTGTATAAGCCCAGCTAAGGCTAGTGGGCTCATGGATGACTCATACCTCTAGGGAGAGTGTGGGGCGTCGTGCAGACAGAGATGAGGAGACCAGCTGAACCTTGTCAGCTCATTTAGGCCTCTATAAGAACTCCCAGCTTCATTAGATGTGAGCTCATGCCTGGAACCAGACCTGTGTGGACTGTCTAGGGAGAGTGAACCCCTGTGCGGTGAGGCAAAGCCTGTGTGGCTATTTGTTTGGACTTTTACTAAACCAGGGACTTAGGGACTAGGACAGCACTAGGCTGATCCCAGTTGTTAGTTAGGAAACCTGTATGTTTAGTCAGAGGTCAACTTGACCAGGATTTATTTTGGTTATGTTTCTTTTGCTTTGCTGTGTTTTGTCACTGTAAATAGAAAATAAACCGCACCTTTTTGATTTTGAAAACCACAACCTCCGTTTGCTGGGCCTGTTTTGTGTGGGGAGCCCATCCCGGGGGTCACACACACCCGCTGCCGAGCTAACCCCCTCACAATATATACAATTTTTTTGTACGGGAGGGTAACATTAATATCTGCTTTCCACTCAGAGGCATTGGGGGGTGTGGGCCTCATCCAATGACGGGCTATGATCTTCCGAGCTGAGAAGAGTGTCATGTAAAAAAGTTTTGGTGAACTTATCGAGCTCAGAATCCGGGAAGATGCCCAACAAGCACTGTTTAGGGTCTAGAGACAATGGGGAGCCCATGTCATCATGGAGGAAGTCCACAACCTGTTTCCACAACACCTGGAGCATGGGACATGACCAAAGCAAGTGGAAGAACGTGCCCGGGTCTCGTGTACACATTGGGCATACTGTGGGGGTGTCCGGCTTAAAACGAGCGATTCTAAGAGGAGTGAGGTATGTCCGGTGCAAGATAAACAGTTGTGATAGTCTGTCGGAAAGTTTGGGGGAGACAGTTTTGCAAGCATCCAAAGCCTCACTCCACTCTTCATCCTCCATTGGCCCCACATCTCTTTCCCACCTCGGTTTCAGATTATATGCCAGCACGGTGGCCGTTGGAGTAAGTAACATATTGTAGAGATCAGAGATCAACCGACGAGGGTCTGATCCCTTGATCACCGCAATAAGGGCGTTAGAAGCTGGCTGTGGGACAGCTGTAGAGAACTGGGATTGCGCCGCATGATATAGCTGGAGGAATTTAAAATGCATAGTCCCAGGGAGCATGTATTGACCCTGGAGCTCAGAGAATGTTTTAAGGGACCCATCAGAAAGTATGTGATGTAAATAGTACACCCCTCTTTTACTCCACACTTCAGTGTCCGGGAGCAATCTAAATTCAGGTATAGACTTGTTGTGCCAGAGGGGAGTATAGTCATTAAATGTGGGAATCTTAAGCAGCCTAATCGCTATGTCCCAAATCCGTCTATAATGGTACAACAGTGACTCACGGTTACCCTTAGAATCATTGCCTCCCTGTCCCACTGCCACTGCCATCAAGGGATCTGTCGTGCACTGGGCCCAGTAAGGGCATAGAAGAGTCAGGAATCTCAGTCTGTCAGTTTTATCGATATGATAAAGTTGAGAGAGCTGGGATGCTAAATAATATAAATTAAAATCAGGAAAGGCTGTCCCACCCAGATCAGTGGGATTGTTCAAAACATTCCAGGCCAGTTTGTGCCTGTGGTTGCCCCATACAAATGATCTCAGTAGAGCATCGATTATTTTAAAGTATTTTAGGGGTACGTATACAGGTGCGTGCCAGAGCGTATACAAGATCTTGGGGAGCAAAATCATTTTATGATATTGATGCGACCCCAAACTCCCAATGGTAGTCTGGCCCAGGCCTGAGTCCTGGACTTGATTAGCGTAAAAAGGGGTTCGACATTTAGTGTGATGTAGTCAGCCGGTGACCTAGATACCAAGACTCCTAGATATTTAATAGAGCTGACCCTCTGTAAAGGAAGATGTTCCTGGAGTCTAGGGGAGGGGAAGCTATCAATTGGTAGAATCTGGGATTTATCCCAATTAATTTTGAGACCGGAGAATGATCCGAAGTATTCAATGATTTGTAGCGCAGTTTGTAGGGAGACATCAGAGTCTGCCAAGTATAATAACGTGTCATCAGCATAGAGGCTGATTTTCTCTACCAATGTTCCCATTTGAAGACCACGGATCCTAGGATCATCCCTGATGGCTATAGCAGGGGGTTCGGCCGCTAGGGCATACAATAGGGGGGCAGGGGACAGCCTTGCCTAGTACCTCTAGTGAGGTCAAAGGGCCTGGAGGTCCAACCGTTAGTGACTACCCTACCCCTCGGGGCTTGGTATAATAACTGCACCCACTTAATGAAGTTCGGGCCGAAACCAAATCTCTCGAGGCATCCCCATAGATATCGCCATTCGACAGAGTCGAATGCCTTGGCCGTGGCATAAAGCCTGCCTTGTCAGCATATATCAGATTCAAAATTACTTGATTCAGGCGAAGTGCCAAAATTTTAGCCAGGATCTTTATATCCACCTGCAAGAGCGAAATGGGCCGATATGATTCTAGTAGGCCCGGGTCTTTACCTGGTTTGGGTATGAGGACAATGGTCGCCTCTCTCATAGAGGGAGGTAGGGTAAAAGTGTCAAAAAGATTATTGTAAAGTGTCAACAATCTGGGAGATAGTATTTCACTATATTGCACATAAAATTCAATAGGCAGGCCGTCAGAACCTGGGGCCTTAGACTTATGAAAGTTAGCAAGTGCTGCAGAAACCTCATCAGTCGTAAGAGGTGCCTCTATGGTGGCAACCTGAGCATCAGTCAATGTTGGGAAATCAATACCCGCCAGTAGATTCGTTAGCTGGTCGTCAGTTCTGGTCTCCTGGGATGTATATAAGTGGGAGAAAAAATCTCTAAATCGGTCAGTCACCGCCTGTGGGTCTGTAATTGTGCCACCATTAGGGTCCGTAAGGGAGATAACAGTCGGGAGTCTGTCCTCACTGTGTGCTAGATAAGCAAGGAGTTTGCCTGCTCTTTCCCTGAGCTCAAAGAACTTTTGTTTTGTAAAGAATAGTTTACGTCTGGCTGCTTCATATTGTATCTGGTCCACTACCCTGGTATGCAGTTTCAGCAGGTCTGCATGTGCAGGAGTAGGGTCAGTCAGATAGGCCTGCTCAGATTTTGACAGTATTCCTAGAGCCCTATCCAAGGCTGAAGCAGAATCAGCCTTGAATCTATTAATTCGGGAAGTCAGGACCATACGGGCATGAATCTTGAATGTCTCCCAGACTATAGCTGGGGAGGCTGAGTCTTCATTGTCTGTAAAAAAGGTGGTCCAATCTTGCATGAGCTCGTCATCCTCCGGCAATAGGGACAACCAGAACGGGTTCAGCCGCCATGTGGGCTTGGGTTTATCTATTGGAATGGAAAGAGTAATCGAGTAGGGACTGTGATCAGAGAGCAGCCTAGGGGAGAACTCGGCTTCCAGTAACCGTGGGGAGAGGGCGTTAGAGATTAATATAAAATCAATATGTGACATCGTATTGTGAGAGGCCGAGAAGCAGGAGTAAGCCCTAGAGAGGGGAAATCTATGCCGCCAGGTATCAATAAGGTTAAATGATTAAATGATTCTGCAGAATCGGGATCGCACCGGAGCCGGGCGGCAGGACGGTGCTGGCCGAGGCCTATCAAGGTTGGGGTTCAGAGTGGTATTAAAATCCCCCATCCAGACCGCCTGGATCGAGGGATTATGAGCCATGAACATCAGACCCTCAGTGACAATAACAGAATTAAACGGAGGATGTACATAAAATGCTAGTATAAGAAATGGCTCACCATATATCTTTGTGGATATAAACACATATCGACCATATGGGTCAGAAACCATCACATAATTCAAAGTGCACTGACTTGGCAATAAGAATCGAGACCCCGCGAGCCTGGGTAGAGCCTGAATGATATGCCCACCCTATCCACGGTCGCTTAAGCGTCATCTGAAGGCGGCCATCCCCGTGCGTCTCAACCAAAACCACCACGCCAGCCCTCTGTTTTTTCAGGAATGCAAACACCGCAGATCTCTTCACCTTATCTCCCAAACCCCGGACATTCCAGGTAAGTAGTTTTAGTGTGGCCATCTAACCGGGAGGGAGATATGCGATGCATCAGATACACCCCAATGCAAACATACATACATTAGAGTATATAGCAAAAACATGTATATGTTGTATAACTTAGATGGAATAAAATTCTCTAGATAATATTTTGTATTGCCTTTCAATAAGTGAACTATAACCAACCCCTCCCCCCACCCCACCCTGCTTCCACCCCAACTGATGCGGGTATGACCCAAAACAAAACTGAAGACAGCAACCAGGAAACAAGCACCACAGCGGGACCTGTTATTAGGCCATAAGACAACATGAGCAGTATTTGTGAAGTTGGTGTTCAGGATAATCACAGCCCATAAAAAAAGAAAAAAACACCCAGGTCCTGCCCCAGTCACACCATTAACCTGAGATGTGGCGTGGGGTACATGGGGGCATAGTTGGTCCAGGGCCCAGGGAGCACAACAAATTTCCTGGCTGGCGAAAAATCGCTGCACAAGTAGAAAATAGGACAGGGTGTACTCCGTAAGCAAGACTACATAGGACTGTACTTATGGAACCAAAGAAAATCAGAGTCTCAGAGAATCGGGTAGCAGGAGTCCAAGCAAAGGAGAAATGGGGGGGAGCACAGTAAGGATCAGGGGGGGTTCAGTGAAGGGACCAGGGTTTCAGTGGTAGTAGTTATGGAGGGATGTAAGGGAGCAGACGCCCCCAGAAATAAACATACCAGTTCCTCGGTCAGTCAGGATGTCACGGCTAATGCAGGGGGATAGCCAGGTGAGCATGTAAGCGAGGTCTATCTGCCACCCGGCAATGATTTCTCTCGGATCTTCAAAGAAGAACACTCGGCCGTCTCTTTCCACCCGGAGACGCGCTGGGCAGAGCATAGAGTATTTGAGGTGCTGGATCCGAAGTCTCCGCTTTGCCTTAGCAAAGCCCTGGCGACGACGCTGCACATCTGCAGAGAAATCTGGGAAGATGGCAATCCTGGAGTTTCCAAGCTCAATGTTCCCTTTCACTCTAGCCATCCGCAGAGCCGCATCTCGGTCCTTAAAGTTCAGGAGTTTTGCAATAAACGGGATGCGGTGAGCTCTTTCCACAGCCAAGGTCAGGGAGAAGGCCTCACGCCCATAAGTAGAGACAAGTAGTTGTTCCAGGAAAGTAGTCGGATTTCTCCCCTTTGCTCCCTCAGGCAAACCAATAAAGCTCAGCCTGTTCTCCATTTCGTCCTGCTTGCCAATGAGCTGGGAGATCTGCTGCTGCATGTGGTCGGAGCTCGCCTGAAGAGGGGGGATGGCGTCTTCAACCTCACTAATGCGCGTCTCAGTCAATGTGACCCGTTCCCAGAGGTTTTGAAAGTCCTGCCGCATAAGCGATATATCAACCTTAACTTCCTCAATTTGAGTTGTGAGGGAGGTGCGGCAAAACGTAATGGCTTCAAGGAGTTTTTCTGTGTCCCCTCCTGATTCGGCCTGGTCTGTACTTGTGGCGCCGCCATCTTCCCCCTCACCATCCTTGTCCTGTCGGCGGTATTGATTCAGTTTAGCGAGCGCAGCACTCTGTATTTTCGGCGGGGACATAGCGACGGGTACCCGATCTCGTCCTCTCTGTCTGGGGTAAGTTTGGAAGTCCTGGGATGGCAGGATTAGCGGGTATAAGAATTAATGGCCGGAGCTCGTCTCACTTGCGTCCTACTCCATTCACCGTCAGGCCACGCCCCCCACAATACCATTCTTACTTAACATCCTCTGTCCTCACTGTATATCACAGTTTCCCCTTCACAGAGTGTCCACAGCCCCCCTTCACGTCACCCTCCCAGCAGTGGTGTCCTCTGCCCCCCCTTTACATCACTGCCCCAAAATCAGTGTCCTCTGCCCCCTCTTCACCTCACTGCCCCCACAGCATTGTCCTCTGCCCCTCCACTCACATCACTGCCCCCACAGTGTTGTCTTCTTCCCCCCATCATATCACTGCCCCCACAGTGGTGTCCTTTGCCCCCTCACATCACTGCCTCCACAGTGGTGTACTCCCTCACATTTCAGCCCCAACAGCAGGGTGTGGTCCACCGCTCCGCTTTACATTACTGCCATTACAGTGGTGTCCTTTGGTCTACCGCCCCCCCTTAACATCCCAGCCCCCACAGCAGTGTCCTCTGGTCCACTGCACCCCCTTCTCTTCTGCCCCTTTACTCTTCTACTTACATGGGCACACAGAAGAGAGCAAGAGGCTGTACAGTTCTGAACAGCAAGCAGGAGCCGGCTTTTCCCATAAGCCTCATCCGCTGTCATTATCAGCAGAGCAAGGAGCTGGAGGCTGTACAGTTCTGAGCAGCAGGGGAGAGCGGAAGCAGCTCTTCTTCCGGAGATAAATTTGGACTATACATCCACACCAGGAGCAGGGTTGCCAACTTTTAGTAAATTTACAAACAGTTTGTAAAATCCGTACTTTTTGCATCTGTCCATGAATGTCCATTCACATGTAGGCTGCATGTCCATAACTAACATTCATGGACAGATGCAACAATTATGGATTTTACAAACTGTTTGTAAATTTACTGAAAGTTGGCAACCCTGACCAGGAGCATCACAGCAACTGTTTACTCAATACAATATTACTCCTACAGCTAATATCAATTTCCCCTAACCAAGAAAACCACATTTGCTATTTCCTTCATTGCAGCCATTGGAACTTTCAGGCCAATATTTAGAGCACCTTCTCCCCTCCCTCTATTTCCAATAGTATTTTGTGGGCTCGAGTCCTCCTGGGATCTCTGCGGGGATGCCCATGCCATATTACTTATTGCTTTATTAAATTTGATTAATGTTTTAAACGACATATTAGTCATGGCAGGGACATCCACGCATAGATTCTAGGCGTCCGGACGATTTTTTATCTGTTTAATTGTCTTGTGTTGTCTTATCCGGAGACTGTTCGACACAATAGTCTTTGGATATATGTCAAGTTAGTAGTGTCAATACTGCGACCTCCCATTGGGGAGTATAATGAATTTTTATTCATAAATAAATGCACTATTTTTCTATTTTTTCCTACATTGTATACTGTGTCACTCATTTGGTCTTCTGAGTCATTATTGTCTGGATAAGGACAACCTAATTTTTGATGTATATGCCATGTTCTTGACTAGAGTGATGCTACCTATACATGGTAAACAATGTTATGAGGATATTTGTGTGTTATCACACATAAATCAAGGCCCTTCTTTCCTCTTTTTTCAGTTTATAAACGTTTCTTA
This sequence comes from Rana muscosa, assembly GCA_029206835.1. Lineage (NCBI taxonomy): Eukaryota > Metazoa > Chordata > Amphibia > Anura > Ranidae > Rana > Rana muscosa. The sequence goes on along the minus strand of CM055128.1, from coordinate 90,356,536 downwards.
TTAGCAAGCTGATAATTGGTTGCTAGAACCCCCTGAGTTCTAGCAACCAATCACCTACTGGTTAACTTAAAAAGTTAATTCCTTCAGCTCCCACCCCCGTCTGCCACTCAGAACTGTACAGCCTTACACTCCTTACTATACTGACAATGACAGCGGCCGAGGCTTGGGCGAAAAGCCAGGTCCTATATGGCGGGACCACCGCGGTCCGGATATGGACCACCACGGTCCACCATTTAGTGATGCCTGGCTTACACTAACTTCTAACCTAAAGATAACTCTAATGCCCCGTACACACGATCGGACATTCCGTCAATAAAACCGTGGATTATTTTCCGACAAATTTTCGCTCAAACTTGTCTTGCATACAGACGGTCACACAAATGTTGTCAGAAAATTCAGATCGCTAAGAACGCGGTGACGTACAACACTACAACGAGCCAAGAAAAATTAAGTTCAATAATTCCGAGCATGCGTCTAATTGATTCCGAGCATGCGTAGGATTTTTGTGCGTCGGAATTTGATACACATGGTCGGAATTTCCGTCAAAAATGTTTGTTGTCGGAAAAATTGATGACCAGCTCTCAATCATTTGTTGTTGGAAATTCCGACAGAAAATGTCCGATGGAGCCTACACACGGTCGGAATATCCGTCCAAAAGCTCACATCGAACATTTGTTGTCGGAAAATGCCGATCGCGTGTACGCGGCATTACTCAAGCAATCACAAGCTTGATTAGGATCAGTGTGCTCTCCTTGCTTAAAAGTGTGGAAACTTCTTTTTTTTAAAGTAATTTTACCTAGCAAGTTTTATAGAAAACCTGCATGTTTTATAGAAAAAAACAAGTTTGGCAAAATTGACAGCTTATCTCTAGCTGTGTGCAGTAAAATATATTTTCTTGTAGTTAAAATATCATCTTAATTATGGAAAACAGTACAAATATAGAAGGTTGCCATTTCAGAATATAATTTAGACAATATTCTGACAATGTAGGGAAGGTATTTTAATATACACAGCTGCCTTCCAGTTATTCTTATACCTGAAGCATATTTGATGCAAATATATTCTAATCTCTCATAATTTAGAATGGCTGGAAAGTGAACATCTCAATATTAATGGTAATTTAATTACCCTTAAGTATATTAAATTACATTTTTTAGAGGCATTTAGACTTAAGATGGGTCTTGACAGACTTAAACAGTTACAATCTTCTCACCTAAAAAAAAATGCACATTTGCAAATTACATGTGTGATGATACCAAATAATATAGAAACAAGGTACAGAAAATGTGTATTTTGTCAGATTGTTTGATTATCTTGAAATAAATCTCTACTGAGAAAATTAGGAAGGCTGCGACTGCTGACCCCTATAGCCAAAGAAAGGCCAAAGACCAACAAAGCTTAAATTGGCTTATAATAAACATTATGGGAGGAGAAAATGTAGCAACCTCATGAGCACCTCGGGAGTCTGGTACCCTGGGCACCTGCCCATTCTGCCCTTATGATAATCCTCCATTGCTATAGCCTATTTGATGCAATACACATCAGCTGTAGCTAAATGAAAGGCTTGCACAGTGCCTATAGACCAATTATTTTCAAAGGTGCCCTTCAGCTTACATCTAATTTACTTATCAACGACCTTCTTCTCTGGTTGGTTGGCTTAATTGGCTTTATTAGTAACATGACTTCATAGTAAATTGAGTGTTATAGCTCAACTTATTGTTTAAAGGGTAACTCCACTTCCGTGGGGAAAAAAATAGCAAATAAAGAAAAAATAATATAGCGCATATGATTGTGACACTAATCATTTTCTAATTGAATGTTATTAAAAATTACCTTTCCTTTTCAATATGCAGCCAATGTAATTTTCTGAGAATACATCACAAGTTTTCCCAGAAGTCGGCCTAAAGCCCCGTACACACGGTCGGACTTCCATCGGATTTTTCCGTGGTTTTTTGTCTGAGCGGAGTTGGTCGGGAACACCCATAGCATACACACCACAGGACTTTTCTGCAAACTTTCCCAAAACTTTTTGCAACATCACGTGGTTTTTCTGCTCTTTTCTGCTCTTTACCGACACCCTTTGGTCAACTTTTTACATTAGTTGTTTTGTCCATCGGACAAAAGTCCGATGGTTTTCTGTACACACGGTCGGACTTTGCTCCATCGGACTTTTGTTGGGCAAAAGTTTGTCCATTTGCCGACCCAACTTTTGTCCGATGAAAACAAGAAAAAAAGCAAAAAAAGTTTGTCCGATGGAGCATACACACGGTCGGATTGTTGGTCCAACTTGCTCAAAATTAAGTTTGTTGGCCAAAAGTCCGACCGTGTGTACGGGGCTTTAGATACAAGTCAGATTTCAGGCATCCCTTGCAACAAAAATGTAATTTTTTGAGCGATACTTTCAATAGGAACACGTCTAAAAGGGATGCAGACTCAGCAGATTTCCTCATTAGTGCCATGTAGCTGCCTCACCTGACAGTTAACCACTTAAGGACCGCCTCCAGTAGATATACGTCGTCAGAATGGCATGTACAGGCACATCAACGTACCTGTACGTCGCCTTTAACTGCCCGACGTGGGGGCGGCGCGCTCGTGACCCTGCTACCTTCCCTGTGAGTCGGACCGTGGAGGGATGGAGTGGGGAGATGTTAGTGTAAACACAACATCTCCCCGCTCGCCTAAGGACACTGTCACTGATTTCCGCTCTGTATAATCAGAGCGGAGATCAGTGACGTGTCACTCGTAGCCACGCCCCCTAAAAGTAGTAATCACTCCCTTAGGCGCCCTTCAGCGCCTCTAGTGGTTAACCCCTTCACTGCCAGTGTCATTTTTACAGTAGCATTGTTATAGCACTGATCGCTGTAAAAATGACAATGGTCTCAAAAATGTGTCAAAAGTGTCCGATGTGTCCGCCATAATGTCGGAGTCATGAAAAAAATCACTGATCGCCACCATTACTAGTAAAAAATAAAAAATAAAAAATAGAAAAATGCCATAAAACTATCCCCTATTTTGTAAACGCTATAACTTTTGCACAAACCAATCAATAAACGCCGATTGCAATTTTTTTTTTACCAAAAAATATGTAGAAGAATATGTATCGGCCTAAACTGAGGAAAAAAATGTTTTTTTTTATATATTTTTGTAGGATATTTATTATAGCAAAAAGTAAAAAAAATATAGATTTTTTTTCAAAATTGTCGCTCTATTTTTGTTTATAGCGCAAAAAAGAAAAACCGCAGAGGTGATCAAATACCACCAAAAGAAAGCTCTATTTGTGGGAAAAAAAGGACGTCAATTTTGTTTGGGAGCCACGTCGCACGACCTCGCAATTGTCAGTTAAAGCGACTCAGTGCCGAATCACAAAAAGAGGCCTGGTCATTAACTAGCCAAAATGGTTCGGGGCTTAAGTGGTTAATTATGAAACCACTCCCATTAGACCTACTCTGAAAAGAGGCAGAGACAAACACACAGGGATTTCTTCAGAATAACAAAAGGTAGGAATCTGCAACAAAGTTTGTAATAATCCTTGCAATGTACAAAGACCACCCAGAGGGGAATGTTTTTTTCTCAACAAAATTGGAGTTACACTTTAAACATTATTTTATTTAATCACGCTGTTTAGCTGATTTTTTTAGGTCTTCAAAATTATTTCTTCTAATAGTAAAAGGCCATTTATGTTAATATATCAGTCCCGCAGATGCACTCACACAAAAAAACTAAAAAAAATAGAAGGTAAAAAGTATACTCATAACAAACATGCTCACCATCATAAGCACTTTCTTTTGTGAAAATAAGCAATTCTGTCCTCCCATCAAAACAAAGTGGGCATATATAAAAAATTTACCGGTAATCCCACTTCCTAAAAATGAAACTATATTTTGACCATGCCCCAAATTTTTGGCAAAATGCTTTTAGGCTGCCTCCCCCTTACCTCTCAAACAAAAAAAAAATATTGAGCTCAAGGGACTTTGAGTTTTCCCAGATATGTGATTTTGCTGATTGTTTAGTAAGCCAGCCAGGGGAGGCTTGCTCACTTTCCCTTGAGACACTGTTGTTGGTTAGCGGGCGTAACACACACACCATAATTTAATTGGTATACTGTGTTTGCACTGTTTAATGAATGTGCACCATTTGGTTTGTTTATTGTTTAACACATTGTGAACATCCATTTTACAAGCTTTAATTTGCTTCTATTTCCAACTGTCTTTTAATGAATCCTAATAGAAATCTGTTGCTCTTGCTGCCCTCCTGTCTTTCCTGGATACTGTTATCAGTCAGTTGCTGCTTCTTTGGCTGCTCCTTCTCCTGCAGTTCTTTCTGGCTTTTCCTGAACTCAAGGCTCCCTGGGGTGGGGCTAAGTGCCCTCCTTCTGATTGTACTAAATTATTTTATATGGGTACAATATTCTGATTGCAAGATGCAAATTTCTGTTTCTTTGGTTGGTATTTTGGTTTTTGTTTCTTGCTGCTGTTCCCATCAAACCTGTCCCCAGAATGTTCCTTGTTTACCCTGGCATTGGTTAGTTTTAATTCTTGTATGTGTAGCGCCCTCACCTCTCCCCCTACCTGCCTTTTAGTTTTGGCTCCTCGCAGGGAGGGGAGAGGCACACCACACCACAAGCCTGTACCCTCCTGAGTAAGGAGGTTGAGTGGTGTTAGTTTTCGGGCCTGCCTGCGGCTGGAGTTGAATCCTCCAGAGGAAGATTCTCACCTCTACCTTAGGTAGATGCAAGTCCTTATGTTTCCCCAGGAATGTAACTGTCCACACCAACTGAAAGTCCAACTTCTATATTTATTTCACACGGATAATAAATATGCCTCTTTAACAGAAGACAGGATGGAGCAAGACACAGGACAGCTTAGGTGGGAGGAGGTCCAGGCAAAAACATGAATCAGACTCTTTGACTGTTTAGGCTTCACAAACAGTTATGGCGCACGATCTCTGCCACAGACAGGGATGAGCCGAACACCCCCCTGTTCGGTTCGCACCAGAACCTGCGAACAGACAGAATGTTCGCGCAAACTTTAGAACCCTATTAAATACAATGGACTCGAACGTTCAAAATCTAAAGTGCTAATTATAAAGGCTTATATGCAAGTTATTGTCCTAAAAAGTGTTTGGGGACCTGGGTCCTGCCCCAGGGGACATGTATCAATGCAAAAAAAGGTTTAAAAAATAGACGTTTTTACGGGAGCGGTGATTTTAAAAATGCTTAAAATGAAAAAATAAAAGTGAAATATTCCTTTAAATTTCGTACCTGGGGGGTGTGTATGATATGCATGTAAAGTGGCGCATGTTTCCCGTGCTTAGAACTGTCCCTGGACAAAGTGTCATTTTTTAAGGAAAAAAAGTCATTTAAAACTCACTCGCGGCTATTAATGAATTGTCGGCTTTTATCAATACATAGAAAAGTCATTGATAAAAAAAAAAAGAAAAAGCGTGGGGGTTCCCCCAAATTCAATTACCAGGCCCTTTACGTCTGGAATGGATATTAAGGGGAACCCCGCCGCAAATTAAAAAAAAAATGGCATGGAGTCCCCCCAAAAATCCATACCAGACCCTTATCCGAGCACGCAACCTGGCCGGCCGCAGGGGAAGAGGGGGGGACAAGAGAGCGGCCCCCCCAACCTCCTAAACCATACCAGGCCACATGCCCTCAACATGGGGAGGATGTCCCCATGTTGATGGGGACAAGGGCCTCATCCCCACAACCCTTGCCCGGTTGTTTGTGGGGGTCTGCGGGCGGGGGGCTTATCGGAATCTGGAAGACCCCTTTAACAAAGAGGACCCCCAGATCCCGGCCCCCCCCCATGTGAATTGGTAAGGGGTACATTGTACCCCTACCATTTCACGAAGAAAGTGTCAAAAAATGTAAATAAAAACACACACACCTTGGAAAAGTCCTTTATTAAAAAAAAATAAATAAATAAAAAAAAAACATTCCAGCGATGAAATCCAGTGTCCCGCGGCGATCCCGATGCCCAGCGCTGTCCGTCATTGGTTGTGCCTGTGCGGACCTGATGGGGAACTCCCTCTCAGTATTTTAAATGTATAGACCCGCCCCTTCTAAAGTTCCCCATCAGGTCTGCTCAGCGGACCAGATGCGGAACATGAGAAGGGGCGGGTCTATACATGTATTACACAGCGAACGAATTTCCCCATCAGGTCCGCCCCCTCGGTATGTCCGACCCCGCCTACGTCATTGGCCTGAGCGGGGAACTTCCTTCACTGTGTAATACATGAATAGACCCACCCCTTCTCTCGTTCCGCATCTGGTCCGCTGAGCGGACCTGATGGGGAACTTTAGAAGGGGCGGGTCTATACATTTAAAACACAGCGGAGGAAGTTCCCCATCAGGTCCGCACAGGCACAACCAATGACGGATAGCGCTGGACATCGGGATCGCCGCGGGACACTGGATTTCATCGCTGGAATGTTTTTTTTTTTTTTTAATAAAGGACTTTTTCAAGGTGTGTGTGTTTTTATTTACATTTTTTGACACTTTCTTTGTGAAATAGTAGGGGGCATGTGGCCTGGTACGGTTCAGGAGGGAGGGGGGGGCGCTCTCTCGTCCCCCCCTCTTCCCCTGCGCCGGCCAGGTTGCGTGCTCGGATAAGGGTATGGATTTTTGGGGGGACTCCACGCCATTTTTTTTTTACATTTTGGGTGGCGTTCCCCTTAAAATCCATGCCAGATCTCAAGGGCCTGGTATGGATATTTAGGGGGAACCCCACGCCATTTTTTTTTTAAATTTGCGGCAGGGTTCCCCTTAATATCCATTCCAGACCTAAAGGGCCTGGTAATTGAATTTGGGGGAACCCCCACGCTTTTTTAAAAAACATTTTATCAATGACTTTTCTATGTATTGATAAAAGCCGACAATTCATTAATAGCCGCGAATGAGTTTGAAATGACTTTTTTTCCTTCAAAAATGACACTTTGTGCAGGGACAGTTCTAAGCACGGGAAACATGCGCCACTTTACATGCATATCATACACACCCCCCAGGTACGAAATTTAAAGGAATATTTCACTTTTATTGTTTCATTTTAAGCATTATTAAAATCACTGCTCCTAAAAAAACGGCAGTTTTTAAAACTTTTTTTTGCATTGATACATGTCCCCTGGGGCAGGACCCGGGTCCCCAAACACTTTTTAGGACAATAACTTGCATATAAGCCTTTATAATTAGCACTTTAGATTTCTCCCATAGACTTTTCGAATTTGCAGCGAACACCCCAAATTGTGGGCGAACGGGCGAACAGGCAATGTTCGAGTCGAACATGAGCTCATCCCTAGCCACAGACCGTGAGGTTGGTCTCTGCCACAGACCGGGTGAATAAAGTCACTGCCACTGACTAGGTGAATAGGGCACGGCCCTATGAGGCCACTGCCGCTGACCTTGAACGTGAACTTCCTTCTTAAGTAGTATTTGGCCCATGTAAAGGAGAAGACATCCCTCCGGAGAGTTACCAGAGGTCCCCACCTTCATCATGACTCTGCACTGGGTCCAGGTAACCTCCCTGGCCTCCTTGTCCCAGATCCGGGTCCGCTCGCAAGGCGGCACCCTGGGAGTCCTCGATCCCCGGTGGAACCCAACCGAAGGTGCTGGGCTCCGGGCCTCCAAAATAGTACCTCACCCCAGACTGAAGGTGTCTGGGATGGAACAGGAACCAGGCCTCCGGGCCTAGGGCACCCGGTGACGACCCACACCCAGGCTGAAGGTGCCTGGGCGCGGACGAACCTGCATGGAAGATGGCCGCCCCTTTTTATACTCTCTCCCGACAGGCACAGCAGGTTCCCCGCCCCGCCGTACTGCTGCCGAGAGGGGACAAGAAAAGGCACAACCCTGTATTGTGGTTCAACCCGGACCTATGGCGACAGCGCCACCTGTAGGCCCCAGGGAACTATGCACCAATACTATCTCCCATGGCACAGAAATGGTCCATTAACCCTAACAATAGTGTGTCTGAGCCCAACTACCACTCAGACACTCCCCTAAATTGAACACCCCGCTACACATGCTACCGTCTTAGCTCAGTCACCTGGCTTAACTGAATTCTGGCTCCTGCCTGCTCTTAGATTATGAAGCTTCCTAATTGTGATCCCCTTGAACCTGCTGTCTCTTACATACAACCTCAACCATACAATCCCTCAATTTGGCTTGTCCCGACAATGCTTATTATTTGTGTGCTCTGAGATTTGCTGTGTTTCTGACTATTTCTTTGGTAATGGTGTCATTTTGACCCAGAGTGATGCTCTACCCTGACAATAAACTTTGGCAACTCTCTTTGACCATGTTTATCTCTATCCCTACAGTAGGGTGACCAGAATTCCCCGGTTTCTGGGGACAGTCCCTGGACTGAGCATACAGTCCCCGGACTGAGCATACAGTCCCAGGAGGAAGTTTGTCCCAATTTTTGCAGGGTCAGGGAAGTCTAGTCACTGACAGTTCGAGAGAACAGACTGTTTTCTCCTGTCCGTAGGACAGGAGAATCAATCTGTACAATAGGGGCCGGTGGCTGCAGCTGAGCGGAGTGTCTCTGACACTCGTCTCACACACAGCCCAGCGAGTTCACTCCCCCCTCCCAGCAATGGACGGGAGATGAGCGATGCATACAGCTGCTCCTCCTCCTGTCCCTGTTCTCCCTGTGTTTGCCCGGTCCCCCGCCCACTCTCTTATCCCAACGTACAGCTGTGTGCAGGAGAGCGAGGGGAGATGTGCGAGGAAGAATCGAAGAATCGAAGAACAGCTACATATTCCAAGCTGTGTGGATGATGCCTGAGCCACCAACATCCAGCCTCGTCCCTCCAATGAGTGAGCTCTGCATTTACACTTTGATCAGTGAACTGTCCCTATCTTCCTCCCTTCTCTCCTCTATCTATCCCCCCTTTGTTCTTCCAAGTTCCATTTAGCACTTTTATGCAGCAAATACTATGATCCAATTCCCCCACATATGCATTCCAAGTGGATGGGGGAAGCCTCCCACTATGGACCAGTGGCCGAACAACCAGGGTTGCGGTCCTGCCCTTGTAATTGAAAGCCCTGGTCTCTGTCTCCATGGCAGCACATTAGGACCCAGTGATGGTTATGTTATGGGGCTGATGGGCACATGTGAAGAGCGTGAGTACAATTGGTTATAGACAGCAGAGCCTCTCGCAGATCACTTGGCAGCGGTATCACTGCCTAGCCGTCTCTGACATGCTGATCGGGATGCGATCCAGGTGATGCTCCCAGTCAGAGGCGGCTCTTTAATTAGGCAAATTAGGCGGTCGCCTAAGGCCTCGCACTCACAGGGGCCTCGCGGCCACCTAACTTGCCCAATGCATTACCCCAGTTTTGAGGGACAGGGGACCTTAACGCTGCTGTGCTCAGGCAGCGTTAAGAGCCCTGACTCAGGAGCGGGGCCACCAGCGTCCCTAACAACAAGTGAATATCGGTGACACCACCCCTTGTGACGTCAATGACCCAGCATGCCCTCAGTCAATGATGTCACAAGGGGGCGGGTTCACCAGGTGACAACACCAGGTGGCCCCCGCCCCTTAGTTATTAAAGAGCAGGATCTGGGGGCCGCTTTGTTAAAGGGGGCTTCCAGATTCCGATAAGCCCCCTGCCCGCAGACCCCCACAACCACCGGCCACGGTTGTGGGGAAGAGGCTCTTGTCCTTAAATTATTTTTCCCATCATGGGTGTGAGTAGGCCCCATGTCAAGTTTTGCTTAAGGCCTCACAAAGCCTAGAGCCGCCTCTGCTCCCAGTCAGATCTAATATTAAATACAATAGTGATTTAATTGATCAGAGTCCCAACTTTACTGGCATGAAGCCCACGTGGCTGCTAAACATATTTTTGCTATATACAGTATGATTTTACTTTTGAGTCTTATAAGTACTGTGTTTATTAGATCCGACTGGGAGAGTCACCTGGATCATATCCCGATCGGCATTACAATAGAGAAGGCTATGCATCAGTACTGCTGCTAGGTGACTGGCGGGGGACTTGGCTGTCTACAACCAATAGTGCCAGCCCTCCCCGCATGCACCCTTCAGACCCATAATGTAACCAGCACTGGGTCCTAACAGACTGCCACCGCTGCCATGGAGACAGAGATGCCAGAACAGCGCTATCAAAAGCAGGTGCTCCCAGGGTGGCAGAATACCAGGGCCGGATCACAAGTGTGACCTTTGCAACTATGGTAATTCTGCCACTGCGTTGGACCCTTATATGGAGTTCCCTGGTGTGCTGATGACATATCTATTGCTTTCTGTCACCGTGGGGTGGGCCCAAGATTGTAGGAAGGGAGCCCACTGCAGAACACATGAAAGGGCACTGCTGCAGGGCCATAATAAAAAGGGCCTCGCAACAGGAGCAAATAGACCCAGGATCAGTGGGGTGGTCCATGGGACCAGAGAAAATGCCCCCGGGACCAAATAAATCAGGGGGGCTCATTAAGGTTTTTTGCACCAGGGTCCTAAAGGGTTCTAGTTACACCTCTGGCTCACCCTGCTCTATTTTTGGCTGGGCTGTGAAATGTCAATTTAGTGCGGCAGCTCCCCCATCCTCCGTTAAGTCCCACTGGGCCCATTGGAGCTTGGGCTGTCTCGGACGGTGAGGGGGGAGGTGTCGAGTGCCGCCAGATTATACAGAGCGGGGATCTCCCGCTTACCCAACTGTCAGAGGTAGTCCCACCTCCTGGACTGGCTCCTATGATGGTCACTGAACAGGCTGCATTTATGGTCACTGAACAGGCTGCATTTATGGGCACTGAACAGGCTAAGCTGATGGCTGCTGAGCTGCTGGGCATGGAACAGGCTGAGCTGCTGGGCACGGAACAGGCTGAGCTGCTGGGCACGGAACAGGCTGAGCTGCTGGGCACGGAACAGGCTGAGCTGCTGGGCACGGAACAGGCTGAGCTGCTGGGCACGGAACAGGCTGAGCTGCTGGGCACGGAACAGGCTGAGCTGCTGGGCACGGAACAGGCTGCATTGATGGGCACTGAACAGGCTGCATTGATGGGCACTGAACAGGCTGCATTGATGGGCACTGAACAGGCTGCATTGATGGGCACTGAATAGACTGAGCTAATGAGCATTTAACAGGCTGCATTGATGGGCTATGAGCAGGCTGCATTGATGGACAGTGAACAGGCTGAGTTGATGAGCACGGAACAGGCTGCATTAATGGGCACTGAACAGGCTGCATTGGTGGGCACTGAACAGGCTGCATTGGTGGGCACTGAACAGGCTGCATTGATGGGCACTGAACAGGCTGCATTGATGGGCACTGAACAGGCTGAGCTGATGGCTGCTGAGCTGCTGGGCACTGAACAGGCTGAGCTGCTGGGCACTAAACAGGCACTAAACAAGCATTGATTGGCACTGGTGAGGCTGCATTGATGGACACTGATGAAGCTGTGCTGATGAGCAGTGATGAGCCGAACACCCCTGGGTTTGGTTCGCACCAGAACCCGCGAACGGACCGAAAGTTTGCACGAACTTTAGAACCCTATTAAATACAATGGATGCGAACGTTCAAAATCTAAAGTGCTAATTATAACGACTATTATGCATGTTATTGTCCTAAAAACAGGCTGAGCTGCTGGGCACGGAACAGGCTGAGCTGCTGGGCACGGAACAGGCTGAGCTGCTGGGCACGGAACAGGCTGAGCTGCTGGGCACGGAACAGGCTGAGCTGCTGGGCACGGAACAGGCTGAGCTGCTGGGCACGGAACAGGCTGAGCTGCTGGGCACGGAACAGGCTGCATTAATGGGCACTGAACAGGCTGCATTGATGGACACTGAACAGGCTGCAATGATGGGCACTGAACAGGCTGAGCTGATGGGCACTGAACAGGCTGCATTGATGGGCACTGAACAGGCTGCATTGATGGGCACTGAACAGGCTGAGCTGATGGGCACTGAACAGGCTGCATTGATGGGCACTGAACAGGCTGAGCTGATGGCTGCTGAGCTGCTGGGCACTGAACAGGCTGAGCTGCTGGGCACTAAACAGGCACTAAACAAGCATTGATTGGCACTGGTGAGGCTGCATTGATGGACACTGATGAAGCTGTGCTGTTGAGTAGTGATGAGCCGAACACCCCTGGGTTTGGTTCGCACCAGAACCCGCGAACGGACCGAAAGTTTGCACGAACTTTAGAACCCTATTAAATACAATGGATGCGAAAGTTCAAAATCTAAAGTGCTAATTATAACGACTATTATGCATGTTATTGTCCTAAAAAGGGTTTGGGAACCCGGGTTCTGCACCAGGGGACATGTATCAATGCAAAAAGAAGTTTTAAAAACTGCCGTTTTTCTGGAGCAGTCATTTTAATGATGCATAAAGTGAAAAAAAAAAGTCAAATATTCCTTTAAATGTCGTACCTGGGGGGTGTCTAAAGTATGCCTGTGAAGTGCCACGTGTTTCCCGTGTTTAGAACTGTCCCTGCACAAAATTACATTTCTAAAGGAAAAAAAGCCATTTAAAACTGTTTGCTGCTTTAATGTAATGTCTGGTCCCGGTAATATGGATGAAAATCTTTAAGAAAAATGGCATAGCTACCCCATCACACACCCCCCCCCCCCCACCCCAGCCCATTACCAGCCCCTTTGGGTCTTGTATGGATATTAAGGGGAACCCCGCACACAAAATAAAAAAGGCCCTATATACTCTGAACAGCCGTATACAGGCGGTGCATACAAGACAGGGACTGTAGGTTTGTTCTTATGTAGAACCTGTTTGTAATTTTGAACAGGTACATTGTTTAAGTGTAGCTCCAGGCAAAAAATCTATTTTTAAGCTTTTTGGAAAACATAGGGAAGGGTTATCACCCCTGTAACATTTGTTTTGCTGTCTGTGCAGTGTGCACCTGTTCAAAACAGTTCACCTCACTTTCCGTCCGAATGACAAATGTTTTTTGAAAATTTGGGGTTTTTATTGAAACAAGAATTGGTGATAAAGCATCAGTGGAGAGGAGACACTTTTTTCCCCATATTAACTCTTACAGGAGAGAATTTGCCTTCCTAGGGGTAGATTTCCTCTCACTTCCTGTTGTATCCTTCCGTTTGCAAGGAGGAGTCGTTTGTAAGTTGGATGTTTGAAAGTAGGGGCCTGCCGTATATACTCAGCTGAAATTTGCCCCTTACATGTTGGTGTTGCCACAACACTGTGAGCCGTCACAGTTACTCTTGGTGGGCGCATGAATGGGCCCTGCTGTGAATTATTAGATCAAGAATTGTAATTGCATGCCCCTGTTGAACAGGGGCTGAAAAATTGGGCCTTTGGTGGTGGTGGTGGTGGTGGTGGTGTTGACACAACACTGTAAGGCTTCACAGTTAGTCTTGGTGAGCGCAGGAATGGGCCCTGCTGTGAATTATTAGATCAAGAATTTTAATTACATGCCCCTGTTAAACAGGGGCAGAAAAATTGGGCCTTAGGCACTGGTGCCACAACACTGCAACCCCTCACAGCTACTGTAGTTGGAGCACAGCAATGAGCCCTGTTGCAAAGTATTGCATCAAAAATTGTAATTACATGCCCCTGTTAAACGGGGGCTGAAAATGGGGCCTTAGCCACTGGTGCTGGTGCCACGACACTGCAACCACTCTCAGATACTCTAGTTGGAGTGCAGGAATGAGCCCTGCTGCAAAGCATTGCATAAAAAATTGTAATAACACGCCCCTGTTAAACAGGGGCTGAAAAATTGGGCCTTAGCCACTGGTGGCGGCACCCAGAAACAAAAATGTTCTTCCAAGCTATCATCATCAATCGGATCATTGAGGAGAAGGAGGATAGTCAGTCAACATAACAGGACAGTCTCTCAGCATCAGCATCAGTCTTGAAGGGATGTGACATTTGAAAATAAATTAGTCTGTTATATCAGCTTCAGGTGTTTGGTAGCTGGTGGTGATCCAAGACTGGTTCATCTTTATGAAGGTCAGTCGATCAACAGAGTCGGTGGACAGGCGCACCCTGTGATCCGTGACAAATCCTCCAGCAGCACTGAATGTGCGTTCTGAAAGAACGCTGGATGCAGGACAGGCCAGTAGCTCAATTGCATACTGTGCAAGCTCTGGCCAGTGATCCATCCTCAAGACCCAGTAAGCCAGAGGATTTTCGGTGGGGAAGGTATCCAAGTCTGACCTTGCCCCTAGGTATTCCTGCACCATGTATATCAGACGCTGGCGATGGTTGCTGGAACCAATCATACCTTGGGGCTGCGGACTAAAGAATTGTCTGAACGCATCGGTCAGACGGCCACCTTCCCCACCGCTCCTTCTTTGACTGACCGAAGCCTCAGCAACTCGTTGTCCAGGACCAGGAGTTTGTAACCTCCCAGTCTCTGGGAACGCGTTGCACAGACCTTTCTGCAAGGCCTCCCGGAGTTGTCTCATCCTCTGCTCCCTCTGCGACGGTAAGATAAGGTCCGCAACCTTACCCTTGTACCGTGGATCAAGGAGAGTGGCCAGCCAGTAATGGTCCCTCTCCTTGATCCGAAGAATACGAGGATCCTTCCGCAGACTTTGCATGATCAGGGAGGCCATGCAGCGTAGGTTAGCTGAGGCATTCGGTCCGGAGTCCTCTGGGTCACTAAGGACGACATGATCCGAAGCCACCTCCTCCCAGCCACGTACAAGTCCACTGGTTTCTTGGGACTGTAAATCATCCCTAAAAGACTGCTGCTGATGATGCTGAGTGCCAGGCTCCACCTCCATGCTGACACAATCCTCCTCCTCCTCCTCCTCTTCTTCCTGTACGATGGGTGGGACAGAAGGAACACTGTCTGGGTAAAGGGAGCCTTGAGAGGCAAGGAAGTCCTCCTCTTCCTGCCTCTGTTCTGCCTCAAGTGCCCTGTCCATTATTCCACGCAGCGTATGTTCCAACAGGTGGACAAGAGGTACAGTGTCACTGATGCATGCACTGTCACTGCTCACCATCCTCGTGGCCTCCTCAAATGGTGGCAGGACAGTGCATGCATCCCTGATCATGCCCCACTGGCGTGGTGAAAAAAACCCGAGCTCCCCTGACCCTGTCCTGGTGCCGTAGTCGCACAGGTACTCATTGATGGCCCTCTGCTGCGTGTGCAGCCACTGCAGCATGGCCAACGTTGAGTTCCACCTGGTGGGCATGTCACATATAAGGCGGTTCTTGGGCAGGTTCAACTCCTTTTGCAGCTCAGCCAGGCGAGCACTGGCATTATAAGATCTGCGGAAATGCACACAGACTTTCCTGGCCTGCCTCAGGACATCCTGTAAGCCCGGGTAACTGCCCAAGAACCGCTGCACCACCAGGTTAAGGACGTGAGCCACACAGGGCACATGGGTCAGTTGTCCCTGTCGGAGAGCGGAGAGGAGGTTGGTGCCATTGTCGCAAACTACCATTCCTGGCTTAAGCTGGCGTGGCGTCAACCACCTCTCGGCCTGCCCCTGCAGAGCAGACAGAACCTCTGCCCCAGTGTGGCTCCTGTCCCCCAAACACACCAGCGCAAGCACGACATGGCATCTTTTTGCCTGCGTACTTGCGTAGCACCTTGAACGCCTACGGAGCACCGCTGGTTCCGAGGACAAAGCACAGGAAGAGGCCACGAAGGAAGAAGAAGAGGAGGGGGTGGAGGACAGAGGTGTGTCACAACCAGTAGTAGCATTTTGGAGGCGTGGCGGTGGAACAACCTCCAACACTACTGCACCTTGTCCTGCATCCTTCCCAGCTGCCAAAAGAGTGACCCAATGGGCCGTGAAAGAAAGGTAACGTCCCTGTCCATGCCTGCTGGACCATGAGTCAGCGGTAATATGCACCTTACCGCTGACCGACATGTCCAGCGAGGCCAAGACATTGCCTTCCACATGGCGGTAGAGAGCCGGAATCGCCTTCCGTGAGAAAAAGTGGCGTTTGGGAACCTGCCACTGAGGAACCGCACATTGCACAAACTCACGGAAGGGGGCCGAGTCTACCAACTGAAAAGGCAGCAGTTGAAGCGCTAGCAATTTAGCCAAGCTAGCATTCAACCGCTGGGCATGTGGATGGCTGGGAGTGAACTTCTTTCGACGGTCCAGCAGCTGGGGCAGGGAAATTTGCCTGCTAGAATCGGACGTCGGTGTACTGCTAGCAGAGTGCCCGCAAGTACTTGGCTGTGACACACCTAATTCTACACCTTCATTCCTCTCAGAGCAGGTTTCAGAGAGGACTGAAGGTATAGTGGGGTTGGAGATCCCAGCTGATGCGGTGCAAGAAGAGGTCAGCTTTGTTCTTTGGTGTGGGTCTTTAAGGTAGGCTTGCCAACGAGCTGCATGGCAGGTCAACATATGTCTGGTCAAGCATGTGGTGCCCAAGCGGGTGATGTTTTGGCCACGCGATATACGCTTGAGACATATGTTGCAAACAGCAGCTGTGCGATCTGATGCACTCGTCTCAAAAAAGGCCCTCACCAAAGAACTTTTTGAATAACGGGCAGAGGCAGTGCCCTGCACAGGCGGAGCTCTGCGGTGTGATTCCGTCGGTGTGCTGCCCTTACGCTGGCCCCCGAGGGCATCCTGCCTCGTTGGAGATGTGCCTCCTCCTCCTCCTCTCTCCTATTAGGCACCCACGTGGAGTCAGTGACCTCATCATCCCCTCCCTCCTCATCACTGGAGCCAATCTGGCAGTATGCTGCAGCTGCTGGAACATGACTGCCAGATTGGTGTCCTTCTTGAGCATCCCCTCTCTCTGCTCTCACGCTACTGCCTTCCTCTAGCTGGGTATCATCATCAGACCCTTCGAAACGCTGGGCATCCTCCTGGAGCATGTACCCAACACTGTGCTCAAACAATTCGGGGGACTCCTCAGGAGGACATGGTTGGTCTAGGGAAGGAGTGACTGATGATGACATTGATACCAGGGAAGAGGACGCTTTGGCAGCTGCTTTGCCAGTACCCTGAGCCTGGGTGAGAGAGGATGAGGAGGATGAGGAGGGCTTGGTCATCCACTCTACCAAGTCTTTGCCATGATGCGGCTCAACACGTCCAGCTGCCGAAAAGGACAAGCGTGTCCCATGGCCACGTGCTGATGGCGATGCACCGCGTCCACGACCAGCACTGTTGTCTCTAGACACAGAGCCTGCTTGCCCTCTTTTATTGGCTCCTGACTGTCTGCCTCTCCTTGTTTGCTTTCCATACATTCTAATGGCCTGCAGGGAAATGGGAAAAGCAGCAATACAGGCTAAGTTCAGGTGTAATATGGTCAGGAGGCACACTCCGCCCGCTGTAAGTGCAGCAAAATCCTGTTGGTGTAACACACCAGGAAAAAGCAGCAATACAGGCTAAGTTCAGGTGTAATATGGTCAGGAGGCACACTCCGCCCGCTGTAAGTGCCGCAAAATCCTGTTGGTGTAACACACCAGGAAAAATCAGCAATACAGGCTAAGTTAAGGTGTAATATGGTCAGGAGGCACACTCCGCCCGCTGTAAGTGCCGCAAAATCCTGTTGGTGTAACACACCAGGAAAAAGCAGCAATACAGGCTAAGTTCAGGTGTAATATGGTCAGGAGGCACACTCCGCCCGCTGTAAGTGCCGCAAAATCCTGTTGGTGTAACACACCAGGAAAAAGCAGCAATACAGGCTAAGTTCAGGTGTAATATGGTCAGGAGGCACACTCCGCCCGCTGTAAGTGCCGCAAAATCCTGTTGGTGTAATACACCAGGAAAAATCAGCAATACAGGCTAAGTTAAGGTGTAATATGGTCAGGAGGCACACTCCGCCCGCTGTAAGTGCCGCAAAATCCTGTTGGTGTAACACACCAGGAAAAAGCAGCAATACAGGCTAAGTTAAGGTGTAATATGGTCAGGAGGCACACTCCGCCCGCTGTAAGTGCCGCAAAATCCTGTTGGTGTAACACACCAGGAAAAAGCAGCAATACGGGCTAACTTCAGGTGTATAATGTGCAGGAGGCTTAGCAACAATGACACTGACACTGTCCCCTGCCTATCCTTCTCTCTCCCTGCACACAAGGTTTATCAAAGTATATGACACTGACACTCTCCCTGCCTATATTTCTCTCTCCCTGCACACAAGGTTTAGCAAAGAATATGACACTGACACTGTCCCCTGCCTATCCTTCTCTCTCCCTGCACACAAGGTTTATCAAAGTATATGACACTGACACTCTCCCTGCCTATCCTTCTCTCTCCCTACACACAAGGTTTAGCAAAGAATATGACACTG
Organism: Rana muscosa; assembly: GCA_029206835.1. Classification (NCBI taxonomy): domain Eukaryota; kingdom Metazoa; phylum Chordata; class Amphibia; order Anura; family Ranidae; genus Rana; species Rana muscosa. The sequence goes on along the minus strand of CM055128.1, from coordinate 90,338,337 downwards.
ACACTCTCCCTGCCTATCCTTCTCTGTCCCTACACACAAGGTTTAGCAAAGAATAGATTTGACAAGATTTGACACTGTCCCTGCCTATCCTTCACTTTCCCTGCTCCGGAACACACTACACGAGGCCGCCGCGCTGGCGGCCTTTTATAGTGTGGGGCGTGTACTAAACCCCCTCAGCTATAATTGGCCACAGGCATCCTTCCTGTGGCCAATCATTTTTCTCCTCGCTGCCGGCGCTGTGATTGGCCAAGCATGCAGGGTCACAGTGCATGCTTGGCCAATCACAGCGCCAGGATTACACTGCGATGGCGCAGTGTATTGTGGGCCGTTCGCGTCACTCGAATTTGGCACGAATGGCCCAAATCGTTCGTTGTTCGCCGAACGCGCGAACAGCCGATGTTCAAGTCGAACCTATGTTCGACTCGAACACCGAGATCATCCCTACTGATGAGCACTGGTGAGTATAATACACTCCAAATGTGCTTTAAATGCATGGTTTTCCCTTTTATGAACAAGAAAATAATGATGTTATTCAGTTGGGCTGGCATAATAATGCTATGGGGCTGGTATGAAATGATTTCCAGAAATAACGTATATATCATACAATCATTACATAAACCACATACACTGCATATATCATTTGAGGAAAATATGCTTATAAAATAGTTTACTATTTGCCTATGTAGCGGGGTCTTTAAATTTAGTTGGGGTACACCTGGGGGTAGTGTGACCCAGGTGTGTAATTGTGAAAGGTTCTGGACCACTTTGTAATTCGTGGAGGATTGGGTGGTGTATTATTCTCCTTGGCCTGTGGGTGGCGGGGTACCTACAGGCTCAAGGTAGAATTACTGCCGCAGTGCTACCCTTTTTGTCCCTTTCCGGAGATGGTACGGCTGGGGCGGGGAACCCGCCGTGGTGTTGATGGGAGGAGATAAAAGGGGGAGACGCCCTCGCCACGAGGTCTTCGAGGATTTTCTCTTCACGCACCCAGGCACCTTAGGCCTGGGTGCGGGCGGTTCAAGGTTCCGGCCCAGGCGCCCTAGGCCTGACTGGAATGAAGTTGGGGTCCATCCCAGGCACCTTCAGCCTGGGGTGAGGTACTATATCGTAGGCATGGGGCCCAGTAACTTCGACTGGGTCCCACGAGGGCGAAGTGATCCAAGGGTGCCGCCTTGCGAGGGGACCCGCATCTGAGGTGAAGAGGCCGGGGAGGTCACCCGTCCGGAGATTCCGGAGCAGCATCAACCCGGTGACGGATGGGCCTTCGGTAACTCCCTTAGAGGGACATCTTCCCCTGATAGGGGCCGCAACGCAGCGAAGGTACTCCCATCTATGTTCTATGGAGTTGCTGGTAGAGACTCACAAGTTCCATGTTCTGTGCTAAGCAAAGTTGCTATAACCACTGGTGAAACCACAGGGGTTTAGATTGAAATCAGGATAGTGCCTCGACCTGCTCATCCCACCGTTTGCGTTATGTTATAGGTCGCAACCAGTCGGCTGTGAAAGAACTGTTTGTTGTGGAGATATAATAAACAAGTGTTGGACCCTGCATCGGTGTATGGACTCTGGTTAATGGGAGCAAGGGAGGTTTCAGCATAGCAGGACCGAGCTTCATAACTAACACACATTGGCCTGAGGAATGTACTGATACTGGCCTTCACCTCACCCACAGCTATGGGGAGGACATGGGCCGTAGCACATCTCACCCTGTCATGTGACATACCCCTAGCAAAAGGAGATGGGGTGAGGCCGCTACACCAATAAAAAAAAAATTAAAAAAAATTTCCCCGGATTTAACTTTACAAATCTGGTCACCCAAAGCCTCGTACACATGATCACGATTTCCGAAGAGAAAGGAGCGATGTGAGCTTTTTGTCACAAATTCTGACCGTGTGTATGCTCCATCGCACTTTTTTTGTGAGAATTGCCGACAAGAAAAGATTGAGAGCAGGTTTTCTATTTTCGTGACGGGAAAAATTCCTATTGGGAATTGCGATCTTCTGTATGCAATTACGACACGCAAAAAAACATGCATGCTCAGAATCAAGCAGAAGAGCCGGACTGCCTATTAAACTTAATTTCATTGATCTCGGCTCGTCGTACGTGTTGTACGTCACCGCGTTCTTGATGGTCGGAATTTCAGCCAAGATTTATGTGACAGTGTGTATGCAAGACAATGTCGAGCCGGTTTCCGGATAAAAAAAAACCCCCGGTTTTCTTGTCGGAAATCGCGATCGTGTGTACGAGGCATTACCCTACAGCCCAAATTATACACGTCTGTCACAATCAAACATTTTCTGACTACTCAATTTTATTACACATGCCCTTACTGGAGGACATCCTCCTTGTTCAGACTAGATAATCTTACAGCATTCTTCAAAGGTTATTGTTAAAAGAAAAGCATACTGCTGTAGTGGTCATCTGGTCTTAACAGAGGTCTGACCTTTACATTTTTTAGATGTATATTCAGTCCATGGACAAGTTGCCTTTCCTAGGAATGTGCACTTTTGTTATTGTATGTGTAGCACCCTCCTAGCTAGCTGCTAGGATAGTTAGGATAGTGCTAGTGTGTGTTTTTGGTATGTACATTTAGTTGCCACACTGTAGTCAGTGGTTGTAATTTTGGATAAGGTAAAAGTGCAGTTTGGCTAAGTGTACTCAGTTAGCTGGGATTGTTTAGTTAGGTCTGCTCTGTGTGCTCTGCTGCTGTTGCCTGATAGCTCCCTCTGTGTCCATGTAACTTAATATGTTTCTGGATGATAGGTGTGGAGTGTGCAGATGGCAGCATAAAGATTGATGTAATCCTGGCTAGGGATGAGCTTCGAGTTCGAGTCGAACTCATGTTCGACTCGAACATTGCCTGTTCGCCCGTTCGCCGAACAGCGAACAAATTGGGGTGTTCGTGGCAAATTCGAAAAATCTATGGGAGCAATCTAAAGTGTTAATTATAAAGGCTTATATGCAAGTTATTGTCCTAAAAAGTGTTTGGGGACCCGGATCCTGCCCCAGGGGACATGTATCAATGCAAAAAGAAGTTTTAAAAACGGCCGTTTTTTCGGGAGCAGTGATTTTAATAATGCTTAAAATGAAAAAATAAAAGTGAAATATTCCTTTAAATTTCGTACCTGGGGGGTGTGTATGATATGCATGTGAAGTGGCGCATGTTTCCCGTGCTTAGAACTGTCCCTGCAAAAAATGTCATTTTTGAAAGAAAAAAATGCATTTAAAACTGACTCGCGGCTATTAATGAATTGTCGGCTCCCGGCAATACATACAAAAGTCATTGATATAAAAAAAAAAAAAAAAAAAGCGTGGGGGTTCCCCAGAATTCAATTACCAGGCCCTTCAGGTCTGGAATGGATATTAAGGGGAACCCCGCCGCAAATTTAAAAAAAAATTGACGTGGGGTTCCCCCAAATATCCATTCCAGGCCCTTCAGATCTGGCATGGATTTTAAGGGGAACTCCACCCCAAATTTAAAAAAAAATGGCGTGGAGTCCCCCTAAAAATCCATACCAGACCCCTTATCCGAGCACGCAACCTGGCCGGCCGCAGGGGAAAAGGGGGGGACGAGAGAGCGGCCCCCCCTCCCTCCTGAACCGTACCAAGCCACATGCCCTCAACATGGGGAGGATGTCCCCATGTTGATGGGGACAAGGGCCTCATCCCCACAACCCTTGCCCGGTGGTTGTGGGGGTCTGCGGGCGGGGGGCTTATCGGAATCTGGAAGACCCCTTTACCAAAGGGGACCCCCAGATCCCGGCCCCCCCCCTATGTGAATTGGTAAGGGGTACATTGTACCCCTACCATTTCACGAAGAAAGCGTAAAAAAATGTTTAAAAAAACACACAAACACCTTGAAAAAGTCCTTTATTTAAAAAAATAAATACATAAACATTCCAGCGGTGAAATCCAGTGTCCCGCGGCGATCCCGATGTCCAGCGCTGTCCTTCATTGGTTGTGCCTGAGCGGACCTGATGGGGAACTCCCTCTCAGTATTTTAAATGTATAGACCCGCCCCTTCTAAAGTTCCCCATCAGGTCCGCTCAGCGGACGAGATGCAGAACATGAGAAGGGGCGGGTCTATACATGTATTACCAAAGTGAGAGCAGTTCCCCATCAGGTCCGCCCCCTCGGTATGTCGGACCCGCCTACGTCATTGGCCTGAGCGGGGAACTTCCTTCACTATGTAAATTTAAATTTACATAGTGAAGGAAGTTCCCCGCTCAAGCCAATGACGTAGGCGGGTCCGACATACCGAGGGGGCGGACCTGATGGGGAACTGCTCTCACTTTGGTAATACATGTATAGACCCGCCCTTTCTCATGTTCCGCATCTGGTCCGCTGAGCGGACCTGATGGGGAACTTTAGAAGGGGCGGGTCTATACATTTTAAAAATACTGAGAGGGAGTTCCCCATCAGGTCCGCTCAGGCACAACCAATGAAGGACAGCGCTGGACATCGGGATCGCCGCGGGACACTGGATTTCACCGCTGGAATGTTTTTTTTTTTTTTTTTTTTTAAATAAAGGACTTTTTCAAGGTGTTTGTGTGTTTTTTTAAACATTTTTTTACGCTTTCTTCGTGAAATGGTAGGGGTACAATGTACCCCTTACCAATTCACATAGGGGGGGGGCCGGGATCTGGGGGTCCTCTTTGTTAAAGGGGTCTTCCAGATTCCGATAAGCCCCCCGCCCGCAGACCCCCACAACCACCGGGCAAGGGTTGTGGGGATGAGGCCCTTGTCCCCATCAACATGGGGACATCCTCCCCATGTTGAGGGCATGTGGCTTGGTACGGTTCAGGAGGGAGGGGGGGCCGCTCTCTCGTCCCCCCCTTTTCCCCTGCGGCCGGCCAGGTTGCGTGCTCGGATAAGGGGTCTGGTATGGATTTTTAGGGGGACTCCACGCCATTTTTTTTTAAATTTGGGGTGGAGTTCCCCTTAAAATCCATGCCAGATCTGAAGGGCCTGGAATGGATATTTGGGGGAACCCCACGTCAATTTTTTTTTAAATTTGCGGCGGGGTTCCCCTTAATATCCATTCCAGACCTGAAGGGCCTGGTAATTGAATTCTGGGGAACCCCCACGCTTTTTTTTTTTTTTTTTTTATATCAATGACTTTTGTATGTATTGCCGGGAGCCGACAATTCATTAATAGCCGCGAGTCAGTTTTAAATGCATTTTTTTCTTTCAAAAATGACATTTTTTGCAGGGACAGTTCTAAGCACGGGAAACATGCGCCACTTCACATGCATATCATACACACCCCCCAGGTACGAAATTTAAAGGAATATTTCACTTTTATTTTTTCATTTTAAGCATTATTAAAATCACTGCTCCCGAAAAAACGGCCGTTTTTAAAACTTCTTTTTGCATTGATACATGTCCCCTGGGGCAGGACCCGGGTCCCCAAACACTTTTTAGGACAATAACTTGCATATTAGCCTTTATAATTAACACTTTAGATTTCGAACGTTCGAGTTCATTGTATTTAATAGGGTTCTAAAGTTTACACAAACATTTTGTCTGTTCGCAGGTTCTGGTGCGAACCGAACAGGGGGGTGTTCGGCTCATCCCTGATCCTGGCCTATCCCAGAGGCATGCTCTGATGGCATGCTGGAAACTGCATATATTCTGGGAGCACACAGCTTGGGAACTTGTCTCAGAGTAGAGAAGTCCAGCCTGTGGGGCACGCTGCCCTCCCGGGCAGAAGCTGCTGCTGGCGGAGGCCTCAGGTGGGTGACCTGAGGGGAGAAATGCTAAGACCCAGGTGCTAAGGAGAAGCTGACTGAGGGGAGCTGTTTGCCAAAGATCTCTCTGGTATGACCGGAAGGTGTTACTTGTGTAGCCCTGTTATAGGGGGGTGTCATATGAAGTTGCCCTCTCCACACAAGCTATGATGCTAACCTGCAGGTAACCAAAGGAGCCAGAGCCTTCACTAAAGGAAGAGTGGACTATGAATATATAATTGCCAGTGCCTCCACCTAGAACAAGGCCCCAGCGTATGTAGAGATGATCCCTTTCTAGGAAAATAACTAGTAACTCACCCAAAATAACTGACAGCAGTAGTATTAATACACCCAGCATAGAGTTTCTAAAAATAAAAGATATGCAAACATACCAGCAGGTGATTAGTGTAACTTTATATATGATAAAGTGATGGCATTACATACAACCAAAGCAATAACAAGAAGAATGTACATATGTCTGAGAAGAACAGTGTATATACAGTGCCTTGCGAAAGTATTCGGCCCCCTTGAACTTTTCATCCTTTTGCCACATTTCAGGCTTCAAACATAAAGATATAAAATTTAAATTTTTTGTGAAGAATCACCAACAAGTGGGACACAATTGTGAAGTGGAACGAAATCTATTGTTTTTTTGAAACTTTTTTAACTAAGAAAAAAATGAAAAGTGGGGCATGCAAAATTATTCGGCCCCCTTGCGTTAATACTTTGTAGAGCCACCTTTTGCTGCGATTACAGCTGCAAGTCGCTTGGGGTATGTTTCTATCAGTTTTGCACATCGAGAGACTGAAATTCTTGCCCATTCTTCCTTGCAAAACAGCTCGAGCTCAGTGAGGTTGGATGGAGAGCGTTTGAACAGCAGTTTTCAGCTCTTTCCACAGATTCTCGATTGGATTCAGGTCTGGACTTTGACTTCGCCATTCTAACACCTGGATACGTTTATTTGTGAACCATTCCTTTGTAGATTTTGCTGTATGTTTGGGATCATTGTCTTGTTGGAAGATAAATCTCCGTCCCAGTCTCAGGTCTTTTGCAGACTCCAACAGGTTTTCATCCAGAATGGTCCTGTATTTGGCTGCATCCATCTTCCCCTCAATTTTAACCATCTTCCCTGTCCCTGCTGAAGAAAAGCAGGCCCAAACCATGATGCTGCCACCACCATATTTGACAGTGGGGATGGTGTGTTGAGGGTGATGAGCTGTGTTGCTTTTACGCCAAACATATCGTTTTGCATTGTGGCCAAAAAGTTTGATTTTGGTTTCATCGGACCAGAGCACCTTCTTCCACATGTTTGGTGTGTCTCCCAGGTGGCTTGTGGCAAACTTTAGACGAGACTTTTTATGGATATCTTTGAGAAATGGCTTTCTTCTTGCCACTCTTACATAAAGGCCAGATTTGTGCAGTGTACGACTGATTGTTGTCCTGTGGACAGACTCTCCCACCTCAGCTGTAGTTCTCTGCAGTTCATCCAGAGTGATCATGGGCCTCTTGGCTGCATCTCTGATCAGTCTTCTCCTTGTCTGAGCTGAAAGTTTAGAGGGACAGCCAGGTCTTGGTAGATTTGCAGTGAAATGATACTCCTTCCATTTCAAAATGATCGCTTGCACAGTGCTCCTTGGGATGTTTAAAGCTTGGGAAATCTTTTTGTATCCAAATCCGGCTTTAAACTTCTCCACAACAGTATTACGGACCTGCCTGGTGTGTTCCTTGGTCTTCATGATGCTCTCTGCGCTTTCAACAGAACCCTGAGACTATCACAGAGCAGGTGCATTTATACAGAGACTTGATTACACACAGGTGGATTCTATTTATCACCATCAGTCATTTAGGACAACATTGGATCATTAAGAGATCCTCGCTGAACTTCTGGAGTGAGTTTGCTGCACTGAAAGTAAAGGGGCCGAATAATTTTGCACGCACCACTTTTCAGTTTTTTATTTTCTAAAAAAGTTTAAAATATCCAATAGATTTCGTTCCACTTCACAATTGTGTCCCACTTATTGGTGATTCTTCACAAAAAATTAAAATTTTATATCTTTATGTTTGAAGCCTGAAATGTGGCAAAATGATGAAAAGTTCAAGGGGGCCGAATACTTTCGCAAGGCACTGTATGTATCTATATATTCGGATATATAACTAAAGACCTTTAACACCAATACCTCCAATTAGGCCCTGTGGCACAGTTCGGTTGCAGGGGCCCCTGAGCTGGCATACAAGGCATAACACAATCCGGCTTGAGAGGACGAACGCTGATGCATCTGTGGAGTGGTGACTTCCTGGGGACGCTTGTACAGTCGAACACACCGATGGTGAAAAAGTCTGAAACACGCCACCTGCAAGGCAAATCGGGCCTATCTAGCCCATCTCTTGATCCCTAACCAAACTGACTATAGGCTATCAATGCAACCGGGTCGCTACCTATCTAAGTGGCCATCGGAAGCATAGCCTGTCGCTACTCTGAGCTGTTTACCGTTCCCTAGGCTAATACTAGCTAGTAGACTTGTGCACAAATTTGTTTAGTTTCGGTTCGTTTCTTTTCGGTCCTGTTGATTCGTAATCGTTCGTAATTTTGCTAGATGGGATTTTTCGTGTTCGGACTAATTCGTATTTTCGCAAGCAACAATTTTCTTTGAATCGGAATGATTCGTATTAATGTAAGCCTTATTTTTCGTTGATTTTTAATTCGTACTTTCGGTAGAGTATATTGTTTTTTGTTGATTCTGGACACAACTCCTACTTTCGTAACTTTTTTTGGGTTCATTGTTTCGTAATTTTCCGTGTCTCTCTCACAACGATGCTGCCTATTATGCCTAATGTGCTTCGAATGTACTTTTTCTAAATACATAGCGGTTATTTGTAACGATTCGAAATCTCGTATTTTACTTTTGTTTTTTAAATGCGGCTATAGCCTCTGCCCCTGTACACCATTTTGAGAGGGAGTTCAGCACGGTGAGGGAGAAGCGGAGAGCAGAGCAGAGTGTTATTGTGCTTCGAATGGATTCGTACATTCTGAACTTTTTTCATAACGAATTATGCCGAAGACATTCTGGCAATCGCTATTTGCGATATAATTTATTTCGGATTCGGTTTTATTCGTAATTACTTTGTTCGGAAATTCGAATGCTTCCGAATGTCCGAAAGTTGCTAAAGTCGGACGAATTTCGATTAGTTACGAAACAAATTGCACAAGCCTACTAGCTAGGAACCCCCCAGACCAAAAAGGGACACTGTTGCTGTGTCCAAAGTGACCCCCTATAATGAGGTGGCAGATATGCACTTCAATTCAAAACCAGTCACTTGATAGGTTATAATCAAATCATAATCAAAGCTATGCTCTCATACACTTGAGAGTAGCCCAAGTATATTGCAGTATGCAAATAGAAGGGATTGGAGCGTTGCTGACATACCAGGACCAGAGCAGGCAGACGAGCGAGGCGCTCGTAGGATATCCTGCATTCTCTTTCTTATTACACGTGAGTGTTATATTTATATTGTTTATCTTAATAAAACCTTCCGGTACGGGATTACGCGATGTCTGCCCTGTCTTTTTTTTATTATATTGAGCACTATGTCCATCTGAGATCCCCTGCTGCACTGAGACCTACACAGAGCCACATACAATCAGAGGGACGACGAGTTCAGTGCTCATGGAGACGTTCCCACATTGTTCCCTTGAAAAGTGAGTGCATTTCTGGCGTGTGTTTGTGTCCCGGGACAGCAGTGGAGCTACACTATGATTATTTTTCTCTGGCTTTATATATGACGCCTGAGAGGATTGCAACAACAGGAAGGAGACCGGCACTGCCAAAACTACTGTCTACCAGTTCTCAACACCTTGTGACCTGTCTATGCTAAGCTTAATTCGCAACAAGGTAAGCTGCTTACAGGCACAGAGGTGGAGCACTGAAGAGAAAACAAGTTTGAAGCTCTGCACTGACGTGTGTTCTATTTATTGTTTCACTCTGGTGATGGGAATCACTCTATATGTACTTTTGGATTGCATGGTTTAAGTGGACTTATTTGGACTTTTTTATTAACATTTTTCCTGTAACTGTATATATTTTATATACCTGTTAGTACACTATTTTTTGGATCGATCACGATTGGATAGGTTGGATGAATGTGGTTAGGTGATCACGTCCACCCATGTAAAGTTCTGATTTTTATTTGTCAATTTATTTTCTATTAAGGTCACATTATTATTTAGGTCTAGTGTGTTATCAGTCACACTTTCCCCAGCTTTCTTATTCTCCTTTTGTTTAACACAGCGATAACACCACCACCGTTTTACATTGTCTTAAGTTTCCCCGAATTTGATTCACAGGTGTTTGGCAGCAGTGCTCCCCCCCCTCCCCCGGTATATTGGCTCACTTATTCATTACACGTTAGGGCAGCACGGGAGTTCCCCCCATTTTTTATGCAAATAGTTTCAGTGAATCAGAGAAGCCTATAACAGATGCAGTATCTCTGATTCCCAAACAGCAGTGGCGGCTGGTGCTCAAAATTTTTGGGGGGGCGCAAACAAACTGAAAAAAAAAAAATCAATTGCCGCCACTGTGCCCATTAAACGCAGCCACTGTGCCCAAACGCCACCAGTTTGCCCCCTCAAATACAGCCAGTTTGTTTCCATATACAGCCAGTGTGCCCCCATATATACAGCCAGTGTGCCCCCATATATACAGCCAGTGTTCCCCCATATACAGCCAGTTTGTCCCCATATACAGCCAGTTTGTCCCCATATATATATATATAGCCAGTGTGCCCCCATATATATAGCCAGTGTGCCCCCATATATAGCCAGTGTGCCCCCATATATAGCCAGTGTGTCCCCATATATATAGCCAGTGTGCCCCCATATACAGCCAGTGTGTCCCCATATACAGCCAGTTCCCCCCAAATGCAGCCAGTTTGTCCCCCATATACAGCCAGTTCCCCCCAAATGCAGCCAGTTTGTCCCCCATATACAGCCAGTTCCCCCCAAATGCAGCCGGTTTGTCCCCCATATACAGCCAGCGTGTCCCCCATATACAGCCAGTTCCCCCCAAATGCAGCCAGCGTGTCCCCCATATTCAGCCAGTTTGTCCCCCATATTCAGCCAGTTTGTCCCCCATATTCAGCCAGTTCCCCCCATATTCAGCCAGTTTGTCCCCCAAATGCAGCCTGTCCCCCCCAACCCTGCACTTACCTTCCTCGGTCCGCGCCATCCTCGATGTGTTCTCCCGCCCTCGATGTCGCTTCAGCCAATCAGGTTACCGGTAACCAGATCCGGTGAACCTGATTGGCTGAAACCTCCACACAGTCTTCTTCCAGGAACGCACCCCCGTGCATACCTGGGAGGAGTTTTTGGAAGCCGAATACAGCGTGAGAGCTGTATTCGGAAAGCCTATCAGAGCCGCTGGCTCTGATAGGCACTTCCAAGTTACACCCACCGCCGGCCGCCGCTCTAATTCATATGGCCGGCGCTCACCAGGAGGCCGGCCATATGTATAGTAGGCAGCGCGGCAGCGGTGACAAGACACAGATTCATGCAATGCATGAATCTGTGTATTGTCTTTCAGTGGCGGTGCGGGAGCGAGAGGGGGCGGCGCTCCGGCGCCCTCTATGGACGCACCGCCACTGCCACACAGTGACAGTAATATAACAAATAGTGAGCTACACAGTGCAGTAACACTTGCCTAATATATTTTTTGTCCCTTTTCAGCCTGGAGGGATGGCTGGATAAAGCACACAATCAGCCTGCAAAACCTCCTGGCTTTGCACAGTCAGCATGAGGCTGGTCACTCTCTCCCTTCACTTCCTGTAAGCAAAGACATAATAGGATTTTTAAAACAGCTTACCTGTAAAATCCTTTTCTTGGGAGTACATCACAGGACACAGAGACTTAGATAATTACTTAGTGGGTTAGATAGTCACCATCAGGTGATTGAGCACTGGCAACCCTAATTACAAGGCGAGTTCCTCCCCTATATAACCCCTCCCATATGGAGAGCACCTCAGTTTTGTAGAAAAGCAATAAGTGTCCCAAAGTATAATCCCGAAGAGGGGCGGGAGTTCTGTGTCCCGTGATGTACTCCCAAGAAAAGGATTTTACAGGTAAGCTGTTTTAAAAATCCTATTTTCTTGTTCATATATCACAGGACACAGACTTAGATAATTACTTAGTGGGATGTCCCATAGCAATGCCCAAATTGAGGGGAGGGTGACACAGATCAGAAAACACAGACCACCATCGGACAAGAGGACCTACACTGCTGCCTGCAGTACATCCTCATGCCCTCTCACATCCACTTGGTAAAATCTAGTGAATGTATGGACCGGAGACCAAGTAGCAGCCTTGCAGATCTGAGCCATGAAGGCCTGGTGATGCACTGCCCATGAAGCACTAACTGCTCTAGTCGAGTGCACTTTAACCTGAAAAGGAAGAATCTTCTTTTCTAAACCATAGGCCTGAATAATGACTTGTTGAATTTAACTTGAAATTGTGGACTTTGACACTGCCTGGCTCTTCCTTGGGCCCTCTGACAGAATAAATAGATAATCAGTCTTTCGTATCTGAGCCGTTGCCTGCAGATAGATTTTTACCGCTCTTAAAACATCTAAAGAGTGTAACTTCTCTTCCTCTGCGGACTGCGGATCTGGAAAATGGACGGTAGGACTACATCTTGATTCAGATGGAATCCTGAAACCACTTTAGGTTAAAAAAGCTGGGTGAGGACGCAACACCACCCTGTCTTCATGAATAATGAAATATGGCTCTTTACATGAAAGAGCTGCCAATTCCAATACCCTCCTAAATGAGGATATGGCTACAAGAAAAAACAGTTTCTTTGTAAAAAGAACTAGTGAAGCATGGTGCAATGGTTCAAAAGGTTGTTTCTGTAAAACAGATAAAACCAAATTTAAGTCCCATGGGCACACGGGAGGCTTAACTGGCGGATTCAAGCGCAGTGATCCCTGGACAAAGGCCCGATTCAGGGAATGAGAGGCAAGCAGTTTTTGAAATACCGACAAGGCCGAGATCTGGCCCTTGATAGTGCTCAAGACCAGCTTAATTTCTATGCCTAAGTGAAAAAAGGCAAGAATCCTGCTAATGGCATACTTTCTAGGATGCCACCCCCTGGGTTCACACCAGGAAACATATGCCTTCCAGATTCTGTAGTAGATGAGCCTTGAGGCCAGATTTCTAGCGTTAACCAAAGTGGATAGGTGTCACGATAAGGCGTCGGGCTTGAAGACCAATTGCAATAGCAGTGGCAGGACAGGCATACAGGCAGTCACTTCTGGCAGATGACACAGGCTCACCTGAGGTGCGGAGTCTAAGTACTAGCTGGTTTTCCCCAGAGCTCCGGATGGTGGAGATGGATTTAGCTGCAAGCTAGTACCAGGTCGCGGTCCTCAAGTTTGCCCCACCAGTGTGTGAGCAAACCGGGGTCCAATAGCGGATAACAGACAAGGATGAAACAGTAGCGTTGGTCAGAAAACAAGCCAAGGGATCAATCACGAGTGGCTGCAGGTTGGGATCAAGCAGTAGAGTAGTCAAAGAACAGGCAGAGGGTCAAACACGGATGGTTGCAGATTGGGATCAGGCAGTAGAGAAGTCCAGGAACAAGCCAAGGGTCAATCACGAGTGGTTGTAGGTACAGATGGCAGCAGGAAAGACAGCAGCAAGGCACTGGCAGGGAAGGCACAATAACCTGGCAAAGAGGAAGTGCTGAGACAAGGCTTTTATAGGAAGTTCATGGGAGGAGCAAGGAGTTCAAGGTTCAACAGTAATCTAGACTCAAGGCAGGGTTGTCCATTGGATCAGGTTTGTCCAGCAGATCAGGCAGGGAGCTGTCCAGCATCCCAGATCCCAGATTGCCTGGGCCAAGCTGGGGCTACCAGAATTACTGGATTTCCTTCTCTATTGACTCTCGGGAGGAATCGTGGGAGAAGCGGGACTGGAGGGAATGCATAAATCAGAGAATACTGATCCCATGGAATTGTTAAGGCATCCGACCCTTGTGCCAGCGTATCTCTTGTCCTTGACACAAAGTTGTCCAGCTTTGTGTTGAACCTGGAGGCCAACAGGTCTACATCTGGGGTACCCCTTTCCCGACATGTGGCCTGAATAATGTTGGGGTGTAGGGACTTAAACAACAAGGAGAGAGGTGCCTCTGAGGCCGCGTACACACGACCGGCAAAAAACAAGAAGAAAACTGCCGGGAGAGCTTTCTTGCCGAGAAAACCGGCTGTGTGTACGCGGGTTTCAGTTTTCTCGTCAAGAAAACTGCCCAGATTCCCCGACGAGAAAAAAGACGACCGGTCTTTTTTCTCGTTGAGAATCTCGTCGACCTGTTTCTCGACGAGAAACCCGAGCGTGTGTACACTTACCTGTCGCTGTGGAAACCCGCGCATGCTCGAAATTACTTTGACGCATGCGCGGTAGCTTCCTAGGCATAGGGTGTAGCAAGATGGCGGCGAAGGCATCGAATGTGACGAGCGCACGCTCCTCGTAGTCGATGACGTCAACCCGTGCGCGCCATTCAAAAGAACGGCGTTCTTTTGAATCGTACGTGTGTACACTCTGCCGGGACAAGTTTCTTGTCAAGATTCTCGTCAGAAAAAACAACGTTTTTTTTTTCCTGACGAGAATCTCGGCCGTGTGTACGAGGCTTCAGAGTAGACATTTGAAAACACACTTTAATCAGCATACAGTGGGTACGGAAAGTATTCAGATGCCCTTACATTTTTCACTCTTTGTTATATTTCAGCCATTTTCTAAAATCATTTAAGTTCATTTTTTTTCCTCATTAATGTACACACGGCATCCCATATTGACAGAAAAACACAGAATTGTTGACATTTTTGCAGATTTATTAAAAAAGAAAAAAAGAAATATGACATGGTCTTAAGTATTCAGACCCTTTGCTCGGTATTTAGTAGAAGCACCCTTTTGATCTAATACAGCCATGAGTCTTTTTGGGAAAGATGCAACAAGTTTTTCACACCTGGATTTGGGTATCCTCTGCCATTCCTCCTTGCAGATCCTCTCCAGTTCTGTCAGGTTGGATGGTAAACGTTGGTGGACAGCTATTTTTAGGTCTATCCAGAGATTCTCAATTGGGTTTAAGTCAGGGCTCTGGCTGGGCCATTCAAGAACAGTCACGGAGTTGTTGTGAAGCCACTCCTTGGTTATTTTAGCTCTAGGAAGGGTTCTGGTCGTCCCAAACGTCTTCCATTTAAGGATTATGGAGGCCACTGTGCTCTTAGAAACCTTAAGTGAGGCAGAAATATTTTTGTAACCTTGGCCACATCTGTGCCTTGCCACAATTCTGTCTCTGAGCTCTTCAGGCAGTTCCTTTGACCACATGATTCTCATTTGCTCTGAC
Source organism: Rana muscosa (assembly GCA_029206835.1). Lineage (NCBI taxonomy): Eukaryota > Metazoa > Chordata > Amphibia > Anura > Ranidae > Rana > Rana muscosa. The sequence goes on along the minus strand of CM055128.1, from coordinate 90,323,219 downwards.
ATGCACTGTGAGCTGTAAAGTCTTATATAGACAGGTGTGTGGCTTTACTAATCAAGTCCAATCAGTTTAATCAAACACAGCTGGACTCAAATGAAGGTGTAGAACCATCTCAAGGATGATCAGAAGATAAGGACAGCACCTCAGTTAAATATATGAGTGTCACAGCAAAGGGTCTGAATACTTAGGACCATGTGATATTTCAGTTTTTCTTTTTAAATAAATCTGCAAAAATGTCAACAATTCTGTGTTTTTCTGTCAATATGGGGTGCTGTGTGTACATTAATGAGGAAAAAAACGAACATAAATGATTTTAGCAAATGGCTGCAATATAACAAAGAGTGAATACTTTCCGTACCCACTGTATGATATATGCACTCACATTTTGATGTAATAAAATGAGCACGTCAATTCCAATAGAGTCAGGGTGGCCACTTCTACAACCTGCTTCCTGTATCCATGTAGCTCCGGCGCTCGCTGGGCTGGTATTACTCCATGCAGATGGATGCCGGCGTCTGGAGGAACTCGGCGTCAGAACGAGGCTTGGGAAGCAAAGCAGGGATGGCAGCAGGGAGATGGCGTCACTTATAGTGGACGCATTTCCTGAGCAGGCCCGCTGCGATCGTGAGGCAGGCCATGCTCCTTTTTCAACAGACTTGTTGGAATGAGCAGCATAGGCTGAATAATATAAGAGAGGAAGGGGGATGGGCTCAAAAGGGGAGGGGAGAAAGTTAAACAGGGGCAGACCATGCTAATGGCCAGCTGCTGGCGGTTTAGAAAATCCGCCTGACAATTTCCTACCCCTGGAATGAAGACCACAGACAGACAGGGAACATGCCTTTCTGCCCAAGAAAAAATCAGATTCACCTCTTTTTGGGCATCCAGACTCCTGGTGCCCCCTTGGTGATTGATATAAGCCACTGCTTTGGCATTGTCGGACTGTATCCGGACAGGACAACCCTGCAACCTGTAAGTCCAGACCCTGAGGGCAAGAAGAATTGCCCGAATCTCCAGAATGTTGATGGGCAAGAGTTCTTCGGCTCTGGACCATCTTCCCTAGGCAGAAGCTTCTTCCAGAACTGCCCCTCATCCTATAAGGCTGGCGTCTGTGGTTATGTTTTCCATGTAACCGGAATAAAGGATTTTCCCTTTAGCAGAATCTGGGGCAGCAACCACTAATTGAGGCTCTGGTGAACCCGCGGTGACAGGTCCATCGGAAGGTCCAAGGCTTGAACTCTTCTGTCCCAGGCAGACAGGATGCTGCTCTGCAAAGGCCTTGAGTGAAACTGGCCGTAAGGAACGGCCTCGAATGAGGCCACCATCTTTCTTAATAACCTCATGCATAGACGAATGGAAGGATTTTTCCTTGCTTTGATGACTCGGACCAAATCCTTTATGGCTTTGGCCTTTGACCTGGGTAAGAATACCCTGCTTTGGATAGTGTCTATGACCATGCCCAAATACTCCAGCCTTTTTTGGGGCTGTAAAGAGGATTTTTCTAGATTGAGGACCCAGCCTAGAGACTCTAAATACTCCACTGTGCTGCGCACATTGCGGTCTAGGCGTGCTACGGACTGATCTATGAGCAGCAGATCATCCAGATAAGCTGTCACTGCTATGCCCCGCGCCCTTAGCTTTGCCAGGGGAGGGGCTAGTACCTTGGTGAACACTCGAGGTGCAGTAGCCAGACCGAAAGGTAGGGCCATGAACTGAAAGTGGTACGGATCCACCGCAAACCTTAGAAATTTTTGGTGAGCGGGGAATATTGGCACATGTAGATATGCATCTCTGATGTCTATTGATGCCAGGAATTCTCCTCCCTGAAGGGTGGAGACCACTGAACGGACAGACTCCATGCGGAAAGAGCGAATGTTCAGAAACGGATTCAGGTCTTTCAGATCTAGAATAGGTCTGACATCCCTGGGGCTACCTCCTATGATTACCCCTTGGGCCAACAGGCATTCAGAAAACGGGATGGCGGAAGTTCCTGGAACTCCAGCTTGTAGCCTAGAGATACCGTGGAGATGACCCATTTGTCCTGAACCTCTTCCCGCCAGGCGTTTGCAAACCGCAGCAGCCTCCCCCCCACTCGGCCGAGTGGGGGTGTCCCTTCATAGGGAAGTTTTGGGGTTCTGCTTAGCAGACCTTGAACCCCAAGATCTTTTCTGCCCTTGGGCTTGGCCCTGGGCCTTTCCCCTAGTAATGGACTGGGGAGGCCGTCGCCACTGCCTGGAAGTTGAAGCTCCAGGGACTAGGGAAAGGGAAAGTTTAAATGAGGGACGTTTACTCTTCTTTTTAACCAGTAACAACGTGGATTTGCCTCCGGTAATCTTTTGGATATACTGTATTTGTCCAAATCATCCCCAAACAGGCGTTCCCCATGAAATGGGAACGCCGCCAAGTATCTCTTGCAAGAAACCTCGGCTTCCCAATGCTTTAGCCAAAGGGACCTGCGCATGTGTACCAGCAGGAGGTTTAGGCGGGATGCTTGCTAAACAGAGTCCATAATCGCATCAACCGCAAAACACAGGGCCTTAGGAAGGTCTGCATAAACCTCAACTTCCTCTGCAGAGAGGAGGTTAACCACCTGTTTAATTTGTTCCTTGAGGAACTGGCAGATGCCAATTGCTGCAACTGCAGGTTGGACCACAGCACCAGCCATAGAGAAGGAGGCTTTAAGCAAAGATTCCAGCTTTTTATCAGTTGGATTTTTGAAGCCCTGATCATTGTCCACGGGACAGGTCAGGCTTTTATTCGCACAAGAAATAGCCGCGTCTATAGCTGGCACCCCCCATTTCTTGGTGAATCCTTCCTCCACTGGATAAAGGATGAAAAACCTTTTAGGAGGAGAAAACGGTTTATCTGGGGGAACCCAGTCGTCATACATCAATTTCTCCAACAAGGGATGAATTGGGAAGGTATATGCAGCCTGTGGGGATTTCTGGGATCCCAAGGAGGAAACAGAGGACATGGCAGCCTCAGCAGAGGGCAATTTGTATGTGGTACGCACCATCTCTGTATAATATTGCACCTGCATCTTAAGCACCTGAGAGGTAGAAGAGATCTTCTCCTCATCCTCTGAATCCTCAGACTGCTCCTGATTCCCATCTTCAGATAGGGATATCTCATCATCAGAGTGCTCATCTGATAAGGAACCCAGAGCAGAGGAAGGGGATCTACCCCATTTCTGCCACTTTTTAAGGAGGTTGCGATTTAATGTAGAAATCCTTCCTTCCAAGCCATCCAAATCAGCTTTCATAGTATCTTCAGTTACATATACAGGAGTTGCAACATTAGGTGAGGCTGCAAAGCCTGACAGGGGTACAGACTCATCCTGTGAGGCTGCTACCAGTCTGTCAGGGGGATGGTAATCTGCAGGCATGTCCAGAACCCCTAGCTCTAGGCGGGGATTTCTTAGTGCCTCTTTTACCTGCCCCTGAAAGCCTCTTACTGGGAGACATAGCCCTAAGCTGTGCTCTTAGTCTTACAATACATATATATATTAGCTCACTGCACAACCTGATGCCGAATAGGTTGTCTTAGGTATGCCTGGATTCGATCCACTGAGATGCTTACAGCCCACAGCTCTGTGTCCCACCACTTTACAGAAGGCTCTAGCATGCTGGGCTTTTAAATCATGCCGCCTTTGGCGCCTGCACATGCAACCACGCCTCCCCCTTCCTTCCCTGTCACCTGTACAGTCAAAAGCGTGCACGCGCGGACTGTCATGGTGGCGGCCAGGGGTGAGAGGGGAGAATAGAAGACCGCTGGTGGACTTCGTGAGACCCCCTAGACTGCATGGGATCCCCACTCTTATGCCCTATACACACGGTTGGGATCTCCGACGGGATAAAGTCAGTCGGAAATCCCGACGGGAAAAAAGAGAACCAGCTCTCTATTTTTGGCTGTTTTCCTGTTTTCCAAGTCCGATGGAGCATACACACTATTGGGGATTCCCGACCAAAAGCTCTTATCTGACTTTTTCCGTCAGGAAAACCGATCGTGTGTATGGGGCATTATAGTTATTGTGGCAGAGCCTGCAGCGGAGGAGGTGAGCGGTTTTTATCAGACCAACTTCACTGAGCGTGTCCCTGGACGGCATGTAAGTATACACGAGGTATGTTACTTACTCCCTCTGGTGGCGGAAACCAGGTAAGACATGCAACTACTCACAGAAGATAATATTCAAAAAATGATCTTCACTTACCTTATCCCCACCGCAGGAAAACTGCTGAGAACAACAGATCCAGGCTTCACCCATCACGGCGGGTAATGTTGTGCCAACCTTCAGGGTTCTGGGTTCCTACTTACAGGATCCTCTTCCCTGGACCTGTAGAAGTCTCTGCCAGAAACTTTTCATGCCACTGTTAAAATAGTACACCAAAGCCTGGATCCCAGAGCCCAGACTTCCGAAGAGAGACATTACAGGCAAAACCTTGTTTTTTCTTTCCACGAGGCCCAAGTACCATCCATATTAGGTGTTTAGTATTGGTCCGAGGTATGGATCCGGTTGTATAGCTCTTAGTAGGCTTGTGCAATTCGTTTTGTAACAAATCGAAATTCGTCCGAATTTAGCAACTTTCGGACGTTCGGAAGCATTCGAATTTCCGAACAAAGCAATTACGAATAAAACCGAATCCGAAATAAATTATATCGCAAATAGCGAATGCCCCGAATGTCTTCGGCATAATTCGTTTGGAAAAAAGTTACGAATGTACGAATCCATTAGAAGCACAATAATGACGCGTACACACGACCGCTTTTAATGTCATTGAAAAAAACAGCGTTTTTTTTTACGTGATTCTTCTCAAGCCTGCCTTGCCTACACACTATCGTGAAAAAAAATGCTCGAGCAAAGCGCGGTGACGTACAACACGTACGACGGCACTATATATGTGTCCAGAATCAACGAAAAACAATGTACTCTACCGAAAGTACGAATTATAAATCAACTAAAAATAAGGCTTACATTAATACGAATCATTCCGATTCAACGAAAAATGACGCTTGCGAAAATACGAATTAGTCCGAACACGAAAAATCCCGTCTAGCAAAATTACGAACGATTACGAATCAACAGGACCGAAAAGAAACAAACCGAAACTAAACAAATTTTTCCGTTGTGCACAAGAAACAAACCGAAACTAAGTCGTGCACAAGTCTAGCTCTTAGGCCTTCCGCAGAGACCATCAAACAGAGCTCTCTTCTTAGCACATGTTCAACGTGACCAACCACCTTAGACACTGGCTAAAAAACTGAGGTGCTCTCCATATGGGAGGGGTTATATAGGGGAGGAACTCGCCTTGTAATTAGGGTTGCCAGTGTCAAATAACCTGATGATGACTATCTAACCCACTAAGTAATTATCTAAGTCTCTGTGTCCCGTGATGTATGAACAAGAAATATAGTCTTAAGTGGTTTCCTGGCCTTTTAAGCAAAGGCAGGAAATAACGTCTTAACAGGAAGAATACTTTTATAATAAGGACTCTTTGATAGGAACCAGGCATGAATGTAAACAACCTCTCAGGCAGTGTACAAAAGAACACTTCCATACACTTGGAAGGAGGCTACTGTCCTTGGGCCTTGTGAGTACAGACACTAAAAGAACTTGGGAACTTGTGCTTTAGCTACCCCTTTGGTGTCTTACAGTCAGCTGTGGGTCTGTTAAATAGGCACACCGACTGGTGTCCTGAAGAGCACTGTCCAGATAATCTCTTATTTAACTTGTTGGAGCCCAGGCCATAGACAAATGACGGCAACAAGGTGGCTCTAGAAATCCGGGAGGCCGTCAATAGACGGCCTCAGCTCCTTCGGCCACTGGGGGGTGCGCCACTGAGATGCCGATGTGCGTGCCTGGCGGCCGTGATGTCCGCCAGGTACCTGCGATTGGCCGTTACACAGCCAAGGATGTGGATCTGTGTGTGTAAACACACAGATCCATGTCCTGTCAGGGAGAGGAGACTGATGCTGTGTCCCTTGTACATAGGGACACAGATCGGTCACCTCCCCCAGTCAGTCCCCTCCCCCACAGTAACGATCACTCCTAGGGAACACATTTAACCCCTTCCTCGCCCCCTAGTGTTAACCCCTTCCCTGCCAGTCACATGTATACAGTAATCAGTGCATATTTATAGCACTAATCGCTGTATAAATGTGAATGGTCCCAAAAATGTGTCAAAAGTGTCCGATCTGTCCGCCATAATGTCGCAGTCCCAATAAAAATCGCAGATCGCCGACATTACTAGTAAAAAGAAAATAATAAAAAAAATGTCCTAATTCTATCCCCTATTTTGTAGACGCTATAACTTTTGCACAAACCAATCAATATACGCTTATTGCGATTTTTTTTTTTACCAAAAATATGTAGAAGAATACATATCGGCCTAAACTGAGAATTTTTTTTTTTAAATTGGGATATTTATTATAGCAAAAAGTAAAAAATATTGTGTTTTTTTTTTCAAAATTGTCACACACTGTTGCTGGTATGTTGGCCCATTCCTCCATGCAGATCTCCTCTAGAGCAGTGATGTTTTGGGGCTGTCGCTGGGCAACACGGACTTTCAACTCCCTCCAAAGGTTTTCTATGGGGTTGAGATCTGAAGACTGGCTAGGCCACTCCAGGACCTTGAAATGCTTCTTACGAAGTAACTCCTTCGTTGCCCGGGCGGTGTGTTTGGGATCATTATCATGCTGAAAGACCCAGCCACGTTTCATCTTCAATGCCCTTGCTGATGGGAGGAGGTTTGCACCCAAAATATCCCGATACACTGCCCCATTCATTCTTTCATGTTCATGTCCCTTTAAAGAGAAACAGCCCCAAAGCATGATGTTGCCACCTCCATGCTTCACAGTAGGTATGGTGTTCTTTGGTTGCAACTCAGCATTCTCTCTCCTCCAAACACGACGAGTTGTGTTTCTACCAAACAGTTCTACTTTGGTTTCATCTGACCATATGACATTCTCCCAATCCTCTTCTGGATCATTCAAATGCTCTCTAGCAAATCTCAGACAGGCCCGGACATGTACTGGCTTAAGCAGGGGGACACGTCTGGCACTGTAGGATCTGAGTCCCTGGCGACGTAGTGTGTTACTGATGGTAGCCTTTGTTACGTTGGTCCCAGCTCTCTGCAGGTCATTCACTAGGTATCCCCGTGTGGTTCTTTTATTTTTGGTCACCGTTCTTGTGATCATTTTGACCCCATGGGCTGAGATCTTGTGTGGAGCCCCAGATCGAGGGAGATTATCAGTGGTCTTGTATGTCTCCCATTTTCTAATTATTGCTCCCACAGTTGATTTCTTCACACCAAGCTGCTTGCCTATTGCAGATTCAGTCTTCCCAGCCTGGTGCAGGTCTACAATTTTGTTTCTGGTGTCCTTCGACAGCTCTTTGGTCTTCACCATAGTGGAGTTTGGAGTGTGACTGTTTGAGGTTGTGGACAGGTGTCTTTTATACTGATAACAAGTTCAAACAGGTGCCATTAATACAGGTAATGAGTGGAGGACAGATGAGCCTCTTAAAGAAGAAGATACAAGTCCTTGAGAGACAGAAATCATGCTTGTTTGTAGGTGACCAAATACTTATTTTCCACCATAATTTGCAAAAAAATTATTTCCAAATCAGACAATGTGATTGTCTGGATTTGTTTCCACATTTTGTCTCTCATAGTTGAGGTATACCTATGATGACAATTACAGGCCTCTCTCATCTTTTTAAGTGGGAGAACTTGTACAATTGGTGGCTGACTAAATACTTTTTTGCCCCACTGTATGTGTATGGTTAAGGACTTAATTTGAGTTTTGAATGTCATCTAACAGTTCACAATCTACTAGAAGTATCTGAATATAGAAAACTGAACTGACAGACCTGCAAGCCCAATTATTCTATTAATCTTCACCAAGAGCAGACACCTCTGGCTGTGCACAGGAAATTTTAGGACAAGTGCCTCTTTAATAGCTCTTCTACTTTTTGTCTCCTGTTAAAGAACGAGAACTGTGATGCAAATAATAATTCTCAAGTTTTTTGCAGTGTTTTTTCAACACATTGGGATCCTTTTTTACCACCCCTATGGGAAATTCATATTAAAAATCTATTGTGAGAAAAAAACAACACCCAACACTGATATAAAGAATAGCAGGCACAGTCTACAGGGCTTCCTATAATTTTCTTTCCTTATTGTGTTAGCACGGAAAAGCAATTATCTTCAAGTAGCATGTTGCTGCTCCACATATCCTTAACAATTCTTTTGATTACCAAACATACACAGACTTATTCTTAAAAGAATAATTACAGTCAATAGTACAAAAATACTTGTATATCATAATGTAGAATTAAGGCATATCTTCCACTTTCTACATAGCAGCACATTTGTCATATATCCTAATGCCGTGTACACACGATCGGTTTTACCGATGAAAACAGTCCGATGGACTTTCTCATCGGACAAACCGATCGTGTATGGGCCCCATCGGTCTTTTTTTCCATCGGTGAGAATAAATAGAACATGTTTTAAATTTATCCGATGGGGAAAAAAAACGATAGCAAATTCCGATCGTCTGTGTGGAACTCCATCGGACAAAAAACCCATGCATGCTCAGAATCAAGTCGACGCATGCTCAGAAGCATTGAATTTAATTTTCTAGGCTTGTCGGAGTGTTTTACGTCACAGCGTTTGGAACGGTCGGATTTTTGACTGATGGTGTGTAGGCAAGACTGATGGAAGTCAGCTTAATCGGATTTCCGATGGAAAAATCCATCGAATTAGAATTCATAGGAAATCCGATCGTGTGTACAGGGCTTTACAGTTGCAGGAGGTATATTTAAAAATGAGTGTTTGAATTTGGATGCATTTGCCCTCCATTTTTTGACAGGTTATATATACTGTATTTTTTTTATAGCAGTTGCCATTTAGCCCTGGTTCATATTGATGCAATTTATAATGCGATTTGACATGTCAAATCGCATGCCAAGTCGGCGGCAATTGCCGGCAATGGCACCTTCCGAATCTGTGCGACGCCGCATTTGCGACGCCGCACCGATTCCCAAAAGTATTTTCTGTCCTACTTTTGGCGATTTCGGGGTGCGATTTCCATTGACATCTGTGCAGCAACCCGCACAGATGTCTCTGAAATTGCCCCCCGAAGTCGGGACTGACATGCGGGAATGAAATCATGCGAGTTTAGCTGAAATCGCACAATTTCATTCCCGCTGTCAGTTGTGTGAACCTGGGCTGCCAACGTCCATGGACAGCAAAGTAGCAATGGCTCCATTATGACTACAGCAAGCATTCATGCCTACTTTATCTCCTCTAGAAGAGTAGGAAAATCCAGATCCAGATGAATTTTGCTCAATCAGGTAAATATGTGGGAAAATCCAGACAGTACTGAATGGTATAACTGGAGTTTTGTTTTGTATTTGGAAGGAATTTTCCTCCAACAAGGAAGGGACAGACTGGAGTTCTGCAGAGGTAGTGAGAGTAAGGTCTCATGCCCACGGACATTTTTACAGCCGCGTTTTTGAGCGTTTTTTTCAGCTTAAAAATGCCTGTCCATGTTAGTCTATAGCTTCATGCCCACCTAGGCGTTTTTGAGCTGCAAATAGCATAGCCGTTTTTAAGCTGTAAAAAAAAAACAGGACCAGTGCGTTCCTCGGCGTCGGCGTTAGGCATAAAAAAACGTGAAGCGTTAAACGCTCAAAAACGTGCAAAAACGCAGCGATTGCGTTTTTGAGCTCCGATTTTTATATATTTTTTTTTTTTTTCAAAAAAAATACGGTCAAAAAATGTATACAATAACATGGACAGGCGTTTTTAAGCTGTAAAAAACGCGGCTGTAAAAACGTCCGTGGGCATGAGGCCTAAGAAGAAATATTTTCCAAGGCATTGAGATTAAGGGGGGCTTGCCACATGAGCCAGATTTGTGTTCCTCTTTCCTAGGGGAACATGAGACAGTCAACTCTTATGCCCCGTACACACGGTATGACTTTTTACCGGTCAAAATCACATCGGAATTCCGACGGAATTCCATCAGAGTAAAAGATAACATGTTTTCTATCTAAACTCCGACGGAATTCCTCAGGAATTTCCGATGAAAAAACTCAGATGGGGGCATACACATGGTCGGAATATCCGATGGAAAAAGTCCGTCTGACTTTTTCCTTTGGAAATTCCGATCGTGTGTATGGGGCATTAGGGGTATATTTTAAAGCGGCAAATGTAACATTCACCAGACATTCACTGCAGGTTTATTTTCCTGATAAATGTGTTTTGAAATGCAGTTTTTTTTTTTTTTTTTTTTTTTTTTTTTTTTTAGCACTCACTATTAAGCAGGAAAAAACAGCCTTTTTGATCTAATTAACAGATAATCAATTGAATTATTATTTTATTTTTTTCACTTCGGGTCAGCACAAGCATTTGGGGACCCCCCATATGGGCGGGTTTCTTCTCTTTTTTTTTTTTCTTTCCTATCTATATTTTCCTTTTTTAGGCACTTATCACTAGGCAGGTAAATCCAGCCCTTTTGATGTAATCAACACATAATAGATTAATCCAAAATTTCCACTCTTGGTTGGCACAAATAGTTGTTTTTTTTTTTTGTTTTTTTTTTTGTTGTTGTTCTGGTCTCTCTCTCTCCCTCTCTCTTCCTCCTCCCCCCTCCCCCGATCCCTTGATACCCCTACCCTCTCTTCCTTCTTATCTAATTCAGTGTTTCTCAACTCCAGTCCTCAAGGCGCCCCAACAGGTCATGTTTTCAGGATTTCCCTCAGATGAAACTGCTGTGGTAATTACTAAGGCAGTGAAACAGATCAAATCACCTGCGCAAAATAATGGAAAACCTGAAAACATGACCTGTTGGGGCGCCTTGAGGACTGGAGTTGAGAAACACTGATCTAATTTATGAAGCCTCTAAAAAAGCAGATAAAGAACACAAGGGCTATATAACTGGACATATGCTATATAGATGAGCAGATCTCGTAGGATACTTACCAAGAATGTTATGAATGGGTTCTTATGCAGGGGCTAAACTGAGACAAAATAAGTTTCGTTTGTTTTTGTATGTAATTTTAATGTATCTGTATTGAAATGTAAGTAATGTTATGTTATGTTGGAAAAGATCAATAAAGAAAGATTTAAAAAAAAAATGAAATGCAGTAACTGATCCTCCAGTAGGAAAGGTTTGGTGAATGTCATGTAGAACCCTCCTAGTTAGGTGCTTAGCTGATAGGTAAATGTAGTTCTTTTTTAGGATCTTCTGTAATCAGGGGAGCAGTGACTGATTGTTTTGGACTAATCAGAATCACACAGGCTTGATTGCTTCTCCCTGCTTTCTGGAAAGCTCCAGAACATAGGAGTGGAGCAGGTCAAATGAGTAGCCTGAATATTAATGGAGTCTCAGCCAATCCCTGGCCCTCCTATGTCCCTTAGGTACTCTTGAGTCCTGATGACCAAATGTAGAACTGAAAGATATTGTAAAAATCTTCATTAAAAATGATATCTTTAATATGTTGAAGCAATGTTCTGTTTTGTTCAAGTATGTACATGATCTAGTGATAATGATATAATGTCAAGGGATGAGTGAATTGGGCAAAGTTAATTTCACAGAACGTTCCTCAAACGCAGCAAAATGTCCTCTAATCCCAAAAATAGCATCAAACCCCATTAAAGCCTATATGAGTTGAATCTTGTTCTTTTTTTCTGGCCTTTTCAAGGATAGTTTGCAAATGTGTGTTAAAAAAGTCCATGGGTGGCTGGGCACTGCCTTTGGGACATCTATCTATTACAAAATAAAAAACAAATGCCATTCAGGTGGGAACGGGAAGTTTTTTTGGCCATACCTCTCCTTTTGGTCACAGGAGAGCACTTAGTTCTCAACGCCTGTTACCCAGAATCATAGTTTTGTTCTTTGTAATAGAGGTCCTGCAGATCCCTTATTAGCTTTGTCGCCCTTCTCTGGACTCGCTCCATTTCCAGCACATCCTTTCTGAGGACTGGTGACCAGAATTGGATGGTATATGTAAGATGTGGCCGGACCAGAGTCTTGTAAAGTGGTAGAATTATGGTTTTATCCCTTAAGTAAATACTCTTTTTATTGCATGGTAATATCCTACTTTAATGAATGTCCTACTTGCTTTGCTTGCAGCAGCTGGGCATTGCATGCCATTGCAGAGCCTGTGATCTATTAGGTCTCCCAGATCTTTTTTCCATCTCGAAATTCCCCAATTGTTCTCCCCCTAGCGAGTAACTTGCATTCATGTATTTGGCCCCAAGTGCATTACTTTACATTTCTCAACATTAAATCTCATTTGCCATGTGGTTGCTCACCCCATTATTTTATTTAGGTTTTTTTGTAAGGCTTCTTTCTATGTCCTGCTGTGAAGTTATTGTCCTACTTTGTTTCATTAGCAAACCCTGAGATTTAACTACCGTATTTATACCATAATGTCATTTATGAATATATTAAACAGAATTGGTCCCAAGACAGAGCCTTGGAGTACCCCACTTATCACTCTAGACCAGGGGTAGGCAACCTCGGCCCTCCAGCTGTGGTGAAACTACAAGTCCCATTAAACAATGCAAGACCCTGACAATCACAAGCATGACTCCTAGAGGCAGAGGCATGATGGGATTTGTAGTTTCACCACAGCTTATGTGCCGAGGTTGCCTACCCCTGCTCTAGACCATTCTGAGTACACACTACTTATCACCACCATTTGGTGGTTGGTGCCCCTGTAGCCAGTTTTTTTGTCCAGGTACATACCCTACAGCCTAATTCAACAGACCTCAATTTGTGAATTAAAGGGGTGTGCCAGCCGAAATGACACTTTTTAAATAAAAATACCCCTATAATACACAAGCTTAATGTATTCTAGTAAAGTTAGTCTGTAAACTGAGGTCTGTTTTGTTAGGTTATTACAGCATTTAGAACATTTATAAACTAGAAATAGGCTGTGGCCATCTTAAGTGTGGACATCTGAAGCCAGACTGCATGTCTTCCTGGATTTCAGACTTGCAAATCTCGCACATGCTCAGTGCTGCACAAGCAGTGTAATAAGTTTCAAGTCAGGTTTCCATAGCAACGGCAGTGTCAGCGGAAGTTGTCCTTATCTATGCAAACCTCTCCTCCCCTCCCCCCTCCAGGAACCAGTAAATATACTGCATGTAGAAGAAATATTATTCAAGAAATATATATATCTTTTGTTATATATTTATCTTGTTCTGTGTGTCTGCACATCCCATCCGCAGACTCTCTCACCTCTGCTCTGCACATCCCATCCGCAGACTATCTCTGCTCTGCACATCCCATCCGCAGACTATCTCACCTCTGCACATCCCATCCACAGACTATCTCACTTCTGCACATCCCATCCGCAGACTCTCTCACCTCTGCTCTGCACATCCCATCCGCAGACTATCTCTGCTCTGCACATCCCATCCACAGACTATCTCACTTCTGCACATCCCATCCACAGACTATCTCACTTCTGCACATCCCATCCGCAGACTATCTCACCTCTGCACATCCCATCCGCAGACTATCTCACCTCTGCACATCCCATCCGCAGACTATCTCACCTCTGCACATCCCATCCACAGACTATCTCACCTCTGCACATCCCATCCACAGACTATCTCACCTCTGCTCTGCACATCCCATCCGCAGACTATCTCTGCTCTGCACATCCCATCCGCAGACTATCTCTGCTCTGCACATCCCATCCGCAGACTATCTCACCTCTGCACATCCCATCCGCAGACTACCTCACCTCTGCACATCCCATCCGCAGACTATCTCACCTCTGCTCTACACATCCCATCCGTAGACTATCTCACCTCTGCACTACACATCCCATCCACAGACTATCTCACCTCTGCACATCCCATCCGCAGACTATCTCACCTCTGCACATCCCATCCGCAGACTATCTCACCTCTGCACATCCCATCCGCAGACTATCTCACCTCACCTCTGCACATCCCATCCGCAGACTATCTCACCTCTGCACATCCCATCCGCAGACTATCTCACCTCTGCACATCCCATCCACAGACTATCTCACCTCTGCACATCCCATCCACAGACTATCTCACCTCTGCACATCCCATCCGCAGACTATCTCTGCTCTGCACATCCCATCCGCAGACTATCTCACCTCTGCACATCCCATCCGCAGACTACCTCACCTCTGCACATCCCATCCGCAGACTATCTCACCTCTGCTCTACACATCCCATCCGTAGACTATCTCACCTCTGCACTACACATCCCATCCACAGACTATCTCACCTCTGCACATCCCATCCGCAGACTATCTCACCTCTGCACATCCCATCCGCAGACTATCTCACCTCTGCACATCCCATCCGCAGACTATCTCACCTCACCTCTGCACATCCCATCCGCAGACTATCTCACCTCTGCACATCCCATCCGCAGACTATCTCACCTCTGCACATCCCATCCACAGACTATCTCACCTCTGCACATCCCATCCACAGACTATCTCACCTCTGCACATCCCATCCGCAGACTATCTCACCTCTGCACATCCCATCCGCAGACTATCTCACCTCAGCACATCCCATCCGCAGACTATCTCACCTCTGCACATCCCATCCGCAGGCTATCTCACCTCTGCACATCCCATCCGCAGGCTATCTCACCTCTGCACATCCCATCCACAGACTATCTCACCTCTGCACATCCCATCCACAGACTATCTCACCTCTGCTCTGCACATCCCATCCACAGACTATCTCACCTCTGCACATCCCATCCGCAGACTATCTCACCTCTGCACATCCCATCCGCAGACTATCTCACCTCTGCACATCCCATCCACAGACTATCTCACCTCTGCACATCCCATCCACAGACTATCTCACCTCTGCACATCCCATCCACAGACTATCTCACCTCTGCACATCCCATCCACAGACTATCTCACCTCTGCACATCCCATCCACAGACTATCTCACCTCTGCACATCCCATCCACAGACTATCTCACCTCTGCTCTGCACATCCCATCCACAGACTATCTCACCTCTGCTCTGCACATCCCATCCACAGACTATCTCACCTCTGCACATCCCATCCACAGACTATCTCACCTCTGCACATCCCATCCGCAGACTATCTCACCCCTGCTCTGCACATCCCATCCGCAGACTATCTCACCCCTGCTCTGCACATCACATCCGCAGACTATCTCACCTCTGCTCAACCCATCCACAGACTATCGCTCTGCCCCTCCACATGTCACCTCTGCACCCTTATCTACAGCTCAGCTTAATCCATATCTCCCCCCACAGCTCTCACTGTGCCCAATCTAAATACACCCCCCCCAGCTCTGACCACTGCAGAACAACCTCAGTGTCTCAACAGCTGTCTCAGGTTTCATTCTGGCTGAAAAAAAGCCCTACTTATAGGGAGAGAGAGAGAGAGAGAGAGGATCTTTCAGAAGTTATATTATAAGACTGAGCATGCTGGAAGCTGGTGTTTTGTGTCACACTGTCTTGTATTATAACTGTGTGCAGCGAGAGAGAGAGAGGAGGAGCTTTCAGAAGTCATCAGCTATGTGTGGGTGGGCGGGACAAAGCAGCTATCGCACACCAGCCAATTATTTGGCCTCTTTAGAAAAGGGGCGGAGCCGCATACACATAGCGGCCTGCCCTGACCCCATCCTATTGGCTGCGATAGCTGCTCTGTCCCGCCCACCCACACATCTCTGATGACTTCTGAAACCTCCTCTCTCTCTCTGCACACAATTATAATATGACAGTGTCACACAAAACACGCGAGATTTCGGTAGGAGGTAATTCACAAGGAGTCATGGGATACATGACGCTGATATCCCAGGAACCCTTGCGAATTGCCTTGTGACATAATAGCCTAGGCTATTAAGACCAGGAAGTCAGGCTGAAAAACGGAAAAAAAGGTATTTACAATCCAAAAAAAATAATAATATTGCCCATTGTGAAAACTATGTGCTAAGGGCATGCAGCACAGACAAACATAAAAAAATGGGTGGAACTCCACTTTAAGCTTTTGCTAAATCTAGATATACCACAACCACAGGCCTTCCTTTATCTAGATGGCAGTTCACTTTCTCGTAGAATGTTAGTAGATTAGTCTGGCAAGAACAAGCTTTCATAAATGCATGCTGATTTCTACCAATGATACTGTTTTCATGTGCAAATTCTTGGATATAGTCCCTTATCATCCATTATAATAGTTTACTATTGATGTTATGCTGACTGGCCTGTCGTTTTTCAGGTATATATCTGTGCCCTTTTTTGAATACTGGTGCCGCATTGGTCTTACGCCAATCAGCTGCTACCATTCCAGTCTTTAAGCTGTCCGTAAAAATTAGGAATAATGTTCTGGCTATTACCTGGCTAAGTTCCTTGAGGACTCTTGGGTGTAAGCCATCTGTTTATTGCATTCACTTTTTAAAGTCTTTTTTTAGAAACTGGCTTTTGTTGGCCACAAGGGTAGATTTTGTAATGCGTTACAAATGATCCAGTCTTGATTACTATACCCCTCATTCTCCTTTGTAAAAACTGAGGAGAAAAATGCCTTCTCATTTTTAACCAACTTCCCCTGATTATCTTTTATGGGGCCAATATGCTCTGATTTTGCTTTCTTTTTTTTTCTTTTTTTAAACTCTTCTCTGCTATGTGCCTCTCATAGTCTATTTTAGGTGATTGCGCTCTTACACTTCTTGTTGCAATCCTTATAGTGTTGGAATGCCGTCAATATCCCGTTGGCATTATATATTTTTTAAAGGCTATTTCTTTTATAAACCTTTAAAGTTTTTTGTTAAAGTTCACCCTTAGCTCTTTTATATTTGTTGCCCATTATTAGACATGTGCAATTAGTTTAGTTCCAAATTAGTTTTTTAATGAATTTAGACAAATTCGTTAATTCGTAAATTTCCGAAATAACGAAAACCCGTTTACGAATTTTTCAGAATATTCTAAAATTCTAAAATCTGAAATAATAACTAATAATAACTAAACTAATGGAACATAACAAATTATTAATAATAAATAACAGTAATAATAATAAAAACGTTTTATTATTATTATTATTATTAATTATTAATTTGTTCCGTTCCATTTGTTTAGATGCGGCATTCGTTATTTCGAATAATTCGAAACTTTGGATAAATTCATATTCGTTACGTTCACTAACAGCCAAATTTGAAAGGAAATTCCAATACCTATAATTTAATAGTTAGTTATTATTAGTAAGTTAGTTATTCTTTGGAATTTTAGGATTTTGTTTCTTATTTTCAAAAATTTGGTTTTACGAATTTTCAAATGTATGAATTTACGAATTGCAATCATAACAAATGACCTGAAAAAAAAAAATTAATTAAACTAAAGCGAAAACGAACAAATCTTTCGGCAGTGCACATGTCTACCTATTATAATTCCCTGGCTAATACCCTTATTTAATATGTTTCTAAAGCACTCACATTTTTTCTCTGTGTTCAACGTTTCTACAATTTGATCCCATTTAATATCTTGTGGTATGGAGTGCAGCTTAGAGAGGTTGGCTCTTTTGAAATGTTGTGTTCTTGCACTACCCTCATGCCTCCTTTTTACTATGAATTACATTCATTAAATGTAATAACCCTGTGATTGCTGTTTCCTAAGTTCTCTTGTAATTTCACATCTATGTTATTTGTAAGTAGCAGATCTAGCAGAGCATTATTTCTGGTCCGGGAATCCACTAATAGACCCATCAAATTGCCCTGCAAGACATTTAAAAAAAGGCGCAGTGAGCAGTTCCTTCTGCCCAGTCAATATCTGGATATAGAATCACCTGACAGCAGGCTAAAGTTTGCTGACGTCACAAAGCTGGCTCAGCCTCTCAGCACACCGGTAAGAGCATAAACCAGCTGCTCCTGCCTCCTCCACACTCTGACGCTCCAGTGAGCGCTGGAGGGGCAGAGCACAAAGCTGTGCCTGACAGTGCTCAGAGCAAAGCCAAGATCTGAGCGATCAACAGGCTTTGGGCACAAAGTTCTTGATGTAAGGCTAGCGGGGAACAGCTGCAGCATCTGATCAATGCTGCAGCCATTTAGGTGAGTATGATTGTTTTGTTTTTTTTTACATTCCGGTACTCCTCTTTTAATAGGGCTTAAAGGGCAACATAAACATACACATCATTTACATAACATGCTTTTAAGATGCCTTAAACCAGCACATAAAGTCGCAGATGCATTGGGATATCGTCTTTCAAAAGTGACATTTTGCATTTACAGTGGCCAGGAATCTGTCATTTAGCAATGTTAGCACTACCGCTTCTAAATCACCGATCTCTATTGGCTTCTGTTTGTCAACAAACCAGGGGATCTGTCATTTAGTGATGACGTCACTACCAAAGCTAAATGACCAATCCCCAATAGTAGAAAATGGATTTTATAACCATGGGCAAACCACTATTATTAGCGCCACATCTTTTAATTGAATGGGTATAGGGACATTTTGATGACATTTTTAAGGTGCAGAATGAGGTACAGTGATCTCAAAAGATAATATAAAAAGTTGTATTTAAAGACAAATTGTTTAACCACTTGCCGCACGCCGATATACGTCGGCAGAATGACACAGGCAGGCAAACTTAAACAAGGCATTTCCCTGTTCTGCCTAGTGACATGTCAGGGATCTACTGTTCCTTGTGATCGGGAACAGTGATCGCTGACGTGTCACTGGTAGCTCCTCCCCCTCACAGTTAGAACACATCCCTAGGACACACTTAACCCCTTCAGCGCCCCCTAGTGGTTAACCCCTTCACTGCCAGTGTCCTTTTTACAGTAATCAGTGCATGTTTAGAGCACTGATCGCTGTATAAGTGACAATGGTCCCAAAAATGTGTCAAAAGTGTCCGATGTGTCTGCCATAAAGTCGCAGTCACGATAAAAATCGCAGATCGCCGCCATTACTAGTAAAAATAATAAAAATGCCATAAAACTACCCCCTATTTTGTAGACGCTATAACTTTTGTGCAAACCAATCAATATACGCTTATTGTGTTTTTTTTTTTTACCAAAAATATCTAGAAAAATACATATTATAGCAAAAAGTAAAAAATATTGTGTTTTTTTTTTTTTTTTTTTTTTTTTTATTGTCACTATTTTTTTGTGTATAGAGCAAAAAATAAAAATTGCAGAGATGATCAAATACCCCCAAAAGGAAGCTCTATTTGTGGGAAAAAAAGGGTGTCAATTTTGTTAGAAAACCACCTCGCACGACCGCGCAATTGTCAGTTAAAGCGGCGCAGTGCCGAATCGCAAAAAGTGGTCCGGTAATTTGGAAACCAAATGGTCCGGGGCTGAAATGGGTAAAAACAATTATAGCAGGTACATAGGACACAGTTTTATGGATACAGCACTTTTGAATGGAATTCCCAACATGTTTCGCCCATATTCTGGGCTTCTTCAGGGAATGCTGTCCATTTGAGGTACAAGCCTTCTATTGAAAGAGAATATATATCTATCTATCTATATATATATATATATATATATATATATATATATATATATCACATCAAAAATCAAGATATAATATAGATACATTTATTTATTTACTCATTTTAGAAATTGATTTTCCAATACATATAGATATTTACATACATATGCACATTCAATTCAACAACATCCAGATCACTTGAAATATTGTATATTATGATCAAACAACTATATGGGTCAAAATGTCTGTCTACCAGCATCAGGGAGACCATAGGGAGCATTCAAGGGCCAGCTACAATAACATAAAGGGTAATAGAATTAATTTAAATGTTACAAAATGGGAATAAATCTCCAGGAAGGTAAAATAGTAATAGTAAAAGAGGTCAACTTACAAAACAAAGTTTTGCAATGGACTCAATACCAAGGGACACAGACTTTCTACACAGCAAGATACTTGTATCTAAGGCTTCAAATGCCAAGAAAAAACAAAGAAGGCTTCAAATGCACTAATAGAGTGAGGTTGAATCACTAACAAATGTGCTCGGTTGGGCGCTTCAAACCGGCAAAAACCGGCATCAAAACATTTCATTAGATGTGCAATATACACTGAAAGGTTTGTATAAACAAGTACCTGGTGTCTTGCAGTAGCATGTATGTCCCTGTGGTTCCGGCAGCATGTAATGGCCAGAACAAGCGGCCTTAAATACCCCCCATCTGGTCTATCAGGCCGGATGCGGGCGAAAAAACCGTGCCACACATCCGCCGCTTAACCCTCCGCCACTGGGTTCTAATATCCAGCTCATGAGAGGACAAAAGAGCTCCCTCTTGTGGTCGGAGGGAGATGGTCACTCTCAGAGCAAAAATGGGAGCCGGACAAGCAGATGAAAGGAAAAAAAGGGGGGAATACAAGAGGCGCACAGACAGCGCTGTCCAGATAATCCTGGATCAGACGCCCTGGGCTTCCATATGGTCACCCCAAGTGCTCAAAGGCAACCCAAGCAGCAGGCAGACTTTCCCAAATTTATAAAAATATAATATTTCAAATAAAACCAATCCCCGATGCCTCCTGTTTATAAGCGAGCCAGCAGGGATCCTTAGTGACATCATTGACAAATAATGACATCCTATGAGAACCCAATGATGCAGTTTTTCATGGATCTGTCATTTGTAACAGGACTAGCCATTGAGCTGCTATTTTTCTAGGTGTCATCAGTCCAGTCACATGCTTGTGAACTCAGGCAGGCTTTATGATGCACTCCCAGAGGGTGAGTCCCTGACAGCAGTGCTGTACCTTGGAGTGGTCTGTCTTCAGTAAGCTGACCAGATCTCTCTGATTTCTGGAGGCAGTCCCCATTATCAGGAGACTGTCCCTGGGAAAAAAGTGTCTCTGGAAGTGTTCCTACTCATTAAATAATGTCTCCAGCCCATGATATGCTTGGTAATCTACCTGAGCCCCAAACAGATTGAAATCTCTCATTAGTCAAGAATTTCTGGATCCTGTTCTTTTTGTAAACACTGCAGGACATGGGGGGGGGGGGGGGGAGTGTGTGTTGTGTGAGGATGCCAGCTGTGAAGGAACAGAGGTGGAAACACAACAAGTGTGCTCTGATCTGCTCTCTTGTTGTGTCAATAAACTGGTAAGTTTACTGCTACTCCTAGAGCACGAAATTCTCTTCTGCTCACACTGCAACTCTATATTAGTACGGTTATGCCGCGTTCACGTGATCAGAATTTCCGTTGGAAAAACCTTGGATGGTTTTTCTGACGGAATTCCGCTCAAGCTTGGCTTGCATACACACGGTCTCACAAAAGTTCTCTGAATTTTCAACCGTCAGGAACACAGTGACGTACCACACTACGACGAGCCGAGAAAATTAAGTTCAATGCTTCCGAGAATGCGTCAAATTGTTTCCGAGCATGCGTAGGAATTTTGCGCGTCGAAATTGCTACAGATGATTGGAATTTCCGATAGGACCTTTTTCCGTCTGAAAAATAGAGAACCCGCTCTCAATCTTTTGTTGGCGGAAATTCTGACAGCAAAAGTCCGATGGAGCATACACACGGTCGGAATTTCCGACCAAAAGCTCACATCGGACTTTTCTTGTTGGAATTTCCGATCGTATGTACGCAGCATAAAAGGAGAAAACATTTCTACTTGTCATGCTGAGTCCTTAGCTCTCTCAGAGCCTTTTAGCCTCCCTTCCTCCCCTGAAGCCACATAGGGAACCCCATAGAGCCCCTCACCCCAGCTTCCAAGCTTCCCTCCTTCATCCCTTTGACCCTGACACAGCAGCATTTTTCCTCCCACTGACACAGCAGCATTTTTCCTCCCACTGGCACAGCAGCATTTTTTTCCCCACAGACTTAGTAATTTTTTTCCTCACGCTGATGCCAGAGCATTTCTGCCTTCTCCACTGTCAGCCCCATATTTTGCACTGCTATTAAACTCTTAAATTTTGATGTGGTGTGTCACAACTATTGACACTATTACCACCTACTTCCTCATACCTGGCCTGTCCGCCTATCTCGTCATACTTGACCTTTCCAGCTATGACCTTATAACTGACATTTCCTCCTTCCTCATCATAGCTAACATATCCACTTAACTCCTTACATCTGACCTCTCCACCGACCCTCTCATACGTGACTTATCCACCTGCCTCCTACTTCCTCCTACCAGACCTATTTACCTACATTCTCAAACCTGGCCTGTCCACCTACCTTCTCATATCTGATCTTTCCACCTACACCTTTTATACCTGACCTGTCCACCTATTTCCGTATAGCTAACCTGTCCACCTACCACCTTATATCTGACCGTTCCACCTGCTCTCGCTTACCTGACTTACCCACCTATTTCCTCATACCTAACCTTTCCACCTACATTCTCATATCTGACCTTTCCACCTACCCCTTGATATGGCCACCTCCCTTCTCATATCTGACCTGTAGACCTACTAACCTGCCCACCTACTTCCTCATATCAGACCCATTTACCTACCACCTAATACCTCAATGTTGAACTCAAGGGGGCCACACCCCATCATCACAAACCCCAATATTCCTGTATTGACTTTGTATTGTCACGAATGCCTGTTTGCTGCTCTATACAAAAAATGTGGGCAGGCATGGTGTCAGGACCTTGGGAACACACCAGAATATGCAATGCAATATCATGGTACGAAGAGTGCAGTTCAGGGAGAGAGGGGGGTAATGTGTGCTGGAGGTAGTTTTGTCATTGAGGGGGTGGTAGTTGTATTCAGAGGAGGGGGGATTTTTGTTTTACTTACTCCTGACCGCTGACTCCATTTTGAAAATATGGTCACCTTAGTCTACAGGTAACCCACTCAAAAGAATTTTATTTTATTGTAGCGCACCCCATAAGGAGCCACAAGAATAAAGGGATTCCCCACCCTGCACAGCCAGGCACACCGTATTTTCACAGCACACTTGAGGCAAGGAACACTTATGTGCTTTGTTTTGTATTTTTATTAGGGGGTTTAACTTGGAAAGAGAGAACGGTAATATGGAATGCCCACTTGACTTTAGTGGAACTTTCAGGGACAACTTCTTCTGTACAGCTATTTACACTCCTCAGCTTCCTCGATGTAAAACACTTGCTTGAAGTACTACAACTCCCAGGACCAGCTGGCACTATTAGATTGGTAGCAAATGCCTTTTGCAGGCCCTTGTTTGTGTAGCAAAGTCCTAGTGCCCAGCTGTCCTTCTGTGTCTACTGATCCCAGCACCACCACTTCAGCTTCCCCTTTCTCCAGCCCTCTTGTCTAAACTTCCCTAGGCCTCCCAGACTGACTCCATCTCAGACTGCACTCACCCAGTCCTCTCTGGCTGCTTCTCAGTCCTCCCTGACTGTAACACTCACCAGCCCACTTGGCTGTCTTCATCTCTGGAGATTTGCCCGGCAGTGTTTTCCTCCTGCTGTCCTCACACCTGCTCCCGTGCCACTGGTGGGAACACTTCTGTGTGCCATGAAGAGAATTCCTTCTACACCTGAGCTCCCAGACCCGAGGTCACCCCCCCCCCAAACTAGGGGGTTACCCTCAAGAGTTTTAGACAGCCTCTTAACACTCCATCTCCAGCTTCCACCCAAACTCCACACTCCAGTTGGGCTCACCCTGAGTATTTGGGGGGCCTGCCCCCTGCCAACCCATCTGTTGGGGAATAGTCAGGGCCCTCATGAATGCCCCAGGCAGCTCCTCCTTACCTCCACTCCCATTCTTCTAGAATCTTCTCCAAGTATCTAGAAGTAGGGGGAGGTATCAGAGGTGCTGCCTGGGAGTCACCCAGCCCTCCCTGAGTCTCTGCCCTGACCCAGATTTAAAAAAAAAACACAGGCTTGGCTACCAAGCCAAGCCTGAACATTTAGCCTACACTAACAACAAAAAAACAAGCATTCCAGCACACTAGATAGGGGGTGTTACATTACTTTAAAAAGTACCCGCTAGTAGTGTGAAAAAAATACTCTTGAATCCGGCCAGGAGTTGGGACCCCACACATTTTTTAAATGCGGCAAGGAAATTGAGGGTCTGCAGCAAAAAGCAGAAAATGATCAGCAAATTATGGCTTTAGAAAGATGCCATTATTGTATATTACAAATGTACTGTAAATATATGAATATTGGTGAAAGCGTTACTATTTCTATTAGCGGAACAAAGTATGATCATGCCACCTTGTTTGGCAGTGAAGACCTTTCTCAGCACCCACAAAAGTGTCTTTGTTGCCTTTTATTTGTCAGATGCAGCTTTGTGTAATAACTTTTATACTGGCTATTTATACATAGCAAAGAGAAATCGTTTTTTCAATAAAAATGTTTAATGAGAGGTCTGAGGATTGTATGATATGTACAGCAATTTATCTTTAATTTAATTAGTACTGATGTACTAATTGTTGATGTTTTATTCAGTTTGCAGGGACAGAAATATTTTTAGACCTGGCACACAGAAAGGGCTGTTGTATGTAAAAATGAAAATTTCTAACCAGTCTTGTGGTTTGACATATGGTATTCCTGGATACCAAGCCCAGTTACCTTTTGGGTTGATGCAATTGCTCGTAGAGCACAAACACTCCAGGCAAGTAAAGCAGAGCATATCTGTAAATGGAGATAAACCATGGTCACAGCTAAGACCCAACCTTTACTTTCAAAGATGGGTAAGAGCATCAAAGAAGATTTTAAAGAGTTCCCACGGCTAGAACTCTCCTCTAATCTTATTTTACCATGCATTTATCCATTTCTTAAAATAAATATTGTTTCTA
Organism: Rana muscosa; assembly: GCA_029206835.1. Classification (NCBI taxonomy): domain Eukaryota; kingdom Metazoa; phylum Chordata; class Amphibia; order Anura; family Ranidae; genus Rana; species Rana muscosa. The sequence continues at coordinate 90,298,472 of CM055128.1, read as the reverse complement.
GCTACGAGTGCCCACTCGTTCTCTTTATTTATGAAAAGCCTTCAGTGTTTTCGTCCCTTTTGATAAATTACATTAAAGGGATGTGCTTTAATTCTTAACTTCAGAGGCTAAAACACCAATTAATGCAGTTTAATTAATGCAATTAATACTGTTATGTATTCATTAAAAAAAGCATTAGGTTTATTTTTATATGTAACTGGTATAAGTAACGGAATTTTACGTAAAGCACTTTGTGATCTCATATACAGTAAAAATAGGAGAAGGAGAGGCAGCATTAGGAGCCAATCAGAGGTGATGTATGCAGAAGTAATGACAGTTAACATGCTGACAAGGGAAATCTGCTTGCTCCTTCACTGTCCAGTTACAGGCTAAGGGCAAAGAGGTGACCAAGTTGTACTATTTAGCTGAATTAGAGAAAAGTTTGGTCAACAACGTGACCGTGTTTTCTGCCAGGGCTAAATCTTAGGATGGAATAGATGGAAATAATTTTTTCTTGGCAACAGCTCTCTTATATACATTTCAACTGTGTATTTAAATGATAACTAAACCCAAGAACAAAAATGTAAACCTATCATCTAAAACTTATATGCCTTAACATGTGAATTTAATTTTCAGAAGCTGTTTTTAATCTTTTTAAATCTGAAACTGTCATTTATGTTTATCAAGATCCTGCCATGAAGGTCCTTTTATAGGATGACAACATGTTGTCCCTGTCTCTGAATTGTGTTCTTGCATTGTCGCCCTGTCACACGGACTTCTGATGCAGACTACAAGCATTGATACACCTAATAGAGGCATGGTCTTTCTAGTGATGACCTTAGTGAACTTTACAACTTCAATGAAGAAAATGCCTTCCGTATAATGGGAAAAGTAAAAGACTTTAATGCCCCGTACACACGGTCGGAATTTCCGACAGAAAAAGTCTGATGGGAGCTTTTGGTCGGAAATTCCGGCCGTGTGTATGCTCCATCAGACTTTTTCTGTCGGAAATTCCGACAGCAATAGATTGAGAGCAGGTTCTCAATTTTTCCGTCAGAATTCCCGACGGACGTTTTCCCGTTGGAAATTCCAACCGTGTGTACTGGGCATTAGGATTTTTTTTATTTTTTATTTTTTGTCACTTAACCTCCCTGGCGGTATGATTCTGTCAGATTTTAGGTGCTGAAAGCGGTACCATTATTCTGCATGGAAATTTGGCGTTTTATATTGTAGGCCTGTAATTCTTAGGAATAACTCACTTAAATCTGTCCAAACTAGAGTCTAGTAGACATCCCGGGTATGATGAAGTTCAAAAAACAAAATCATAAATTATAATATAATAAATAACTATAAAATAATTATAACAAATAATAATATAATAATAATAAAAGTGTTTTTCAGTGTTTGATGACGAATTTCCCCACAAATCGCTATCGCTCAATTCTGTGAGTGATTCTAATTTATTATCGCTGTTTTCTAGCTGGTCTAAAACCACTTTTGACGTAAAGGGACACTTTTTGGTTGCTATGGACAATCTCCAAATTCCAGGCAGAAAGAACAGTTTTTATTATATAAAACTGCATGCAGGACACTGGACAGACCACTAGGGACAAAGGGGGTGTCTAATTATTTTATACAGTACTGTAATCTATAAGATTACAGTGTACTATATGTGTACTGTGTTTTAACTTTTTTGAATTTGGCGCCGATCTCCGTCCCCGTGCGTCGTAACGTCGCAGGGAATGGAGCTCGGCAGTGTGTGAATCGAGCGAGGAGACTGCTGGATCACACAGCATCGCAGGATCCAGGGGACAAGGTAAGTAACTCTGCCTGGATTACTGCGATGCAATCCCGAGTCTGGCTTGGGGTTACCGCTTTTGGTGCTGAAATTTCACCCCGAGCCAGACTCGGGAATACCGCCAGGGGGGTTAAAGCGGAGTTCCGACTTAAAAAAAAAAATTCAAAATCGGCAGCTACAAATACTGCAGCTGCTGACTTTTTTTTTTATATTCTTTCTTTTATCACAATTTGTCATACACAAGAAAACAAAACAAAACATTTCCCCTACTCCATAGGGATACATATTGACACATTTTATTTCCTAACCAAAGCTGCTGACTTTTAATAATCAGACACTTACCTGTCCCAGGGTCCAGCAATGTGGGCGTACGAAGCCCCGATCCTCTCCCCCTCCTCTCCGCGGTGCTGCCATCACTACTGTGGGCGCCCGGCTGTGGCTTCACAGCCGGGCACGCACTGCGCATGCACAAGCCGCACTGCACACTGTGACTGACCGGACAATCATCTGGGACCTGTGATGTGTGTCCCAGATGATTGCCAAGAGGGAGGGAGGAGAGCTGAACTTCCTTCCGGTGCCGCGGTTCCCCCGGGAGGAAGTGGGAGGTGAAACCCTCTAAAAATAGGGTTTCCGCTCCCCCCCCCCCCCGAAAAAATGACATGCCAAATGTGGCATGTCAGGGGGTCACCTTCCCTTAAAGCGGAAGCTCCATTTTTTGGTGGAACTCCGCTTTAAGTGGCACTTGTTTTTTACTTTGTCTTTATAAAGTGAAAATCTAGTGTGAGGGGGTTAGCTCGGCAGCGGGTGTGTGTGACCCCCGGGATGGGCTCCCCACACAAAAAACAGGCCCAGCAAACGGAGGTTGTGGTTTTCAAAATCAAAAAGGTGCGGTTTATTTTCTATTTACAGTGACAAAACACAGCAAAGCAAAAGAAACATAAACAAAATAAATCCTGGTCAACTTGACCTCTGACTAAACATACAGGTTTCCTAACTAACAACTGGGATCAGCCTAGTGCTGTCCTAGTCCCTAAGTCCCTGGTTTTAAATGTCCAAGCAAATAGCCACACAGGCTTTGTCTCACCGCACAGGGGTTCACTCTCCCTAGACAGTCCACACAGGTCTGGGTCCAGGCATGAGCTAACATCTAATGAAGCTGGGAGTTCTTATAGAGGCCTAAATGAGCTGACAAGCTTCAGCTGGTCTCATCAACTCCCTGTCTGCACGACGCCCCACACTCTCCCTAGAGGTATGAGTCATCCATGAGCCCACTAGCCTTAGCTGGGCTTATACAACTCTCCACCTAGTTGTATAAGTCGGCGTAAAGCCTGAATCTGGGCGAAATATATCTACCCCCCTGGATGCAACCAGGTGACTTTACCTTCCTGCTGTCACATACCCCCCCCTCTTGTTTTAACCTCGGGGTTGGAACACCAGCAATCAGGCATTCATGTACTCGAGACAAAGCATCCACATTCCCCATTTGAACGCCAGGGCGATGCTTTACTGTGAAGTTGAATTCCTGGAGGGCCAGGAACCACCTATTCACTCTTCTATTTGTTTCCTTGTTTTGAGCCATCCACTTTAACGGAGCGTGATCCGTAACCATGTCAACGTGCCTACCTAGCAGGTAGTACCGAAGGGAATCTAGAGCCCACTTCACCGCTAAACACTCCTTTTCAACGGTGGCGTAATTTACCTCATGGGACTTCAACTTCCTGCTGAGGTAAATGACTGGGTGCTCTTCCCCGTTCCAGACCTGGGACAATACTGCTCCTAACCCCACATCTGACGCATCACTTTGTACGACAAAGTCTTTAGAGAAGTCGGGTGAGTACAACACTGGCTGGCTACATAAGGCTTGTTTCAAGAATTGGAATGCTGCCTCAGCCTCGGGGGTCCATTTAATCATGACCGACCCTTTCCCCTTCGTTAGGTTGGTTAGGGGCACAGCCTTAGAAGCAAAGTGGGGAATGAATCGCCGATAATACCCAGCGATTCCCAGAAAGGCTCGTACCTGCTTCTTGCTGTTGGGACGTGGCCAACTCTGGATGGCCTCGACTTTGTTGAGTTGGGGTTTTATTACTCCCCTCCCAATGGTGTACCCAAGATATTTGGCCTCCTCCTGCCCAATGGTACTTTTCTTGGGGTTAGCCGTAAACCCCGCTTCCCGAACAGAGTCCAGGACTGCTTGCACTTTTGGCAGATGTGAGGCCCAATCTGTGCTATGGACAATTACGTCATCCAGGTAAGCCGCAGCATACTTCCGATGGGGCCTCAGCATCTGGTCCATTTTCCGCTGGAATGTGGCCGGCGCATTCTGTAGCCCGAACGGCATTCTTTTATATTGGAACGCCCCGTCTGGGGTTACAAATGCGGTTTTCTCTTTGGCCAATTTGGCCAGGGGGATTTGCCAATACCCTTTTGTGAGGTCAAGAGTCGTCATGTATCGGGCTGTTCCCAGCCGGTCGATCAACTCATCTATACGTGGCATGGGGTAGGTGTCAAATTTTGTAACTTTGTTCAACTGACGAAAATCGTTACAAAATCGCCAGCTCCCATCCGGTTTAGGCACCAACACAATGGGACTAGACCAATCACTTTGGGACTCCTCTATCACCCCTAAGTTCAGCATTTTCTGTACTTCCTCCCGTATTGCCTCCCGTCGGGCCTCTGGGATCCGATAGGGTTTTAACTTCACCCTTTCACCGGGCGGGGTAATGATGTCATGCTCTACCCCAAATGTTTGTCCCGGCAGCTCAGAGAATACCTCCTTGTTGCGAAGCACAAACTCCTTAACCTCCTGTTGTTGGGGTTGTGACAAGGTGGCTGCTATTCCAACCTCAGGAATCACGCAACCAGTTTGAGCTGGTGACCAAGTGTCTGCGACTAGGGACTCTCTATCCCTCCAGGCTTTCAACAGATTAACGTGATAGATCTGTTCGGGCTTTCGCCTTCCTGGTTGTCTGACCTTGTAATTCACTTCGCTCACTTTTTCCATTATCTCGTAGGGGCCTTGCCATTTGGCAAGGAATTTACTTTCAACCGTAGGGACAAGTACCAGTATCCTATCCCCCGGGGAAAAGGTACGGGTCTTGGCTCCACGGTTGTACACTCTCTGCTGTGCTAACTGCGCTTGGGCCAAATGTTCCTTCACGATGGGCATTACCTGTGCAATTCGGTCTTGCATCAGGGCGACATGCTCAATCACACTCCTGTGGGGAGAACTCTCACTTTCCCAAGTTTCCTTGGCAATATCCAACAGCCCTCTTGGGTGTCTCCCATACAGTAACTCAAAGGGGGAGAATCCCGTAGAGGATTGGGGCACCTCCCTAATAGCAAACATCAGATAAGGAAGTAGACAGTCCCAATCCTTTCCATCCCTATCCACCACTTTCTTCAACATTTGTTTTAGGGTTTTGTTGAATCTTTCAACCAGCCCATCGGTTTGGGGGTGATACACAGATGTACGTAATTGTGTCACTTTGAACAATTTACACAGCTCCTTCATAACCCGGGACATAAAGGGTGTACCTTGGTCCGTAAGCAGTTCTTTACAAATACCCACCCGGCTAAACACAAGAGATAGCTCTTTGGCTATGGTTTTGGCCGAGCTATTTCGGAGAGGGATCGCTTCTGGATAACGGGTGGCATAGTCCATTATAACTAATATGTACTGGTGCCCCCTAGCGGACTTGATTATAGGACCTACCAAATCCATGGCGATCCTCTCAAACGGGACCTCAATGATGGGTAGAGGGACCAGCGGGCTACGGAAATGTGGCATCGGGGCCGACCTCTGACACACAGGGCAGGAGGAACAATAATTTTCTATGTCCTTCATCACCCCCGGCCAATAGAATCTCTGTAACACCCTCTCTCGGGTTTTCTCTGTCCCCAGATGACCTCCAAGAATGTGCCCATGGGCCAACTCCAACACCAACTTCCTGTAAGGTTTGGGCACCACAAGCTGCTCAACGGTTTCTTCTGCCCTTTTTGCCACCCGATACAGTAGGTCCTTCTCTACGCTGAAGTATGGGTAAGTGCAGGTATTATCTGGGTTCACTAACTCGCCATCTATTTTCACTACGTTTTCCCGTGCCTTTATTAGGGCGGGGTCTTTCAACTGTTCTGTGGCAAAGTTTTCCCTGTGAACCTCAAGATCAGAAAACTCCACAGACGGTAGGTTTTCGTCTGAGGAGGTGGGCTCCTCTCCAGTTTCTTGAGTCTCCCCTGCCAATACTGATAAGGGAAATTCCGGAGAGTCCTCACCACTCTCAGGGGAGTTCTGGCTATCACATTCCTGGTACATAGGGGCACCAGTGGGGGGCTCAGGATCATCCCACAGTTCCCAGAACTTCGGAAAATCCCTTCCCACAATGGCGTCATACGGTAACTGAGATACTAAGCACACTGGATGAGAGAGGGTACCTTTGGGGGTCTCGAAACACACTGTAGTCACTGGATACTCTCGGGTGTCCCCATGCACACAAATAACAGCTACCTTGCTATTCCCAGAGACCTCTGTTTTAACTAACTCAGCCTTTATCAGGGTCACAAGGCTACCTGAATCCAGCAATACCACAACATTTCTACCATTAACACACATTTTGCATAAATGTTTCTCAGTTCCTCGAATGGCAGTGCATGCGACTGTCGCACACAGCGACTGACGTCTGCCCGTCAGAAAGTCACACTGCATGGGTTCCTCCACAACCGGGCAATTGGCTGCAATATGTCCCGCTTGCCGGCAGCGGTAGCAAACGATCCTTCTTGCCGCCTCTTGAGCCGCTGATTTCCCAGGCTGTTCTCGCCAAACTTGGGGTAGAGCTCCCACCCTCTCACTCTCTCCACCCTTACCCCTTGGAATCCTCTTATCCGCCCCTGGGGATGGTCTGATCTTAGGGTGGAAAGTCCGAGTGTCTCTGGAAGAGGCCGTCAGGTTCTCTGTAGCCAAGTATTTCTCCACACGATCCACAAGACCATCGGCCGTCTCTGGGTCTCCATGGCTTACCCACTTTTGGATGGCAGTAGGAAGAGCTCTCAAAAACCGATCCATTACAACACGTTCCACAATCTTTGGTGCGGACAAAGTCTCTGGCTGTAGCCACTTTCTGCTCAGGTGAATGAGATCATACATTTGAGACCTGGGGGGTTTTCCAAGCTGGAAAGTCCAGTTATGCACACGCTGAGCCCGGACAGCCTGGGTGACACCCAGCCTTGCCAATATCTCAGCTTTTAGCATCACATAGTCTTTTGCTTGGTCAGGCTCTAGGTCATAGTAAGCCTTCTGCGATTCACCAGTTAACAGAGGAGCCACCAGTCCAGCCCACTGCTCCTCAGGCCACTTTTCTCTTTCAGCAGTCCTTTCAAATGTGGTCAAAAATACCTCTGGATCATCCTCTCCAGTCATTTTTGTCAATAAACGACTCACCCCAAAGGACGAGGTATTAGTGGGATGGCTTTCCTCACTGGTCTGCGGACGTTGCTGCATTACTGCTTCCATTTGTTGTAGTCTCTGCTCTTGCTTCTGTAACAGGTCTATGAAGCGGGCCTCAGATTGCTGCTGGGCTTGTTGCTGAGCTTCCAGACTCTGTTGGTGAGCTTGCTGCTGGGCTGCAAGGCTGTGTTGATGAGCTTGCTGCTGGGCTGCGAAGTTCTGTTGTTGAGCTGCAAGGCTCTGTTGATGAGCTGCAAGGCTCTTTTGCAAACCTGCATTTGTCTGCTGTTGATTGGCATTTGCTAGAGCCAGCTGCTTCAGTATCTCCTCCATGCTGGCTTAAAAAAAACTGCCCGCATTCTCCACCAACTGTGAGGGGGTTAGCTCGGCAGCGGGTGTGTGTGACCCCCGGGATGGGCTCCCCACACAAAAAACAGGCCCAGCAAACGGAGGTTGTGGTTTTCAAAATCAAAAAGGTGCGGTTTATTTTCTATTTACAGTGACAAAACACAGCAAAGCAAAAGAAACATAAACAAAATAAATCCTGGTCAACTTGACCTCTGACTAAACATACAGGTTTCCTAACTAACAACTGGGATCAGCCTAGTGCTGTCCTAGTCCCTAAGTCCCTGGTTTTAAATGTCCAAGCAAATAGCCACACAGGCTTTGTCTCACCGCACAGGGGTTCACTCTCCCTAGACAGTCCACACAGGTCTGGGTCCAGGCATGAGCTAACATCTAATGAAGCTGGGAGTTCTTATAGAGGCCTAAATGAGCTGACAAGCTTCAGCTGGTCTCATCAACTCCCTGTCTGCACGACGCCCCACACTCTCCCTAGAGGTATGAGTCATCCATGAGCCCACTAGCCTTAGCTGGGCTTATACAACTCTCCACCTAGTTGTATAAGTCGGCGTAAAGCCTGAATCTGGGCGAAATATATCTACCCCCCTGGATGCAACCAGGTGACTTTACCTTCCTGCTGTCACACTAGGCAAACCGCTAAATACCCAGTGGAAATACATTTTTGCCTGTTTTACCTGCAATGGGATTTGTAATTTTACAGTGATAATACCCCCGCTAAGTGCTCGTGCAGTGCAGTGAAAATATGAATGTAATATTAAATGTGACAGCTGCAGTTGTCAGGACTGCTGTCCTTAAAACTAAACAAAAAAAGGCAAAAGGCACAGCGCTATCATAAATCACATCAACGTGGATAGCCTTATAAATATACATATATTAAGAACAGTATGTGTGTGCAGATCCACCACTTCCTCTTTAAATTAATAAAAATAAAATGATTTTTTTTTTTATAAAAAATTTCCCTAATTATTTTTATTAAGGGAGAGAGGAAGTGGTGGATTTGTAATTTTGTACAACCAATCTTGGGATTTATACATACCGTATATACTCGAGTATAAGCCGAGTTTTTCAGCACATTTTTTTGTGCTGAAAATGCCCCCCTCGGCTTATACTCGAGTCACCTTTTTGCGCCTGATCTCCCGGACTTTGGGGAGCCGGCACACATGTAGCCTCACTCTTTCTCTACAAGTGTGCAAAGTTTGTTGTCCGGGGGAACCTACGGCCGGGAAACACCGATTTTTCAAAGCCGGGCACGCCTTCCATAGACTCCCATGTTAAACGGTCATTTCTCCGGTGATTTTGGGGACCCGTTACTGGCCGGTCGTAGGTCCCCTGGACCCAAAACACATGTAGCCCCATTTCTCTTCTATAAGTGTGCAAAGATTTTTGTCTGGGGAGCAACGATTTTTCAAAGCTGGGCACCCCTTCCTTAGACTCCCATGTTAAATGTCAGTCTAATCATGGACACAGTGAGGCATGGACACAGTGAGGCAAAGTGAGGCATGCAGATGGACACCCTAGGCTTATACTCAAGTCAATAAGTATTCCCATTTTTTTGTGGTAAAATTAGGTGCCTCGGCTTATATTCGGGTCGGCTTATACTCGAGTATATACGGTATCTGTCACACTGCACATCTGGACAGGTGACAAACTTATACGCTGGGTCAGCAATTCAGCTTCCTGGTTTAGCTTTATGGTTTCCTACAGTATGTCATCTTCCAAGATTAAAGATAGGATAAAGGATTAACATCATCACCTTTCTCCAATGAGCATGGAGATCAGTGGCGGCTGGTGCTCAAATTTTTTGGGGGGGCGCAAACAAACTGAAAAAAAAAATCATCAATTGCCGCCACTGTGCCCATTAAACGCAGCCACTGTGCCCAAACGCCACTAGTTTCCCCCCCATAATGCAGCCAGTTTCCCCCCCATAATGCAGCCAGTTTCCCCCCCATAATGCGGCCAGTTTCCCCCCCATAATGCGGCCAGTTTCCCCCCCATAATGCGGCCAGTTTCTCCCCCATAATGCGGCCAGTTTCTCCCCCATAATGCAGCCAGTTTCTCCCCCATAATGCAGCCAGTTTCTCCCCCATAATGCAGCCAGTTTCTCCCCCATATGCAGCCAGTTTCTCCCCCATAATGCAGCCAGTTTCTCCCCCATAATGCAGCCAGTTTCTCCCCCATATGCAGCCAGTTTGTCCCCTATATGCAGCCAGTTTGTCCTCATAATACAGCCAGTTTGTCCCCCCCAGCCCTGCACTTACCTTCCTTCCTCGAGTCAGCGCCGTCCTTCTTCCGTCCTCGATGTCTTCTCCCGCCCTCGATGTCACTTCAGCCAATCAGGTTACCGGTAACCAGACCCGGTGAACCTGATTGGCCAGGGAATGCACCCCTGTGCGTCCTCTCATTAGATATTTAGAAGCCGATTACAGCCCTCAGGCTGTAGTCGGGAAGCCTATCAGAGCCTGCTGGCTCTGATAGGCACTTCTAAAGGCCAATCAGACGCTGTGATTCAGATGGCCGGCGCTCAAGGGGCCGGCCATCTGAATAGTGGGCGGCAGCAATACATAGGTTCATGCAATGCATGAACCTATGTATTGTTGTGGTGAGTGACGGCCGGGCACAGAAGCGAGCGGTAGCGGCGCTTCTGCGCCCACTATGGTCGTGCCGCCATGTGTGAAAAAAAGACATTAAAAAAAAAAAACTCTTAAAGGGCCCGTTTTTTTTTTTTTTTGGTGACCACAGGAGGGGGGGCGGCGCCCGGGTGCCCCCTATGGACGGGCCGCCACTGATGGAGATACAATAATTAGAAATCGTAAACCAGCAAGTGATCATCCTGACTAGAAGAAGAGTTTGTATCACAGGAATAAAATGTCCCTTGAGCTTTGGCAAAAGGGGACCTTGACTGATTGAAGGGTGGCATTTTGATATGTAGCACTACCCCCGTAGGAGCTGCTGGTTATATTTTTGGGACTGCACTCTGCCTGTCAACCCCTAAAGTTCGGTTCGATCCCCTCCTTGGCACAACTGGACAATAATATGATTGTGGAGCCCAATGGCAATAGTGAACCACAACAATACCACACAGTAATATATATATATATATATATATATATATATTTAAATATTGTTATCTTGTTGCTGGTCACCTGCCCCACAGCTGCAATAGACAGAGTTCCACACAAGATGTAGCTTAACCAGTGGTAAGGTGTTTACTTGGCAAAAGAATAAAACAATGGTTACACAGACAAGATTGTCTACACAAAGCTCCCTGCAAAAGTCAATGTGACACCACTGGTACAGAATTTCTCTGCTTCCAGACACAAATAACATGACCTGAGGTCAGATCTGAGTGAGTGTATGATGGCGGAATCTCCCAATGCAATGGCACCAGCACTGGGACCCCTCTCCACTAAGTCCCACACAGCTCACCCAAACAGCGAAATAACAAAGTGATGCAAACAGTTATACTGAACATATAAGATCATAAGCCATATGGCTCCCCCTAATAGACAGTTCAACTGGTGAGTGTCCCATTGTAGAACTTCCGAAAATAAAGTAAGCGGGTGACTGTTCCTTTAAATGTCAGTTAGTCTTCTGCTAGCTTCGTTGGTGCACTTATCTATTTGTATTCCAATAAACAGGGTGAAAATAAATGACAATCACTTGATGCAAGTAGTGTATAGGCAGAACAAACACTAGTTCTTCCCAGCCGCTGTATCACTCTCAGGTGTAACGTATCCCTACTTGCGGCACTGCAGATGCCAGCAAGTACACGTGGAACTATGGAAACCACCTTCCTGCGACCCAATTAACTATGTTGATAGGCAAGTGCCTTCTCACCAAATGAGGCCTCGCCTCGCCCCTCTCTGGCTCGATCAGCGGGGTTCCCTCCGTCAGGCGATCCTCTCTCTCTGTAACTTTAGGCCCAGGCTTCTCTGGCCTAGGCGCGCACACAGCAGGCCTCTTGCCTGTTGAAGATGGCGTCCCGAGAGAGCGGGCCAAAGCCCCGCCTCTCCCTTAAATCAGTTTTTCCAGCAGGCTGTGCGTGACACACTGCACTTTGGTAGCACACTGGGGTTTGTGGGTATTGTAGTCTCAATCCAACCCACGGCAATAGAGTCTCTGCCTGTTGTACTACAATGCCGACCATGCTTTGTTCTTAACATGACGGAACCAAACAGCTTCCAAATTTCAACACAAAACGAGCACCAGAGGAAGCCAATTGCAGTCTGTTAAGATACGGTCTACAATAACACCTTGCTACAGATAGAATGACCTTTTGTCCTCGAGTGAAGTATGCTTAATTTGTTATTGACCAGTCCTCCTAAAAGGGAAGGGAATTTGGACCCTACTTAAGTATGGAAGATGTGTTGATTATTTACATTTTTGTTTCTTAGAAATGCCATTCCCACCCTTCTCTGCCTTGCGTATTATCACAGCTTTATTGGCAGCAGTTGAATGATAACTTGTTTATACCTTCTGGGGTTTCTGGTTAATTAGACACTTGTCTGGGACAGGCAATTAGGCAACCTAAATATAGTCCAGTGCTCATAGTTCAGATGTGACTGACACACTGACACAGGATTTTACACAAATGTTAAGCTGTACTTCAGCCTTACCTTGAGTCTTGCTCAGTTGTATAGGCTCTTATGCATGAGTCTATTCTTATACATGTTAATATGAGAGATTGATTTTGTTATTTCCATCTTTGCTGAACAATGCATTGTTACCATTTCCTTAAAAAAAAAATAAAAAAATCTCTAACTAAACTTTAACAAAACTGCTCTGGAGATCTGCCACTGTAGTTCTTTTAACCTTCATGAATATGTCCCCTTGGGTCTAATTTTAAAAGTGGTTTTTGTTGCTGGTTTGTGTTAAGCTCTTGAATCACAAATTCAGGGGTGGATGAGGCTGGGAATAGGAGGGTCCAACCTCCCTCCAGTGCATCCATCCATGGTGCAGCAACTGGAGCCACACAGCTCAAGTACCCCTTTGCAGCCACACTACATTGAATTCACCTTTCTGACCAAGGGATTTACAGGCCACTGGGCAGACTCTTTCTTGATTTCATCAACAGCCAGGTGAGAGCTGAACCCACTGAACCTGCAGGAAGAGAGAAAATAGGAAATGTAGGCAGAAATCAAAGCATCACTCCAACTCATGGAACCTGATGCCAGGAAGAGGACTGGGGGACATACCCATCAGCTTTATGCTGCATTCTATGTCCTACTCTGCCCTCAACAAATCATCTGAGATAACAGAGAAGAGGCATATAGGATATGTGACCTACCTTGCTGACCTCTTTGCCTAACCAGCAGCTTGGAGTCTGGTAGCAGAGAGAGTTGGAACAGTGTATGTGAAAACGTTCGCCATCGGGAGGACATCTGCATTGCATCGGTGTGGGGAAAGGTCTTTGGCCATCTTTATGTGTATTAAAATGTGCTTGCTGTTTATGGAACCTTGCTTTTGCCAGCAGAGCTCTACCCAGGACACCTTGGGAGTATTACCTCTAGAGGTTTGTACGTGTCTGTTGGATCCTCACTTTCAGCACTATAATACAAGCTTTATTGGTACCATTTATTGCTGTGTACACAGGAAATAAGCTGAAATTATAAGCTACTCCCCCCACCCATAATTCACCATAGTGCTCTGCATACATCACCGCATTATTCTTTTTTGGGTGCGCAAGACTAAAACCCTGCCAGAAAAAAAACAACCTACGGCCTTGCACCAATAGTAGGTGAAATTTAACCCAAAGCAATATGATTGCACTGTCCTAGCCAAGGTTGTAAAGGCACAAGGTTTTTTACCTTACCTATGCCCCATCTCGATCCAGCGATGTCCATGAGAACCATGGCTCTCCGGGTACTGGCACTCCTGATTGGCTTTTGGCAGCAGTGGGTGCTGCTGGCCCCCACTGCTGTCAATCACAGCCAGGGAGCTAATCAGAAGACGGAGGGGGGCTGAGCCACGGCTCCATGTGTGAATGGACACACAGAGCAGCAGCTCGGGAGCACGCCTGCTTGGGACCCAAGAGGAGGAGGATCCGGGCTGCTCTGTGCAAAACCATTGCACAGAGCAGGTAAGTATAAAATGTTTGTTATTTTAATGTAAAAAACAAAGCAAAAAAAAACAAGGGTTTAGAAACACTTTTAGATTATGACCCTCAAATCAGCTTCTGCCTCAAAACTGGTGACAGCCTACAAGCTGACAGGCAACACAAGCATTCTGAAAAGAGAAGACTGTAAACAGGAACAGGTTATGGCAATCAGTGTTCACGAAGAGCCGTACTACAGATAGAAAGGCAAAGTAGGTATTAGACGGAAGAGAAGCAGGAGCCGGAGGTCAAACCAAAGTCAACCGAGCAGCACTGAGGATCACCATACAGGTAATGAGCTATGAACACAATTTTATCTTGCCAACTGGTATCATTAGGTCACACTGAAGCACATGTGCCAGTTACTATTTCAGCTATCGGGTAGCTTTGGGACTCATATTTTACAATAAGTTAACTACTAGTGTCAGAGCCGGCCATTGGCATAAAGGTCCAATGACTGCCCACAAAAGGTTAGCATGACAGACACGGCAGCTGTCATTTTGCATTACAACTGCATTTATTTGGCTGCATTTTGACTTTAAAAGCAATTCTGTTTCAGACACTTTAGTAAATGAGGCCAGTATATTCATAAACATTATAGCACCACCACATGTGCTGGTTTGCAGTACTTTTTTCCCCCCAGCTTATATTTACTGCTTCATTCTTACAAAATAAGACTGCTTCGCCCACTTTAAATATAAGCTGCAGCCTATTTTTATAGGCTGTTAGCATGTAACAGACTTAGCTTACTAGATCAAGGACATTACAGGACACAGGAAAAAAATGATTTTCCAAGAAAGATTTTGCTCAGGATTTAAAACCAGGAGGGAATAAACATGTGAAAAATGTTTTGTTTTTTTTGAAGATGAAGAAATGTATGCAGCAATTTCCCAGTGAAGGATACTGAATTAAACTTCTTTTTTCTTTTTTTTTTTTTTAACTGCTAAAGAGGATCAAATATTTCAGTTTTTTTTTTCAAGGCTAAATAAGAATTACAAACAAGGAGTCTGCACGGCAGCGTATGCTTTGCTTTAATTATGAATATGCCAATTAACGCACATAATTACATCTCGCTTTGGACAGAGCAGAAGGAATTAACCCAGACTTCTGAGATATGCAACATGACCTCGACAGGTTGTGTTTATTGATAAAATGACCCCAGAGCGCTCGCAGCACGGTGACGGGAGTCTGAGACGTGGCGCGACTTTCTCTGGTGGCAGGGGAAAATATTAAGTGCAGCTCTGCCCTGGGGGAACGAAAGGCAGAAAAACAGCATCAGCCGCATAAACAGAGCTCCCTATGAGGTATCCAACAGGAAGCACAGCTTGGCTCTACATGTCAATGGAGACATCTACATCAACCCCCTTTCTCTCCCCTAGAGTAAAGATGTGAAGGAGCTGCATAAAATCCACTCTTATCTTATTCAAATCCAGGTGTAGAACCCCCCCTGATGTGCAATCAGTTTGGTTGAACACTTCTCTGTCTTTTCATTCTATTAATAGAATGGAAAAAGCTTAGGCGCTGAGCATTAAACACGCTCTACACCACGCTCTACCTGCTTGTAACATTCCACTGCTCCTCGCTCACAACACAACGCCATCTCGCTGACCGGTATATTCCCTTCCTCACATTTGTCTCCTTCAGGAAGGTGTCTGTGAGATAGCTGGAGCCAAGCGGCATCCTGCTTTTAATTAAGAATGCAGTGAAGTCAGGATTCAGCCAAATACAGAAGGCTTTTTAGCAAGATTCATATTCAACAAATTTTCTGAGGTTGTGGCCAACAAAAACGGAATATTGATATACCTGCAGTTTTTATGTCCGGACAAGGACACGCGTTTGGTGCCACTAAGATATAATTTCATCTTTTAAAGGAGAAAATGTAGTGAGAGATGGATGGAGGTTGCTGTTACTGGCCTCCTGAAATTGCTATTTGCCTGGTACTGACCCAGAACAAGAATGCAGATCTGGAAGGTCAAAATTAGTGATGGAATAGTGATGGATAGTGGAATGTATCTGGGTACGGGTTCGCAGTGTATGGCTAAAGTTCAAGAACCGAATCTGAACACTACTGAGGTCAATGGGAGCTAAATGTTAAAAAAAAAATGTCAAAATAGTAATTGCCATTTTCTAGGCTAATAGGCAGGGTTGTCAAATAAATGGTATGGGGGGGAGCTGTCCAAGGGGTCATTTACCAAAGCAAATAAAAAATCTGCTTGTGGGGAGCAGGACTTTTATTAATGCTTTAAGGTAAAAAAAATAAAAAATAATAACATTAATTAAAATAGCATGCGTGGTGTGTCCTTATTTTGCCGTGAAATGGGGCATCTGTACGATGTATACAACCTACTACAGAAAAGTGAAATTTACAAAGAAAAAAATGCAGTTTTACCTGCCAGCAAACGGCAGCTTGGCTGCTTTACATCTGTTTGAAAATAATCTGCCAGGGATTACCTTCATCTTGACTAGACTTTTACCCTAGATTAAGGTCTGGTATAGATTTTAATGAAAGCCCCCCCCCCCCACAGAAAACAAAGCAAAAAAAAATAGGCATGGCCTCCCCCTAAAAACACATACCAGACCTTTATCCTTAACCTCCCTGGCGGTATGATTCTGTCAGATTTTAGGTGCTGAAAACGGTTCCATTATTCTGCATGAAAATTTGGCGTTTTATATTGTAGGCCTGTAATTCTTAGGAATAACTCACTTAAATCTGTCCAAACCAGAGTCTAGTAGACATCCTGGGTATGATAAAGTTCATAAAACAAAATCATAAATTATAATATAATAAATAACTATAAAATAATTATAACAAATAATAATATAATAATAATAAAAGTGTTTTTCAGTGTTTGATGACGAATTTCCCCACAAATCGATATCGCTTAATTCTGCGAGTGATTCTAATTTATTATCGCTGTTTTCTAGCTGGTCTAAAACCACTTTTGACATAAAGGGACACTTTTTGGTTGCTATGGACTATCTCCAAATTCCAGGCAGAAAGAACAGTTTTTAGTATATAAAACTGCATGTAGGGCACTGGGCAGACCACTAGGGACAAAGGGGGTGTGTAATTTTTTTATACAATACTGTAATCTGTAAGATTACAGTATACTGTATGTGTATTGTGTTTTAACTTTTTTGAATTTGGCGCCGAACTCCGTCCCCGTGCGTCGTAACGTCGCAGGGAGCGGAGCTCGGCGGCACTCGGCACTGTGTGAATCGAGCGAGGAGACAGCTCGATCACACAGCGGGGAGGCATCGCAGGATCCAGGGGACAAGGTAAGTAACTCTGCCTGGATCACTGCGATGCGATCCCGAGTCTGGCTCAGGGTTACCACTTTTGGTGCTGAAACTTCACCCCGAGCCAGACTCGGGAATACCGCCAGGAAGGTTAACAACTTTAATACCGGGCACTTTCAACCCCTTCCTGCCCAGACCAATTTTCAGCTTTCAGCACTGTCACATTTTAAATGACAATTGCGCAGTCATGCAGCAATGTACCCAAATTAAGCAGGTGTTATCGGTAAAGTGGTTTTAGCGATGCTTTATCGCTGTTACCGCTGTAAGGCTGGATTCACACCTATGCATTTTTAGTGCTTTTTGCATTTTGCAGATTTGCACTACAGTCCATTTACCATGGTTTCCTATGGAACACGTTCTGTTAGCAAATCTTTAAAAAGCAAAAAGTACTAAGAATGCATAGGTGTGAATCCAGCCTTATAGTGGCGCTTTTTGGCCGCTAGCGGGGCGCTTTTAACCCCCCGCTAGCGGCCAAATAAAGGGTTAAAAGTGCCGCTGCCAAAGTGCTTTGCTGGCGCTTCGGCAGCAGTGCCCATTGATTTCAATGACAGGGGCAGTGAGTGGACGAGCTGTGTATCCACCGTGTGTATCCACTGCTCCCCCACCGCCCAAAAGATGCTGCTTGCAGGACTTCTTCTAACTTCCTGAAAGTGCACTGCTCCAGTGTGAAAGCACAGTGTGAGCTCTGGGGCTGCAGGGGAGGCATTTTTCAGGTGCTGAAAAACGCCTCAGTGTGAGAGGGGTCTAAGTAATTTTTCTCCTTCACTGATGTGCGCTCATGAGGCTGTACTGATGAGGCTGCACTGATGGGAACTGATGAGACAGCACTGAAGGGCGCTGATGAGGTAGCCCTGATGAGGAGGCACTAATATGCAGCACTGAGGGGCACTGATAGGCGGCAATGATAGGCACTGATTGGTGGCACTAATTGACACTGATTGTCATCACTGATGGGCACTGACTGGCATCACTTCTGGGCACTGTTGGGGCTGCACTGATCATCAAGGCACTGATGATCAGTGCCCTAATTATCTGTGAAGGTCTGTGAGAAAATGCCACTGATCGGCTCTCCGCTCCTCACATGCTGTCAGTGTGAGGAGAAAGCCGATAACCAGCATTTTCTTGTTTACATGTGATCAGCTGTGTTTGATGCACAGCTAATCACATGGGTAAAGAGCCTTGTCATTGGCTGTTTTTTACCGAGATTAGGGATTAGCCGTGTCCCAGGGACGTCATCCCAGAATGAGAGCGCCACCCCGTCGCTGTCATTTGTCTATACAGCGGGCGGGAGGTGGTTAAAGAGGGCCTGGTATAGATGTCAAGGGGGAACCCCACACAAAATTCCCCTACTAAAATTCTATACCAGACCCTTATCCAAGCATGCAGTTAGAGTGTACACTCTATTTCCTAATTCACTATACCGGGTCAAATGCTCTCAGCATGCCGTAGTATGATGACCTCCATATTGATGAAGACAAAGGCCATTTCCTGACAACCCTGGCCCAGTAGATATAAGGGGCTTATCTGAATCTGGAAGCCCTCCTTAATGATAAAGGGGCACCCAGATACTGCCTACCCATGTGAATAAGTAATGATCCCCCTCTTCTGTTTAGGTGGAGTGGATCGGAGGGTAGTTAGATGTAAACGGATAGCGCAAGCCGTTTACTCCCAGCCGCCTATAGAGTAGAGCGGGGTCTGTCTCTGCTGCTCTGCAGAAACTGAGCGAACACAGATGTGTCATCCGCCCACTGTGCCCTGATCAGCAGGGAATCTGTGAGCTGCTCACCTGCTGATTAGAATGGAATCTGCCTCTTGTGGAAGGGGCTTAAGGGGTACATGGTTGTACTTATATCATCAATCACCTTGTCCAGCTATTCATGTCAACCATGATGAATGACACCCACTGAAAAAAAAAATCCCTCTAATCAGGTGATGTTATTGAGTAAATATGATTATGGCCTTAGAAGCAATTGACAGATTAGAAGCAGTCATATACAGTGCCTTGGAAAAGTATTCATACCCCCTACATTTTCCACATTATGTCAGGTTACAACCAAAAATGTAAAAGTATTTTATTGTGATTTCATGTGATAGACCAACACAAAGTGGCACATAATTGTGATGCGGAAGGAAAATGATAAATGGTTTTCTGAATTTTTTACAAATAAATATCTGAAAAGTGTGGTGTGCATTTGTATTCAGTCCCCTTTACTCTGATACCCCGAACTAAAATCTAGTGGAACCAATTGCCTTCAGAAGTCACCTAATAGAGTCCACCTGTGTGTAATTAATTCTCAGTATAAATGCAGCTGTTCTAAGAAGTCCTCAGAGGTTTGTTAGAGAATCTTAAGAGCCCTTTCACACTGAGCCGCGGGCAGCGTTAGCGGTAAAGCGCCGCTAGTTTTGTTAGTTTTACTAACTTGGACTCTCGATCCAATCTGACAGAGCTTGAGCTATTTGCAAAGAAGAATGTCACTCTCTATATGTGCAAAGCTGGTAGAGACATCCCCAAAAAGACTCACAGCTGTAATTGCAGCGAAAGATGGTTCTACAAAGTATTGACTCAGGGGGGCTGACCACAAATGCACACCACACTTTTCAGATATTTATTTGTAAAAAAGATTTGAAACCATTTATCATTTTCCTTCCACTTCACAATTATGTGCCACTTTGTGTTGGTCTATCACATAAAATCCATTTACATTTTTGGTTGTAACGTGACAAAATGTGGAAAATCTCAAGGGGTATGAATACCTTTTCAAGGCACTGTATAGTAGCAGTAGAAATACCACTACTATTTATGAAGTTCGTCCACACCAAAATAAACCTTGGGCTCATCCCTAGTCACAATTAAAGTAAGATTAAACATTTAATAAAATGCCTTTCCATATAAATGGAATGTCCTGAAACACTGCATTATTTTTCAATGTTTTGTTTTTAAACTGCTTAATTTTCCTCTAAATTTTTTCCCTCTCTGGCTTCCTGCTGCTTTGCTTCCCCACAACGTCTCAATGGGGAGCGTGCACACAGTTTCTTCTTGATACCTGGCGGCAAGATGATAAGTCCCATGTGTTCATGTGTGTACATTACTAATGCGCATGTGCAACAAATAACAGAGCATTTCTACTGTTCACTGCTGCATTTCCAGCCTCGCTGTGCCACCACAGAATAGGCGACATATCAGTGTAGTCCTTGGGGGGGGGGGGGCACACACTCAGCGGTGGCTCCATTGAGACTGTGCTGGTAATAGAAGAAGAGGAAGTACAGGTAGCAAAAGCATAAAAAACTATTCAATGCTGAGTTTACAACAGTTATGACAACATGGATTATCAAAGGTAAATGTGGTTATGTGATGGTAGTTTTTATTATTTGAGTTTATTAACACTAGTAGAAGGAAAGGGTACACAGTAACCCATATGTTAAATGTTTCTTCCTCATTGCTGATACTCCTCACACATGTTTTCAAAATTGTTGCTATTGAAATACGGTACTTTTTTTTCATGTTTTTCTATGCAAAGCTCCAGGATAATCCCTGTTTCAATTTGGCTGGGTGGCATGAACTCTCTCCTGGCCAACGATGCCTTGGAGCTCTGGTCGCTGGCAGGATGATGGCACTGCTCTATGAGATTCAGCGGTATTGTCTGCCACTTAGCATACGGCATGCAGGCTAGCTGGAGATTTGAGGTCACATGACTGAACATAAAAACTTTACTAAAAAGCATTCAAATTAGATTTTTAGGAAAGGAATGGGGGAAGCAACATTTAACATGTGGGTTGTGTAGCCTTTCTTTGTACTTTAACTTAGAACTGTTAAAGATATATTCCTGTCATAAATTATATACCCACATAATGCATCTTTGTATTCATTATAAAATCATTACATTTATTTTTTACTAACTTGTTCAAATACCTGAATGTGGCATGGAATCAGCTATTTGTAATCCCCCCTACAGGAGGACTCATTGGGAGAGGTATGGCCAGGATTTCTAAACAACCAGGTGTGCTGAATGCAAATATATTGGCAAGGAACATGCTTGTAAGCAGTTTGAAGTGGTCATTGGGTGCTGCCCCAGCTGGGAGGGTTCGGATTAATGTTTTGCCCGCTCTCCTGATATTTTTGGCGGGTTTCTTGTCAGGGTCCGACCCACTTTTCCTGTGCGATATCCAGCCCTGTCCCTAGGCATTGGTGAAGACAGCACAAAGCAAAAGTATCCCATGTGTGTGTGTATGTGACCCTGTAACCCTGTAACAAAGTGCCTAATGTAGCCCAGAAGAACCCACACAGGGCAGTTCCCCTGTCTCACATGTAACCCAGTAATTGGTACCCAACAAGTTAATTGTGAAACATGGAGGACGTGACAAACAACCACACTACTGCCCCACCTGCCCATATGCTGATAAGAAAAGAGAGACAAATAGGCAGAAGTATGACCTCCTCAGGTGTTTCTGCTCTTTTACTGTCCAGGATCTGAGTGGAGAGAGGACACCATTGTGCTCCTTAAAGGGGTTGTAAAGCTTTGTGTTTTTTCACCTTAATGCATCCAATGGCGCGGCACGCCGGGGGGCGCGGCCGAGTGATACACTTGGTGGCTATGGCCGCCACTGTATTACACGGGAGCGTGCCTGCAAGCTAACCCCCTTGGGAGAGAGCTTCCCAGAGGGGGTTTAGCTCTTGCGGGGAGGAGCCGAGACAGCCGCCGAGGGACCCCTGAAGACAAGGATCGGGGCCACTCTGTGCAAAACGAACTGCACAATGGAGGTAAGTTTAACATGTTTGTTTTAAAAAAAAAACTGAACCCATACAACCCCTTTAACTGTCAGTGATATAATCCACCTGGCTGTGGATTATATGTTCAGTTGCAGAAGTGAAAAAAAAAAGGCCACATTTAATTGATAGAGCTGGCAACATGTATTACAATCAGATTGTACAATCTCCATACAGCCCCCTGTATATTTCCCAATAACTATATAGTGGACTGAGAAATCTGTTTCATTTATATCTAATCAGGTGGGTCATCACACTGAACTAACAAAAAGCTGGCAATCATTTTGTACAATTTGTACAGTGCACTCTCAGCACATAGACTGAGCTCTCACCGACAGCTCTGGCTCTCATACTAATAATCGGGAACCAGTAGGACTAGCTCTCGATCACATGATTCCTGTGGTTATTACAGTTGTCAGTAGGAGCACATTTAGACTTGTGGTTGGGGGGACATTAAAGAAGTGCAGTTGAACAACAGACGGGGGTGTTCACATGTCGCAGTCGCGATGCTTCACATCCGTGTCAAAAATGATCTAACATGTCATGCTTGGCAGGCAGAAAGCCCGCTGAACACAATCCATTCAAGCAATGGGGAAGCATCGCAAACACCCCACAACCACGTGCAATGCACCCAGTTGTGCCACATATGTGCAGCAATTATGGGGTTAAAGAAGAAGTCACATCAGCTTCTCACCACCTGTCAAACTCCTCAGAAAAGCGATCCAAATGCAGATTGCTACATTGTATCTTTTTCTTCTTGATAGAGAAGAAATATGTAAACAAAAAGAAAACAGTTAGGCCCCTTTCACACGGGCAGACCGTTCAGATCCACCTGTCAGTTTTTTAGGCGGACCTGAACGGGCGCTCCATACAGGTCTATGGAGCGACGGATGTCAGCGGTGACATGTCCGCTGACATCCGACCCGCTCCGATCCGCTAAAGTGTGACGGATGGAAACCCTATTTTCCATCCGTCTGGCAGATCGAAACGGATGAAAATGGACTCTGCGGTCCATCTTCATCCAATCCCCCAGAGAGGAGAGCGGCGCTCTGATAGGTCGGTCCCTGCACAGTGTGCAGAGACAGACCTGTCATCTGCCTGCTCAGCGGGGATCGACGGAGAGATCCCTGCTGAGCAAAGCGGAGCCCGTACATGGACACGTCCATGTGAAAGGGCCCTTATGTAGAAGAATATAAAAAAATAAATAAATAGCTAGATCGGGGCTTGGTCTAGGTCAGTGTTAGGTTTAGGGTCAAAACTAGGGTTAGGGTCATGGTCAAAGGTCAGAGTCAGTGTGCTTAAAGGCCCCTTTCAAAATTATACGACTTGTCCCATGATTTGTGAGTGTGAAGTAGCATGACAAGTCGTTTCCCATTATTAACAATGACAACCATTCATATTAGTACGACTTCAAGTCGTTCCGACTTCAAAGAGGTCCCTGCACTATTTTGGTCCAATTTTGATGCCACTTACACAGGCATTCCCTGAAATCTTAGCAAAATCGCTGCCACGAAACTGCGGTAAAATCGCAGTAGTGTGAAAATGGTTAAAAAGGGCTTTTTTATTTATTTATTATTTTTGTCAGTTAGTGTCAGTGTGTTTTAGGTAGGATTAAAAAAATAGCAAAGTACATACTATTGTTTCTGGGGCCTAATACAGGTATAAACAATCAACAACATATACATGTGGGGTATCATTGTGATCGTCAGGAGTAGGAGAAATTGATTAGTCGGTTGTTGGTTGGTGTTGGGTTATGGTAATACCAATAAAAATAAAGCTATATTAAAAACAAAAACTATTTTGTGCCAGTTTTCCTTTAAAAAAACAAAACAGGAGATACTCATTACCATTTACCATCAAATGAAGACCCAATTTGTCCGGAGAAAAAAACAAGGTATTGTTCACATTGCCATGATATGTACAGTTTTGTTAATACATGCCAAAGTTGCAAAACTGGATTCAGGTGTTAACATTTGTTTTACCTCCTTTATGGAGGGGGTAATTGTTCCCTGTCTAAAATTTGTCTTGGAAGATATCTACTGAGCGTGCCCAAGATACCTGCCCCAACTGCAGTTAAAGTATTTAGAACAGAACAAACCCCTCTTTTGTTGGGACTATATACATGAGGCACAAACATGACTAAATAAATCTTAATATAAAAATAGACATAATTTATTTATACATAGAAGTTAAAAAACAAAAGTGTACAAATGAACAATGCAGCTTGAAATTTAAAATACCACATGTCTCCTGCAGTCTCCAAACTCTACACAAAATGGCATCTCTCTCTTTTACAACACTCTACAACATAAGCAGGTGTTCAATAAAACCCCCTCCAATGGTAAAATGGGAAACTGACCTCAATCAATCCTTTACCACAGAGCAATGTTCCTCAGCACTAAGATGTACTGTACTTACTCTATATCTCACTGAATCTCCCACTGGGAACAAGCGCAAAAATTAATTACTCGTTGGTATTTGGCACCCTATCAGATTTAAAAGTTTTCTGCATCCCATTCCCCCCTTTGTTAGAGGGGATGTGGACATATTGGCAATCTTGTCCACATCTTCTGGACATGCAAAAGCCTCACCAGCTTTTGGAGGAAAATTTTCTCCATCAAATCAGAGATCACTGGGGTCCTGACTAAACCAAATGTTGCACTAGCTATTCACCACTTGTGTATTGATAGGTTCCATAGTACTTTTAGAACAGTAATACTTCATATGCTCATTGCAGCGAAAACAGTGATAGCAAGGCATTGGACCAAGAACCTAGCACCCAACCCCTCTGAAGTTCTAGATCTGGTGAATTTTCAGTACTCATTTGAGAAAATGTCCTCGCATTAGAACGCTACACGGGCACATTTGATAATCCATGGAAGCTCTGGGTAGAGAGAAAATGTCATCTTGATGTTCTATTGGTTTATGATGCACACAATCTTTGTTCATGGGTTCCTTTTTTCTGTTGAAAAACTCATTAGTAATTGTTGAGATGAACAGTCTCTTTATCAGAGTTCAGTATGTTGCATATTATACTATTCTTACTTGTACTACCAAAATTTCAACAAAAATTGTTGTTGAAAAAAATAAATAAAAAAATACCACATATATGGGGATAGATACAGCAATGGGAATTAAGACACTTGATGCGTTTCGAGGATTCTTCTTCAGAGGTGTCTGAATATATCAGAAAAACGCCTAAAATATAAGCATATCCATAAGTATACATAACATATTGAAACCAGTACACTAAAATATTTTGTTTCGGAATTTCGGTTTCGTCCGAAAAATACTGTCTATACTCAAGTATAAGTGTGCAAAGTGTATAATGCATAAATGTACTCTACAAGTGTGCAAAGTTTGTGGTTCGGAGGACCTACGGCCGGGGAGTACCGATTTTTCAAACCGGGCACCCCTTCCATAGACTCCCATGTTAAACAGTAATTTCTCTGGTGATTTTGGGGACCCGGTACTGGCTGGTCGTAGGTCTCCTTGACCCAGAACTTGGCACAAATGTAGCCCCATTTCTCCTCTATAAGTGTGCAAAGTTTGTTGTCTGGGGGACCTACGGACATGGAGCACCGATTTTTAAAAGCCGGGCACCCCTTCCATAGACTCCCATGTTAAATGTCAGTCTAGTCATGGACACAGTGAGGCATGGACACAGTGAGGCATGGACACAGTGAGGCATGGACACAGTGAGGCATGGACACAGTGAGGCGGTGAGGCATGGACACAGTGAGGCATGGACACAATGAGGCATGCACATGAACACAGTGAGGCAAAGTGAGGCATGCAGATGGACACGCTAGGCTTATACTCGAGTCAATACGTTTTCCCAGTTTTTTGTGGTAAAATTAGGTGCCTTGGCTTATATTCGAGTCGGCTTATACTTGAGTATATACGGTACATTTATTTAGTTACTCCCGAAATTCATTTTTATTTATTTTGTTTCATTAAAAAATGCATTCGTCCGAAAATCTGAATTATGGTTAAATCTGTCAATTGAAGGCTTATGGTGTCTGTTCGATGTTCTAAGAAGATTCGTCGAAGCAGCCAAACTGTACGCCGCCGCGATCGTACATTTCTGGTCGAATGCTCCGCCCACAAGCTATAGTAGAATTCTAATGTTGTTTGAATAGTAATAATTATATTTATTAATTATTATTACTAGTCAACCAACATTAGAATTCTTCTTTAGCCTATGGGCGGAGCATTTGACCGTAAATGTCCGTTTGCGGCGATCGTATGTTTTTAGCTGCTTCTTCGAATCTTCATGTCTCTATAATGTTGAATAATCTTGGACTAATAGAGTTGGGTTAGGCACATTCAATTGCAGGTTCGATAGACACAGATAACTATTGTCTCCATCATGTCGAATCTTCTATCTATATCAAACTGTTGTCGCAACGAAACAAAAATAAAGCATTTTTTTATTTCGGATCTTTCGGATTTCGGATTCTGCGCGTTCGTTATCATTTGTTAAAACAGACATGAAAATCCCAGAAATTCGGACGAAAATGCATTCAGACAAAATCTAATGCACATGTCTAGAAACCAGACATCTAACATACAAAGCTTATATAATGTTGTATCAAAATGTACTAACCCATAGATATAGGATATGTAGGAAAACAAAGCCGCCATATTGAAAACCAGAAACTTCTACTGTTGACATCATGTTATCTCTAATCACCAAGGGACCCAATTTATTTTTTATTTTTTTATGGTCTCCCTGGGTTTGGCCTCACTCAGTAGGGCTATACCATATAATATGTATTTTTGGTTTAAGAACATTTGATACATTTTTTCTTTCACTTAGATTAACAGTATCTTTTAATAAAGATTAGAAGACATAGCATTTTCCTGGCTCAGTTGAGGGACTTCAGCAGCTGTGGCACTGTGGCATTTGGTCCCATGTTGTTTAAAGAACATGGTATTTGGCGATAATAGAAGTTTCTGATTTTTAATATGTTTTCCTACACATACTATATCAATGGGTTAGTACTATCACATTTTTGATACTACATTATATGAGCTTTGTATGTTACTGTAAATGTCTGGTTTCAATATATTCCATATACCGGTACTTATGGATATGCTTATATTTTAGGCATTTTTCTGATATATCCAGATACTTCTGAAGAAGAACCCTCGAAACATGCCAAGTGTCTTAATTCCCATCGATGTTTCATAATCTACCCCCATTTATATTTATATGTTATATTTATTTTTTCATGTTTGTGCCTATATAGTTCCGACAAAAGTTTTCCATGTTCAACAGCTGTTAAAGCGCCTTGAATCACCATAGAGAAAAGTACAAAATATAGAAATATAAATGAATAATGTTATTATTGTTATCACTGTTAAATAATCCCTAACCTGACAAACATCCTTGTGTTCTATAGGAATTTGGCTCAGAAGCTGAATTGGGATGGAGACCTCTGCCCTCGGCTGTCAGCCAAGCATCGCTGATATAAATCAATCCTTCACGCTGTCTGTGGTGCTGAAATTATTTCTGAATGGCCTCAATTGCTGCTTATGGTTCTTTTTTTGATGACCATTCTGATATTTCGTTCTGGAGAGAACATAGCTTGGATAAACTCCCACGGCGTGCATAAATAAAATATTTCAGCAGTTAATTAATGGTGCATTCCTACTTTCCAGAACGATAGACTTGGCCGGGCTATTTTCTTTATTTAACACCACAAGACAATACCTCTTTAGAACTTCCTAATGTAATTATCGGAGCAGTTATGAGCCCTCCCCGTTGTGTGGGTTTTGTTGATCGGCTTGTATTTAGTGTGCCGCTCACAGTCTGCCTTATTCTGATTCGCCTCACACTGTGTGATTGCCCCTCCATCCGTTCTCTCCCTCCATCCTGTCTCCCTCCATATCATCTTCATTCTCTCGCTCGCTACTCTGGTTTCTGGTGACTCCATTAGATACTCTTTGGGGACCTTCCAATCACCTGAAAAATCAGCCACAGCTGTTTAAATGCAGCTCCTTTCCCAGAGGAGCCACGCAGAGCTACCGGACTCGTATTTTTAGAAGAAAGCAAATGTCTTGTTTGAATGTTTGACTTCTTTCCACCTGAACAAAAGACACTAACTTTCATTCCCTGCTGGCACAGCAAACAATGTGACTTTAGTACGCTCCAGCTTGATATAGCAAGGAAATAGGGCTTGGATGGTGGGGGGGAAGAGAGGGTGAGCAAAGTGCAAGCTGAGAATGGGGCATTAAAACAGCACAGTAGCACCTAACACAAGCAGCCACTCTTCTAGAAAACATGGATTAACCCATTCAACTAGAAAACAGAAAGCAATAAATGATATGAACACAATGAATGACTTAGAGTGAAAAAGACTAGAAACAGGGGACTTCACACCAGTATACAAAGGGCAGCATTAAAATGGTATTAAATAAAAAAAATATATATATATATATATATATATTGCAGCTTACCAAATCATAAATGTGGCAGCTGTGTTAGATTCCTTTTTTTGTTTTTGTTTTTTCATTTTATTTCCACCTAGGGATCCAGCCAGTAACCTACCTTTGGGGGGATTTACTAAAACTTGGGTGTGCAAAATCTGGTGCAGCTCTGTATAGCAACCAATCGGCTTCCAGGTTTTATTGTCAAAGCTTAATTGAACAAGCTGAAGTTAGAAGCTGAGAGGAAGAAGAAATTGATTGCACACCAGACTATCAAATGCTTGAAAAAGAAGTCCTTTATTGCTGCATGCCAGTCATATATGCAGGGTACAGATAGTTGACGTGTTTCACGTGGATATACCGCGCTTGTTCAACAAGCGCGGTATATCCGTGTGAAAGGCGTCAAGCATTTGATGGTCTGGTGTGCAACCAATTTCTTCTTCCTCCCAGTATTGTGAACCCAGTGCACCTGATCAGTGTCTGATGCGATGTGTGTGTTTCTTTTCTGGACTGTGAAGTTAGAAGCTGATTGGCTACCATGCACAGCTGCACCAGATTCTGAGTGCTCCAGTTTTAGTAAATCTCCAACTGTCGCAAGGAGGCTCCACTCTAGATGGAGGAGCAACAGAGACACCTTTGGACAACAGCATTGCCAATCTGGGGGCGGGTATAGTTGGATAGACTAGCAGATATAGATGGACAAATAAAGCCAAAGTCCAGCTAAAGCCCTGTACACACGATCGGATATCCTATGGATTTTCGTCCGATGGATTCTTTTCATCAGACAAACCGATCGTGTATGGGACCCATCTGTCTTTTTTCCATCGGTTTTAAAAAATAGAACATGTTTTAAATTTTTCCGATGGATAAAAAACTGATCGAAAACTCTGATCGTCTATGGGCAAGTCCATCGGATCAAAAACCCACGCATGCTCAGAATCAAGTCGACGCATGCTCAGAAGCATTAAACTTCATTTTTCTCGGCTCATCGGAGTGTTTTACGTCACCGCATTTGCAACGGTCGGTTTTTTGACTGATGGTGTGTGGGCAAGACTGATGGAAAACAGTTTCATCGGATATCCGATGGACAAATCCATAATAAATAGATAGAAATACAAAAAAAAATGGAAATAGAAAAAAAGGCCAAGTGGTTTATCCCAGAGAGAATACTCAATAAATGCGTTGTTAACTTGCTGCAAGGGTGTAGACGGTAATGAAGCCCACGCTGAGTATAAAGTATTTCCTGGGTGTATGCACGAGGTCCTTGAGGGATTTAAAAATAGCTCTACATGTTTTGCGACCTAAGTTGTCGCTTTCTCAGGAGCTTCTAAATTTTGAAAGAACATGTTTCAATTAGAATATAATATGAAACATACAGTACATGATAATACATATTGACATTAATCTACGTCACAATGCTTCCTTCCGTACGTGTTGCGTCCCTATGGGCGGGGACTTCTTCAGCGGATACGGAAGTTGCGTGAACTAGTTGCCATAGCAACCCGACGCCACTTCAGTAGAGGCGGCGTGGGGCGGGGATAACTACTCTTGAGATTAATCCCGGAAGTGTCCTCATGTTAAGACGAGATAGCAACTCAAATACTGCTGCAAAAAATCTCGCTATAGAAAAAAATATTATCACATGTGAATAATGGCTAGACACTAGTGCACTGTGTAGTGCACAAGGCTAAATCACGGGACATTATGACAAAATACATAATATATTCCACAAAATTTTAAAATATTTTTAATCGGAAACATAAATATTAAAAACAATTTAATAAATTTGAATAAAAATCATTATAAAAACACAACATCATCCGCGACCATCTTACAAATATATAAATTCAACAATCAGTAATAAAACAATTGATATCAAAATCAACATTTAATCCACCGGGGCAAGTACCTGGGTTTCATGTATCCAGTAAGATTCTCTCTTACTTAACTGACGTATAAAATTGCCCCCCCCTCCAATGTTTGGTAACCCTCTCTATACCCTCTCTTAACCCCAAAATTTGAGGCCCTTGGGGTTTTGCTGGTGGAATTGTTTGAAGTGTCTAGATACATTGTGGGTTTTCAAACCTTTTTTGATATTGTTAACATGTTCTGCCAGCCGAACATGTAAAGGTCTCGAAGTCCTGCCGATATATTGAAGCCTACAATCACACTCCAACATATAGACCACTGTATCGCAAGTGATCAATTGTTGTATATTATACTCTCTGTTAGTGACCGTCCCGATGCTAAAAACTTTTTCAGTTTTGTAATGTTCACCTTTGAATGTCTACAAGGGACACAACATCCACAAGCATAAAAACCACCCAAAAAAGAGAATAATCTATTCTCAGACGGAACAGGGGGATTTAAAACTATAGGTGCTAGACGGTCCCTAAGAGAAGGTGCTTTCTTGTATATGAACTGTGGACGTATGGGTAAAACAGGACCCAACACTTTGTCCTGTTTTAAAATAGACCAATTTTTTACCACAATTTTCTCAAATTTTCTATACTGGATAGCCAAGTATCATCCTAAAATTGTGTTCATCTACTTTAGGATCCCCAATACGATTGGAAACCAATGTTTGTCTCTCCATCGTTTTAACTTTCACAATTTCTCCTTCCAAGTTTTGCCTATCGTATCCTTTTTGTTCAAATCTGGACGCTAACACTTGGGATTGACTAATAAAGTCGTCCTCCTGGGTGCAGTTCCAATGTAACCTAATAAACTGTCCCCTGGGTATATTGCACAACCATGAACGATGGTGGCAACTCCCCAGGAGGAAATAAGCATTGCGATCAGTCGGTTTAAAGTAATTGACTAATCTGAAGTGGTCCACATCTTTATTAATGACCAAATCAAGGAAGACAACTTTCTCATAATCTATATTCCATGTGAGAGAAATATTTTTATCATTACTGTTCAATGAGTCCATAAATGACTCAAGAGCAGATCTCTCACCGTCCCAGATCATGATGATATCATCAATGAATCTACGATAACAGATCAATTCAGGAGGGCGATGGGAAAAAACAGCCTCCTCCTCCCAGTGGGCCATAAATAAATTAGCCACACTGGGAGTGAAGCGAGCCCCCATCACGACTCCTCTGGTCTGTAAAAAGAATTCCTTATTATAGCAAAAATAATTTCTGGAGAGACAAAAATCAAGACAACTAAGCAAAAATTCCTGATGTCTTCCTGACAATGAGGAAAAAGAGAGTGCCCATTCCACCGAAGACATGGCATCACTGTGACCTATAATTGTATATAGCGAACTCACATCCGCAGTGACCAATATGGTGGAAGAGGAACACTCTAAGGTTTCCAAAATCTGTATAATATGCTTAGTGTCTTTCAAAAAAGCCAGAGTTTTTAACACCAATGGCTGGAGAAAGGAATCGATATACTGTCCTAACCTAGCTGAGACAGAAACGATCCGATTCACAATAGGCCTCCCGGGTGGGTTAGTGCTATTTTTGTGGATCTTCGGTAGGAAATATATCATGGGAGTTCTACAGAACAAGGGGTCAAGATATAATGATTCTTTCTTTGTTTGGCCCCTTTCACACCAGTGGACCGTATGTCCACTTTTTCATCCATCCGTTTACAGATGAAAAAGGGACATACATTGGTCCCTATGAGATCGTGAGTGTCAGCGGATGAACATCCGCTGACACCCGATCTCATCCGGGTCCGCAATCCTCCGATTCTGCAGACGGAGGAAAATCCTTTTTTTTCTATCCGTCTGCAGAGCGGATCGGATGAAAACGGACAGACGGTTCGTGTTCATCTGATCCCCCCATTGGGGAGAGCGGAGATCTGACAGGGCGGTCCCTTCACAGTGAGCAGGGACCGCCCTGTCATCCGCCGGCTCAGCGGGGATCAGCGGAGTGATCCCCGCTGAGAAAACGGAGGTTCACAGGGCGGATCTTCACGGATCCGTCCCGAGTGAAAGGGGCCTTAAGATTTTTTGATCCTTCCCATCCTCTATGGTAGAATGTAATTCATCCTTATAAGTTAGCATAGGATCCTTGTTAAGAATTCTGTAAGTTTCACCATCACTCAATAGACGACTCATTTCAGATAGATAGTATTCCTTGCTATGAATGACCAAACCTCCCCCCTTGTCAGCCGGCCGTATAAAACGCCCGACAAAATGGGGGTCCATAACTTTCTTAACTCTTAGAGCCTCCAAGTCCTTTGAAACCATGTTTTTAAATACCTCCATGTGCTTGTTATCCACATTGAGGGGGTTAAAGATGGACTTATTTCGTAAGGACGAATGATCGTTTCTTACGGGTACCAAATTCTTACATGAATAAAAAATAAGTATTGCAGCGCTAGCGGAATAAGTGAACAAAAGTTGAATAATATAACACTATTTTTTACAAATGGATGTAGCCACCCAACTGCAAAATAGTTGACAGTGCTCAGCAGGTGGATGTAGCCAACCA
Organism: Rana muscosa; assembly: GCA_029206835.1. Taxonomy (NCBI): domain Eukaryota; kingdom Metazoa; phylum Chordata; class Amphibia; order Anura; family Ranidae; genus Rana; species Rana muscosa. The sequence continues at coordinate 90,265,844 of CM055128.1, read as the reverse complement.
CCTGCAAAGACAAAAAGGTGACATTCCTTAAACTGTGCAAACAAAATTAAATTATATTGACATAAGATGTTTAAATGTTATAGTTCAAAGTGCTTAGACAGTGCAAAAAAATATTATATTAAGTGCTAACACATATAGTGTATATGTACTGATCATAAAGTGCTGTGTGCTTCCAATATGGTGAGTGTCGGTGTCCAGATCGGTGGTTTCCCCTCTTGTGGCCCTACTCACCAAAATTAAGAAATAGATAGTCACAATATGGGTCACGCATATCTCGAATCCAGAGGTAGTCTTGGGGTTTAATTAGCAGCGTATCTCAACAGGTGGCGAAGAGACGGAGCATAGCATGGGAGAGGGAGAGAAAAAATATACATATGTGAAGTACCGCCTGTACATACAGCACTGCGCCGCTAGCTATTGCACTCACGAGACTGTAGCAAAGACAAGCGTCAGTGTGTTCCGGGTTCGCGAACGTGCGTTCCACGAGAACCGGAAGCAGCGTCACTGGTTCTGGGTTGGCCAGAAATTGCGTCAATGCGTTTCGCCCTTCCTCCAGGGCATCATCAAGGTCCTTGATGATGCCCTGGAGGAGGGGCGAAGCGCTTATTGGTTATTGATTATTGGTTGATTCCTAGAGTGAGTTCTAGTTTGTTTTATATAAATTCTTACATGGATGGGACAGGAAATACTTTTTCATATTAAGAGTTCTGATGTACTTTTGTAGGCTCACATACGTCTGAAACGTATTTACATTTTTTGTAGGTGCAAACTTAAGACCTCGATCAAGTACCCTCATCTCATCATCAAGTGTAATGCCACTCAGATTATATATTCCAGTTCCTATTGGGGTTTGGGCCTTTTTTAGTCTCTTACCCCCTCTCCTTCCTCTCTTTCTTTTCATTTTCTGGGTGCCTCCACCACTCCCCCGGATTGGGTTTGTAAATAGGGGGGCTGGTCCCGGTCCTCTGCGCGACCCTAAAAAATCACCTCCGTCATAAGTGATTTGGTCAGATAAGGGTGCAAACCTATTTTGTGTTGGAATTGGTCTGTCATGGGGAAAATTACATTTTTCTCTACCAGAGAAGTCCCTATTATCTCCATACTGTCGATTATCTCTCCAGTTGTAAGATGAGTTGTAATGATGAGGAGAGGATTGGTATCCTCCCTCATAAACATGTGGTGGATGATTCCCTCCTCTCCCCCTACCTCTTATGTTTCCCTCTTTTGTTACCTCACTGGTTGATGGTGAACATATTCATAAATGGGATTCCTTCTAGAGGTTCCTGCTGGATTATCTCCAGTGGGTCTATTAGGAAGAACCTTCACAGGGACATTATTAGCAGGGACGGGAATATTTTGCCATTTACATATATTCCCCCAACTAAAATCGTCCAAATCCCTAATACATTTGTTCTTCTTTTTATTTTGAATCTCAAGATCCCATTTAGTGAGTTTGTTTTTCAACTCTCCTTAAGGGACTCCAAACTGTTGGTAATGTCCTTAATTTGAGAGTCAAGAGTTTTCATCTTTCTTTGTTTACGAATTAAAAGGAATTCAAGTAATTCAAAACCCTTTTTGATAAAAAAAACTACTCCACTCAGACATAGAGTCTTCATCGACCAATCCGTCATTGGGGGGTAAATCCCACCTAAGACATCTTGGGATGAGTTTAGCAGATAAATATTGCTCAAAGAACGTAATGTCCCACCAAGTTTTTATCTTCTTTTCAAAAATATGACCCAGTTTCTTAAAAGACTGGGACATATCATTAATGGGTTCATTACATAGATTCCTAGAAAAAACCTCATTAATTTTAACTTCCCGTTTTTCCAGAAATTGAAAAACCTCCATATTTTCTGCTAGATTAAAGATAATTGAATAGGCAAAAATGTAGAGAAAGCAAATCGGCGCAAATAGACAAGAAAAAAACATAGGGACGCAACGCGTACGGAAGGAAGCATCGTCATGTCACCCGCGGCCATCACGCATCTTGTTTACATACACGCTGTTCAATCTGGCACTGGAATAGTGCCATGTTTGTAAGTTTATTTTCACCTTTTATCATTAAAACTTTTATCATTGCAGAGAGCACTATGTACTATTCTTTATGATTACATGATCCATGTGTTACCTTGGAGTTACCCATGCATCAGAATCGCTTACCCCCACTGCATCCGGATTGGTCGGGATTTGTCTCGTACTATCCATTAGTGCCCGTAAGGGAAGGTGCATGTGACCCTCTATAATCAAAGGGTCCCCTTGGTGAGGTGAGTGGTCATCTTTTAGCATTGGTGGAGGTGTCACTTATACTCACGGAGTTACCCGCATGTTTTTATTCATATATCATCATACTGTATTGTGCGCAGGGGTCAAATTACGCTACAGGCAGTATTGAATCTAACCAAGGTATGTTTTAATATGCCTACACATCATAATCTAAGATGTATGGACTTACAGAAACTCAGCTGATAATTCTGGTACAATTTTACAAGCAACTATGTCTTTTTTACCACAGAGTAATCCTCATTCTATCCAAGGAATCTGCTTCCATTTTCCTAGGCTGCCTGTTAGCTATCATTTTACTATTAATGTGAGTAACTGACATATTTGTTTTTACAAAAACATCTGTGTCTATCAATACTTTCAGTACAGCAATCTAATATTATTATATTTTAGCTATCCAGTGCATCCCCATATTCCAATTGCACATTGTCTGTATGTGCCTCCTTAGTTGGCGTTGGGGCCTGGCGATCTACCTCCCGATATTTTTCTTGGGGGGTGTCTGTTTCAGCTTATATTTCATTGGTGAGTTTCACATGTATCAATGTAGATTAATGTTAATAACTTAATATGTATTGTATTATCGTGTACTGTTTGTTTCATATTATATTCTAATTGAAGCACGTTCTCTCAAAATTTAGAAGCTCCTAAGGAAGCGACAACTTAGTTTGCGAAACATGTAGAGCTATTTTTAAATTTCTCAAGGACCTCGTGGATACACCCAGGAAATACTTTATCCTAAGCGTGGGCTTCATTACCGTCTACACCCTAGCAGCAAGTTTACAACACATTTATTGAGTATTCTCTCTGGGATAAACTACTTTTTTCTATTTCCATTTTTTTTTTGTATTTCTATCTATTTATTAGATGGATCATGTGTATATGTGATATTGTGTGAAATATTAAAAGTTGTTATAATTTTCATGTGCCTATAAAGTCCATTTTTTCCATAAACTTCAATTCCATTAGTGGCACCTATCAGTGCCTATCAGTGCTGCATATCAGTGCAGCCTCATAATTTCCACCTCATCTGTGACCATCAGTGCAGCCTATCAGTGGCCATTAGGGATGAGCTTCGAGTTCGAGTCGAACTCATGTTCGACTCGAACATTGCCTGTTCGCCCGTTCGCCGAACAGCGAACAATTTGGGGTGTTCGCGGCAAATTTGAAAAGTCTATGGGAGAAATCTAAAGTGCTAATTTTAAAGGCTTATATGCAAGTTATTGTCATAAAAAGTGTGTTTGGGGACCCCGGTCCTGCCCAGGGGACATGTATCAATGCAAAAAAAAGTTTTAAAAACGGCCGTTTTTTCGGGAGCAGTGATTTTAATAATGCTTAAAGTGAAACAATAAAAGTGAAATATTCCTTTAAATTTCGTACCTAGGGTGTGTGTATAGTATGCATGTAAAGTGGCGCTTGTTTCCCGTGCTTAGAACTGTCCCTGCACAAAGTGTAATTTCTGAAGGAAAAAAAGTAATTTAAAACTCACTCGCGAGCTATAATGAATTGTCGGCTTCCGGCAATACATAGAATAGTCATTGATAAAAAAAAAAAAAAAGCGTGGGGGTCCCCCCAAATTCAATTACCAGGCCCTTCAGGTCTGGTATGGATATTAAGGGGAACCCTGCCGCAAATAAAAAAAAAAAATGCGTGGAGTTCACCCAAATATCCATACCAGGCCCATTTATTTAACCACTTAACGACCGCTCACTGTATATATACGTTGGCAGAATGGCACCGACAGGCACAATCACGTACAGTGTACGTGACTGCCTTTGTATAGTTGGGGGGTCCGATCGGACCCCCCTTCTATACAGTGAGCGGTCTTTATCCGTTGGGGAGCGATCCGGGATGAGGGGACGGCCGTTCGATTCCGGCCACCCCCTCGCGATCGCTCCCGGCGAATGAGAAAGCTTCCTCTGCTGTGTAATGTTTACACAGGCAGAGGAAGTGATGTCATCTCTCATGCGGCGCTCACATATACCGAGCGCCGTACAAGAAAAGACACACAGGTTAGTGCACAAACAGCACACTGACACCAGGACACATAGGAACATAAATCGCCCCCCCAGGCCCCCCCAGATCACCCCCCAGATCACCCCCCAGCCCCCAGTCACAGTGTCACTGATTGCAGTGACCATTTATTTACTGATCACTGCAATCAGTGACATTTGTGACTGTAAAAGTGTCACTACAGTTAGTTTTAGGTCCAGTGTAGCCCCCTAACCCCCCCTAATAAAGGTTTAACCCCCTGATCACCCCCCAGATAACCCTTTCACCCCCTATCACCACTGTCGCTAAGCGATCGTTTTTCTGATCGCTGTTTTAGTGTCGGTGATGCCGATCGGTAGCCAGTTATTTTTTTTAGGTTCGCCGCAGGTTTTTATAGCGTCAGCTACCCCCATATATTACCTAATAAAGGTTTTAACCCCCTTGATCGCCCCCCAGGTAACCCTTTCACCCCCTAGCACCACTGTCGCTAAGCGATCGTTTTTCTGATCGCTGTCTTATTGTCGGTGATGCCGATAGGTAGCCAGTTATTTTTTTTAGATTCGCCGCAGGTTTTTATAGCGTCAGGTACCCCCATATATTACCTAATAAAGGTTTAACCCCTTAATCGCCCCCCCCCCAGGTAACCCTTTCACCCCCTTTTGCCAGTGTCACTAAGCGTTTTTCTGATCGCTGTATTAGTTATGCTGGTGCCGATAGATAGCCAGTTATTTTTTTTAGGTTCGTCGCAAGCTTTTTATAGCATCAGGTACCCCCATATATTATCTAATAAAGGTTTTAACCCCCTAATTGCCCCTAGTTAACCCTGCATCACACCCCAGGCAGCATCAGGTTAGTGCCAGTAACGCTAACACCCACGCGTGAAGCATACACCCCCCTTAGTGGTATAGTATCTGAACAGATCAATATCTGATCTGATCAGATCTGTACTAGTGTCCCCAGCAGTTTAGGGTTCCCAAAAACGCAGTGTTAGCAGGATCAGCCCAGATACCTGCTAGCACCTGCGTTTTGCCCCTCCGTCCAGCCCAGGCCACCCAAGTACAGTATCAATCGATCACTGTCACTTACAAAACACAACACACATAACTGCAGCGTTCGCAGAGACAGGCCTGATCCCTGCGACTCCAGTGCTGTAGGAGGTGATTTCACCACTACAGTTAAAAAAAAAAGAAGCATATATGCCGAAGCATTGGGGCAGCAGGGGCGGAGGAACGGAGGAGTGATTTTGCTCCTAATGCCGCATACATACGGTCGCAATTCCGACGGAGGCTTGCCCGTGGAAAAGTCCGACCATGTGTGTGCGGCATAATTTTTGCGGGAGGATGCCCCAATGCTTCGGCATATATAAATGGTGCATGTATGCCCATCATTAGAAGTGGGTGGATAAATGGCGGTATTCTGATGGTGGGTATACCCACCGATCAATCTCTTTTTTTCGTTCAGCCAACAGGCTGCATGAAAAAAAAGATTACAATACATGTCCAACAAGGACCAGCAACAGACTGGTATGTTGCTGGAATTTGAATGGTTATACCAGATTGATGCCTGCGGATTTAGGTATCATCTTGGTATCATTCTTTTCAGCCAGTGGCCGGCTTTCATGTAAAAGCAATCCTTGCGGCTAATTAGCCTCTGGACTGCTTTTACAAGCAGTGGGAGGGAATGTCCCCTCCCGGATATAAAAAGCGCCATTGGGAAATTGGGAAAGCATTTTATCACACCGATCTTGGTGTGGTCAGATGCTTTGAGGGCAGAGGAAAGATCTAGGGTCTAATAGACCCCAGTTTTTTTTTAAAAAAGAGTACCTGTCACTACCTATTGCTATCATAGGGGATATTTACATTCCCTGAGATAACAATAAAAATGATAAAAATAAAAAAATATATAGAAGGAACAGTTTAAAAATAAAATAAAAAAGCAAAATTAATAATAATAAAAAAATAAAATAAAAAAAGCACCCCTGTCCTGCCCTGCTCTTGTGCAATGGCGAACGCAAGCGTCGGTCTGGCATCATATGTAAACAGCAATTGCACCATGCATGTGAGGTATCACCGCAAAGGTCAGATCGAGGGCAGTCATTTTAGCAGTAGACCTCCTCTGTAAATCTAACGTGGTAACCTATAAAGGCTTTTAAAGGCTTTTAAAAATGTATGTAGTTTGTCGCCAATGCACGTTTGTGCGAAACTTTAAAGCATGTCGTGTTTGGTATCTATGTACTCGGCCTAAGATCATCTTTTTTATTTCATCAAACATTTGGGCAATATAGTGTGTTTTAGTGCTTTAAAATGAAAAAAAAGTGTATTTTTCCCCAAAAAATGTGTTTGAAAAATCGCTGCGCAAATACTGTGTGGAAAAAAAAAATGCAACACCAACCATTTTAATCTGTAGGGCCTTTTCTTTAAAAAAATATATAATGTTTGGGGGTTCAACATAATTTTCTCCCAAAAAAAATATGTTTTCATGTAAACAAAAAGTGCCAGAAAGGGCTTTGTCTTCAAGTGGTTAGAAGAGTGGATGTAAGCTTCCTAATGTGTATAAAATGCCAGAACAGTTCAAAACCCCCCCAAATGACCCCATTTTGGAAAGTAGACACCCCAAGCTATATACTGAGAGGCATGTCGAGTCCATGGAATATTTTATATGTTGACACAAGTTGCGGAAAAAAGACAATTTTTTATTTATTTTTTTGCACAAAGTTGTTACTAAATGATATATTGCTCAAACATGCCATGGGCATATGTGGAATTACACCCCAAAATACATTCTGTTGCTTTTCCTGAGTACGAGGATACCACATGTGTGAGACTTTTTGGGAGCCTAGCCGCGTACGGGACCCCAAAAACCAAGCACCGCCTTCAGGCTTTCTAATGCCGCGTACACACGGCCGTTTTCTCGTCGAGAAAAACGACATTTTTCCCATTCGACGAGAAAAACGGCATTAAAAATGACGAGAAAAATTAGAACATGTTTTTTTCGACATGTTTTCCGTGGCAGTGTTTCCCATAGGGAAACACTGCCGCGGAGCCCACAGACGGTCGTTTTTCTCGACAAGAGAAAAAACGACGTGAAAAACGACCGTGTGTGGGGAACAAGCCGTTCCCTCGTTTTTAATGACAATATTCACGGCGGTTTTTTAACCGCCGTGAATAATGATCGTGTGTACGCGGCATAAGGGTGTAAATTTTTGATTTCACTTCTCACTGCCTATCACAGTTTCGGAGGCCATGGAATGCCCAGATGGCACAAACCCCCCCCCCCAAATGACCCCATTTTGGAAACTAGACACCCCAAGCTATTTGCTGAGAGGTATGGTGAGTATGTTGCAGGTCTCGCTTTTTGTCACAAAGTTTTGAAAATTGAAAGAAAAAAGAAAATTATTTTCTTCATTTTCAAAAACAAATGAGAGCTGTAAAATACTCCACATGCCTCTCAGCAAATAGCTTGGGGTGTCTACTTTCCAAAATGGGGTCATTTGGGGGGGTTTTGTGCTATTTTGGCATTTTATGGCCTTCGAAACTGTGATAAGGTAGTGAGGAGTGAAATCAAAAATTTGTGCCCTTAGAAATCCTGAAGGCGGTGCTTGGTTTTCGGGGCCACGTACGCGGCTAGGCTCCTAAAAAGTCCCACACATGTGGTATCCCCGTACTCAGGAGAAGCAGCAAAATGTATTTTGGGGTGCAATTCCACATATAACCATGGCATGTGTGAGCAATATATCATTTAGTGACAACTTTTTGTATTTTTATTTTTATTTATTTTTTCATTATTCAATCACTTGGGACAAGAAAAAAAATATTCAATGGGCTCAACAGGCCTCTCAGCAATTTCCTTGGGGTGTCTACTTTCCGAAATGGGGTCATTTGGGGGGGTTTTGTACTGCCCTGCCATTTTAGCGCCTCAAGAAATGAGATAGGCAGTCATAAATTAAAAGCTGTGTAAATTCCAGAAAATGTACCCTAGTTTGTAGACGCAATAACTTTTGCGCAAACCAAATAAATATACGCTTATTGACATTTTTTTTTACTAAAGATATGTGGCTGAATACATTTTGGCCTAAATGTATGACTAAAATTGAGTTTATTCGATTTTTCTTATAACAAAAAGTAGAAAATATCATTTTTTTTCAAAATTTTCATTTTTTTTCCGTTTATATTGCAAAAAAAAAAATCGCAGAGGCAATCAAATACCATTAAAAGAAAGCTCTATTTGTGGGAAGGAAAGGACGCAAATTTCGTTTGGGTACAACATTGCATGTCTGCACAATTTACAGTTAAAGCAGCGCAGTGCAAAATTCTGAAAAGACCTCTGGTCCTTTAGCTACAAAATGGTCCGGGGCTTAAGTGAGTTTTAAATGTCTTTCTTTCCTTCAGAAATTACACTTTGTGCAGGGACAGTTCTAAGCATGAGAAACAAGCGTGACTTTACAGGCATACTATATACACACCCTAGGTACGGAATTTAAAGGAAAATTTCACTTTTATTTTTTCACTGCTCCCGAAAAAACTGCAGTTTTTAAAACTTTTTTTTTCATTTATACATGTCCCCTGGGGCAGGACCCGGGTCCTCAAACCCTTTTTAGGACAATAACTTGCATATTAGCCTTTATAATTAGCACTTTTGATTTCGAACGTTCGAGTCCATTGTATTTAACAGGGTTCTAAAGTTCACGCGAACATTCTGGCTGTTTGCAGGTTCTGGTGCGAATCGAACAGGGGGGTGTTCGGCTCATCCCTAGTGGCCATTAATGCAGCCTCATCAGCACACATCAGTGAAGGAAAAAAAATACGTATTTGCTAAATTTTATAACTGAAACTCAGAAAAACATAGTTTTTTCAAAATTTTCTGTCTTTTTCTGGTTTGTTTAGCAAAAAATTTAAAACCCAGTGGTGATTAAATACCACCAAAAGAAAGTTCTATTTGTGTGAAAAAAAATTCACATGGGTACAATGTTGCATGACCACGCAATTGTCACTCAAAGCATGGCAGCGCTGAAAAATTAAAAGTGGCCTGGGCAGGAAGGGGGTGAAAGTTCCCGGTATGGAAGTGGTCAAAGCATTTAACCCTTGAGGGGTATCTCACCAAAACTGAAATTCCTATTGCAGGGGGTACCACTGACTCAGTCACACAAGCAAAAAAATTAATTACATTCTGCACATCAACAGTGCATAGAACACCTCCAAAATACCATATTGCATTGAATGTTACAGAAAATTACAGTTTAAAAAGGAAAGATAATATTTAATAATAATTAAATTGCAACATGACTAAAAACAAAAGTGGAATTACCCTTACTGCAACAGTTTTTCTTTTACTTTTGGGACAAAGGTTTTACATAAATAAAAGCTGACCTTTGTAAGAACGGCTGTCAATGGTAAATGGCTTGTTTCAACCTTCAAACTGCCATTTTGCTGGACAAAATATAGACGGAGAGTGGTGGAAAGAAAGAATGGACAAAAAAAAAAAGGGCTAAACAGTATTTTAGGGAGAGAAAAAAGGGCAATTGTTCATGATATACAGCATTCTAGTAAACAAATTGACATCCAGGTAAAGTTTAGATCTTTAGATCTACAGTTACAGTGTACAGTATAATGACCAGTTAAAGTTTAGATCATTAATATACAATTACTTTTGCAAATAATTATCAGGTAATTCTCTGGCATGTAATGTCATAGCAAATAACAAGGTAAGAGGCACTAGCTGGGAATGATCTGTGTTAGACATTGGACAAAGGCAAGAACTGTTAAACTATGCCCAGAAAAGTTAAATTAAATTGGTGCAATAAAAAAAGTATTGTGTGCAGTAGAGCTGCATGATTAATCATTAAAAAATTGCAATCTCAAATCAATCCCCCTCACGATCTTAATCCGGCATTTTCACGATTCATGTAACAAATGCAGAGCCATTCTCTGCTCAGAACTGTCAAAAAAGTTTATCACAACATTTCTCAGCACTGAGATAAAAAGGAACATTGTATTATTTGGTTCTTTTAGATCAAAGAGATGAACTTCGGTCTGAAAATGAGGGCAGTTTAACCACTTAAAGACTAATGCCGCGTACACACGATCAGAATTTCCGACAACAAAACCGTGTTTTTTTTCCAATGGATGTTGGCTCAAACTTGTCTTGCATACACAAGGTCGCATAAATGTTGCTCGGAAATTCCGAACGTCAAGAACGCGGAGACGTACAACACTACGACTAGCCAAGAAAAATAAAGTGCAATGATTCCGAGCATGCGTCAAATTGATTCCGAGCATGCGTAGGATTTTTGTGCGTCGAAATTGGATACACACTATCGGAATTTCCGACAAGAACTTTTGTTGTCGGAAAAATTGAGAAAAGCAAGGAGAGAGGCGCCTCTAAGTGCAGCAGTACAAAAAAATTTGTAATAGTAGATATAAAACACTCACATGGAGATGAGTTAGTACAGGCGTGTACAGAATGTCAGGATGACGGCCAGCAGCTGCAGATCACAGTACACAGTGATCCAGCTCAGCTATGTGCAACAGGAGTGTCTCTAATAGATGGATAAGCCGGCTCCAGGGACAGCAGTCCTGTTGGATGTTTCAAAAGCGAGACTTGGAGTACACCAGTGGCTGGATAGCAGGGAGTGACGTCATCAGAGATGGACGCGTTTCATGAGCGTGCAGGCTAGCGATGTCCTGGCAAGCGCTTTTGAAACATCCAACAGGACTGCTGTCCCTGGAGCCGGCTTATCCATCTATTAGAGACACTCCTGTTGCACATAGCTGAGCTGGATCACTGTGTACTGTGATCTGCAGCTGCTGGCCGTCATCCTGACATTCTGTACACGCCTGTACTAACTCATCTCCATGTGAGTGTTTTATATCTACTATTAAATTTTTTTTTGAACTGCTGCACTTAGAGGCGCCTCTCTCCTTGCTTTTCAGTCTTACTGAGAACATGGTTTCTGTTCATCTATGATGGCTGCCCTGTGCAAAGTGGATCCCCTGCATCCCTGTCTTCTCCTACATACACCATAGTATGTTGATAGATTTTATGGACTTCTTCTTAGACCATTCCTATATATTACATAGCATTTACTGTGTATCATAACCTATTGATGTTATTTTCTGTTATATATATATATCTCTTCATATTTTCACATTTATTTATTTTTATTAATTTTACATTTATAATTATATTTATTTATTTATTTATTTATTTTTTATTATTTTTATTTATTTTCATGTTTAACTTATCTCATCTATTTTCTATTTTTCATTGCACTCAATTGGGGTTATATATGTCTACGTGGTTATTGCGCGCCATTTCTTGTTTGGAAAAATTGAGAACCTGCTCTCAAACATTTGTTGTTGGAAATTCCGACAGCAAATGTCCGATGGAGCCTACACACGGTCGGAATATCCGACAAAAAGCTCCCATCAAACTTTTGTTGTCGGAAATTCCGATCGTGTGTACGCGGCATAAGACTTTTTCTGACACTTGTTGCTTTAAAAATAAAATCAGTATTTTTTGCTAGAAAATTACTTAGAACCCCCCAAGCATTGTGTATATATATATATTTTTTTAGCAGAGACCCTAGAGAATAAAATTACGATTATTACAATATTTTACTGTATGTCACACTGTATTTGCGCAGCGGTCTTTCAAAAGCAATGTTTGGGGAGAAAATACACTATAATGAATTAAAAAAAATGAAACAGTAAAGTTAGCCCAATTTTGTTGTATGTGAAACATGATGTTAGGCTCTGAGAATCGTGAGAGAATTATGATCTTTATTCTAAGCAAAAAATTTGTGACTCTCATTTTATCCAGAATCGTGCAGCATTAAACTATTAATAATTATTGCTATGCAATATTCTACTACAAGGGTGCAATACATTTATTTTTTTTGGGGGGGGGGGTCAAATAGTTATATATTTAACATGTTCGTTACCTGTACTTGGCTTAAAGTTATAACTTTAATTTGGTGTTAGGCCCCTTTCACACTGGGGTGGTTTGCAGGCGCTATTTTGCTAAAAATAGCGCCTGCAAACCGAGCCTAAACAGCGGCTCCTTTCTCTCCAATGTGATAGCCCTGAGGGCTTTCACACTGGAGTGGTGCGCTAGCAGGACGGTAAAAAAAGTCCAGCTAGCCGCATCTTTGGAGCGGTGAGAGGAGCGGTGTGTTTACCGCTCCTCCACCGCTCCTTCCCATTGAAATGCATGGGATACCGCGGTAATACCGCCCGCAAACCGCGGCTGTAGCCACGGTTTGCGGGTGGTATTAACCCTTTATTGGCCGCTAGCGGGGGTTAAAACCGCACCGCTAGCGGCCGAATAGCTCACCAATCCCGACGGTATAGCGCCGCTAAAAATAGAGGCGCTATACCGCCACCGCCCCCACCGCCCCAGTGTGAAACCAGCCTTACCTGCAAATGTTCAAGAGACTGCTTCTAAAAAAAAAAATTGCCATATGATCCCAGAGTTAAAAAAATATCTTCAAGTGACGTATTGTAGGTGGTACATTCATTTTTTTAAACTTTACCTCTTTATTACGTGTTTTTTTTTTTTTTTTGGCACATGCATTTTCACCTCACTCAGTATTGTCACTTGATTACATTTTGTAACTCTCAGATCACCTGGCTTAGCTTTTATCCATATATGATTGCTCCATTCTTATCCACCAAAGTAAACAAACATCTTGACCTAATGCAACATTGTTTTTATTTAGCTTACCCTGCTTCTGATATTATTGCAGACTCTAAATTCTTTTCATGTAACCCTTTTGACTATCAATGTTTACGTTTTGTGTATACAGTATAAATATGGTTTATTTTTCATTTAACTTCAATAGTTACTATAGTTTATTTATTATTTCCATGTGTAATTTGAAATTAATCATGCATGCATGATTTGATATACTATTATTTAAGAAAATTGGCAAGATCAAATATAATTATTATATCATGCGGATTGATTATATACAATTCTATGTATCACTGTTTACTAATTCAAGTGATTCTCAGCATGATATATATATATATATATATATATATATATATATATATATATATATATAATGGTATGTGTGTGTATATATATATATGTATATATGTGTGTATACACTGTGTGTGTGTGTGTGTATATATATATATATATATATATATATATATATATATATATATATATATAATGGTATGTGTGTGTATATATATGTATATATGTGTATATATATATACACACACACACACACACAGTTGTGCTCATAGGTTTACATACCCTGGCAGAATTTATAATTTCTTATAAAGTATCCCGCTTACAATACACCAAACAGCACAGAGACAAGCCTCAAACCTTCTGGCACAAAGTCATTTGGAGTGATGAGACCAAAATTTTGCTTTTTGGCGACAACCATAAATGCTACATTTGGAGAGTAGGGATGAGCCGAACACCCCCGGGTTCGGTTCGCACCAGAACCTTCGAACGGACCGAAAGTTCGCGCGAATTTTCGAACCCTATTCGTTATAATGGACGCGAACGTTCGAAATCAAAATTGCTAATTACAACGGCCAATATGCATGTTAATGTTATAAAACAGGTTTGGGGACCCGGGTCCTGCCCCAGGGGACATATATCAATGCAAAAAGAAATTTTAAAAACTAAAGGTTTTTCGGGAGCAGTCATTTTAATGATGCATAAAGTGAAAAAAAAAAAAGTGAAATTTTCCTTTAAATACGGTACCTGGGGGGTGTCTAAAGTATGCCTGTGAAGTGGCATGTGTTTCCCGTGTTTAGAACTGTCCTTGCACAAAATGACATTTGTAAAGGAAAAAAAGAAGCCATTTAAAACCACTTGCGGCTTTAATGTCATGTCTTGTCCTGGCCGCCATATGGCTGAAAATCCTTGAGAAAAATGGCATGGCTACCCCATCACCCCCCCCCCCACCCCAGCCCCTTTGGGTCTTGTATGGATACTAAGGGGGACCCCGCACCCAAAATAAAACCCTATACCTACAACCCTATATACTCTGAACAGCAGTATATAGGTGGTGCAAACAAGACATGGACTGTAGGTTTGTTCTTAAGTAGAATCTGAACAGGTACATTATGAAGTGTAGCTACATCCCAAAAAAATCAATTTTTAAGCTTTTTGGAGAACATAGGGAGGGGTTATCACCCCTGTAACATTTGCTGTCTTTGCACATCTGTTCAGAACATGTCACCTCACTTTCCGTCCCAATGACAAATGTTTTTGGAAAAGTGGGGTTTTAATTGAAACAAGGATTGGTGATAAAGCATCAGTAGAGAGGAGATACCTTTTTCCCAAATTAAATCTAACAGGATAGAATTTTCCTTCCTAGGGGTAGATTTCCTCTCACTTCCTGTTTTCTCTTGCCGTTTGCAAGTAGGAGTCGTTTGTAAGTTGGATGTTTGAAAGTAGGGGCCTGCCGTATATACTCTGCAGAAATTTGCCCTATTAGATATTGGTGTAGCCACAAGACTGGTGGGCACAGGAATGGGCCCTGCTGTGAGTTAATAGATCAAGATTTGTACTTGCATGCACCTGTTGAACCGGGCAGAAAAATTGGGCCTTTGGTGGTGGTGGTGGTGGTGGTGGACGGTGTTGCCACAAGACTGTAAGCCCTCACAGTTACTCTTGGTGGGTGCAGGAATGGGCCCTGCTGTGAGTTATTAGATCAAGATTTGTAATTGCATGCACCTGTTGAACAGGGCAGAAAAATTGGGCCTTTGGTGGTGGTGGTGGTGGTGGACGGTGTTGCCACAAGACTGTAGGCCCTCATAGTTACTCTTGGTGGGCGCAGGAATGGGCCCTGCTGTGAACTATTAGATCAAGATTTGTAATTACACGCCCCTGTTAAACAGGGGCTGAAAAATTGTGCCTTAGGCATTGGTGCTGGTGCCACAACACTGCAACCCCTCACAGATACTGTACTTGGAGCACAGCAGTCACACCTGTTGCGAAGCATCTTTTTAAAAAATTGTAATTACACGCCCCTGTTATACAGGGGCTGAAAAATTGTGCCTTAGGCACTGGTGCTGGTGCCACAACACTGCAACCCCTCACAGATACTGTACTCTGAGCACAGCAATGAGACCTGTTGCAAAGCATTGCCTAAAAATTGTAATTACACGCCCCAACAGGGGCTGAAAAATTGTGCCTTAGGCACTGGTGCTGGTGCCACAACACTGCAACCCCTCACAGATACTGTACTCTGAGCACAGCAGTCACACCTGTTGCGAAGCATCTTTTTAAAAAATTGTAATTACACGCCCCTGTTATACAGGGGCTGAAAAATTGTGCCTTAGGCACTGGTGCTGGTGCCACAACACTGCAACCCCTCACAGATACTGTACTCTGAGCACAGCAATGAGACCTGTTGCAAAGCATTGCCTAAAAATTGTAATTACACGCCCCAACAGGGGCTGAAAAATTGTGCCTTAGGCACTGGTGCTGGTGCCACAACACTGCAACCCCTCACAGATACTGTACTCTGAGCACAGCAGTCACACCTGTTGCGAAGCATCTTTTTAAAAAATTGTAATTACACGCCCCTGTTATACAGGGGCTGAAAAATTGTGCCTTAGGCACTGGTGTGGTGGCATGGATCATTGAGGAGGAGGAAGAGGATAGTCAGTGAACATAACAGGACAGTCACTCAGCATCAGCATAGGCAGTCTTGAAGGGATGTGACATTATAAATTATTCCGTTATATCCGCTTCAGGTGTCTGGTAGCTGGTGGTGATCCAAGACTGATTCATTTTTATGAAGGTCAGTTGATCAACCGAGTCGGTGGACAGGCGCACCCTATGATCGGTGACAAATCCTCCAGCAGCACTGAATGTGCGTTCGGAAAGAACGCTGGATGCAGGACAGGCCAGTAGCTCAATTGCATACTGTGCAAGCTCTGGCCAGTGATCCATCCTCAGGACCCAGTAAGCCAGAGGATTTTCGGTGGGAAAGGTGTCCAAGTCTGACCTTGCCCCTAGGTATTCCTGCACCATGTATATCAGACGCTGGCGATGGTTGCTGGAACCGATCATACCTTGGGGCTGCGGACTAAAAAATTGTCTGAACGCATCGGTCAGACGTCCACCTTCCCCACCGCTCCTTCTGCTACTGACCGAAGCCTCAGCAACTCGTCGTCCAGGACCAGGAGTTTGTAACCTCCCAGTTTCTGGGAACGCGTTGCATAGACATTTCTGCAAGGCCTCCCTGAGATGTCTCATCCTCTGCTCCCTCTGCGACGGCAAGATAAGGTCCGCAACCTTACCCTTGTACCGTGGATCAAGGAGAGTGGCCAGCCAGTAATGGTCACTCTCCTTGATCCGAAGAACACGATGATCCTTCCGCAGGCTTTGCAGGATCAGGGAGGCCATGCAGCGTAGGTTAGCTGAGGCATTCGGTCCGGAGTCTTCTGGGTCACTGAGGATGACATGATCGCCAGCCACCTCCTCCCAGCCACGTACAAGTCCACTGGTTTGTTGGGACTGTACATCATCCCTAAAAGACTGCTGCTGCTGATGCTGAGTGCCAGGCTCCACCTCCATGCTCACACAATCCTCCTCCTCCTCCTCCTCCTCTTCCTGTGTGATGGGTGGGACAGAAGGAACATTGTCTGGATAAAGGGGGCCTTGAGAGACAAGGAAGTCCTCCTCTTCCTGCCTCTGTTCTGCCTCAAGTGCCCTGTCCATTATCCCACGCAGCGTATGCTCCAACAGGTGGACAAGAGGTACAGTGTCACCGATGCATGCACTGTCACTGCTCACCATCCTCGTGGCCTCCTCAAATGGTGAGAGGACAGTGCATGCATCCCTGATCATGCTCCACTGGCGTGGGGAAAAAAAGCCAAGCTCCCCTGACCCTGTCCTGGTGCCGTAGTCGCAAAGGTACTCATTGATGGCCCTCTGCTGCGTGTGCAGTCGCTGCAGCATGGCCAACGTTGAGTTCCACCTGGTGGGCATGTCACATATTAGGCGGTTCTTGGGCAGGTTCAGCTCCTTTTGCAGCTCAGTCAGCCGAGCACTGGCATTATAAGATCGGCGGAAATGCACACAGACTTTCCTGGCCTGCCTCAGGACATCCTGTAAGCCTGGGAACCTGCCCAAGAACCGCTGCACCACCAGGTTGAGGACGTGAGCCATACAGGGCACATGGGTGAGCTGCCCCTGTCGCAGGGCGGAGAGGAGGTTGGTGCCATTATCAGAAACGACCATTCCTGGCTTAAGCTGGCGTGGCGTCAACCACCTCTCGGCCTGCCCCTGCAGAGCTGCCAGAACCTCTGGCCCAGTGTGGCTCCTGTCCCCCAAACACACCAGCGCAAGCACGGCATGGCATCTTTTTGCCTGCGTACTCGCGTAGCCCCTTGTACGCCTACGGAGCACCGCTGGTTCCGAGGACAGAGCACTCGAAGAGGACATGGAGGAAGAAGAAGAGGAGGGGGTGGAGGAGAGAGGTGTGTCACAACCAGTAGTAGCATTTTGGAGGCGTGGTGGCGGAACAACCTCCAACACTACTGCACCTTGTCCTGCATCCCTCCCAGCTACCAATAGAGTGACCCAATGGGCCGTGAAAGAAAGATAACGTCCCTGTCCATGCCTGCTGGACCATGAGTCAGCGGTAATATGCACCTTACCGCTGACCGCCCTGTCCAGCGAGGCATGGACATTGCCTTCCACATGCCAGTAGAGAGACGGAATCGCCTTCCGTGAGAAAAAGTGGCGTTTGGGAACCTGCCACTGAGGAACCGCACATTGAACAAACTCATGGAAGGGGCCGAGTCTATCAACTGAAAAGGCAGCAGTTGAAGTGCTAGCAATTTAGCCAAGCTAGCATTCAACCGCTGGGCATGTGGATGGCTGGGAGTATACTTCTTTCGACGGTCCAGCAGCTGGGGCAGGGAAATTTGCCTGCTACAATCGGACGTCGGTGTACTGCAAGTACTTGGTTGTGACACACCTAATTCTACACCTTCAGTCCTCTCAGAGCAGCTTTCAGAGAGGACTGAAGATATAGTGGGGATGGAGATCCCAGCTGATGAGGAGCAAGGAGAGGTCCGCTTTGTTCTTTGGTGTGGGTCTTTTATGTGTGCTTGCCAACGAGCTGCATGGCAGGTCGACATATGTCTGCTCATGCTTGTGGTGCCCAAGCGGCTGATGTTTTGGCCACGCGAGATACGCTTGAGACAAATATTGCAAATAGCAGTGGTGCGATCTGATGCACTCGTCTCAAAAAAGGCCCACACCAAAGAACTTTTGTGATAACGTGCAGAGGCAGCGCCCTGCACAGGCGGAGCTCTGCGGTGTGGTACAGTTGCTGTGCTGGCCTCTAGCTGGCCTCCAGGGGGCATCCTGCCTCGTTGGACATGTGACGCTGCATCCTCCTCCTCCTCCTCCTCTCTCCCTTCAGGCACCCACGTGGAGTCAGTGACCTCATCATCCCCTCCCTCTTCACCACTAGAGCAAACCTGGCAGTAAGCTGCAGCTGGTGGAACACTACTGCCAGATTGCTGTCCTTCAGCATCCCCTTTCTCTGCGCGCACACTACTGACTTCCTCAAGCTGGGTATCATCATCCGAGCCTTCGAATCGTTGGGCATCCTCCTGGAGCATGTACCCAACACTGTGCTCAAACAGTTCGGGGGACTCCTCAGGAGGACATGGTGGGTCTAGGGAAGGGGTGGCTGATGATGCCATTGAGTACGCGTTGGCAGCTGCTCTGCCAGTACCCTGAGCCTGGGTGAGAGAGGATGAGGAGGATGAGGAGGGCTTGGTCATCCATTCTACCAAGCCTTCGGCATGATGCGGCTCCACATGTCCAGCTGCCGAAAACAAAGACAAGCGTGTCCCATGGCCACGTGCTGATGACGATGCACGACCACGTCCACGGCCAGCACTGTTGTCTCTAGAAACAGAGCCTGCCTGCCCTGTGTTCTTGCCTCGGCACGCTCTGCCTCTCCTTGGCGGTCTTCCAGCCATTGTAGTCGGTAGTGTCTATAGTATAAAAAATAGAACTCCTATGTGTGCTCACAACACACTGTAGGTCCTATGGGTGCTGACACTAACACACTATAGGTACTATGTGTGCTGCTGACAAGAAAATATAGGAGCTCTGTTTGCTGCCACTAACACACTAGAAGTCCTATGGGTGCTGCTGAGAAGAAAATATAGGAGCTCTGTTTGCTGCCACTAACACACTAGAAGTCCTATGGGTGCTGCTGAGAAGAAAATATAGGAGCTCTGTTTGCTGCCACTAACACACTAGAAGTCCTATGGGTGCTGCTGAGAAGAAAATATAGGAGCTCTGTTTGCTGCCACTAACACACTAGAAGTCCTATGGGTGCTGCTGAGAAGAAAATATAGGAGCTCTGTTTGCTGCCACTAACACACTAGAAGTCCTGTGGGTGCTGCTGAGAAGAAAATATAGGAGCTCTGTGTGATGCCACTAACACACTAGAAGTCCTATGGGTGCTGCTGAGAAGAAAATATAGGAGCTCTGTTTGCTGCCACTAACACACTAGAAGTCCTATGGGTGCTGCTGAGAAGAAAATATAGGAGCTCTGTTTGCTGCCACTAACACACTAGAAGTCCTATGGGTGCTGCTGAGAAGAAAATATAGGAGCTCTGTGTGATGCCACTAACACACTAGAATTCCTATGGGTGCTGCTGAGAAGAAAATATAGGAGCTCTGTTTGCTGCCACTAACACACTAGAAGTCCTATGGCTGCTGCTGAGAAGAAAATATAGGAGCTCTGTTTGCTGCCACTAACACACTAGAAGTCCTATGGGTGCTGCTGAGAAGAAAATATAGGAGCTCTGTTTGCTGCCACTAACACACTAGAATTCCTATGGGTGCTGCTGAGAAGAAAATATAGGAGCTCTGTTTGCTGCCACTAACACACTAGAAGTCCTATGGCTGCTGCTGAGAAGAAAATATAGGAGCTCTGTTTGCTGCCACTAACACACTAGAAGTCCTATGGCTGCTGCTGAGAAGAAAATATAGGAGCTCTGTTTGCTGCCACTAACACACTAGAAGTCCTATGGGTGCTGCTGAGAAGAAAATATAGGAGCTCTGTTTGCTGCCACTAACACACTAGAAGTCCTATGGGTGCTGCTGAGAAGAAAATATAGGAGCTCTGTTTGCTGCCACTAACACACTAGAAGTCCTATGGGTGCTGCTGAGAAGAAAATATAGGAGCTCTGTTTGCTGCCACTAACACACTAGAAGTCCTATGGGTGCTGCTGAGAAGAAAATATAGGAGCTCTGTTTGCTGCCACTAACACACTAGAAGTCCTATGGGTGCTGCTGAGAAGAAAATATAGGAGCTCTGTTTGCTGCCACTAACACACTAGAAGTCCTATGGGTGCTGCTGAGAAGAAAATATAGGAGCTCTGTTTGCTGCCACTAACACACTAGAAGTCCTATGGGTGCTGCTGAGAAGAAAATATAGGAGCTCTGTTTGCTGCCACTAACACACTAGAAGTCCTATGGGTGCTGCTGAGAAGAAAATATAGGAGCTCTGTTTGCTGCCACTAACACACTAGAAGTCCTATGGGTGCTGCTGAGAAGAAAATATAGGAGCTCTGTGTGATGCCACTAACACACTAGAAGTCCTATGGGTGCTGCTGAGAAGAAAATATAGGAGCTCTGTTTGCTGCCACTAACACACTAGAAGTCCTATGGGTGCTGCTGAGAAGAAAATATAGGAGCTCTGTTTGCTGCCACTAACACACTAGAAGTCCTATGGGTGCTGCTGAGAAGAAAATATAGGAGCTCTGTGTGATGCCACTAACACACTAGAATTCCTATGGGTGCTGCTGAGAAGAAAATATAGGAGCTCTGTTTGCTGCCACTAACACACTAGAAGTCCTATGGGTGCTGCTGAGAAGAAAATATAGGAGCTCTGTTTGCTGCCACTAACACACTAGAAGTCCTATGGGTGCTGCTGAGAAGAAAATATAGGAGCTCTGTTTGCTGCCACTAACACACTAGAAGTCCTATGGGTGCTGCTGAGAAGAAAATATAGGAGCTCTGTTTGCTGCCACTAACACACTAGAAGTCCTATGGGTGCTGCTGAGAAGAAAATATAGGAGCTCTGTTTGCTGCCACTAACACACTAGAAGTCCTATGGCTGCTGCTGAGAAGAAAATATAGGAGCTCTGTTTGCTGCCACTAACACACTAGAAGTCCTATGGGTGCTGCTGAGAAGAAAATATAGGAGCTCTGTTTGCTGCCACTAACACACTAGAAGTCCTATGGGTGCTGCTGAGAAGAAAATATAGGAGCTCTGTTTGCTGCCACTAACACACTAGAAGTCCTATGGGTGCTGCTGAGAAGAAAATATAGGAGCTCTGTTTGCTGCCACTAACACACTAGAAGTCCTATGGGTGCTGCTGAGAAGAAAATATAGGAGCTCTGTGTGATGCCACTAACACACTAGAATTCCTATGGGTGCTGCTGAGAAGAAAATATAGGAGCTCTGTTTGCTGCCACTAACACACTAGAAGTCCTATGGGTGCTGCTGAGAAGAAAATATAGGAGCTCTGTTTGCTGCCACTAACACACTAGAAGTCCTATGGGTGCTGCTGAGAAGAAAATATAGGAGCTCTGTTTGCTGCCACTAACACACTAGAAGTCCTATGGGTGCTGCTGAGAAGAAAATATAGGAGCTCTGTTTGCTGCCACTAACACACTAGAAGTCCTATGGGTGCTGCTGAGAAGAAAATATAGGAGCTCTGTTTGCTGCCACTAACACACTAGAAGTCCTATGGGTGCTGCTGAGAAGAAAATATAGGAGCTCTGTTTGCTGCCACTAACACACTAGAAGTCCTATGGGTGCTGCTGAGAAGAAAATATAGGAGCTCTGTTTGCTGCCACTAACACACTAGAAGTCCTATGGGTGCTGCTGAGAAGAAAATATAGGAGCTCTGTGTGATGCCACTAACACACTAGAAGTCCTATGGGTGCTGCTGAGAAGAAAATATAGGAGCTCTGTTTGCTGCCACTAACACACTAGAAGTCCTATGGGTGCTGCTGAGAAGAAAATATAGGAGCTCTGTTTGCTGCCACTAACACACTAGAAGTCCTATGGGTGCTGCTGAGAAGAAAATATAGGAGCTCTGTGTGATGCCACTAACACACTAGAATTCCTATGGGTGCTGCTGAGAAGAAAATATAGGAGCTCTGTTTGCTGCCACTAACACACTAGAAGTCCTATGGGTGCTGCTGAGAAGAAAATATAGGAGCTCTGTTTGCTGCCACTAACACACTAGAAGTCCTATGGGTGCTGCTGAGAAGAAAATATAGGAGCTCTGTTTGCTGCCACTAACACACTAGAAGTCCTATGGGTGCTGCTGAGAAGAAAATATAGGAGCTCTGTGTGATGCCACTAACACACTAGAAGTCCTATGGGTGCTGCTGAGAAGAAAATATAGGAGCTCTGTTTGCTGCCACTAACACACTAGAAGTCCTATGGGTGCTGCTGAGAAGAAAATATAGGAGCTCTGTTTGCTGCCACTAACACACTAGAAGTCCTATGGGTGCTGCTGAGAAGAAAATATAGGAGCTCTGTTTGCTGCCACTAACACACTAGAAGTCCTATGGGTGCTGCTGAGAAGAAAATATAGGAGCTCTGTTTGCTGCCACTAACACACTAGAAGTCCTATGGGTGCTGCTGAGAAGAAAATATAGGAGCTCTGTGTGATGCCACTAACACACTAGAAGTCCTATGGGTGCTGATGAGAAGAAAATATAGGAGCTCTGTTTGCTGCCACTAACACACTAGAAGTCCTATGGGTGCTGCTGAGAAGAAAATATAGGAGCTCTGTTTGCTGCCACTAACACACTAGAAGTCCTATGGGTGCTGCTGAGAAGAAAATATAGGAGCTCTGTTTGCTGCCACTAATACACTAGAAGTCCTATGGGTGCTGCTGAGAAGAAAATATAGGAGCTCTGTGTGATGCCACTAACACACTAGAAGTCCTATGGGTGCTGCTGAGAAGAAAATATAGGAGCTCTGTTTGCTGCCACTAACACACTAGAAGTCCTATGGGTGCTGCTGAGAAGAAAATATAGGAGCTCTGTTTGCTGCCACTAACACACTAGAAGTCCTATGGGTGCTGCTGAGAAGAAAATATAGGAGCTCTGTTTGCTGCCACTAACACACTAGAAGTCCTATGGGTGCTGTTGGGGTGCAATGCTGTGCTAACAGCACTGCGGTTGGTACTACTGCAATACTGTACTAACAGTAAGCACGCACCAGACTAATCCGCAGCAGCAGCTAATAACACACTAACTGTGCAATCAGCAGCAATGAACGATCAATGACTTAGGTAGCAATGGTTTAGCAAAGAAATAGCCAATGGTTTAGCAAAGAAGCGCAAATCTTTCAGTATCAAGCAAAGACTGAATCAGCAGACTAATCTCTCCTAAAGCCGGAACTCATGTGACCGGGGCCGATGGCGTGGCGGCCTTTTAAATGGTGGGGCGTGTACTAAAGCCCCTGAGCTGTAATTGGCTACAGGCGTCCTGCCTGTAGCCAATTATTGCTCTCCGAGTTTCGGGCGCTGTGATTGGCCAAGCATGCGGGGTCACAGTACATGCTTGGCCAATCATCAGCCAGCAATGCACTGCGCCGGCCGCGCCGGCCGCAATGCATTGCGGGGCCGCTCGCATCACACGAATGTGATGCGAACGGCCCAAATAGTTCTGGGCTCGACGAGCGAGCGAACGCCCGATGTTCGATTCGAACATGGGTTCGAATCGAGCACCGGGCCCATCCCTATTGGAGAGGAGTCAACAAAGCCTATGATGAAAGGTACACCATTCCTACTGTGAAACACGGAGGTGGATCACTGATGTTTTGGGGATGTGTGAACTACAAAGGCACAAGAAATTTGGTCAAAATTGATGGGAAGATGAATGCAGTATGTTATCAAAAAATACTGGAGGAACATTTGGATTCATCAGCCAGGAAGCTGCGCATGGGACGTACTTGGGCATTCCGACATGACAATGATTCAAAACACAAGGTCAAGTCGACCTGTCATTGGCTACAGCAGAATAAAGTGAAGATTTTGGAGTGGCCATTTCAGTCTCCTGACCTCAATATCATTGAGCCATTCTGGGGGGAGATCTCAAACATGCAGCTCATGCAAGACAGCCCAAGAATTTACAGGAACTGGAGGCTTTTTACCAAGAGGAATGGACAGCTTTACCATCTGAGAAGATAAAGAGCCTCATCCACAAATACCACAAAAGACTTCAAGCTGTCATTGATGTTAAAGGGGGCAATACACGGTATTAAGAACTGGGGTATGTAAACTTTTGATCAGGGTCATTTGGGTAGTTTCTGTTGTTGTTATGATTTTAAAAAGAGTTAACACAGTTGATTGATAATAAATGGCTTCAGCCAAACACTAACCATGAGTGAAAGAAACGTTTTTGTGTTATCATTCATATTCTCTGAAAAATGGCCACAAAATCATAAATTCTGCCAGGGTATGTAAACTTATGAGCACAACTATATGTGTAGCGGGGTATTCCCCTTTAATACAGAGAGACTACATCTCCCAGTACATCTTGCAGCACCCAGGGTGCATTGCCCCGTGCAAAGACTGCTGGGGCAGACTTGATAAAGGGGAGGCGGAGTTTGTTCTGTCTCTTTGGACACCCCCTCTCCTAGCAAGAGAATCCCTGTGCTGAATTGCTGTGTGCACAAGGCCTGAAGCCTGGGTCTTGTGCATTTCTCCAAAGAGCCCTCTGCCAGCCTAGCGGAACCTCAGAGACATTTTCTCATCCTTGCTGTACTACACCAGAAGGACCGAAGGCCTGGATGTCGGTGGATTCCTGTTCCTAGACGAATCGGTGGAGGAAACGGACTTGGACTTGTCCGGGTGGTGAGAGAACACTTTTAATAGACAGATACTTTATCTTTACTATTCGTTGGATTACAAAGTTGTTCTTCAAGTGCACCGCCGAAAGATTGCTAGCAAAGATTGTTTACCCTGAACTTCCATTTATATCAGTCAAGCCTGAATGCGTAGGTAGATATTTCTGAGAGTCAGTCTGCCCACAATGGGAAGTGATTGTAAAAGGGCAGCGCTAGAGCCGCATCGCATTACTTGCGTAGTCTGATTGTTCTGTTCATTTTAAATACTGTTTATTGCAGGGATCTGCAACTTGTTATACTGTTATTTAATTACTTGCCCATTAGCATCAGTAAAATATCTGGGTAAAGTACATTTGGTGTCAGTTTCGCTTACTTTAATAGGAGTTTTAAAGTATATTCTGCGTATGTTTGTTATAAGACTGCGTCACCAACAGTTGCGGTCACGCGGTCCTATCCCACTATCACTAGCTGTGCCACGGGAGGTTAGAGCCGATTGCCAGGGGTTGACAGCGGTGCACTACAGGGCCCAAATCAATACCAGCGGCCCTCTTAACTGCGGGTATCACTACATATATATATATACATACATACATACATACAGTATCTCACAAAAGTGCGTACACCCCTCATATTTTTGTAAATATTTTATTATATCTTTTCATGTGACAACACTGAAGAAATTACACGTTGCTACAATGTAAAGTAGTGAATGTACAGCTTGTATAACAGTGTAAATTTGCTGTCCCTCAAAATAACTCAACACACAGCCATTAATATCTAAACCGCTGGCAACAAAAGTGAGTACACCCCTAAGTGAAAATGTCCAAATTGGGCCCAAAGTGTCAATATTTTGTGTGGCCACCATTATTTTCCAGCACTGCCTTAACTCTCTTGGGCATGGAGTTCACCAGAGCTTCACAGGTTGCCACTGGAGTCCTTTTCCACTCCTCCATGACAACATCACGGAGCTGGTGGATGTTAAAGACCTTGCGCTCCTCCACCTTCTGTTTGAGGACGCCCCACAGATAGGTCTGGAGACATGCTTGGCCAGTCCATCACCTTTATCCTTAGCTTCTTTATCAAGGCAGGGGTCATCTTGGAGGTGTGTTTGGGGTCATTATCATGTTGGAATACTGCCCTGCAGCCCAGTCTCTGAAGGGAGAGGATCATCCTCGGGTTCAGTATGTCAAAGTACATGTTGGCATTCATGGTTCCCTCAATGAACTGTAGCTCCCCAGTGCGGGAAGGACTCATGAAGCCCCAGACCATGACACTCCCACCAACATACTTGACTGTAGGCAAGACACACTTATCTTTGTACTCCTCACCTGGTTGCCGCCACGCACGCTTGACACCATCTGAACCAAATAAGTTTATCTTGGTCTCAATCAGACCACCGGACATTTGATGCAGTGAGCGGCGTATGCTCTGAGCACTGACAGGCTGACCACCCCATCACACATGCAGCAATTCTGCCAGCACTCATACATCTACTTACTAAAGACAATCTTTAGATATGACGCTGAGCACATGCACTCAACTTCTTTGGTGGACCATGGCGAGGCCTGTTCTGAGTGGAACCTGTCCTGTTAAACTGCTGTATGGTCTTTGCCACCGTGCTGCAGCTCAGTTTCATTGTCTTGGCAATCTTCTTATAGCCTAGGCAATCTTTATGTAGAGCAACAATTCTTTTTTTCAGATCTCAGAGAGTTCTTTGCCATGAAGTGCCATGTTGAACCTTCAGTGACCAGCATGAGAGAGTGAGAGCGATAACACCAAATTTATTACACCTGTTTCCCATCAACACCTGAGACCTTACAACTAGGGTTGAGCGGACTTTTGGATTTTTGGGTCCCGGACCCGAACCCGAACAATTGACTGTATTTTCGGGTTTGGGTCCGGTGTTCGGCGATGTAATGACGCATTTCTAAAAGCTACAGGGCAGCCCAAAAAAATTTGGTTTAACTGGTGTGCTCTTAGAAGCCATCACAGCCATGCCTACTAAAGGCATGACTGTGATTGGCCAGTGCAGCATGTGACCCAGCCTCTATATAATCTAGAGGCACACAGCACAGCACGTCACTCTGCTTTAGACAGTATAGGGAAAGGATCCTGGCTGCTGTTGCTGTGAGGGAGAGAATGAAATGATAGGAGTTAGTCCTGATTCTGCAATCTACTGAGAGAAAAGATAGAGACAGTGTAGGGCAAGGTTCCTGTTGCTGCTTTCAGGGAGAGAGATTTATCTAGGAGTCCAGATTCAGAGATCTAATAACTCAGCGATCTGCATAGATTTACCTGGTTGGGTTGCAGTGCACAGTCTTTTTACACTGCCATGAGCCCAGTGCCAGAGAAAATCTAACTTTTATCTGCAAGCTCAGTGCACCAGCACTGCATATGTTATGTTGAGATACACCCTGTACATACTGTGGGTGTATTCTGATCTTCCAAAAACACCCATTTAGGGCAAGATCCTAAATTTGGAAAATATGAGGAGAACGTCAAAGGGACGTGGCCCCAGTCGTGGTGCTGCTGGTGGAGCTCCTGTTGCAGGGAAAGGACGTGGTCGATCTGTGCCAGCTACACGCACAAGTGAAACACCTTCCTCAGGTGCGAGTAGGCGACAGAGCCTGCAGCAGTATTTTGTCGTGCCTAATGAGGCTATACGAATGTTGAGGCCAGGACAAGTACAGGCGATAGGAGATTGGGTTGCTGACAGTGCCTCCGAATCTTTCACATTGTCTCCCACCCAGTCTTCTGATGAAAGATCAGAGTTGGCACCTGCAGCCGATGTCCATCAGTCTTTTACATCACCCCCTTGCAAATCAGCCAAGCAGTCTGAGCCCCAAATCATGCAGCAGTCTCTTCTGCTTTTCGATGACTCTGTTAGCAGGGTTTCCCAGGGCCATCCACCTAGCCCTGCCCCAGAAGTGGAAGAGATTGAGTGCACTGATGCCCAACCACTTATGTTTCAAGATGAGTACATGGGAGGACCATCGCAGTATGTCTCGGATGATGACGAAACACAGGTGCCAACTGCTGCTGCTTTCGCAATTGTGCAGACCGACAAGGAGGGCAGGGGTGAAGACTGGGTGGAAGATGATGTGGGGGACGATGATGTCCTCGACCCCACATGGAATCAACGTTATGCAGGTGACCAGTGTAGTTTGGAGGAAGAGGCGGTGTTTGCACAGAGCCACCAGCACAGCAGAAGAGGGAGCAGGGTGCAAAAGTGGAGCGTCCGTCCCCTAGACAGTACATCTGCTACTGCACAACGCAGCAAGGGACCGAGCACACCAAAGCCAGGTCCAAGGAGTTCCCTAACATGGCAGTTCTTCAGACAATGTGCTGATGACAAGACACGAGTGGTTTGCACGCTGTGCAATCAGAGCCTGAAGCGAGGCATAAACGTTCTCAACCTGAGCACAACCTGCATGATCAGGCATCTAAGTGCAAAGCACGAGCTGCAGTGGAGTAGACACCTCAAAAACAAAGAAAGGTCTCTGGCTCCTCCTGCTTCCTCTTCTGCTGCAGTCTCGGCCTCTTCATCCACCTCTGTAGTGACAGTAGCACCTGCCAACCCGCAAACAGAGCATCTGCCAGCAACACTACCACCTGGGTCACCAACCATCTCCACAATGTCCCATGGAAGCGTTCAGCTCTCTATCTCCCAAACACTGGAGCAGAAGAGGAAGTACCCCCCAAGCCACCCGCGATCCCTGGCCCTGAATGCCAGCATTTCAAAATTCTTTGCCTTTGAAATGCTGTCATTCCGTCTGGTGGAGACGCAGAGTTTGAAAAGCCTGATGGCATTGGCTGTCCCACAGTACGTCGTGCCCAGCCGCCACTACTTTTCCAGGCGAGCCATCCCTTCCCTGCACAACCAAGTGGGGGACAAAATCAGGTGTGTACTGCGCAACACCATCTGTGGCAAGTTCCACCTAACTACGGATGCGTGGACCAGTAAGCACGGTCAGGGACGTTATATCTCCCTAACAGCACACTGGGTAAATGCAGTGGCGGCTGGGCCTGAGGCAGATAGCAGTTTGGCGCATGTCCTTCCACCATCGAGGATTGCAGGGTGCTTCAGTTTGCCTCCTGTTTCTAACTCCTCCTACTCTGCTTCCTCATCCTCTACCGAATCCTCATCCGGTCAGCGTAACACCTTCACCACCAACTTCAGCACAGCCAGGGGTAAACGACAGCAGGCAGTTTTAAAATTTTCCTGTTTGGGGGAAAAACCCCACACCGCGCAGGAGTTGTGGAGGGACATGGAACAACAGACCGATGAGTGGTTGGTGGCAGTGAGCCTCAAGCCCGGCCTGGTGGTGTGCGATAATGGGCGAAATCTCGTAGCAGCTCTGGGCCTAGCCGGTTTGACGCACATCCCTTGCCTGGCGCATGTGCTGAACTTGGTGGTTCAGAGGTTCCTGAAAAATTACCCCAATATGCCAGAGCTGCTGCAGAAAGTGTGGGCCGTCTGTGCGCACTTTCGGCGTTCTCACCCTGCTGCTGCTCGCCTGTCAGCACTGCAGCGTAACTTCGGCCTTTCCGCTCACCGCCTCATATGTGACGTGCCCACAAGGTGGAACTCCACCTTGCACATGCTGGCCAGACTGTGCGAGCAGCAGCAGGCGATAGTGGAGTGTCAGCTGCAGCAATCACGTGTGAGTCGCTCTGCGGAACAGCACCACTTCACCACCAATAACTGGGCCTCCATGTGAGACCTGTGTGCCTTGTTGCGCTGTTTTGAGTACTCCACCAACATGGCCAGTGCCGATGACGCCGTTCTCAGCGTTACTATGCCAGTTCTATGCCTCCTTGAAAAAACGCTTCGGGGCGATGATGGAAGAGGATGTGGCACAGGAGGAGGAGGAGGAGGAGGAGGAACCGGGATAATTTCAAAGGCTTTCAGGGAAGTCTTTCACAAGTGGCTACAAGGGTGGGTTCCTGCACCAACAAACGGCAGGTACACAATTGTCCGGCAGCAAGGGCACAGTTCTGGAGGATGACGAGGTGGAGGATGAGAAGGAGATGGAGGAGGAGGAACCATGTTCACAGCAGGGTGGCACCCAGACCAGCTCATGCCCATCACTGGTGCATGGCTGGGGGGATACAGAGGACACAGACGATACACCTCCCACAGAGGACAGCTTTTTGTTGCCTCTGGGCAGCCTGGCACACATGAGCCATTACATGCTGCAGTGTCTCTGCAACGATCGCCGAGTTGCCCACATTCTAACTGGTGCTGATTACTGGGTGGCCACCCTGCTGGATCTCCGTTACAAGGACAACGTACCGTCCTTAATTCCCTCACTGGAGCGGGATCGTAAGATGCGCGAGTACAAGCGCACGCTGGTAGAAGCGCTGCTGGTGGCATTCCCACCTGACAGCAGGGGTACAGTGGAAGCATAAGGCGAAGGCAGAGGAGGAGGAAGAGGTTGCCAACGCAGCCAGGGCACCGCCAGCACCTCAGAAGGCAGGGTTAGCATGGCTGAAATTTGGAAAAGCTTTGTCAGCACGCCACAACAACCAGCACCACCAGCTGAGATGGAACATCTTAGCAGGAGGCAGCATTTCACCAAAATGGTGGAGCAGTATGTGTGCACATGCCTACATGTACTGAATGATGGGTCTGCCCCCACTTTTGGGTCTCCAAATTGGGCACATGGCCTGAGCTTGCCCTTTACGCCTTGGAGGTGCTGGCCTGCCCTGCAGCCAGTGTATTATCTGAACGTGTATTTAGCACGGCAGGGGGCGTTATCACAGACAAGCGCAGCCGCCTGTCCAGAGCCAATGTGGACAAGCTCACGTTCATTAAAATGAACCAGGCATGGATCCCACAGGACTTGTCCGTACCTTGTGCAGAATAGACATGTATTCTGTCAAAAACTGTCCGGTCATCGGATAGTGTCCGGCCCGTACTGCGCAGGCGCAGAGCTTGCGCAGTACTCAGGACAAGGAGATTCACAAAATCTCTGAAGATGAACGGCGCCTGCGCAGTGAGTGCAGGTTCAAGCCCCACCATCCAAGTGGACATACGGTAGAACATAGTAACAGGGCCCCTCACGGGCTCACTTCGCTCGCCACGCTTCGGGCACGGCCTCGCTTGGCTCGGCTTGAACCTCGGATGGTGTGGCTTGAACCTGGACTCACCACGCAGGCGCCGTTCGTCTTCGGAGATTTTCGAAATCCCCTTGTCCTACGTACTGAGCAAGCGCAGTACAGGGCGGACACTATCCAACGGGGGACAGAATTCGACACATCACCGGCCTTACCCAGCCATTGTTCTATTTTTGAACCAGTGTTGGCTACCTCGTCCTCCTCCACCGCCGCTTCCACCTACACAGCCACATCCACCGCCACCTCAACCTCCTACTCCATATGGACCTCGTCCTCCTAGGTCAAGATTATAATTTTTATTTTTTTTAATTTCAAAGTATTTTATTTTCCCACTAGCTTATCCATTAAATTGAAAAATATTTTGCTATGCTCTTAACAATATTTGGCTGCCATTTGCAGCCCTCTAGCCCTTTCCATTACTTTTTTAGAGCCATTTTAGTCCTCAGAAGTTCGGGTCCCCATTGACTTCAATGGGGTTCGGGGTCAAGTTAGGGTCAAGTTCAGTCCCAAACTCAAACTTTTTTCTGAAGTTCGGCCGAACCCATCGAACCCGAACATCCAGGTGTCCGCTCAACTCTACTTGTAACACTAACGAGTCACAAGACACCGGGGAGAGAAATGGCTAATTGGACCCAATTTGGACATTTTCACTTAGGGGTGTACTCACGTTTATTGCCAGCGGTTTAGACATTAATGGCTGTGTGTTGAGTTATTTTGAGGGGACAGCTAATTTACACTGTTATACAAGCTGTACAACGGTACCACTACTTTACATTGTAGCAAAGTATAATTTCTTCAGTGTTGTCATATGAATAGATATAATAAAATATTTACAAAAGTATGAGGGGTGTACGCACTTTTGTGAGATACTGTATGTATACACTCAATGGCCACTTTATTAGGTACACCTGTTCAATTGCTTGTAACACAAATTGCTTATCAGCCAATCGCATGGCAGCAACTCAATGCATTTAGGTATCTAGACATGGTAAAGACGACTTGCTGAAGTTCAAACTGAGCATCAGAATGGGGAAGAAAGGGGCTTTAAGTGACTTTGAGCGTGGCATGGTTGTTGGTGCCACACGGCCTGGTCTGAGTATTTAAAAAACTGCTTCTCTACTGGGGTTTTCACACACAACCATCTCTAGGGTTTACAGAGAATGGTCAGAAAAAGAGAAAATATCCAGTGTGTGGGAGTTGCGTGGACAAAAATGCATTGTTAATGTCAGAGGTCAGAGGAGAATGGGTAGACTAGTTCAAGATGATGGAAAGGCAAAAACTCAAATAACCACTCATTAAAACCAAGGTATGCAGAATACCATTTCTGAATGCACAACACATCAAACCTTGAAGCAGATGGGCTACAGCAGCAGAAGACCGCAGCGGGGGCACTCCTGCCAGCTAAGAACAGGAAACTGAGGCAACAATTTTGCACAGGCTCACCAGAATTGGACAATAGGAGATTGTAAAAATGTTGCCTGGTCTGATGAGTCTCGATTTCAGCTGCGACATTCAGATGGTGGGGTCAGAATTTGGCATAAACGACATGAAAACATGGATCCATACTGCCTTTTATCAACGGTTCACGCTGGTGGTGGTGGTGTAATGGTGTGGGGGATATTTTCTTGGCACACTTTGGGCCCCTACTAATTGCATACAATCAAGAATTCTGGTCATGGGACTTTAAATGAGGCATATCACATTCAAATAAAAGTACAAAAGTAGAAAAATATACTAAAGTTTATTCAAAAATGTATCATTAAAGTACATTTCATGTTGGTGAAATACATGATACAGAAAAATAAAATGTATTGATAAATATGATTTGGGGCTGACATATAGCACATGATTATTAAAGAGATTCATAAGAAACCGATCTATAGTACCATTAAAGAGACAAATGTCTGATAGATATAAAATGTAAGAATCAGACAGTCTTGACTTATAGTAGCTCTACGCGTTTTGTGGCTCATGTTCACTCATCAGGAGTATGTTGCCAAATTTATCTGTAAATATAAGTAATAAACAAGAGATGTATAGGGGTAAAACATCCCTATATGGGTAGCAAAAAAACGATAGGCAAGAAGTCTAATACTCACATGTCAGCTCAGAAAGAATCCAACCTACAAGATGGATGTAAGAGTTGTCAATAACAATGTCTGACCTAGGACTGAGGCAGGGACATCCCACCCGGACCAGGGAAAGAGCACAGGAACCGGCCAGGGAGAAAAAGTGATCCATGTATAAGAGGTGAAGAAGCACATCTGACCAACACTGGTCTAAAAAACATAATAAATGATAAGGGAGTGTAAAGCCTCGTACACACGATCGGATATCCTATGGATTCTAATCCGATGGTTTTGTCCATCGGAAATCCGATGAAGCTGACTTCCATCAGTCTTGCCTACACACCATCAGTCCAAAAACTGACCGTTCCAAACACGGTGACGTAAAACACTCCGATGAGCCGAGAAAAATGAAGTTCAATGCTTCTGAGCATGCGTCGACTTGATTCTGAGCATGCGTGGGTTTTTTATCCGATGGACTTGCCCATTGACGATCGGAATTTGCTATCGGTTTTTGATCCATCGGAAAAATTTAAAACATGTTCTATTTTTTAAAACCGATGGAAAAAAGACCGATGGGTCCCATACACGATCGGTTTGTCCGATAAAAAAAGTCCATCAGACTGTTTTCATCGGTAAAACCGATCGTGTGTACAGGGCTTAAGTGTGGGTAAATATGGCGAACAGTGTATGAATGTCTAACAAGTGTGCTCCAACTGCCAAAGGACAGCCATGAAAGTGTGGATGGGGGTGAGATAAAAAAGCGAAAGAAAACAGATGAAGAGTGCCATCACTGGACATCCTGGGGGGGGGGGAGTAGTGAGGTGAGCGTGGAAATTAGTGTAAGTCGCAAAAGTCAAACGACCACTGACATGCCGTGAAAAGTGAACAGAAATTAAACAATGTGTGTGAAAAAACATGACTCACCCAAACTAAAAAAAAAAAAAAAACATACCATGCTCCATGTGGGGACTGGGTGGATGTGTCTGTCTGGTGGGAGGTGCAGAGGCAGATATACTGGCCAGGTGTGGTTAAATACCCATGAGACCAGGTAGGGCCCCACCAGCGTCATGCTGGACACCAATTGGAGATCAGGCAGAGATGACAATCCCCACCTCCGGCACCCACGGCAGCAGTGTGTCCGCACCTGCCCCTTCCAGGCATCAGATGGTACACAACCACGCCAACATCGTGGCGTCGAATGACGTCACGAGCGGGTCATGTCTGCCTGACGCCGAAGCACGGGAGGGCAATCCCTGCCCGCCCCGGAAGGGAAACGGGAGGAGAAGTCATGCCGTGCATCGCAACCCCGGGAATAGGACAAGGACATGATAACCCCCACCCATCATGGGAGGATGTTAACCAAAACTAGGAAAACCATGATAACTTCAATGAAAACTAAAATATTATCTAAACCAGCATGAAGGAAAATATATAATGAAAAACATATAATAGTGGTGTGGCAGATCACAAGAGACTGGGGTGTCTTCCACCCAATGTACAAAGACAAAAGAAGAACGTGATCTGATAGCACCATTGTGACATACCTCTATCCAGTGTTGGTCAGATGTGCTTCTTCGTCTCTCAGACATCGATCACTTCTTCCCCCTGGTCAGTTCCTGTGCTCTTTCCCTGGTCCGAGTGGGATGTCCCTGCCTCAGCCCCGGGTCAGACATTGTTATTGACAACCTTTACATCCATCTTTTAGGTTGGATTCTTTCTGAGCTGACATGTGAGTATCAGACTTCTTGTCTCTGTTATATCGTTTTTTGCTAACCATATAGGATTTTTTACCTCTATAAATCTTTTGCTTATTACTTATATTTACAGATTAATTTGGCAACATACTCCCGACGAGTGGACATGAGCCACGAAACGCGTAGAGATACTATAGGTCAAGACAGTCTGATCCTTACACTTTTTATCTATCATGCATTCATCTCTTTAATGGTACTAGGTATCAGTTTTTTTACTAATCTATTTATTAATCATGTGCTATATGTCAGCTCCTAATCATGTTTATCAATTAATTTTTATTCTCTACCATGTATTTCGCCAACATGAAATGTAATTTAATGATGAATTTTTGAATAAAATGTTGTATATTTTCTACTTTTGTAATCTTATTTGAATGTGATATGCCTCATTTAAAGACCAGAATTTTTGCTTGGAAGCATACTATAGGGATGGAGGTAGGAGGAATGTCACAGTGGTGCAATCAGATTACGTTCTTCTTTTGTCTTAGTACTGTGACGGACCTGGCCGGGACAGAGGCTTTTGGAGGGGACTGGGTGCGGGCCTCCTGCCTTGCGACCGTGGGCCCTGGCATTTGGGGGAACGGTGCTCTTTGTGAGCTGTATGCCTGGGGACCATTGAGAGGGGTGTTACTTTGGATTCAGGTCCATGTCCCCCCCAAGACACACAGAATCTGGGGACCCTGTATATGCCATATTAGAGTGACTAAGTCATACTGTTGGGACGTTCACACCTTCACACTAAGGATATGCGAATACAATCACCTCCAGCCATCTGTCTGTCCTCTGTGCTATTTTGACCCTGCTAAATGTGTGATGTTTACACTTAGGATAATGTATATTGTATAGCAGGTGAGACAGGTAGGAGCCGGGATGTCTACCCTGAACGGTCATATCTATGAGTCACCTTGGCTGGCTAAAGGATTTAGTTAATTAGCTCATGTTAATTATGTTTTTGGTTACCCCCTCTGTTACTGTATATAAGACTTGATTTTTGGTGCTAATAAAGTCTCTCTTGGTTGAACTTACATACAGCCTGCCTGGTGTTTGTTCTGACCGACCACAAATGGATTCGAATGGCACATAGCGGTAGTTTGAATCCTGGAGCACCGGATGATCCAATAGAGCAGAGGAGTGTCGGGAGAGGGGAGCCGAGCGAGCAAAGGGGCTTGTTACATTGGTTGGCAGCGGTGGGATTTTCTCTCCAGTTCCTGGGACACTCCAAACCACCACAGTGAAGGACCAGCTATGCAGCCTGCAGGAAAGTCACGCTGAAAGACCTACTTGAGAGCCAAGATGGACCAGAAGAAGGGTGATGCAGGACCCCGGTCAGTTGAAGATTTGTTTCAGCAACGAGTGCGGCAGCGGTTGGCATTGTATGGGGCTAACCCATCAGAGACCGCCATACAGGAAGCCATTAAAGACATCCAGCTGCAGGATGCCCGACAAGAGAGAGAACGAGAGCGACAAGAGAGAGAACGAGAGCGACAAGAGAGAGAACGAGAACGACAAAAGAGAGAACTAGAGCGGCAACATGAGTGGAGAATGGCGGTAATACGGCAATCGGAGACAACGCCTAAAGAACCAGCCGCCATGGAAGAGGAATTCGGAAGGAGGTTGCGAGAGATGCAGGGAGGAGAAGCAGGCCATCTCACCCCCCAACAGTTAACCAGAGCAGATGGTGTGGAGTCCCCAGCAGAAGTGCTGGCAACAAGGCAGAGTGATACCCACCTCTGCCCAGCACCGGAAACCACTGTGGAGTTTCAGGGAGCCGAGGCAGTTGGCCCTTCTCCCCAGCAACAAGCTGAGGCAGTAAAGCTTTTACTCCCAGCTGAATCACTGGCAGCAGGGCAGAATGCTACTGGCATCGGCACACAACTGCCACAGGAGCGGATATCGGTGGATGGGACTGCGGTCTCCACTCACAGCAACCCAGCAGAAGAGCTGGCAACAGAGCAGAGTGCCGCGGGCCTCTGCTCTCAACTAACAGAAGAGGGAGGTCCTGTGGTACTGGATGGGACTTCAGTCCTCACTGACACAACCCCAGAAAATGGTGTGACACTGAGACAGGAGGATGTCAGCCTTGCTTTGCAAGCACTGGGGGATTTTCACCTACCACAAGTGGATGGGACTTCAGTCTCCACTTGTATACCCCAGGGATGCCGGGCAGTCGACCCAGATCCCCAACAGCATGACGGACTGAGCCCAGTCACCCTGTCTTCTCTCCAGCGGCTGAAAGGACTCCAGGGAGAAGGGCCAGTCCAGGCCTCTCCCCAGCGGCGGGTATGTTCTCTGAGAGAGGCAGAGGTTGGCTGGGTAAGTAATGCTCTGTTTGGAGCAATTTGTTTGGGGTACTGTGTGGATGCCAGCATTGGGGGAATGGAACTATGGACTAACTTCGGAGTCAACCCGTTTGGGGTCTCCTCCTATGTTAGTTTCCTGCCGAAAGGGGAGATGTGTGACGGACCTGGCCGGGACAGAGGCTTTTGGAGGGGACTGGGTGCGGGCCTCCTGCCTTGCGACCGTGGGCCCTGGCATTTGGGGGAAGGGTGCTCTTTGTGAGCTGTATGCCTGGGGACCATTGAGAGGGGTGTTACTTTGGATTCATGTCCCCCCCAAGACACACAGAATCTGGGGACCCTGTATATGCCATATTAGAGTGACTAAGTCATACTGTTGGGACGTTCACACCTTCACACTAAGGATATGCGAATACAATCACCTCCAGCCATCTGTCTGTCCTCTGTGCTATTTTGACCCTGCTAAAATGTGTGATGTTTACACTTAGGATAATGTATATTGTATAGCAGGTGAGACAGGTAGGAGTCGGGATGTCTACCCTGAACGGTCATATCTATGAGTCACCTTGGCTGGCTAAAGGATTTAGTTAATTAGCTCATGTTAATTATGTTTTTGGTTACCCCCTCTGTTACTGTATATAAGACTTGATTTTTGGTGCTAATAAAGTCTCTCTTGGTTGAACTTACATACAGCCTGCCTGGTGTTTGTTCTGACCGACCACAAATGGATTCGAATGGCACATAGCGGTAGTTTGAATCCTGGAGCACCGGATGATCCAATAGAGCAGAGGAGTGTCGGGAGAGGGGAGCCGAGCGAGCAAAGGGGCTCGTTACAAGTACCAATTGAGTATCAATTAAACACAATGGCCTACCTGAGTATTGTTGCTGACCATGTCAATCCCTTTATGGCTAAAATGTATCCATCTTCTGATGGCTACTTCCAGCAGGATAATGCACCATGTCACAAAGCTCAAATCATCCCAAACTGGATTCTTGAAAATGACAATGAGATCACTGTACTCAAATGTTCTCTACAGTTACCAGCTCTCAGTCCAATAGAGCACATTTGGGATGTGGTGGAACGGGAGATTCACATCATGGATGTGCAGCCGAAAAAATCTGCAGTAACTGCGTGATGCTATCATGTCAATATGGACCAAAACCTCGAAAGGAATGTTTCCAACACCTTGTTGAGTCTATGCCACGAAGAATTAAGGCAGTTCTGAAGGCAAAAGGGGTCCAACCCGGTACTAGCAAGGTGTACCTAATAAAGTGGCCTGTGAGTGTATGTTCTCATTTATTTATTTTTTTAAAGTGTCATTAAACCCAGACTATGAAAAACTTGTATTACCTGCTATATAGCAGAGTGTTCATACTCCTAAGTGTGCAGTTCCCCTTAGAAGTATGGGTGGCGCTGTCACTTGTACTCGGGGTTGAACCACAGGTGATGGGGCAGCGATTGGGTGTCCTCTCTCGGGCAGCCGTGCAGTGGGTGTGGTCTGCCTGCTGTGCATGCCGGGAGACGATACATAAGGGGCAGACGCCGCCTGGGAGTGGTCGGTTCGTCTTGGTTTTAGAGTCGGAGTCCTGGTGCGTGGGCCATGGGGCCACGTGCTCTTCAGTCCCAGGCACCTTTAGTCCTGGGACTGCAACTTCAGCCCTGGGCCCAGCACCTTTTAGCTGGAGCCCACTTCGGGAGGAGGAATCCCAGGGTGCCGCCTTGCGAGGGGACTCGTTTCTAGAAGAGGAGGCTGGGGGAGGACCGTTCCGAAGGACTGGTGAGAGATCACAGTGAAGGAAGGGACCCAGTAACTCTCCAGAGGGATGTCATCCATCCGAAAACAGGGATCTAAACAATGGGACCAGTAGGAGGTTCGGTACACTATAGATTCTGTGGCAGAGGATCTCCTGAACGCATCCATTAGGGGATCTAATAGACTGTTTGAGTTACACGCCGGCTGCTAGTGCCTTCGGGTGACTATCCGGGTGAGCTGTGCCCACTCGGGATCGAGTGGCGAAGAAACAAGTGTTCCTGAACTGATCTGTCTTCCTAACACCTTTCTCTTCTCCTCATTTGTGGATGTTCGTGCATAAAGAAATAAACTCTATGTTGGAGTTGACGCTGGTGTGGACCCTGGAGTTACTTGGGGTATAGAGACTTTGTCCTCACATTCTAGGGACGGAAACCAACTTTGAGGGGAACCTTACTGCAAGACCCGTAAGTGAAAACAAGTGTGCTTAACCTCTGCAACCCAGGGGGTACGGGCATGGTGGAGACTGTGTGCCTTTTTCTCCTGTGAGCGAGCCAAGGACAGTGGAGAAAGAGGGCTGGTTGCTACATTATTATTATAGTAACGTGACTAGCACATTTTCCACCCTTCTTTTTTCAATCTTCTCAACACTGTGGTCGAAAATTTACCCCACTAACAATTTGAAGTCAAGAAAAATTTAAATCTTAACCACTTCAATACCGGGCTTTTCATACCACTTCCATACCGGGCCTATTCTAGCACTTCTCTCCTACACATACAAATCATCATTCTTTTGCTAGAAAATTACTCAGAACCCCAAAACATTATATATGTTTTTTTAGCAGACACCCTAGGGAATAAAATGACGGTCATTGCAACTTTTTTTCTTGCACGGTATTTGCGCAATAATTTTTCAAACGCCTTTTAAAAAAAAATAAAAAATGGTTTCATGAATTAAAAAATAACAAAACAGTAAAGTTAGCCCAATTTTTTGGGAAAATATGAAAGATGATGTTACGCCGAGTAAATAGATACCTAACATGTCACGCTGTAAAATTGCGCACCACTCATGGAATGGCGCCAAACTTCGGTACTTAAAAATCTCCATAGGCGACGCTTTAATTTTTTTTACAGGTTACTAGGTTAGAATTACAGAGGAGGTCTAGTGCTAGAATTGTTGCACACACTCTAACGCACGCGGCGATGCCTCACATATGTAGTTTGAACGGCGTTTACATATGTGGGCGACTTACGTGTGCATTCGCTTCTGATCGCGAGCTATCGGGGACAGGGGCGTTTTAATTTTTTTTTTTTTTACACTTATTTATTTTTTTACAATTATTTTACTTTTTTTATTTTGATCACTTTTATTTCTATTACAAGGAATGTAAACATCCCTTGTAATAGGAATGTGTGTGACAGGTTCTCTTTATTGAGAGATGCGGGGTCAATAAGACCCCACATCCCTCCTCCAGGCTGGAAAGAATGAGATCGTGAAAAAAATTTCACTGATCTCATACTTACTAGCAGCAATGGCGGCTTTGTTTACATTTGAGGCCCGGGCGTGACGTCATCACATCGCGCCCGGGCCTCGGACGATCATAGAGATGACTGGTGACCATCTGGTCACCAGTCATCTCTATGCTCGTCATGTGACCCACCAACGGAGCCGGAAGATTCTCTCCGGGTCCCCGATCGCACGAGAGAGCCCGGAGAAGCACCGGATGGCGGTGGGAGGGGGGTTGTCCCCTTCCGCCGCCTATAAGAACGATCAAGCAGTGGAACCGCCGCTATGATCGTTCTTATGGTGCACAGAATCGCTGGCACTTCAAAAGGATATCTGAATGATGCCTCTAGCTGCAGGCATCATTCAGATATCCCCCTACAAAGCCAGGACGTCATATGACGTCCACCCAGGATGGGAGGTCCCATCTGTGGACGTCATTTGACTATGGCTGGGTAGGGAAGTCGTTAAAGTGGAGTTCCACCCAAAAGTGGAACTCCCGCTTTAAGCACTCCTCACCCCCTTACATGCCACATTTGGCATGTATTTTTTTTGGGGGGGGGTGGGGGCTTCAGTAGGAGTGGGACTTCCTGTCCCACTTCCTATTTCCACCTACGGGCTGCCTAGGCGACTCCTCCTCTCGCCTTAGGCGGCCCCTCTCTCTAGGCGATCTCCTGGGATACATGACAGGTCCCAGGAGATTGCCTGTCCACTCGTAAAGCACAGCACGACTCGCGCATGTGCAGTGCGTGTCCGGCCGTGAAGCCAAAGGCTGTCACGGCTGGGTGCCCACAGTGTGAATGGAGGCGCCGGCGGAGAGGGGGGGAGAGGAGCAACGCTCTGGACAGTGGAGCAGGTAAGTGTCTGTTTATTAAAAGTCAGCAGCTACACTTTTTGTAGCTGCTGACTTTGTAGCTGCTGACTTTTAATAAACATAAAAAGGCTGGAACTCCTCTTTAAACAAAGAAACATTTTCAAATAACATTTTACTGGTGTTTGGGCAGCTTTAGTTACTTAGTTTGACCTGTTATCTCTTGTAATCCCTGTATAGCAGCACTCAGACTGGGAGAAGGAAGATCAGCACTAGTAGCAAATCAGATGCGTTGCAGGAAAATATGCTGACAAGGAACCTGTAGAAAGGAGGCCAGAGCAGAGTGAGCAGAGAAATTACCTTATTGGTCTGCTTCTGCTCCTGTTCAGTCAGCAGTCTAGGGTGGAGAAAGGACACCAGGGTATTCCTTAAAGCTGAATTCCAGGAAGTCAGGTACTTTTTTTAAATTGAAGGCATGCTAAGAGTGAAGACCAAGAAGCTGCATGACCTCACCTGGGCTTAGCTCTATCATATTACAACTGAATCCCGGAAGATGGCTATCGCTGCATTTGCTGTATTTCCGGAAGCCCAATGCTGATGCTTCAGGTCTAAGCATCTTCAACATTAGAGTGGGTGCAACTGCTATGCCTGTCCCTCCCCTCATCCTGCCCAATCACAGAAGCCTTTGCAATATGTGAACTCATTCACAAAATACAAAGGCTTCTCTGAATGGGCAGATTCAGCAGGGAGGGGGGTATAGCTGCTCTGTGTGCCTCTCTCTTCTCTCTCACAGCCCCGGGTGTCATTGTATGCTCTGGAAGAGCCATATACCTTCTAGATATAAATAATAGAGGTAGATTCAGGAGATGTCATGCACTGCCTTGGACTTAACTCATATGCCGCGCGCAGACGATCGGAAATTCCGACAACAAAATCGTGGATTTTTTTCCGACGGATGTTCGCTCAAACTTGTCTTGCATACACACATACAAATGTTGTCGGAAATTCCGAACTCCAAGAACGCGGTGACGTACAAGCCGTACGACGGCACTATTAAAGGGAAGTTTAATACTTGTGTTAGTAGAAGTTTGGTGAGAGACGAGTTGCGCTTTTCAGCCTCGTGCTTTTCAGTCCGTTACAGCGTGACGAATGTACTATCTCCATTACGAACGCTAGTTTTACCAGACCAAACGCTTTCGTCTCGTACTTGATTCAGAGCATGAATGGAATTTTGTGTGTCAGAATTGTCCACACACGATCGGAATTTACGAGAACAGATTTTGTTGTCGGAAATTCCGACAGCAAATGTCCAATGGAGCTTAAAACTGGTCAGAATTTCCGACAAAAAGCTCCCATCGAACACTTGTTGTCGGAAATTCCGACCGTGTGTACGCAGGATTAGAGTGCCTACACAAAGGCAGTGTCGTCATTCCTCCGAGTGTGCTATCTGACAGAGCTGTTTAACCACTTAAGGACCAGCCGCTACAGTTATACTGCGGCAATGTGGCTTGACCCCGCAAACCGATGTCCGCCGGCGACCCGCGATTGTTCCCTGCAGTGACAGAACGGGGATATGCCTGTGTAAGCAAATCTCTGTTCTGACAGGGGAGATCACACAGATCCTGTGTTTCTGCTATGCAGGAAGATGGATCTGTGTGTTTCCCTAGTCACACAGTCCCCCATACAGTTAGAACACACAGTGAGGGAACACATTTAACCCATTGATCGCCCCTGATGTTAACCCCTTACCTGCCGGTGTCATTAGTAGATCACTGTAATAATGTCACTGGTTCCCAAAAAAGTGTGAAAAATGCCAGTTAGGTGTCCGATCTGTCTGCCGCAATGTCGTAGTCCCACATAAAATCACTGATCACCACCATTACTAGTAAAAAAACTAAAAATAAATAAATATATGCCATAAATCTATCCCCTATTTTGTAGATGCTATAACTTTTGCGCAAACCAATCAATATACGCTTATTGCAATTTTTTTTACCAAAAATATGTAGCAGAATACACATTAGCCTAAATTGATGAATAAATTAATTTTTTTACATTTTTGTTTTTTGGAAATGTTTTATAGCAGAAAGTAAAATTTGTTTTTTTCTCAAAATTGACGCTCTTTTCTTTGTTTATCGCGCAAAAAATAAAAACCGCAGAGGTGATCAAATACCACCAAAAGAAAGCTCTA
The DNA here is from genome assembly GCA_029206835.1 of Rana muscosa. NCBI lineage: Eukaryota > Metazoa > Chordata > Amphibia > Anura > Ranidae > Rana > Rana muscosa. The sequence continues at coordinate 90,222,182 of CM055128.1, read as the reverse complement.
TTTGTGGGGGGGAAAGGAAATCAATGTTGTTTGGGTACAGCGTCGCACGACCGCACAATGGTCAGTTAAAGCACTGCAGGGCCGTATCGCTAATAAGGGCCTGGTCAGGAAGTGGGTAAATCCTTCCGGGGCTGAAGTTGTTAAATCTCAGGACTGGATAGATAGAAATACAAATCTTTTAGCAGATAAAAAAAGTGCCCTTATATGTATATTATTTTACCTGGAGTTTAGCTTTAATGTTTTGGCACTGATGACAAAAGTGGCTAGAGCTGCCATGGCAGCATCATTCCGGTGTGCTTAGGGCCACAAAGATCTCTAAACACACCCGTAGATATAGCAAGAAATACCAGGACTGTGGTAGTGCAGTTTGATGAATCACCGCTTAAATTGTTCTGTCATGCTCATGTTCTCCATCCCTAGCTCAGCTATACCTGCAATAGACTGCACAGCAGAGAGAACTTATTAACAGCACTGCAAGGCAGTCACTTACATACATGCGTGGAGAACAGGAGCAGCAGCGGGATGAAGCCATTTCAAAACCAATCAGGAGAGGAATGTGGAGGGTGATAGTAAGAGGTGATGGGGTTCCCTGCAGTGAAGGATAGGTTGATACTATTTAAAGGAACCATGCTAAGCACCGGTAAACGGCGGCATCAAAAATCCCCGGGAAATAGAATTGTTATGCTGATATTCAAACCATCCATATATTTTATGTTGTTTTGCATGAAATCATTTATACAGCAGGCAATAGCAAATAAACCACCGCACTTGTTCTTAACCACTTAAGGACCGAGCCTCTTTCTGAGATTTGGTGTTTACAATTTAAAAACATTTTTTGCTAAAAAATTACTTGGAACCCCCAAACATCAAACATTATATATTTTTTTCTAACACCTTAGAGAATAAAATGGGGTTTGTTGCAATACTTTTTGTCACACCGTATTTGTGCAACGGTCTTACAAGCTTTTTTGGAAAAAAATCACTTTATATTGTGAAAAATAATGTTAGACCGAGAAAATTGATACCCAACATGTCACGCTTCAAAGTTGCGCCCGCTCGTGGAATGGCGACAAACTTTTACCCTTAAAAATATCCATAGGCGACGTTTAAAAAATTCTACAGGTTGCATGTTTTGAGTTACAGAGGAGTTCTAGTGCGAAATTATTGCTCTCGCTCTAATGATCGTGGCGATACCTCACATGTGTGGTTTGAACACTGTTTTCAGATGCGGGCGCTGCTCACGTATGCGTTCGCTTCTACGCGCAAGCGCGTCGGGACGGGGCGCTTTAAAAAAAAATTTGTTTTTTATTATTTATTTTACTTTATTTTTTTTTATTTTGACACAGTTGGAAAAAAAAAAATTGGGTCACTTTTATTCCTATGTAAACATCCCTCATAATAGAACAAAACATGACAGGTCCTCTTAAATGGGAGACCTGGGGTCAACAAGACCTCATATTTACACTAAAATGTAATAAAAAAGTAATAATAATTGTATGTCATTCTAAAAAATAAATAAAAAAAATGTCCCTTTAAGAGCATTGGGCAGAAGTGACGTCGCTTCCGCCTTGCAGTGATATGGAGACGGGTGGGGGCCATCTTCCCCTCACTCAGCTCCATACCCAGCTGGCAAGAGGACACGATCGCCTCCACCGCTGCCAACGGCTCCGGTAAGGGGCGGAGGGCACCGGAGAGCGGCGGGAGGAGGGCACTCTTAACCTGCCGATAAAAGTAACCTTGCGCTGCAGAGACCACTTTTATCTGAAAGAGGACCTCCCGCTCTTGAAGAGGATACCAGGGTTATGGCAGCTAGCTCCGTAAGTGGTTACAGCAGTATCAAACCCAAAAAACAAAAATGTTAAATATTGGATTGACCATTAGATAACGGCTGCAACAGTTTTCTTTTCTTTTTCTTTTTTCCCCTTATTTTTACTTGCTGGTGCAGCTAGTAAAGCCGGCCATACATGTGTCAAATTCTGAATGAATTTTCTTTCTAAAATCAGAAATGTTGTGCTTTTTGTGATTTGATGGTGCCACCAATAATTTCAAAATTCGTCCAACCAAGCCTTCAATTTCATCTCATGTTGCTACAGAAAAGAAATTTAGTGGCCGGGAATCTTCTTTTCTTTCTAGGTCATAGCTCATGCACATTTTTTTAAATTATATTTCTCGCAGGATTCTCCCATCATTGTTTAGAAAGTTTTTCCAAAAATTTCCAACATGCCCAATCACTCAAATTCGATGGCCACACAAAAATTGGCCGTTACTGCAGCCCACTAATGGTGCGAAATTCGTAAGAAAATTCTTAGTTACGAATTTCATAAGAGACTTCTTTTGGAATGCGACCCATGTATGGCCTGCTTATATCTGTTATTTTTCAACTTCCTTTAGCAGGCTAAGCAGCCGACGGCACTTTCTGCCCCCCGCTCGCTGTCTGTCGATTGGTCCAGCACTTACCCCATCTAGGTGGCGGGTGGTGGTCGACGGCTCCTGTGTCCTCTCTTTCATCATGGTGGCTTCCGCCATGCGTCTCCTCCCCTCCTCCTAGGCGTCCAATAGGATCGCCTGTCCTTTCAGTCACTCCGCTTCCTGATTGGCAGGGAGGAGGATCAGTGTTACAATAGCGAAAATTCATTTGCTATTGTAACACACCTGGGTGGGCTCGGTTCGCATTCTCTGCGCCCCATGCCCACCCTATTTTGAAGCTTATTAGAGCTTCTGGCTCTAATTATTATTATTAATCAGGTGCTAAACCCCCCCCCCCTCCCCAATGGTATCTATGCATGGGGCCAGACGCATGGAAAGGGGGAGGGTGGCGCCCGAACGCCCTTAATGGATGGGCCGCCCCTGCCATTTACCATTGGCAGAGGGGTGTACAATGGTTAGCTTTTATTCATTTAGGCTTTGTCCCCGAAGGAAAAAAACTGTTGCTGTAACTGGTTAAAAAAGTGTTTGTTTGAATTTGCCTTCGATTCAGAGTTGCCAACCCGCCGTAAAAACATGGAACTGTTCCCCTGTCGGTAAAAGCCCATAATAAGGGAAAAGTGCCCGGTCGGCTCAGGTCAGAACTGCGCATGCGCAATTCCAGAAATCCCAGAGAAGATCCGCTCCTGAGCCGCCAAATCTGACTCCTGCACAGCCTCTGCCTAGCCCACCCGCCACGCAGCCAACTTGTTAGTCAAGTCCATCTCTATCTGCTACCCTCAGCCCTCTGCAGCACCCCCCCCCCCCCCAAGGACTGACAATGCTGCTGTCCAAAGGAGTCCCTGTTTCTGCTCCATTCAGAATGGAGACATAATGTACCTAGGTGGCTCTGCAAGCCGCATTTGCATGGGCACAGCAGCCCATTCATTTGATGCAGGAGTAAGGTTTCTGCACCTTTTTTTAATATGCAGCCGCAGGGAAATTGCATGATGCTTTTTCACAATGTGATTTCCCACAACTGAAAATGCACTGCTCTTTCAGATGCGTGGGGGTGCCATTAACCACTTCAACACCGAGGATGTCATATGATGTCCTTGACTTTGAGCGGTGATATCTGAATGATGCCTGCAGCTACAGGCATCATTCAGATATCATTGTTTGCAGCCGGCGATTCTGTGCATGATAAGAATGATCATAGCGGCAGTTCCACCGCTTGATCGTTCTTATAGGCGGCGGGAGGGGACGTGCCATCGGGGGCCCGGAGAACGAATCGGCTGGCGCCGGCTCACGACGATAGAGATTTTCAGTGACCAGATGGTCACCAGTCATCTCTATGACCGTCAGAGGCTTGGGCGCGACATTGTGACCTTCACGCCCGGGTACCCGGAAGTACACAAAGCCGCGATCGCGGCTGTCAGCATGAGATTGGTGAATTTTTTTTCCCGATCTCATGCTTTCCAGCCTGGAGGAGAGATGTGGGGTCTTATTGACCCCGCATCTCTCCATAAAGAGGACCTGTCACACACATTCCTATTACAAGGGATGTTTACATTCCTTGTAATAGGAATAAAAGTGATAAAAAAAATAAAAATGTAAACAAAGTGTAAAAATAAAAAAAATTAAGTAAAAAATAAATAAAATAAAAAAAATTAAAACGCCCCTGTCCCCGGTAGCTCGCGCTCGGAAGCGAACACGCATGTAAGTCCCGCCCACATATGTAAATGCTGTTCAAACGTGTGCAACAATTCTAGCACTAGATCTCCTCTGTAATGCGAAAATAGTAACCTGTAAACAAATTTAAAGCGTTGCCTATGGAGATTTTTATGGACTGAAGTTTGGTGCCATTCCATGAGTGTGCGGAATTTTAAAGCGTGACATGTTAGGTATCGATTTACTTGGCGTAACATCATCTTTCACATTATACAAAAAAATTGGGCTAACTTTACTGTTTTGTTATTTTATAATTCATGAAACCGTTTGTTTGTTTTTTCCAAAAAAAGGCGTTTGAAAAATTATTGCACAAATACCGTGCGAGATAAAAAGTTGCAATGACCGCCATTTTATTCCCTAGGGTGTCTGCTAAAAAAAAAACACACTATATATATAAACGTTTGGGGGTTCTGACTAATTTTCTAGCAAAAAAAATATGATTTTTACATGAAGGAGAGAAGTGCCAGGATAGGCCCGGTATTGAAGTGGTTAAGAATGAATGGCAGCCCCGCGTGTCTGCAAAAGAGCAGCACAGTTTGACTGCGGGTGCTGGAACAGCTGTGATTTACATGCTGTCTGGCTCCCGCAACCAACGGCACAAATGTGAACCTAGCCCAAGACAGGAAGGAGGTTTTCACTAGGTAAAATTAAAGAAAAAAAACTATAAATAAATTAATGCAGCCACCACATTTTAAGCAGTATAAAACCTAGAAGCAATCATTTATTATATTGCAGCTTATTTATTTCTAGATGTGATGGTTGTGTTAGTTTTCTTTTTTAGACTTCCTTTCTTCTATTTTTATCTGGCGATCCAGCCAGTAAGTCTGTTGTTTTCCAAAAGAACAAGCTGTCCTGCAGATGTATCAGTTGCAGAAATGAGATAAGCCATTTAACACTGACAGGGGTGCTTACAATGATTAGCTTTTATTTATTTATGTAACATCCTAATCCCAAAAGGAAAAAAATAACCGTTTGCTGTAAAGTATTAGCTGGAGTTAGGCTTCAATTTGTTAGTGTATTTAAATCTGCTAGTATATCTAAAAAACCCTTCCCCCAGACTGACAATGCTGCTGTCCAAAGGTGCCTCTGTGTTCCTTCATCCACAGTGGAGGTAGTATAATACAGCAAGTGTGTTACTGTGCATATCACCAGGTGAGAACAAAGGGGGGAAAAAAGCCTACAAAAAGAAAACAAATGCAGCCACCGCATCTAATGACTGCTAAGCTGCAATATATAATCACATTTTGGGTTTAATACTGATTTAAACCATGGCTCAAATGGAAAACCCAATGGGAAATGGAATATATATACTAAAATATAAATGTCTTTGATGAATATTGTTGTGTTACTTTTTCAAAATTAGACATATGTGGGTTTGTAATATTTGATGTAAAAACCAAATAAAGATTGGCGTGTCCGGATGTGAGAGCCGGCGGACGTGTTTTTGAGGAGCTCCGGCTATCCTGTTTGAATCCTTTGCCATCCGTGCATTTCTACCGACTTAAAAGAGTAAATACTCACTCCAGCCTGTTCCCCTGTGTCCCCTGTCTCATCCTGGGGCAAAATTGTGGAGACTCTCTGCCCGGATCGCCTGCACGCCCATAGTTGCCAACATTGCAAAAAAAACATCTGGGACACTTTTTTTGTATTGAGGCGGAGCCTTGCTATAATCAGGGGGCGGGGCATTCGTTTGTAGGCGTGTCATGCCGGAGAGAAAAATGCGGCGCGCGAAGCGCGCCGCGACGAAAAATGGGCGTGGTTTACGCACGATAGTGGGTGTGGTTTAAATGGGCGTGGTTCAAAGGGGTGTGGCTAGAGTCCGAGGTGAGAGAAAGAGAGAGAAAGAAATAGAAAGATGGAAGCCAGATCCTACACCACAATAGTAATGTGTAACAAAATTGGCAGATAAGGATACTCCAAAACACCTGTTGGCGCTTCAATCATCCCGGCACCATGGTTGTTACGGTGTCAGGATGATTGAAGTGCATTATTTCTATTTTTACATTGTAATATAAAATGAAATCATTCAACTCACCATAATGCCGAATCAGTGGAAGCCCTGAGCGTGTTACCTGCCACGTCGCCTGCCACCAGATGGCCTCCCCAGCAGTCCGTCCTTGCATCAGGTGCCTCCCCAGCAGTCCGTCCTTGCATCAGGTGCCTCCCCAGCAGTCCGTCCTTGCATCAGGTGCCTCCCCAGCAGTCCGTCCTTGCATCAGGTGCCTCTCCAGCAGAGCCCCCTCCACACTTGTGGACAAGGGTCCAAAAATCATGATTGTCCCGGGAAATTCTGGACTGTTTGGCAACTATGCACTACACTGATTACCCCGCCACCCACTACACTGATTACCCCGCCACCCACTACACTGATTACCCCGCCACCCACTACACTGATTACCCCGCCACCCACTACACTGATTACCCCGCCACCCACTACACTACACTGTGATTACCCCGCCACCCACTACACTACACTGTGATTACCCCGCCACCCACTACACTACACTGTGATTACCCCACCACCCACTACACTACACTGTGATTACCCCACCACCCACTACACTACACTGTGATTACCCCACCACCCACTACACTAAATTACCCCGCCACCCACTACACTACACTAATTACCCCACCACCCACTACACTACAATTACCCCACCACCCACTACACTACAGTGCAATAGTACGGTACCTGCGGTGCGTGAGGATGTGCTGGTGGTCCGAGGGGTCTGCCAAATGGAGTGAGCCAGGACCATCACAGTGTCCCCAGCCAGCGGTGCCCCGGTCCTTCCATCAGTGTCCCCACTCGTCGGACACACGAGGGCGGGGCGGAGGGTTGTTGGCAGCGGCGGCGCCGGGTGCTGATAGGCGTCAGTGTCCCCAGCCAGTGGAGCCCCGGTCCTTACATCCGTGTCCCCGGTCCTTGTCGGACACACGGGGGCTGGGCAGAGGGTCGTTAGCGGCGGCGGCGGCGGGTGAAGCATGCTGCTTCCTTGTGCCTCTCCTTGCGTTCAGTGGAGAGCGGGGAGGAGTCGCCAATCCGAAGCCGATTGGCTGCCCCAGGCTCTGCACTGAACACAAGGGGAAAACGTAAACAAATATGGTGGCGGCAGCGGCCATTTTTGTGTAGCCGCTGCCGTTTTTAGCTAAAGCATTCCCGAATTTACCGGGACAAAAAGAACTGGGCTTGTCCCGAATCGGGACAAGCCCAATTCGGGACAAGGGTCCAAAAATCGTGCTTGTCCCGGAAATTCGGGACTGTTGGTAACTATGCAGGCATCCCCAGTGGAGTCCCCCCTTACATCAGGCGTCCCCAGTGGAGTCCCCCCTTACATCAAGTGTCCCCAGAGGAGTCCCTCCTTACATCAGGCGTCCCCAGCGGAGTCCCTCCTTACATCAGGCGTCCCCAGAGGAGTCCCTCCTTACCTCAGGCGTACCCAGCGGAGTCCTTCCTTACATCAGGTGTACCCAGAGGAGTCCCCCTTACATCAGGCGTCCCCAGCGGAGTCCCCCCTTACATCAGGCGTCCCCAGCGGAGTCCCCCCTTACATCAGGCGTCCCCAGCGGAGTCCCCCCTTACATCAGGCCTCCCCAGCGGAGTCCCCCCTTACATCAGGCGTCCCCAGTGGAGTCCCCCTTACGTCAAGTGTCCCCAGAGGAGTCCCCCCTTACCTCAGGCATCCCCAGCGGAGTCCCCCCTTACATCAGGCGTCCCCAGCGGAGTCCCCCCTTACATCAGGCGTCCCCAGCGGAGTCCCCCCTTACATCAGGCCTCCCCAGCGGAGTCCCCCCTTACATCAGGCGTCCCCAGTGGAGTCCCCCTTACGTCAAGTGTCCCCAGAGGAGTCCCCCCTTACCTCAGGCATCCCCAGCGGAGTCCCCCCTTACCTCAGGCGTCCCCAGCGGAGTCCCCCCTTACATCAGGCGTCCCCAGCGGAGTCCCCCCTTACCTCAGGCGTCCCCAGCGGAGTCCCCCCTTACATCAGGCGTCCCCATCGGAGTCCCCCCTTACATCAGGCGTCCCCAGCGGAGTCCCCCCTTACATCAGGCGTCCCCAGCGGAGTCCCCCCTTACCTCAGCCGTCCCCAGCGGAGTCCTCCCTTACCACAGGCGTTCCCAGCGGAGTCCCCCCTTACCACAGGCATCCCCAGCGGAGTCCCCCCTTAACCACAGGCGTCTCCTGTCTCGGCCGCCATTATTGTTTCCCCTTCCCCGAAGGGGAACAAAATAGAGGCGGAGCCGACAGTGTGGCTGAAAAAAAAAATAATTAAGCTGTGGCGCTGCCGACCCCCGCCCCTTTCCATTACAGACAGACCTGCAGCGGGGCGGGCGGGGCGGGGGGGGGTGGCCTGCCGGCCAGCCAAAACACAGATGTAGTACAATAGAAGATAAAGCTGCTGCGGCGCCGCCCACCCCCGGGGAGGTGCGGGGTGTGGGCGGCGCCGCAGCGGCTTTATTTTCTATTGTACTACATCCGTGTTTTGGTCTTCTTGAACATGGCGGCCGGCCGAGACATTGTCTCCGCCAGCCGTGGACCTCTAGCGGCGGCGGCCTGCGGCGTCCAAATTCGGGGAAAACGGGAAAAATCGGATTGGCCGGGACATTGGTCGGGACAAAATAAATCCGGGAAAAGGGTTTGAATCCCGGGATCGTCCCGGCCAATCCGTGACTGTTGGCAACTATGCACGCCTGAACCTCCACTCACCTGCGGCCGCCGCCATCTTCCCGGCCTGCAACTGTGTTGTGCTGAAGGGACCCGATCCCAGCTTGCCTGAAGGTAAGAGACTGTCATCCGGCCACATCTGCCTGCCCATCCACCTTCCTGGCCCGATCCGGAAGTCCGCCGGGCCGAAAGAGGGATCCGTGGAGGCCGCGACCCGGTGCGGCCTAGTGCGGCCTGTGAAGCACAGGTCTTTCCTAAACCACCGCCCCGACGGAAGTGCACCGCGGCCGACATCGACGAGCGCAACAGCGTGGATCGCCTGCCTCCTCACGCCCTGTCATCCCTGCCAAGGCCTGGGGTACTGTAGCACTGAAATTGCCTAAATTGGATCAGCTGCGTTACCCCTGGAGCCCAACTTCTCCGGTCCTCCGCCATCCCTCTGCCTCAGCCTTGCTGCTCTGGTCCCAGCTTCTCATCCTTACCACCCTGTTCCTACTTATTTGTCTGCTGTGGGGTGGGGGGCTGCTGATAACCACTGACGGCCTGCCCTGCTGGAGGGCTGTCTTTACCTGGTGTCTGCAGTGGAGCCTGACTGGTGGCGGCACCTGACGGCCGGATGGCATAAACTCCCCTGAGACACCCGCTGTGGCCTGGGTCGCCCCTTACCTACCTCCTGGGTGCTCATCTGAACACCGACAAATCTCCTGGAGAGTGGGCCCCCCCTGGCGGACTGTCAGATGTCCTCCTCCTCCAAAAAAGGGAACAGGTCCTCTAAAGCCGCAAAGACCAACGTACCACTCCAGCTGCCACCGCCATCTTCCCCACAATCTGATCCCATACTTCTGGGTCGGCTTCGGGCCTTGCTGGCTGGCTTAGAAATGGATCCCATTGAAGCTCCGCCGACAGAGGGGCCAGCCCCACTGGCTAAGGATGGTACAGCGGTGATCCTCGCTGCGATCGAGCAGAGTAGGACCTCGCTTTTGGTGCATATTGACCACCTCGCTGAAGAATGTAACCTCATACGAAACGACCTTGACAAAATGAGGGGTAGAATGGCGGAAACTGAGTCCAGAGTGTCGACCACCGAAGATCTTACGGCCTCCCATGCCGCCTCCATTGCCGAGCTGCAGCGCACAGTGCAGTCCCTCGTCGCAAAGTCAGATGATGCCGAGAACAGGCTGAGGCGCAACAATGTCAGAGTCCTAGGTTTGCCTGAGGGGCCTTACAGACGTTCCCCCTACCTACGTGGTGGAGAGGGCCCACCGGGTGCCCACGGGCCGAGCCACCCCGGGGAAACCCCCCAGGCCCTTCTTAGTCCGCTTCCTTAACTATCGGGACAGGGACAAGATTCTGTCGGAAGCCCGCCAACATCCCACGCTCAAATATTGTAACTCCTATGTCCTCCTCTTCCCTGACTTTTCGGCGGACTTGCAGAGAAAGAGGAAAACCTTTAACGATGTCCGCAAACGACTTAGAGATAAAAACATTAAATATGGCATGCTTTACCCAAGCCGCTTACGAGTCCAACATGAGGGGGCGGTCGGCTTCTTTGATAACCCAGCGGATGCTGACGACTGGCTGACCAACTTGCGTTGAAGGGATCTTCTCACGGACTCCTATGATGCACGGATCTTCCACATCCTTGTTCGCTCTATCCTACTACACTTTCTTCAACCACCGGAGTTACTTCAAATGTACCTTTACACGAGACCCCCACGAGGCTTTAAATTGCCCTTGTTTTCGCTTTTGTTTTTATTTTTTGTTTTTCCTCTTAAAACACAGACTTTATTTTTCGCTGACTTTGAGGATACAGGTTTATGGGATAGATATCCCACGTCCCTCTGCTCCTTGTTCTTACGAGACGGATGAGACACTGCCCGTCGACAGAGTGGATGAACTACTACCAGAAGTGTAGGGCCCCCAGTGTAAGGGTTCACTAGCACTCTTTATAAAAGTTTTTCTTTTGGGTAAAAACTGTTCCCAGACCTTCCCCCCCTGTTAGGAGGTAGGCTGGGTATAGTAGGATAGGCACCGTGCCTGGGAAGTTAGATTAGGGATTTAGTCATCCCTTGTTCTTATGGTTTTATATTTCTTATTTGTATACTTTTGTTTTGTGTTACGCTTAGGTACTGTCAGCATTTTCTGCAATGTGACCGGGATCTTGCTGCTCGTGGGGTGCACCGGTACATGCCCTCTAGAGTATCTCCTTAATTGTTCTTCCCCATCACCCAATGGCTAGTCAAGTAGCTGACTCCTTCACCGTTCTCTCCTGGAATGTCAGGGGTCTTAACTCCAAATTTAAGCGAGCCCTTTTATTCAAATACTTAAAATCTCACTCCCCCCAGCTTATTCTCCTTCAGGAGACTCACCTCACGGGCAGCAAGATTTTGACTCTCAAGAAACCGTGGATACAGCGAGCGATACATGCCACATATTCTACATACGCCAGAGGTGTATCAGTCCTTGTCCACAAGAATTTCCCCTGTGTTATTGAGGAGATCCGTACTGATCCCCAGGGGAAATTTGTGATAGTGGTGTTCACGCTATGGTCTGTCAGGTATATTGTTCTTAATGTATACATCCCTCCCCCGTTTTCATCCGCATTATTGTATGAGGTTCTAGAAAAAATTTCACCTTTCTGCCCAGGGAAGGTTCTGGTAATGGGTGACTTTAATGCCATTTTATCGCCTGAGCTAGATAGACCTGCCCCGACTAAGAAACAGTGTATGGACCTCTCTGCCTGGGCTCAGGCGGTGGGGCTGGTGGAGATCTGGAGGTGGAGGCACCCTACCACAAGGGCCTATTCATGTTTTTCGGCATCCTATAAGACTGCGTCGCGGATAGACCTAGCCTTCTCCAACCCTGCACTGTTAGCGGATGTTCTGGAGACGTCCTATCTGCCTAGCGGTCTGTCCGATCATAGTCCCTTCGTGGTGGTGCTTCGCTCCCCGGCTTCCCGGAGCGCTGCGCTCTGGAGGTTGGGCACACAATGGGTCTCTCATCCTGACCTTGCTGGCCAGCTGCCACCCCTGCTGTCTGAGTTCTGGGAAAATAATAAAGACTCCTCTTCTCCCGATATTGTATGGGATGCCTTTAAAGCTTTCACGAGGGGACAGTATATTTCTTCTATTGCTAGCATCAAAAAACAACAATCGGCTGCAGCGCTGGAGCTGCAGAAGGCTGTTGACGATCACACTGCTACGTATAGCAATGACCCCACCCCAGTTCACTTTGACCTACTAATGGCGGCTCAGAGGGAACTGCAGTTGCACCTGGCTGAGGTCACGTGACTCGAGTCGTATAGAGGTAAACAGAGGGCCTTTGAACAGGGTGACCGGAATGGCCGCCTGCTAGCCATGATGGCACAACACGACCAACCCCTTACCCTTGTATCCACCCTACAGACCCCGGGGGCGGGACGGTGTCCTCCCCCTCTGATATCCTACAGACGTTTAACTCCTTTTATGGCAAGTTATACTCGTCCGGTCTGTTCTCAGCGTTTCAGCCGGAGTCGCTGAACGGTCTGTTAGACCCGTTGGCGCTTGGCTGGCTCTCTGACCACGAAAGAGAGATTTTGGTCCAACCTTTTACGGTCTCGGAGGTCGTAAAGGCTATCCGATCCTTCCCCCCCGGCAAGGCGCCGGGGCCGGATGGGCTTCCAATAGACTTTTATAGGGCTCATGTGGAACTTCTAGCACCCCTGCTGGCACAACTATATACTGTATGCCTGGCAGACGGTAGTCTGCCTGGTTCAATGTACCACGCCTACTTGACACTGATATATAAGGCTCCCAAAGACCCCACTTCCTGTGCTTCATATCGTCCTATTGCATTGCTTAATTCTGACTTTAAAATTCTGACTAAGCTTCTGGCCCTTCGGTTGTACCCCATGCTACCCTCAGTGATAGACCCAGACCAGACGGGTTTCATGCCCCGTAGGTCCACGGATGTGAATCTCAGAAGACTATTCACCAACATACACGCTCACCACCTCAATAAGGGATCTCGAACGGTGGCCTCTCTGGACGTGGAAAAGGCCTTTGATACGGTCGAGTGGCCCTTCTTGTGGGAAACTTTACGCAGGATGGGGTTTCCTCTGCTGTTTATCAGGTGGCTCCAGGTGATCTACAAATGCCCCACTTCCTCGGTGCGCTTGGGAGGTGGACTATCGGTCCCCTTCGGGCTTACCAGGGGAACGAGGCAGGGCTGCCCTCTCTCTCCGGCTTTGTTTGCCCTTGCTATCGAACCGGTGGCGGAGGCACTTCGCACCTCACCGCACATTAAGGGTCTCCGACTCGGGTTGCTGGAGGAGAGGGTGGCCCTGTACGCGGATGACATGCTACTCTTCCTAAATGATGCCGGCCCGTCCCTGCAGGGAGCGCTAAATATTCTGGACACCTTTGCAGAGGTCACCGGTCTTAGGGTAAATTGGTCTAAATCCCTCCTGTTCCCAATTGATCCAGCGGCTAGGTCCACATCCCCTCCTGATAGCCCCCTCCTGTGGGTAGACTCCTTTACATACTTGGGGGTACATGTCTCTGGTTCAGCCTCAGACTATATATCCTTAAATCTAGCCCCGTTACTATTGGAGTCCCAGACGAAGCTCAAATCCTGGAGTAACCTGCCCCTGTCTTTATGGGGGCGAGTTAATCTCATAAAAATGAAGATTATTCCCAAACTGACATATCTTTTCCGCCACTCCCCACAATGGGTGCCCAAGTCCTTTTTAAAAAAATTGAACTGCATCTTTTCTTCCTTCTTATGGGGCCCCTCTCCTCCCAGATATGGATTGATGACTCTAATGAGGCCACGAACGCAGGGTGGCATGGCATTCCCGGACTGTCATAAGTATTACCTCTCCGCGCAGTTGGTGACTGCGGCGTGGTGGCTACAGCCGGACAGAACGAACTCGTCGACTGTGCTGGAAGCAACAGTGGTCGGTTCGTTGGAAGCTCTTTAATTATTACTTTTTAGGGGCCCTCGTGCCCCGTATCCTCTGACCCCTTCTATGCTTACCACCCTGCGGGCATGGCGGACAGGATTAGCCATTGAGAAATGTAAACAGTCTGAAATCTCCCCCAATGCCCCTATCTGGCTGAACCCTAGTCTATCTCACATTTACAAGATTCCTGACCCCTACGCGTGGACAAAATACAGTATCAAACTTGTGTCACACATAATATCTCAAAACTCCCTACTCCCCTTCTCGCACCTTTCCTCCCAATACAACCTACCCAACCATTTCCTATTTAGATATCTGCAACTGTCCCACGCATTTGCGGTGCAATTTCCGCAATCTTGGTGCATCGTGGCCCAGTCGGAACTGGAGAGGACACTTAGATTTAGCTGTGAAGACAAACCCACCTCACATCTTTATTCGTACTTGATCTTTGTGTCTCTTCCACCTCTGGATAAACTATGGAATAAATGGCAGACTGATATCCCCACATTAGATAGGGATGACTGGGACGACGTGTGGGACCTCCCCTTCAACTCCTTAGTCTCCATGCGTGACAGGTTAGTGCAGTACAAAATAGTTCATAGAGCTTATTTCACCCCACACAGACTGCATAGGATGGACCCTGCCCATTCCTCGGGGTGTTGGAGATGCGGCGCCTCACCGGGCGACTTCTCCCATATCTTCTGGCGGTGTTCAGGGGTCCAGCAATATTGGGAAATGGTGCTGGATCTGATTAACAGAGTTGCCTTAGTCGCTGTGCCTTTGTCAATGGAGGTGTGCCTTTTGGGGCTCATTGAGACCATTGTACCGTCCTCTGCCAAACGCATGCTAATTTCCTTGCTGCTCTTCTATGCCCGAAAGAATATTGCTATGCGGTGGAAGAAGCCTGCCCCCCCCCCTCTTTGGCGCAATGGAAACACTTGGTAAACAGCAGCCTTCCTTTATACAAAGATACCTATGCCAATCGGGGCTGCCCACTGAAATATGACAAGGTCTGGCGCAATTGGTTAGATGAGCCCGAAACAGCCTAGTGAGTTGGGGGTGAACCAGGTCATTGTGTCAAGGTCTTGCCTTGCTCTTCTACCTTCCTCTTCCTCCGATGACCTCTGATATGTTTTCATTGACTAGTGGGTCTTACCATACTGGATGCCCTCCTAGATTTTATTTGGGCGGTGCTGCTGTACCCTTCCATGACTGTGCATTGTATCGCTGGGTTCACATTGCAATTGTATTCTCATCTGTACATGTTCTTTTTCTATGACTGTAGGTGCTTAAGCTGTATGTGTTGTACGTGTTAGAAAATTCAATAAAAAACAATTATAAAAACAAAAAAACAAAAACAAATAAAGATTGATATAAAAAAAAAAGAAAAGGAAAATCAATGTAGAGAAAATCCTGATCTATAAGTCCTAACAATGACATCTTGCCCATTTAAAAAAATACTAGTAATTAGGGATAAGCTTCGAGTTCGAGTCGAACCCATGTTTGACTAGAACATCGCCTGTTCGGTTGTTTGTCAAATTGCGAACATTATGGGCCGTTCGCGCCAAATTCGAGTGGCGCGTCACGGCCCATAATTCACTGCGGCATCGCAGTGCATTGCTGGCTGATGATTGGCCAAGCATGCACTATGACCCGCATGCTTTGGCCAATCACAGCGCGCAAAAAACGGAGGGCCAATTATGTCTCAGGGGGTTTAGTGCACGCCCCATCCTATATAAGGCCACCTCCGTGGCGGCCTTGTGTAGTGTGTTGCGGTGTTGGTTAAAGAGAGAGCTTCCAGAGAGAGAGAGAGACAGTGTCATTTATATTGAGTTAGATAGAGCAGGCAGGCGAGTCAGTTAGCTGCAGTTACAGTGTGTAGAGGATATATATGCATCCTAGGTGTTGTTTATATATTTATACACTGTATTCAGTTTAGCTAGATCTGTTCCTGTTATTCTCTATTAGACATGTGCACACTGAAATATTTCGTTTCGGAATTTCGTTTTCGTTAGAAAAATAAATTTATTTAGTTACTCCCGAAATTCGTTTTTATTTATTTCGTTTTTCGTTAGAAATTGCATTCGTCCGAAAATCTGAATTAATTAAGGTCGAATCTGTCATTGAAGGCTTATGGTGTCTGTCGAATGTTCAAAGAAGATTCGACGGAGCAGCGAAACTGTACGACGCTGCAATCGTACATTTCCGGTCGAATGTTCCACCTACAAGCTATAGATGAATTCTATTGTATGACTAGTGATAATTATATTTTTTAATTACTATTACTAGTCAACAGGGATGAGCGGAACACCCCCCTGTTCGGTTCGCACCAGAACCTGCGAACAGACAAAATGTTTGTGTGAACTTTAGAACCCTATTAAATACAATGGACTCGAACGTTCGAAATCTAAAGTGCTAATTATAAAGGCTAATATGCAAGTTATTGTCCTAAAAAGTGTTTGGGGACCCATGTCCTGCCCCAGGGGACATGTATCAATGCAAAAAAAAGTTTTAAAAACTGCCGTTTTTTCGGGAGCAGTGATTTTAATAATGCTTAAAATGAAAAAATAAAAGTGAAATATTCCTTTAAATTTCGTACCTGGGGGGTGTGTATGATATGCATGTAAAGTGGCGCATGTTTCCCGTGCTTAGAACTGTCCCTGCAAAAAATGTCATTTTTGAAAGAAAAAAAGTCATTTAAAACTCACTCGCGGCTATTAATGAATTGTCGGCTCCCGGCAATACATGCAAAAGTCATTGATAAAAAAAAAGCGTGGGGGTTCCCCAGAATTCAATTACCAGGCCCTTCAGGTCTGGAATGGATATTAAGGGGAACCCCGCCGCAAATTAAAAAAAAAAATTGACGTGAGGTTCCCCCAAATATCCATTCCAGGCCCTTCAGATCTGGCATGGATTTTAAGGGGAACTCCACCCCAAATAAAAAAAAAATGGCGTGGAGTCCCCCTAAAAATCCATACCAGACCCCTTATCCGAGCACGTAACCTGGCCGGCCGCAGGGGAAAAGGGGCCCCCCCCTCCCTCCTGAACCGTACCAGGCCACATGCCCTCAACATGGGGAGGATGTCCCCATGTTGATGGGGACAAGGGCCTCATCCCCACAACCCTTGCCCGGTGGTTGTGGGGGTCTGCGGGCGGGGGGCTTATCGGAATCTGGAAGACCCCTTTAACAAAGGGGACCCCCAGATCCCGGCCCCCCCTATGTGAATTGGTAAGGGGTACATTGTACCCCTACCATTTCACGAAGAAAGCGTAATTTTTTTTAAAAAAAACACACAAACACCTTGAAAAAGTCCTTTATTTAAATAAAAAAACAAAAACATTCCAGCGGTGAAATCCAGTGTCCCGCGGCGATCCCGATGTCCAGCGCTGTCCTTCATTGGTTGTGCCTGAGCGGACCTGATAGGGAACTCCCTCTCAGTGTTTTAAATGTATAGATCCGCCCCTTCTAAAGTTCCCCATCAGGTCCGCTCAGCGGACCAGATGCGGAACATGAGAAGGGGCGGGTCTATACATGTATTACCAAAGTGAGAGCAGTTCCCCATCAGGTCCGCCCCCTCGGTATGTCGGACCCGCCTACGTCATTGGCTTGAGCGGGGAACTTCCTTCACTATGTAAATTTAAATAAAGGACTTTTTCAAGGTGTTTGTGTGTTTTTTTAAACATTTTTTTACGCTTTCTTCGTGAAATGGTAGGGGTACAATGTACCCCTTACCAATTCACATAGGGGGGCCGGGATCTGGGGGTCCCCTTTGTTAAAGGGGTCTTCCAGATTCCGATAAGCCCCCCGCCCGCAGACCCCCACAACCACCGGGCAAGGGTTGTGGGGATGAGGCCCTTGTCCCCATCAACATGGGGACATCCTCCTCATGTTGAGGGCATGTGGCCTGGTACGGTTCAGGAGGGAGGGGGGGCCGCTCTCTCGTCCCCCCCTTTTCCCCTGCGGCTGGCCAGGTTACGTGCTCGGATAAGGGGTCTGGTATGGATTTTTAGGGGGACTCCACGCCATTTTTTTTTAAATTTGGGGTGGAGTTCCCCTTAAAATCCATGCCAGATCTGAAGGGCCTGGAATGGATATTTGGGGGAACCCCACGTCAATTTTTTTTAAATTTGCGGCGGGGTTCCCCTTAATATCCATTCCAGACCTGAAGGCCCTGGTAATTGAATTCTGGGGAACCCCCACGTTTTTTGTTTTTTTTTATCAATGACTTTTGTATGTATTGCCGGGAGCCGACAATTCATTAATAGCCGCAAATGAGTTTTAAATGACTTTTTTTCTTTCAAAAATGACATTTTTTGCAGGGACAGTTCTAAGCACGGGAAACATGCGCCACTTTACATGCATATCATACACACCCCCCAGGTATGAAATTTAAAGGAATATTTCACTTTTATTTTTTAATTTTAAGCATTATTAAAATCACTGCTCCCGAAAAAACGGCTGTTTTTAAAACTTCTTTTTGCATTGATACATGTCCCCTGGGGCAGGACCCGGGTCCCCAAACACTTTTTAGGACAATAACTTGCATATAAGCCTTTATAATTAGCACTTTAGATTTGTCCCATAGATTTTTCGAATTTGCCGCGAACACCCCAATTTGTTCGCTGTTCGGCGAACAGGCGAACAGGCAATGTTCGAGTTGAACATGAGTTCGACTCGAACTTGAAGCTCATCCCTACTAGTCAACCAACATTAGAATTCTTCTATAGCCAATGGGCCGAGCATTTGACCGGAAATGTACGATTGCAGCGTAGTACAGTTTATCTGCTCCGTAGAATCTTCTTAGAACTTTCAACAGACACCATAAGCCTTCAATGACAGATTCGACGTTTGTATGTTTTTCGATGCTTCGTTGAATCTTCGTCGTTCACGTTGAATTGTCAAGTTAGTTCTAGCTATTTTACTGCTCCTCCTCTTTGGTTACAATTAGCCAATAACATTCATCATCATCATTTTTTTATTTTACTTCCCCCACCCAATTCCAGCAGTGATCTTTTCTCTCTATGTCGAATCTTTTCTCTCTATAATGTCGAATCTTTTCTCTCTATAATCAAATCTTTTCTCTCTATGTCGAATCTTTTCTCTCTATAATGTCGAATCTTTTCTCTCTATGTAGAATAATCTTGGACTAATAGAGTTAAGGTTAGGCACATTCGACCACAGGTTCGTTGGACACAGATTGTTATTGTCAGCCTCATGTCGAATCTCCTATCTATATCGAACTGTTGTTGCAACGAAAACGAAAATTAAGCATTTGTTTATGTCGGATCTTTCGGTTTTCGGATTCTGCATTTTCGTTTTCGTTTGTTAAAACGATAACGAAAATACCTGAAATTCGGACGAAAATGCATTCGGACGAAAACAAATGCACATGTCTATTCTCTATACTGTGACAGGCAGGCAGGTGATTGTGCTAGCTGCAGGCTACTGGCCTATCCTGCATCCAGAATTCTTGCTGGAGGCTTTGTTACCAATCACAGGGTGCGCCTGTCCACTGACTCGGTCGATCGACTGACCTTTATAAAAATGAATCAGTCTTGGATCACCACCATCTACCAAGCACCTGATGCTGATGTAACCGAATAATTGTTTTTGAAATGTCAGATCCCTTCAAGACTGCCTATGCTGATGCTGAGTGACTATCCTATTATGAAGAGTGACTATCCTCTTCTTCCTCAATGATCATGCTGATAGCTTGTAAGAACATTTTTGGTTCTGGGCACCGCCACCAGTGGCTAAAGCCCAATTTTTCAGCCCCTGTTTAACAGGGGCGCGTAATTACAATTTTTGATGCAATACTTTGCAGCAGGGCTCATTGCTGCACTCCAAGTACAGTATCTGTGAGGGGTTGCAGTGTTGTGGCACCAGTGCCTAAGGACAAATTTGTATGCCCCTGTTTAACAGGGGCATGTAATTACAATTCTTGATCTAATAATTCAGAGCAGGGCCCATTCCTGCGCCCACCAAGAGTATCTGTGAGGGCTTACAGTGTTGTGGCAACTAAATTGATTTACCAAAAATGTATATACTATGAGGACTTATCAAATCTATCCAATCACTAATCAATCAGGTAGGTCTTTTGTACTACATAGTAGTTTTTAAATCTAAAGGAGATTGTGCAATTGGATTGTAATGTGTGTGGTGAGCTGACGGCAGAACAGATTTTAAGAAGTTAAAGCTAGTAATGAGTACATCAATATGCAAGTCAGGCTGACTGTAAAATGCGGATTTTTTTTTTGTCATTCTGCAGAATACGTACCCCAGTCTGAGCAGAACCTTACAATTAATGATTGCTGGGATTCCGGAATTTAGCGATTAGCCTTAGATCAGATTGTTCTGCATGCGAATGTTTAGGCAATCACACATTTGCTAATGGCAGAGTCTCCTCGTAAGATTATCACAGATCATCCCGAATCAAATTTATTTGTATTTAATTCTCTTTAAATCCTCACAGCATGAAACTGCCCAAAAGTGATATTTTAGTTTTTGGTAACTCATCACTAAAATCTCCTACAATCTTTTACATTGTAATATAATTTTGAAAAGTCAGTTTCAGTCTTTTTAAAGCTAGAACAACTAGTAGAACTAAAGCCTAAACTTTTGTTTTCATTTTGAATCAAGTAAAAAACAGATATAACCCCTATCAGTTTTTTTTTTTTTTTTTGCCATCTGTGTCCCATTGGGAAGAATTCCCTTCACTTCCTGTATCATAGCCACAACAGGAAGTGAGAGGAAATCCATCCAAAGTGAGGGAATCCATATTTTGTAATCAGTCCAAAAACGATTTTGTTCCAACTGCAGATCTTTACTGTGACTTTAAATGATGACTCAGATATCGTGCACCACACCGCCGCTGTGCCACTCAAGATGTGCCCTCACTTTGGATGATGGATCTCAATAATTTTATAAATAAGAGGTGAAAAACGCTTAGAAGTAAAAAAAATGCTCCCTGGATCACTCCTTGTGGGGAAATTGCTGTCCACATACTGTATACACACAAGTATCATCCACCTTCGGAGCCTTTGGTCTTCGGCAATGCATGAAATCAGAGAGAATGTTTCAGAGTCTCTCAGTATACACTCCTATAGGGAATCCAAGATGGCGCATCGTATGAGGTAATGACGTCACTCTGCTCAGCCCAACTGACACGTTGCGTCCCTCCCCGACTTTCTCAAAGCTCACAGCTTAATTTACCTGCGAAAAAGGCCTTACTCTAACTGCTGAATTACTCATTTATATTATGTTCTGGAAAAAAGGGGCAAGAAAGTTAGGGCACCTATTCCAAAGTATAGAGGAGTGTGAGAGACCCCAGCCCCCACCCCCCGCCCCCCAGAGCGGCCAAAAATAAGATAAAATCAATAACTGACTCAACTCATCATCATCATCTCCTAAACACCAACAATAATGGTTTGGGGTAAATGTTATTTTTATTTATGTAGTCACCCTGCCCTAAGCAGGAGCGTCTATTTAAATTTAGTGGTGCTAAGCTCCTGGGCTCCAATTCCCCAAAAAAAGAAAACTATTGGCTGACTCAACTCATTATCACCTCCTAAACATTAAAAGAGAATTATAATGGTTTAGGGCAATTATTTTTTATCGATGTAGCCACCCTGCCCTAGGCAGGAGTGTCTATTTAAATTTAGTGGTGTAATGCTACAGTCAGCTTAACCACTTGCCAACCACCGCACACACATATACGTTGGCAGAATGTCACAGGCAGGCAAATGGCCGTACAGGTATGTCCCTTTGAATTTGCCGCCTTGCAGGCACGTGCGCCCGCCGCACGCTGCGGGAGCGTGCCCGCGGGTCCCGCGAACATAATGTTCACTGGCGGCCCGCGATTGTGAGAATGAGAGGCAGAATGGGATCCTATTTTGTAGACGCTAAAACTTTTGCGCAAACCAATCAATATATACGCTTATTGCTAATTTTTTTACCCAAAAATATGTAGAAGCTTTTTTTTTCAAAATTGTCGCTCTTTTTTTGTTTATAGCGCAAAAAATAAAAACCGCAGAGGTGGTCAAATACCACCAAAAGAAATCTCTATTTGTGGGAAAAAAAGGACATCAATTTTGTTTGGGCACAACGTCCCACGACTGCGCAATTGTCAGTTAAAGCGACGCAATGCCGTATCGCAAAAAGTGCTCTGGTCAGGAAGGGGGTAAATTCTTCCGGGGCTGAAGTGGTTAACTGAATTGATAGGTCAGCCTCCTTAGGTTTCCCCTGGGCTCTAGTTACTGTGTGTGCCTTCTGCTGTCACTAGGTGGCACTGCTGCCTCTAGCCATAGTATGAGAGCTGCACTAACTATAATTCTGAATATGTATCTCTCTCTGGCAAACCAGGAGTTTCCTTGCCACTGATGCATGCTGGGAGAGGGTACACATATTCAGAGAGTGATCTTGGGAAGTCAGTCTGTTCTCCTCTGCGCCTTCTGCCTACAGGAGCAGTGTATCTTGCTGCTGAAACCTCTTAGGTCTGCTGCCTGAGAGGGTGGCCAATTTGCTTGGCAGAGGCCTGAATTTGTGGCCTAGCTTGAAGAGCCAAGAAGGGCCTCCAGATGTGATGAGGGGCTGGAAAATCTTGTATGTGAAGCTGGACCTCTCAGGAGTTTGGAGTCTTCTCCCTAGCGTGCTGTCAGCTGATTGAACAAGTGCATTAAAATCAGGAGCTACAATCACAGAATGCTGGGCCGGCTTCAAGGTTCTACATCTGTGAAGACTGTATGTACTTTTGCTCCCCTTTTTGGAGTCAGCTGGTTCATGGGTGCCCTGTGCCCCTTCTCTCTCTCCCTGGAGTTTTGAGTGAGAGAAGTAAGCTCCTTTTTGTTACACCTTAAAGTGACTGGTGCCCACCTGTTCACATTCCACTATTGCCCAAGTAATTTACATTGTAAGGTGAAATGTCAGCCAACCCTATCTCTTGGGGTACTGTCATGCCTCTAGTGGTCAGAGGGGTGCTACATTTAATTTAATTTTTTTAAGTTGTGACATGTTTAAAGTGAAGCTTTTTTATACATTTAAAATAAAGGCCATTTTAATAAAATTATAAAAGCAGCTCTTGCGACAATACTCTGGAGTTGTCTCCTGCAGTAATAGTTTTTTGCCAATCAATGCTGGCAGGTTTCAGGTTGAATGACTGCAAGCGCTATCCAACCTACTTCTGAGCTCAGGCTGTAATGGGCCAATCCCTGGAGTGGCATCATCACTCATCCTGGACTCAGGGTATTGCCATACTGGACAGTGGCGGCTGGTGCTCAAATTTTTTTTGGGGGGGCACAAACAAACTGAAAAAATAAACCCATAAATTTCCGCCACGGTGCCCAGTAAATGCAGCCAATGTGCCCATCAAACGCCACCAGTTTGCCCCCTCAAATGCAGCCAGTTTCCCCTCAAATGCAGCCAGTTTGTCCCCAAATACAAGCCAGTTTGTCCCCAAATACAGTCAGTTTGTCCCCAAATGCAGCCAGTTTGTCCCCAAATGCAGCCAGTTTCCCCCAAAATGCAGCCAGCTTGTCCCCAAATACAGCCAGCTTGTCCCCAAATACAGCCAGCTTGTCCCCAAATACAGCCAGCTTGTCCCCAAATGCAGCCAGTTTCCCCCCAAATGCAGCCAGTTTGTCCCCAAGTCCCGCTAGTTTTTCCCCAAATGCCGCTAGTTTCCCCCCAGCCCTGCACTTACCTTCCTCGGGTCAGTGCCATCCTCCTCCACGCTCCCTCAATGTCTTCTTCCGTCCTCAATGTTGCTTCAGCCAATCAGGTGACCGGTAACCAGACCCGGTGCACCTGATTGGCTGAGAGGCGGGTCAGTGTTAGGGAAGCAATTCCCTAACACAGCACTACATAAGCAGAGAATGCACAGCCTGTGCGCCCTCTGTTTAACCATTTGTAAGCCGATTAGAGCCCACAGGCTCTAATCAGGCATTTTCAAAACACACCCACCGCTGTTATTCAGATGGCCGGCGCTCAACAGGGGGCCGGACACCTGAATAGTGGGTGGCAGCGGCGACAATAGATATATTCATGAAATGCATGAATATATCTATTGTTGAGTGACGGGTGCAGGGGAGAGAGGGGGCGGCGCTCCTGCGCCCACTATGGACGCACCACCACTGATACTGGATTAGATAATATTCATGTATTATTATGTGAGCGTGGTTTGGTGCAGTAAAGACAGCCCAGCTATCTAGACAAGAGACCAGGGATGAGCTTGGTGTTCGAGTCGAACATATGTTCGACTCGAACATCGGCTGTTTGACCGTTCGGCGAACATCGAACGATTTGGGCCGTTTGCACCAAATTCGAGTGACGCGAACGGCCCACAATACACTGCGCCATCGCAGTGCAATCCCGGCGCTGTGTTTGGCCAAGCATGCACTGTGACCCTGCATGCTTGGCCAATCACAGCGCCGGCAGCTAGGAGAGCCATAATTGGCCACAGGCAGGTTGCCTGTGGCCAATTATAGCTCAGGGGGTTTAGCACACGCCCCACACTATAAAAGGCCGCCAGCGCGGCGGACTTGTGTAGTGTGTTCCGGCGCAGGGAAAGAGTTACATAGGCAGGGACAGTGTCAGTGCTATTTGTACCTCACACTTGTGTGTAGGGAGAGAGAAGGATAGGCAGGGAGAGTGTCAGTGTCATTTTCTTTGCTAAACCTTGTGTGCAGGGAGAGAGAAGGATAGGCAGGGGACAGTGTCAGTGTCACATTCTTTGCTAAACCTTGTGTGCAGGGAGAGAGAAGGATAGGCAGGGAGAGTGTCAGTGTCATATTCTTTGATAAACCTTGTGTGCAGGGAGAGAGAAGGATAGGCAGGGAACAGTGTCAGTGTCATATTCTTTGCTAAACCTTGTGTGCAGGGAGAGAGAAGGATAGGCAGGGAGAGTGTCAGTGTCATATACTTTGATAAACTTTGTGTGCAGGGAGAGAGTAGGATAGGCAGGGGACAGTGTCAGTGTCATTGTTGCTAAGCCTCCTGCACATTATACACCTGAAGTTAGCCCGTATTGCTGTGTTTTCCTGGTGTGTTACACCAACAGGCATTTGCAGCACTTACAGCGGGCGGAGTGTGCCTCCTGCACCTTATACACCTGAAGTTAGCCTGTATTGCTGCGTTTTTCTGGTGTGTTACACCAACAGGCATTTGTAGCACTTACAGCGGGCGGAGTGTGCCTTCTGATCATATTACACCTGAAGTTAGCCTGTATTGCTGCGTTTTCCTGGTGTGTTACACCAACAGGCATTTGCAGCACTTACAGCGGGCGGAGTGTGCCTCCTGATCATATTACACCTGAAGTTAGCCCTTATTGCTGTGTTTTCCTGGTGTGTTACACCAACATGCAATTGCAGCACTTACAGCGGGCGGAGTGTGCCTCCTGCACCTTATACACCTGAAGTTAGCCTGTATTGCTGCGTTTTCCTGGTGTATTACACCAACAGGCATTTGCTGCACTTACAGCGGGCGGAGTGTGCCTCCTGATCATATTACACCTGAAGTTAGCCTGTATTGCTGCGTTTTCCTGGTGTGTTACACCAGCAGGCATTTGCAGCACTTACAGCGGGCGGAGTGTGCCTCCTGATCATATTACACCTGAAGTTAGCCCGTATTGCTGTGTTTTCCTGGTGTGTTACACCAACAGGCATTTGCAGCACTTACAGCGGGCGGAGTGTGCCTTCTGCACCTTATACACCTGAAGTTAGCCTGTATTGCTGCGTTTTCCTGGTGTGTTACACCAACAGGCATTTGCAGCACTTACAGCGGGCGGAGTGTGCCTCCTGCACCTTATACACCTGAAGTTAGCCTGTATTGCTGCGTTTTCCTGGTGTGTTACACCAACAGGCATTTGCAGCACTTACAGCGGGCGGAGTGTGCCTCCTGCACATTATACACCTGAAGTTAGCCTGTATTGCTGCGTTTTCCTGGTGTGTTACACCAACAGGCATTTGCAGCACCTACAGCAGGCGTAGTGTGATTCCTGCAAAATATACTCCTAAATCTAGGCCTTATTGCTGGTTTTCCCATTTCCCTGCAGGCCATTAGAATGTCTGGAATGCAAACAATGAGAGGCAGACAGTCAGGAGCCAATAAAAGAGGGCAAGCAGGCTCTGTGTCTAGAGACAACAGTGCTGGTCGTGGACGCGGTGCATCGCCATCAGCACGTGGCCATGGGACAGGCTTGTTCTTCTTTTCGGCAGCTGGACGTGTTGAGCCGCATCATGCCGAAGACTTGGTAGAGTGGATGACCAAGCCCTCCTCATCCTCCTCATCCTTTCTCACCCAGGCTCAGGGTACTGGCAAAGCAGCTGCCAAAGCGTCCTCTTCCCTGGTATCAATGTCATCATCAGTCACTCCTTCCCTAGACCAACCATGTCCTCCTGAGGAGTCCCCCGAACTGTTTGAGCACAGTGTTGGGTACATGCTCCAGGAGGATGCCCAGCGTTTCGAAGGGTCTGATGATGATACCCAGCTAGAGGAAGGCAGTAGCGTGAGAGCAGAGAGAGGGGATGCTCAAGAAGGACACCAATCTGGCAGTCATGTTCCAGCAGCTGCAGCATACTGCCAGATTGGCTCCAGTGATGAGGAGGGAGGGGATGATGAGGTCACTGACTCCACGTGGGTGCCTAATAGGAGAGAGGAGGAGGAGGAGGAGGAGGATGAGGAGGAGGCACATCTCCAACGAGGCAGGATGCCCTTGGGGGGCCAGCGTAAGGGCAGCACACCGACGGAATCACACCGCAGAGCTCCGCCTGTGCAGGGCGCTGCCTCTGCCCGTTATTCAAAAAGTTCTTTGGTGTGGGCCTTTTTTGAGTCGAGTGCATCAGATCGCACAGCTGCTGTTTGCAACATATGTCTCAAGCGTATATCGCGTGGCCAAAACATCACCCGCTTGGGCACCACATGCTTGACCAGACATATGTTGACCTGCCATGCAGCTCGTTGGCAAGCCTACCTTAAAGACCTACACCAAAGAACAAAGCGGACCTCTCCTTGCACCGCATCAGCTGGGATCTCCAACCCCACTATACCTTCAGTCCTCTCTGAAACCTGCACTGAGAGGAATGAAGGTGTAGAATTAGGTGTGTCACAGCCAAGTACTTGCGGGCACTCTGCTAGCAGTACACCGACGTCCGATTCTAGCACGCAAATTTCCCTGCCCCAGCTGCTGGACCGTCGAAAGAAGTTCACTCACAGCCATCCACATGCCCAGCGGTTGAACGCTAGCTTGGCTAAATTGCTAGCGCTTCAACTGCTGCCTTTTCAGTTGGTAGACTCTGCCCCCTTCCGTGAGTTTGTGCAATGTGCGGTTCCTCAGTGGCAGGTTCCCAAACGCCACTTTTTCTCACGGAAGGCGATTCCGGCTCTCTACCGGCATTTGGAAGGCAATGTCTTGGCCTCGCTGGACAGGGCGGTCAGCGGTAAGGTGCATATTACCGCTGACTCATGGTCCAGCAGGCATGGACAGGGACGTTACCTTTCTTTCACGGCCCATTGGGTCACTCTTTTGGCAGCTGGGAAGGATGCAGGACAAGGTGCAGTAGTGTTGGAGGTTGTTCCGCCGCCACGCCTCCAAAATGCTACTACTGGTTGTGACACACCTCTCTCCTCCACCCCCTCCTCTTCTTCTTCATCCATGGCCTCTTCCTGTGCTTTGTCCTCGGAACCAGCAGTGCTCCGTAGGCGTTCAAGGGGCTACGCAAGTACGCAGGCAAAAAGATGCCATGCCGTGCTTGCGCTGGTGTGTTTGGGGGACAGGAGCCACACTGGGGCAGAGGTTCTGTCTGCTCTGCAGGGGCAGGCCGAGAGGTGGTTGATGGCACGCCAGCTTAAGCCAGGAATGGTGGTTTACGACAATGGCACCAACCTCCTCTCCGCCCTCCGACAGGGACAACTGACCCATGTGCCCTGTGTGGCTCACGTCCTTAACCTGGTGGTGCAGCGGTTCTTGGGCAGGTAACCGGGCTTACAGGATGTCCTGAGGCAGGCCAGGAAAGTCTGTGTGCATTTCCGCAGATCTTATAATGCCAGTGCTCGCCTGGCTGAGCTGCAAAAGGAGTTGAACCTGCCCAAGAACCGCCTTATATGTGACATGCCCACCAGGTGGAACTCAACGAGGGCCATCAATGAGTACCTGTGCGACTACGGCACCAGGACAGGGTCAGGGGAGCTCGGTTTTTTTTCACCACACCAGTGGGGCATGATCAGGGATGCATGCACTGTCCTGGCACCATTTGAGGAGCCTACGAGGATGGTGAGCAGTGACAGTGCATGCATCAGTGACACTCTACCTCTTGTCCACCTGTTGGAACATACGCTGCGTGGAATAATGGACAGGGCACTTGAGGCAGAACAGAGGCAGGAAGAGGAGGACTTCCTTGCCTCTCAAGGCCCCCTTTACCCAGACAGTGTTCCTTCTGTCCCAACCATCGCACAGGAGGAGGAGGAGGAGGATTGTGTCAGCATGGAGGTGGAGCCTGGCACTCAGCATCATCAGCAGCAGTCTTTTAGGGATGATTTACAGTCCCAAGAAACCAGTGGACTTGTACGTGGCTGGGAGGAGGTGGCTGCGGATCATGTCGTCCTTAGTGACCCAGAGGACTCCGGACCGAATGCCTCAGCTAACCTACGCTGCATGGCCTCCCTGATCCTGCAAAGTCTGCGGAAGGATCCTCGTATTCTTCGAATCAAGGAGAGGGACCATTACTGGCTGGCCACTCTCCTTGATCCACGGTACAAGGGTAAGGTTGCGGACCTTATCTTACCGTCGCAGAGGGAGCAGAGAATGAGACAACTCCGGGAGGCCTTGCAGAAAGGTCTGTGCAACGCATTCCCAGAGACTGGGAGGTTACAAACTCCTGGTCCTGGACAGCGAGTTGCTGAGGCTTCGGTCAGTCAAAGAAGGAGCGGTGGGGAAGGTGGCCGTCTGACCGATGCGTTCAGACAATTCTTTAGTCCACAGCCCCAAGGTATGATCGGTTCCAGCAACCATCGCCAGCGTCTGATATACATGGTGCAGGAATTCCTAGGGGCAAGGTCAGACTTGGACACCTTCCCCACTGAAAATCCTCTGGCTTACTGGGTCTTGAGGATGGATCACTGGCCAGAGCTTGCACAGTATGCAATTGAGCTACTGGCCTGTCCTGCATCCAGCGTTCTTTCAGAACGCACATTCAGTGCTGCTGAAGGATTTGTCACGGATCACAGGGTGCGCCTGTCCACCGACTCGGTTGATCGACTGACCTTCATAAAGATGAACCAGTCTTGGATCACCACCAGCTACCAAACACCTGAAGCTGATATAACAGACTAATTTATTTTCAAATGTCACATCCCTTCAAGACTGATGCTGATGCTGAGAGACTGTCCTGTTATGTTGACGGACTATCCTCCTCCTCCTCCTCAGTGATCCGATTGATGATGATAGCTTGGAAGAACATTTTTGTTTCTGGGTGCCGCCACCAGTGGCTAAGGCCCAATTTTTCAGCCCCTGTTTAACAGGGGCATGTAATTAAAAAAAAATATGCAATGCTTTGCAGCAGGGCTCATTCCTGCACTCCAACTAGAGTATCTGGGAGAGGTTGCAGTGTCGTGGCACCAGCACCAGTGGCTAAGGCCCAATTTTTCAGCCCCTGTTTAACAGGGGCGTGTAATTACAATTTTTGATGCAATACTTTGCAACAGGGCTCATTGCTTTGCTCCAAGTACAGTATCTGTGAGGGGTTGCAGTGTTGTGGCACCAGTGCCTAAGGCCCAATTTTTCTGCCCCTGTTTAACAGGGGCATGTAATTACAATTTTTTATGCAATGCTTTGCAGCAGGGCTCATTCCTGCACTCCAACTAGAGTACCTGGGAGAGGTTGCAGTGTCGTGGCACCAGCACCAGTGGCTAAGGCCCAATTTTTCAGCCCCTGTTTAACAGGGTCGTTTAATTAAAATTTTTGATGCAATACTTTGCAACAGGGCTCATTGCTGTGCTCCAAGTACAGTATCTGTGAGGGGTTGCAGTGTTGTGGCACCAGTGCCTAAGGCCCAATTTTTCTGCCCCTGTTTAACAGGGGCATGTAATTACAATTCTTGATCTAATAATTCACAGCAGGGCCCATTCCTGCGCCCACCAAGAGTAACTGTGAGGCCTTACAGTGTTGTGTCAACACCACTACCACCACCACCAAAGGCCCAATTTTTCAGCCCCTGTGCAACAGGGGCATGCAATTACAATTCTTGATCTAATAATTCACAGCAGGGCCCATTCATGCGCCCACCAAGAGTAACTGTGAGGGCTCACAGTGTTGTGGCAACACCAACATGTAAGGGGCAAATTTCAGCTGAGTATATATGGCAGGCCCCTACTTTCAAACATCCAACTTACAAACGACTCCTCCTTGCAAACGGAAGGATACAACAGGAAGTGAGAGGAAATCTACCCCTAGGAAGGCAAAATCTCTCCTGTAAGAGTTAATATGGGAAAAAAAGTGTCTCCTCTCCACTGATGCTTTATCACCAATTCTTGTTTCAATAAAAACCCCAAATTTTCAAAAAACATTTGTCATTAGGACGGAAAGTGAGGTGAACTGTTCTGAACAGGTGCACACTGCACAGACAGCAAAACAAATGTTACAGGGGTGATAACCCTTCCCTATGTTTTCCAAAAAGCTTAAAAATAGATTTTTTGGCTGGAGCTACACTTAAACAATGTACCCGTTCAAAATTACAAACAGATTCTACATAAGAACAAACCTACAGTCCCTGTCTTGTATGCACCGCCTGTATACGGCTGTTCAGAGTATATAGGGCCTTTTTTATTTTGTGTGCGGGGTTCCCCTTAATATCCATACAAGACCCAAAGGGGCTGGTAATTGGCTGGGGTGGGGGGGGGGGGGCTGTGATGGGGTAGCTATGCCATTTTTCTTAAAGATTTTCATCCATATTACCGGGACCAGACATTACATTAAAGCCGCAAGCAGTTCTAAATGGCTTTTTTTCCTTTAGAAATGTAATTTTGTGCAGGGACAGTTCTAAACACGGGAAACACGTGGCACTTCACAGGCATACTTTAGACACCCCCCAGGTACGATATTTAAAGGAATATTTGACTTTTTTTTTCACTTTATGCATCATTAAAATGACTGCTCCTGAAAAACGGACGTTTTTAAAACTTCTTTTTGCATTGATACATGTCCCCTGGTGCAGAACCAGGGTTCCCAAACCCTTTTTAGGACAATAAAATGCATAATAGTCATTATAATTATCACTTAAGATTTCGAACGTTCGCATCCATTGTATTTAATAGGGTTCTAAATTTCGTGCGAACTTTCGGTCCGTTCGCGGGTTCTGGTGCGAACCGAACTCGGGGGTGTTCGGCTCATCACTACAAGAGACTATGAGAGGAACTGTAAAATGTGAACAGGAACTTAAAGTTTAATTCCAGGTATGGCAATTTTTACTTAGTTACAGTGGTCCAGCTGGGACAAATGTGAGTAAGTATGTGTCATATTTGTGGGATCCCTATGGAAGCAGAAATCATTATAGTAGACCCTGCTACTCCAGTGATCTCCACCAGCTTCTGGGGCCCATGCCAAGCGGCTTCCCTGCTATATTGTGAACATAGAAGGTTCCCCATTCAGGGAACATTTTTGCATTTCCTTAAGGAATACAAAGCATTCTATAATTGGACAAGGTGAAGTGGTGGGGCAGTGATGTCACAATCTCCATCTCTAGTGGAGATCATTGCAGAAGAGGTGCCCATTACAATGATTTTGAGCTTCCACATAGAGCACACAGGTATGGAACATACATAATTACATTTGATCCAACCTGGAACAATGTAATGATGTAAACATTGACAAACCTATAATTCAACTTTAAAGTGTTTCTCTAGGCAAAAACATTTTTTGCATTTTGGATAGAGTGGGGAAGCGTTTGACCTCCTGACAAGTTTTTATTGCTGTCTGAGTCCCCATTGAAAGAGATTCACCCCTCTATTTGTACTAATAACACTAGTCGCTGATAAAGAAAGTGAGATGAAATCCAACATTTTAGAGTTGCCACCAGAATTGAAGGGAAATCTTGCAATGGGAACACCTGTTCCAGGCACAGCTTTCAAAGAGGGTAATTACCCTCGCCTTAAAAGTTCGCCCTGTTGTGTCTTTGAGACAGGAAGTGAAGATAAATTTCCACAAAGGTACACATGTAGGAGGGGTTCCGCAGTAATACCTCACACAGCCCATTGCAATAGAAAACTTATATTGAACTAAGGCAGCAACAATTTAAAATAACCTGGTGGGACAGCTACCGAGCCAGGCACACACACAGTTTCCAATAACGGGAAGAAGTAGGTTCCAGCCGAACCAACAGCATCTGTTGATAAGGGACATAATATGGCCTGGCCGTCTCGTGCCCAATCAGGAAGGTATCCAGAGAGATGCGACCCTAAACTTTCCCTCCTCGTCAGAAGCCTTTCCCTACCGCTAGTACTGTCCCTAACAAACAGGGTACCTTTCTCTACTCTACCCACTAGCAAAGCATGTGCCAAACCCAGGGGCCAGGGTCTTAAGTAGACTCTGCTACACCTAAGATGGTCACCGGAGTCATATGGGAGGCCAGCATCCAAACGGATTGCTGCCCCAGTGACTCAGGGACTTCCTTCCCCCTGCATTGCCACTGCAGTGGAGCATCATCTGCCGTGGAGACAGCAGACTGTACCTGCCAACACGTAGACAGCGAAAAAAAAAAAACTGGCATGGGTTTTAAGCCTTCGCTATTCTATCCCAAACCAAACCAAAAAAAAAAATGCATATATACACTAGATAAGCCTGCTGTCTCAGAATATGAATATGCAATATAATGGGCTCTATTAACAGAACCAGATCGCATGCAGTATTTAAGTGTTTTCCCAAATACTGCATGCGATCCTGAAAATGTCAATTCACTACTGCTTTATGCAGTATTTACCACATAAAGCAAAAACAATAAATACAGCATAAAACAGAAGTAAAAGTCAATTCACAAAGAAAAAAAAATGCATGCGGTAAATAAGTAGTGGTCCTGGCACACGATATTTAATGAACCGGCAGTCGCCGACATCCTTGACAACCAGTAAACAACCAGGTTGTTAAGGAGCGGGTGGCTGCCACTTCCTTAGTTCCCTGCTAACAGCTGAAAGTGAAATCCTCCTGAACCATACCAGGCCACATGCCCTCAACATTGGGGGGGAGTGCTTTGGGGCAGGGGGGTCTTTTCCCCACAATCCAGGCCAGTGGTTGTGGAGGTCTGCAGGCAGGGAACTTATCGGAATCTGGAACCCCCCTTTAACAAAGGGGCTCCCAGATCCTGGCCCCCCTATGTGACTGAGTATGGGGTACATAGTACATCGTGTCCCTACTCAGTCACTGAAAAAAAAATTGAGTAGTGGACTAAAAGACATTTGACACTCATACAGGGCGCCCCCTCCCCCAAAGCACCCACCCCCCATGTTGAGGGCAAGCGGCCTGGTACAGTTCAGGAGGGGGGTGCTCGCTCATCCCCACCCCCTTTCCTGACTGGCTAAGGGTCTGGTATGGGTTTTGGGGGGACCCCCATGCCGTTTTTTCGGCGTAGGGGGGTCCCCTTAAAATCCATACCAGACCTAAGGGCCTGGTATGCTCCTGGAGGGGAACCCATGCTGGTTTTCTATTTAAAATTTGGCGTGGAGTTCCCCCTCATGATAACAGCGGCAAGATTGCGGTCAGCCACTGTACACTTCCCTATCCTCTCCCAGGTCAGCAAATCCGCAGCTAAAACGCAAAGGAACCGCTGAACGACTGATTGTGAACTTGGCAAAGACTCCGGAGCTCAAAAACGCAACACACAAGTGTGAACCCAGCCTCACAGTTACTGGCTGTTAAGGTTGCTAGCAGTTGCTCCCTCCTTAGCAACCAGCTAATGACAGCCTGTGGTAAGGATGCAAGCTACCGCTGCCGATAAATTACCGCAGGCTTTCACTACTTAAATATCACATGACTTAATAAAATAACAGTATAGTATTTTAGTAGCCTTTTTTTGTGAATTTTTTTTTTCTTAAGAACGCTGTGCTGTATCTTACCGCAAACAGGGATGTGGTAAGGTACTGCTTTGTGAATGGAGCCCACTATATTTACTATGCTAAAAATTCTATTTTTTCTAATTTAATTTAGTTTTGGCAATATTAAATAAATGGATAAAATCACATCATATTACCTTTAAAGTGGTTGTAAACCCTTTACAACCACTATAACCTACAGGTAAGCCTAGATTAAGGCTTACCTGTAGGTGCTTGAAATATCTCCTAGACCGACACGGTCTAGGAGATATTTGCAATTTCCCCGAACGGTGCCTTTTACTGCGCATGCGCCATCTTGAAAGGGCACACTGCCGTTTCAAGCTGAGGTCATGCCGTGACTGGCGGCTCCCGCACTCAAGCGCGGGAGTGACATCACGCGACTCCGGCCAGTCACAGAGCCGGAGTTCGCGGCCCCGGAAAGGAAGAGGGGTGAAGAATGGACGCTCGCTGCTAGCGAGGAAGACGGGGACATTGCGGGCTTCTCCTGCAGGAAAGTGTCACATAATGGGCTACTATGCGATGCATAGTAGCCCATTATGCTTTACCTTTGCATGGAAACAAAGAGGAAGTAAAACCCATCAGGGTTTACTTCCTCTTTAAATATAAACTTTCAGTCAACGGATTCTTCAAATATTAAAAATGATCCTTTTACCGCAGATGCACAGCAAGCTCTTACAGTATGTATATCCATTTGTGAAAAGCAAGTAACAAAAATTCCCTTTAAGCAATAACATCTTTTAAACAATCTCAGCATTAAGGATTATTTTGCAGTTAACACTTGAACTGGATGGAATTAATAGAATACCCTATGTATGACTGTGAATAGAGTATCACAATGGGGATCCTAGAGCCTTCTCTGTTCAAACATCTAATTACATATTTTTGTGTCTCCTCTCAAAGTGGGCTGAGTGGTACTGCATTTGCTGAAAGGAAAGTAAATTCTACAATAATGAACTGTCAATTCCATATACATTATAAACTTGCTCTATATAAAAGGTAGAAATGTCTGCTAGAGCATCCAACTCCCAGCTAGGGTTTAAAAGCTGCAGATTTATATTCAGTCAAACAACTCAGGAACATACTATACATAAATATTTCACATTTGTAAATGAGAGCACAAAAAGAACTTATTTGGAAAACGTCTTGTAGTGAAAATTGCCTTTGCTTCCCCTGGAAACCAATCAGTTTATAACCCCCAATGGTTGTTTGTAAAATAAAAAGCCATTTTGCTATTTTTGGGTATATGAAACATTGTATATCCCATAAAATATTTTGATGCCGTCTGTGATTCTCATGTCTTTCAACTGGCTTTGCTCTAAGGCCCCTTTCACACTGGGGCGGGCATGTGCTGTGGCGGTATAGCGGCACGATTTTTAGCGCCGCTATACCGTCGTATTTACTGCGATATTGGGCCGCTAGTGGTGCAGTTTTAACCCCCGCTAGCGGGCAAAAAAGTGTTAATACCGCCCGCAAACCGCGGCTACAGCCGCGGTTTGCGGGCGGTATTACCGCGGTGCTCCATTAATTTCAATGGGAAGGAGCGGAAAAGGAGCAGTATACACACCGCTCCTTCACCGCTCCAAAGATGCGGCTTGCAGGAGATTTTTTTTTCTCCTGCCAGCGCATCGACCCAGTGTGAAAGCCCTCGGGCTTTCACATTGAGAATACTGGGGCAGGAGTATTTCAGGCGTTATTTATGCGCTATTCTAGCACTAAAACGCCTGAAATACGCCTCAGTGTGAAAGGGGCCTCATGCTTAAGAGGTTTTTCAGCTTATATCAGTTCAGTACTATTTTTATTTGTGTGTCAGGAACATACCCCAGCATAAAGACATGCTGCTAGGTTAATCAGATCCAGTCTAAATTGGCCCTAGTATATGTATGAATGTGTGTTAGGGACCTTAGGTTGTAAGCTCCTTGAGGGCAGGGACTGATGTGAATGTACAATGTATATGTAAAGCGCTGCGTAAATTGACGGTGCTATATAAGTACCTGAAATAAATAAAATAAAATTATGCTCCATGCACACTCGGCTTAAAAAAACGTCTGTTCTTTTGGGAGTAAAAAACGCTCATATAGAGCATTTTTTGTACAAAGTCTAAACGAGTTTACAAGAGTTTTTCCTTTTTTTTTGCCAGTGAGCTCCAATCAAAAATGCGAACCGGAAGGGTTTTTTTTTCTTGCTTCTAAACGTTGAACTCAAAATATGCCTGTAAACGTCCTAATGTGCATGGACACATAGGATAACATTGAGCTGCTTCCTCAAAACTCCTGTAGAAGCAACATTTTTTAAGCCAGTGTGCATGGAGCCTAAAAGTGTGACACAGTGCTGAACCCTACCATGGTATGCAAAGGACTTTGTGTGGAGCAAAGTTCTCATCTAGGCATGTTAAGGGGCTTGAAGTTTCCTCAAAGACTGGTAAGACTTGGGATGGGCCTGAGAGCCTGGAGGCTTCGTTGAGACTTGGGAGGAATAAAGTCTCCAATCCTGGGTTCAGGTTTTGTGTAAAACCATCACACTGATTGTGCAGCTGTGCTCTGGGCTTTTGTTGGAGGTGACTAGTGTTCAGGATTATAGAGGAGGGCCCAACACAGGAGTCAGAAGTGCACCTAGGAGACAGGTGGGAGCCAGCGCAGCAGTTAGCTGCTAGGTGCATGCATAGCGTATGTGTGAGAATACTGTCTGGAGGAGACAGACAAGGCCAGAGCAATAGCGCTGCAAGTGTAAACCAGGAGGAACTAATATAAAAGTGGGCAAGACAAGCATTTAAAAGGAAGTGGCTGCATCCTAAATGCTCTAGACTTGTTGGTTGTCCCCTGCGCTACCAGGTAGTGAAATAGTATACAGTAATATCTTTCAAGTTACCGTATATACTCGGGTATAAGCCGACCCGAGTATAAGCCGAGGTACCTACTTTTACCATAAAAAACTGGGAAAACTTATTGACTAGAGTATAAGCCTAGGGGGGGAAATGTGCCCATTGCCACCTCACTGTGCCCATTGCCATCTCACTGTGCCACCTCACTGTGCCCATTGCCACCTCACTGTGCCCATTGCCACCTTACTGTGTCCATTGTGTCCATTGCAGCCTCCCTGTGCCCGAGTCAGTCAGTGTACTTGAAAATCTTCTTATTCCGCGGCCGGCGTCCATTGTTTAAATCTCGTGGCTTTCTTCTGGTCCCTTCCATGATAGGCGTTTCCAGCAAACACTGTGTTGAGTGTTGCGCCTATCACGGAGATCCTCTCATTCTCGGACTCCGTTTCCCAGCAGGCACTGTGTTCAGTGTTCCGCCAATCACGGACATCGGACAAGAGAACGTCCATGATAGGCGCAACACTCAACACAGTGTTTGCTGGAAGCGCCTATCGCGGAAGGGACCAGAAGAAAGCCGCGAGATTTAAACAATGGACACCGGCCGCAGAATAAGATGATTTTCAGGTACTGACTCGAGTATAAGCCAAGGGGTATACTTTCAGCCCTAAAAAAGGGCTGAAAAACTCGGCTTATACGCGAGTATATACGGTAATACACAAATAGTGGTGAAGTGAATAAAGCAAAAATATACATATGGAGATGCGTACACGTGTAAGTGGTGTTGCGCAATTCCTCTGTTGCTTCAGTGTGAAATCAACATACAACCTTCATACCATATATTTAATGGTTAAAAGTGATGAATAATATAAATCAACATATTCAATAAACTAGTAAGTGTCCAAGTGATCTATTCCAATATAGTTTTCAGTTCTTTGTTGAAATCCAAAAACTGCTGTGCTTTCACCAATCACCTCAGTGCTCACAGAACTCTCACCTCATAGCCACATATAAAAAGCCTTATGCGGCGTACACACGATCGATTTTCATGCCATTTTTTAAACCAATGTTTTTCTCGGCATTTTTTTTCATGTTTCCTCTCAAGCCTGTCTTGCGTACACACGATCATTAAAAAAAACGTTCAAGCAAAGCGCAGTGACGTACAACACGTACGACGGCACTATAAAGGGGAAGTTCTGTTCCGACGGCGCCACCCTTCATGTTAGTAAAGTTTTAATGCCCATCGGTTTTAATGCCCATTTTTAAAAATGGCATTTTTAACGGCATGAAAAATGATCGTGTGTATGGGGCATTAGGATCAGGTTTTAATATGGGACTGGTAATCCTTCCATGGAATATCCCTCTCCTTATCACCTCTATAATGGTTCCAAGATCCAGGTTCTTGAAGTATCACTAGTGACTCAAATTTCCACTGCACAGATCTCCTCTTCAGTTCTAACGACGTGCACCCAGATGCACTCTCTACAGAGGAATTGCGCAACAACACTTACATCCTTGAATCCTAAATGCTCTACTTTTTGAAGCTGGTTCTCACAATAGCCACATAGGTAACTCAAGGTAGATGTTGATTGTCCAAGAACTCTGCTCTAGTGAGTGTCAGGAACATACCACAAATTTATATCCACAGTGAGTCACCTTTATCCAATCACCATGGAACTTGTCCAGGCAGTCGCAGATTGTCCAAGAACATAATTGTCAGGCACGTACTGGGCTTGAACCTGGGACCTCTTCTGTGTCTGGCATTGACTCTTCCCACTGAGCTATCTTGGATGCTGGACAGTTCCGTGCCTGATCTGCTGGATAACCTATCTGATCCATTAGACTACTCTGCTTGATGTCTTGATTGCTGTTGAACCCTGAACCCCTTGCTCCTCCCATGAACTTCCTATAAAAGACGTTCCAGAGATGTGGCAACTTGCGGTTTGATCTGGTTCTGTTCCCTGCGTTCCTGACTCTGTGCCTGTATCGTGTTCCTGTGTTTGACCCGGCTTCCTGACCTCACTACTATCTCCTGTCCTGACTCTGGCTTATTTGACCCTGCTCAGTTACCTGTCTGATCATCTGTTGCCAAGACCCAGCCTGGACTCTGACTACTCTCTGCCTGCCGTTTATGCTGTTTAGCCTGATGTGAATGACCTGGCTTGTCTGACTCCGCTGCTCTGCATACCTACACCTGCTGACCTGCATCCGCGGTCCCGCACACCTGCACCTGCTGACCTGCATCCGCGGTCCCGCACACCTGCACCTGCTGACCTGCATACCTGCACCTGCTGACCTGCATCCGCTGCTCTGCATACCTGCACCTACTGACCTGCATCCGCTGCTCCCGGCTCCAGCTGTTCCAGCTTTCGCTTGGCTTTACTACACCCAGCCAAGAGGACCAAGCAGGCACCCTTACCTCACCGCGCTCTTACCACCACTGTCTCCGAGCCGGGGTTGTACGGGCGGTCTCCCTCTGCACGTCAGGCTCACACTGAAGGTACGTGACAGTATCAAACCGCTATGTCTAAACCTGCAAGAGGAACCTCGCCTATGGATGACATAAGTCAGCACCTCGCATCCCTTACCCGGGTTGTGAAGTCTCTACAAGGCAGTTACGTTCAAGTGGATAGGCAGACGCAAACCCAGGCCATCACTGCAGACTCACCTTCGGTCCCAACTTCCTACTCTGGAATGCCACCACCTCCTGAGCCTAGGGTCCCCGTTCCCGATAAGTTTTCTGGGGATCTAAGCAAATTCCAGGCATTTCGCAACGCATGTGAACTATACTTTTCCTTACTACCTCTGTCTTTTTCATTAGAGGTCACCAAAGTAGGGTTTGTTATCGCTCTACTACAGGGGGATCCTCAGGCTCGGGCCCACCATCTGCTGGAAGTCCGCCATGAAGCTCTGGACTCTCTGTCATCTTTTCTTGATGCCATGGCTCGACTCTATGATGACCCTCAATGGACTTCCACCGCCGAGGCTGCCCTCCACGCGCTCCAGCAAGGCCGCAGAGCGGTCGAGGACTATGTGACTGATTTCAGACGCTGGAGCGCGGATGCCCAGTGGAATGATGCAGCCCTACGGCACCAGTTCCGTCTCGGTCTCTCTGAGGGACTGAAAGACGAGTTAGCACGGGTCAGTATTCCTGATGCCCTAGAGACTTTAATCACCCTGTCTATTCAGACTGACGACTCCGGGAGTGCAGAACAGAGATGGCTACCCAGCAGCTCCGTCCAGCCTGGGTGCTACCCCGGGTATCTCCTGCTGTTGCCAGTTCAGTTCCAGTCAACTCAATACCTGCCAATCAGACTTCTGTTACCATAAAGCCGAGACAGCTTGGACTGATGAGACCTTCCCTGTCGGCCGAAGAACGACTTCGCCGGCGACAGAATAATCTTTGTTTATATTGTGGAGAAGCCGGCCATTACGTTTCCTCATGTCCTGTTAATCTGCGCAAGGTCCCAGCTACCTCTTCTCCAAGTGGTCCACCTCCCTCTGCCAACGCCACCCACCTGGCCCTACCTATCTCGTTCCAATTGCCAGGAAGGACAATACCAGTCACCACGAAAATTGACTCAGGAGCATGTAATTGTTTCATCGATCTTAACTTTGCAGCACACCAGCACATCCCACTCCAGCCAAAGACCCAGGGACTTTCCATCTTTTTAGCAGACGGGTCCCCTATTAAGTCAGGAGTAGTTACTCAAGAAACCCCTCCTTTGCTTGTAACCACCTCCTACAGTTTATAAGGAACTATTAAGCCTGAATGCCATTTCATCCCCTCTGTTTCCAGTCATCTTGGGTCTACCCTGGCTTCAGGCCCATAATCCGCAGATCGATTGGTGGTCCGGGAGTATTAGGCTCCAGTCGCCTTATTGCCAACACCACTGCATGCCTCACTGTCTCAGCACTTCTGGTCCTCTGTTATGCCTGGAGCCAGATTCAGAGGTACGCGCAGCTGTGCCCAAACAATACCATGGATTCCTGGACGTTTTCAGCAAACGGGGAGCTGAGACCCTTCTGCCTCATCGTCCATACGATTGTCCAATCAAGCTTCTCCCTGGGGCTGAAATTCCCTTTGGACGGATCTTTCCCTTATCTGAACGGGAACCAGAGGTTCTGAAAGAGTATGTTGATGAAAACCTAAAGAGGGGGTTTATCCGTCCTTCCACTTCTCCAGCAGGGGCGGGAATCTTGTTTGTGGAGAAAAAGGACCATTCTCTCCGGCCCTGTGTGGACTACCGGGAATTTAAATAAAATTACGGTCAAGAATCGGTACCCTCTGCCCCTGGTACCTGAGCTCTTTCAGAGGCTTAGGACCTCTTCTGTGTTTACCAAGCTAGACCTGCGGGGGGCGTACAACCTGGTCCGCATCTGCGCAGGGGATGAATGGAAAACTGCTTTTCGGACCAGGTTCGGCCATTACGAATACCTAGTAATGCCCTTTGGCCTATGTAATGCCCCTGCTACTTTTCAGCATCTAGTCAATGACATTTTTAGGGACTGCCTGGACATTTACGTAATTGTCTATCTACACGATATTTTGATTTTTTCCACTTCAATTGAGCAGCACCGGGAACATGTCAAGAACGTACTCTGTCGAGTCTGTCAACATGGACTGTACACAAAACCAGAAAAATACGAATTCGAGCGACAGAGTATTCAGTTCCTCGGCCTGGTAATTTCAACAGAGGGATTCAAGATTGATCCGCAAAAGGTTTCAGCTATTCTGGATTGGCCTGCACCTTCAGACAAGAAGGGGGTGCATCGCTTTGTTGGCTTTGCCAACTTGTACCGGAGGTTCATCAAGGGATTCTCCGCTATTATTTCCCCCGATTACGCAGCTGACCAAGCAGAATGTCCAGTTTTGTTGGAATTCTGAGGCACAGGCTGCCTTCACAAATTTAAAAGGGCTGTTCACGTCAGCTCCTATTCTGAGTCACCCTGACCCTGCTCTACCTTATCTACTCGAGGTAGATGCCTCAGAGACAGCTGTAGGAGCCGTTATCTCTCAACGCCAGGGTCTCAAGGACTTGATGCACCCAATAGCCTTCTTCTCTCGTAAGCTTACACCGGCCCAGAAGAACTATGACGTGGGGAACCGGGAGCTCCCGGCCATCAAGTCCGCCCTTGAAGAATGGAGGTATCTGTTGGAAGGAGCGGCGCATCCCATACTCATTTATACAGACCACAAAAACCTGGAGTATTTGAGAGCTGCCAATCATCTGAGACCACGCCAGGCACGATGGGCTTTATTCTTCTCTAGGTTTTCATTTCACATTACTTACCGGCCGGGCTCAAAGAACACCAAACCAGACGCCCTTTCTCGCATGTTCGATGATCCAAAAGAAGTGTCAGCTCCAGATACCATCCTATCGGAAGGTAACTTTCTACTCTTGCAAACAAATCTAATGTCCGGCTTGAAGCAAGCTTCAGCAAATATGTCAGGGCCTCCTGGTATTACCCTGTTACCCAAGGATGGGTTACTATGGAAAGACAACAAGATCTTTGTACCAGAATAAGTCAGAGTAACAGTATTAAATCTGTGCCATGATCATCCTCTGGCCGGCCACTTCGGAATGCATAAAACCCAGGAACTAATTCAACGCACGTTTTGGTGGCCGGATCTTGAAAGGAACTGTAGGGAGTATGTAAATTCATGTGCCACCTGTACCCGTAGTAAGACCGCTAGAAGCAAGGCCTGGGGTCTGCTCAGACCCTTACCA
Source organism: Rana muscosa (assembly GCA_029206835.1). NCBI lineage: Eukaryota > Metazoa > Chordata > Amphibia > Anura > Ranidae > Rana > Rana muscosa. The sequence continues at coordinate 90,179,807 of CM055128.1, read as the reverse complement.
GTTCCTGATCGACCCTGGCAAAGGATTGCTATGGACTTCATAGTGGAACTTGCCCCGTCAGAAGGTTGCTCAGCCATTTTTGTAGTGGTCGACCGTTTATCTAAAATGGCCCACTTCGTGCCACTGAAGAGCACGCCATCTGCCATGGAAACTGCCCAGGTCTTCATAAAAGAGGATAGTAAGGTTACATGGGGTTCCAACAGACATTGTTTCAGACAGAGGGGTGCAGTTCACCTCTTGCTTTTGGAAGGCTTTGTGCAAGGTCCTGAAGATCGAGCTGTCCATGTCCTCTGCCTATCATCCTCAGACCTATGGGCAAACCGAGAGGACGAACCAAACGCTCAAGCAATATCTCCGATGCTTTACCACCTTTGTTCAAGATGACTGGGTAACACTACTACCCCTGGCGGAGTTTGCCTTTAATAATGCCAGTCACTCGGCTACAGGTCAGTCTCTGTTTTTCTCCAACTACGGGTTCCACCCGACCTACATTCATGCCCGAGAGTTAATCCAGGCTTTTTTCGCAGTCACTCCCAGAAAAGAGCTCTCTTGGGCACCCAGAGGTTGCCCTTAAGGGGGGGGGCACTATCAGGGACGTACTGGGCTTGAACTTGGAACCTCCTTCTGTGTCTGGCATTGACTCTTCCCACTGAGCTATCTGGGATGCTGGACAGTTCCCTGCCTGATCTGCTGGATAACCTATCTGAACCATTAGACTACTCTGCTTGGTGTCTTGATTGCTGTTGAACCCTGAACCCCTTGCTCCTCCCATGAACTTCCTATAAAAGACGTTCCAGAGATGTTGCCCCTTGCGGTTTGATCTGCTTCTGTTCCCTGCGTTCCTGACTCTGTGCCTGTATCGTGTTCCTGTGTTTGACCCGGCTTCCTGACCTCACTCCTATCTCCAGTCCTGACTCTGGCTTATTTGACCCTGCTCAGTTACATGTCTGATCATCTGTTGCCAAGACCCAGCCTGGACTCTGACTACTCTCTGCCTGCCGTTTATGCTGTTTACCCTATTGTGAATGACCTGGCTTGTCTGACTCCGCTGCTCTGCATACCTACACCTGCTAACCTGCATCCGCGGTCCCGCACACCTGCACCTGCTGACCTGCATCCGCTGCTCTGCATACCTGCGCCTGCTGACCTGCATCCGCTGCTCTGCATACCTGCACCTACTGACCTGCATCTGCTGCTCCCAGCTCCAGCTGTTCCAGCTTTTGCTTGACTTTACTACACCCAGCCAAGAGGACCAAGCAGGCACCCTTACCTCACCGCGCTCTTACCACCACTGTCCCCACTTCAGTAGTCTCCGAGCCGGGGTTGTATGGGAGGTCTCCCTCTGCACGTCAGGCTCACACCGAAGGTACGTGACAATAATAGAAAGTGTGAATGTTTTTTCTATTGACATTATTCAATCATTCTGGTGCCATGTGGTATAGCACGTGTGTTAATTGTTCAAGGTTAATGACTAATGATCTACATTGTTGTGAAATCACTGGGGTAATTATGTTTTCATAGACCCTCAACCCTGTTAAGGGATGTTTGCTCCAGTTTACCATAAATGGCCTCTTTCTCGTTCAATATTTTTTATTAAAAAGTTTCTAGATGGCCTCTTGCACACCTCTTGCAAACAAATTCCAAAATGTGCACCGTTCTATTTATACTTTACATTTTATTTTACCCAGAAGAAACAGCCAAACCATGACCCAACATGTTTTTGAGGATCCTGAAATGTATAGAAAGGGAAGACCCCCACTGTACCAACATCCAATATTATAGAAAAAAAGACTGAATGAGTTGAAAACAACTCAATCAAAAAAAAGCTGATTTTATGGGCACAACATGAGACAATAATTTCTTTAAAAATATATAATCTTTATTACAAATATGCTAATTTAAATACATAAAACAAATCAAAAATACCTAACTGACTGACAGGCTCAACAAGTACCCAATACAATCAGCATGGAAATATGGATACAGACAAAATCTGTATAATTTAAATAGTACTATAATACTGTATCAATAAGTAGAATTCATACGTTTTTCCATGTGTTTTTGTAGACGCGTTTCACAAAGGCATAAGTATACATAGTATTACAATATGTATTCATAGTAAAGCAGTGTACATTGATCTTGGAACATGAGAGAAATAAAAAAAAACAAGACAGACATTATAGACAAACATCTATCACATATATGCTTGCCTGGTGAGCCACAAAGACAGGTATAGACGACACCACAAGGGGGAGGGGAGATTCGAGATTATATAGATTCCTTTTCATCAATTGTGAAACAAACGCAAGTATTTGCTCTAGCACTTGATTGAGAAATCTCTGCTGTAGCCGCAATTAGTAGCGGTTCTAAAAAATAAATGCATACATAGGCCAGCAAGGGTTGATGACTAACGTCCAAACAATTTAATATATCCATAATCTGTTCTATTATATATAAAAAGTAATTTAATTTTACCTCAAATCTAGAAATCAAGTAGATTGGAGTAAGTAGATTTACAGTGAATATGAAGAGTGGGCTCTATATCAGGACACCACCATTGATATCTAAAAAATAATATATAATCGATACATGTGTCCATAGAAGAAAAGGGGAAAGATCATTGAGTATTGGGATATATGCTTACCAGTAGTAACTATTATCAAATCCCTGAAATAGGAACAGGATAGAAGACCCAGGTGTCTACTGGATATATCCACCCCAAATTACCTCCAGTTTCCATCTAAATATGCTGACTGGAGCCTATAAAATTAATAATTAAATATAAAAAATCAGGAGTTTGCTATTCCTACATATATGCATGTATCTGGTATCTAAATATAATGCTCTATCCCACACAACTTTAATACCAGTTTCCAGCACTTCCTCCTAAATTGGGGGGGGGGGGCTGAAAAAGTGTAGCCATATTCAAATCACTTCCCAGATGGAATATAGGAATCTAGAACAGATAGATACAAAAATAAGAAACTGATGAGGTTCACTACCGGACCTCTTCATCTAATATGCCATTCCATATTGCCCCTACTATAAAGTTGATCATAATGGCAATCTTTGCCTAATGCCATGTGGCTTACCTACTATCCACGAGGATGGGTATAACCAAAGGTGTCCCCACTGGTTCAGCATTTACCAATGCCACCAGCCCACTTATAAAGGTTTGTTTTGGCGCCAAAAAAACATACACGCGGCATCCGCCTATCACGTGGGTGGTGCGCCCCATTGTCCGGCGCCACAACCCTCACCTCTAATAGGTGCGCCATTCCCCAATGCACCCTATGTCGCGGACGTCATGACGCAATACACGCGTCACGAGGAATCCGCACTGAACTAACGCCCCCAACGTCGGGAACGTTGTGACGCAGTATGGTGGCCTGCGCCCAAAGAAAAACACCGGAAAAGGAAGCACATGACCCCTAGAGGAATGGAATTCTTTCCATATACAGACAAGGCAATTTTAATCAGTATAATAGTCAATATTGGCTCAAGCATTGCGTCAGCACGTCATATCTACTTCATGATGTTTCAGACAACAGATACCGGCCGAATATTACTGCCAGTCTCACAATGAGACATCCAGGGCAGAGCCAGTAAACCCCAATGATATTATAGGGCTATAAAATAGTCAACCAGAGCAAGCACAATATAGATGGAAACATACAACAATGGACAAAAAATAAATAAATGTAATTACATTTTATTAAAAAAAATTATAAAAAATTCCAGCAAACACTCCCCAACAGCCACTAGGCTTCAAATTCTACAAAAAAGCTTTATAGCTCATGGCCATATTGAGGCCGGGGACACAGTGGCCTTTAAAGTGGGAATTTATCGTCCTGAAATGTGTTGGTTCATGTTGTGGCTCTATCTTTTGGACAAACCAAACTAAAGAAGTACAACACATGCTTAGTCACTTCTCTTTTTGCCACTCCACACTTTCCTTTAACATGTATAAGATCAGTGACTGAAGCTGGAAATTGCCAGGCAAATAGCATTACAAGAAGCAGGTCAGCAATTGAAGCCTCTGTGTTTTCTCTTCAAAAGGCTATTTTTTTAGGGTTCATGTAGACAAGCATTGTTTTCAAAGAAGACAAGAATTGTTATCAAAAGACGCTTTGTGTGCAGCATCCCTCATGCTCATGCATTTGAAAAGGCTGAATGCTGACAGAACACTAAATAGACACAAGTTTTGCCTGTTTGTTTGGGGAACCCATTAGGGGGCCCCCTGTTAATAAGGAACTGGCCTGAGTTTAGCTAGTGGTTCGGACTAGCAAATATTTTCTTTGTTTATGCTATGGCTTTGCTGTACACCTTCTTGCATTAAAAAGTTGTGTAAGTTTGTTGACTTGCTGAATAAAAGTGCTGGACTAACCTGCTTGGACTGTTCTTTGATGTCTCTTTTTCATGCATGGTTTACCATTACTTATACCTGTCCCCATAACAGGTGACAATAATGCGCATTCATAGATACAGTATAGTGAGTGAACATTGACTTCCTAGGAAAGAAAGCAGGATCAGCAGATGAAATAAAGTTATTAAAAAACAAAATGTAAGGAACTGATGTATATTATGTTTGTTCTTGGGTTTAAATACACCTAAATAGGGTGATGAGAATGGTGTCCATCAATGGCAATCAATCAGAATTCACCTTTTACTGTTATGACTGCTTTAAACTGAAGTAGCTTGCTATCAGTTATCACAATTTGCACATTCTCAGTGATAACTGATCTTCCTTACTGGATACACCAAATACTATCTCTGGTTAATTCTAGGCCTGCCTCAAGATTTATGTTCAGAAATAAATTCAATGCAAATTTTATCTCATAACTTTTATGAACACTGCATTTTATTTCTTTACCTCACTTTCTTGCACATTTATTAAAACAGCTACTGGTCTGGGGTATGCAGCAAACTGAAGATGAAAATCCCATGTGGCCATTGAGAACCATTGTGCTAAGAGCTGCCATATTATACCAATAAATTAAAAAGTAAATCTATGTTATAAATAATATAGGTATACCTGTATAGTTATGCCAGTGACACACGTTAATAAGAAAAGATAGCCTGCTCAACCACAATTACAACAAATTAAACATTTTCAGATTCTCTTTTGCTGGGCATCATTAATCTGTGTATTTGTTGCATTACAAGCATATCAGTTCTGTCATAAGCAAGCTCGTTTTATTGCTGTCATTTAATGAAAGTTAAATTAATTGGTCTACTATGCTAAACTGCTTGGAGCAGTGTACATTTAATTAGAACACATAGAAAAAAACCTAAGTCCAAATTTCGACAATTAACATCTTCCGAAACATTCCAGGGTTATTGGAAAATACAAACAGGTCTGTGTTTATGAGCCTTTTTGTTCTTGAGTATTTTGTGAGTCTGCCTGTCCGAGCCCTTAAGCTGTCCAATCTAGATGCCTGAAACAAGTCAGGGGTTTACCATGTCCAAGAATTGGAGTCAGGCACCAGTCTGCATCTGACTTGATATGAAAGTCTGCATCTGATTGGTGGCCGTAGGGAGATAACTAAAGTATGTCGTACTATGTTGATGCATAAGGCCCCAAGGGGTTGATGTTTGAAGACTGTACTATGTACTTTGTTGCCTATAACTACAAGTCAGCTTTGAAATATCTTCTTTACAGTCCAGGTTTCAAATAAATTGAAGTGGAACTAAACCCTCCTATTCTTTACAACCAAGTAAGCTGCCATCTCTATTTTATCTGCAGTTATCTCTCCTTCAACAGTCCGAGATCCCTTGTTGGCGCCAGCATCTTCTACCCAGCATCTTCCAGGTGGCGGGATGTGGCCATCTTCATTTGCAGGCAGGGAATGATGGCACTCCTGCGCAGAAACTCAGCCATCCCTTGAAAGATCTAGATTTCTTCAAATCTCTAATTTTATTCATAAATTATGGGAAAACGAACCTAGATCTGGAGAGCTTACACCTTATTAAATTAGATGTGAACAGGCTATGAAAAGGAGGGGAGGGATTTCTGTTATATATAAATCGCTTGCTTCTAACACTATTAAACTACCTCATATGCTGGCTTGGGAGAAAGAACTCCAAAGTGATTGGGATCTGAAGGACTGGTGTGGAAATTTTACTAGATCCATGAAAGGCATTCTTAATACGTCACTTATAGAAGCAAATGTTAAAATCTTTACTAGATGGTACCTAGTTCCTACAAGATTAGCTGCTATGTATCCCGCCTCCTCCCCTCTATGTTTTAGAGGTTGCCAGGGATTAGGATCTATGATTTACATTTGGGGGGAGTGTCTCAAAATCAGGGGATTTTGGAATAAGGTCTTCCATATTATACGTAAAATCACAGGATATACAATACATCAATCTCCAGCGATTGCTTTACTTAACGGATTTTTACCACGGGTTCCCAAGGTTACCAGAAAACTGATTCTATTCATCCTTACAGGGGTTAGAATAACCATTGCCACGGCTTGGAAAAAATTGACAGTATCTCTTTTATGTATGTAGAGAAGTTTCATAGATAATGGAGCAGGAAAAAATGATTAGTTCAATGTTAGACAAATCCACTCAATTCAATTCTATTTGGGAACCCTGGATACAATTCTTAGGAATTTCCACATCCCTTGCGTAATTTGCAACACCAATCGCTGAATATTGATGTATGCATTGAGCAGGTAGGCTTTCTTCATTACTTTTTCTATTTCTTTCTATCTTTCCTACTAAATACGATTTTTTTTTCTTTTCTCTTCTCTCTCTCCTTTTTTTATTTATTTTTGTTCTATTGAATATAAACAATATGAAATTGTACCAGGTTATTTTAAGACTTCTCAGGTTTATATAACAATTTATTGTTTTAGGGTCAGAATATTTGACTTTGATTGAATTCATTGAGAATAGATTTATGTTATCCGGTTAATCTTATAACAGACTACTATGTTTCCTGTTACATATACTCGAATTTAAGTCTTGTATGGTCTCAACTAGGGATGAGCTCGGTGTTCGAGTCGAACATACGTTCGACTCGAACATCGGCTGTTCGACCGTTCGGCGAACATCGAACGATTTGGGCCATACGCGCCAAATTCAAGTGACGCGAACCGCCCACAATACACTGCGCCATCGCAGTGCAATCCCGGCGCTGTGATTGGCCAAGCATGCACTGTGACCCCGCATGCTTGGCCAATCACAGCGCCGGCAGCTAGGAGAGCCATAATTGGCCACAGGCAGGTTGCCTGTGGCCAATTATAGCTAAGGGGGTTTAGCACACGCCCCACACTATAAAAGGCCGCCAGCGCGGCGGCCTTGTGTAGTGTGTTCCGGCGCAGGGAAAGAGAAGGATAGGCAGGGACAGTGTTGATATTCTGTGTGCTATTCTTGTGTGCAGGGAGAGAGAAGGATAGGCAGGAAGAGTGTCAGTGTCATATTCTTTGCTAAACCTTGTGTGCAGGGAGAGAGAAGGATAGGCAGGGGACAGTGTCAGTGTCATATTCTTTGCTAAACCTTGTGTGCAGGGAGAGAGAAGGATAGGCAGGGGACAGTGTCAGTGTCATATTCTTTGATAAACCTTGTGTGCAGGGAGAGAGAAGGATAGGCAGGGGACAGTGTCAGTGTCATTGTTGCTAAGCCTCCTGCACAGTATACACCTGAAGCTAGCCCTTATTGCTGTGTTTTCCTGGTGTGTTACACTAACAGGCATTTGCAGCACTTACAGCGGGCGGAGTGTGCCTCCTGCACATTATACACCTGAAGCTAGCCCGTATTGCTGTGTTTTCCTGGTGTGTTACACCAACAGGCATTTGCAGCACTTACAGCGGGCGGAGTGTGCCTCCTGCACATTATACACCTGAAGTTAGCCCGTATTGCTGTGTTTTCCTGGTGTGTTACACCAACAGGCATTTGCAGCACTTACAGCGGGCGGAGTGTGCCTCCTGCACATTATACACCTGAAGCTAGCCCGTATTGCTGTGTTTTCCTGGTGTGTTACACCAACAGTCATTTGCAGCACTTACAGCGGGCGGAGTGTGCCTCCTGCATATTATACACCTGAAGTTAGCCCGTATTGCTGTGTTTTCCTGGTGTGTTACACCAACAGGCATTTGCAGCACTTACAGCGGGCGGAGTGTGCCTCCTGCACATTATACACCTGATGCCCCATACACACGATCATTTTTCATGCCATTAAAAATGCCATTAAAAAAAATGGCCATTAAAAATGATCGTGTGTATGCTCCAGAGCATTTTTAACGACGTGAAAAACGGGCATTAAAAATTTCGAACATGCTCTCTTTTTTCACGTCGTTTTTCATGTCGTTTTTTTTAACGACGTGAAAAACGATAGTGTGTATGCTTTAACGACGTGAAAAAAAATGCGCATGCTCAGAATCAAGTATGAGACGGGAGCGCTCGTTCTGGTAAAACTAGCGTTCGTAATGGAGATAGCACATTTGTCATGCTGTAACGGACTGAAAAGCACTAGACTGAAAAGAGCGAATCGTCTCTCAACAAACTTTACTAACATGAAGGGTGGCGCCATTCGAACGGAACTTCCCCTTTATAGTGCCGTCGTACGTGGTGTACGTCACTGCGCTTTTCTTGAACATTTTTTAAAATGATGGTGTGTACGCAAGACAGGCTTGAGAGGAAACAAGAAAAAAAATGACGAGAAAAACGTCAGTTTTAAAAATGACATTAAAAATGATCGTGTGTATGGGGCATGAAGCTAGCCCGTATTGCTGTGTTTTCCTGGTGTGTTACACCAACAGGCATTTTCAGCACTTACAGCGGGCGGAGTGTACCTCCTGCACATTATACACCTGAAGTTAGCCCGTATTGCTGTGTTTTCCTGGTGTGTTACACCAACAGGCATTTGCAGCACTTACAGCGGGCGGAGTGTGCCTCCTGCACATTATACACCTGAAGTTAGCCCGTATTGCTGTGTTTTCCTGGTGTGTTACACCAACAGGCATTTGCAGCACTTACAGCGGGGGGAGTGTGCCTCCTGCACATTATACACCTGAAGTTAGCCCGTATTGCTGTGTTTTCCTGGTGTGTTACACCAACAGGCATTTGCAGCACTTACAGCAGGCGTAGTGTGATTCCTGCAAAATATACTCCTGAAGCTAGGCCTTATTGCTGGTTTTCCCATCTCCCTGCAGGCCATTAGAATGTCTGGAAGGCAAACAAGGAGAGGCAGACAGTCAGGAGCCAATAAAAGAGGGCAAGCAGGCTCTGTGTCTAGAGACAACAGTGCTGGTCGTGGACGCGGTGCATCGCCATCAGCACGTGGCCATGGGACACGCTTGTCCTTCTTTTCTGCAGCTGGATGTGTTGAGCCGCATCATGCCGAAGACTTGGTAGAGTGGATGACCAAGCCCTCTTCATCCTCCTCATCCTCTCTTACCCAGGCTCAGGGTACTGGCAAAGCAGCTGCCAAAGCGTCCTCTTCCCTGGTATCAATGTCATCATCAGTCACTCCTTCCCTAGACCAACCATGTCCTCCTGAGGAGTCCCCCGAACTGTTTGAGCACAGTGTTGGGTACATGCTCCAGGAGGATGCCCAGCGTTTCGAAGGGTCTGATGATGATACCCAGCTAGAGGAAGGCAGTAGTGTGAGAGCAGAGAGAGGGGATGCTCAAGAAGGACACCAATCTGGCAGTCATGTTCCAGCAGCTGCAGCATACTGCCAGATTGGCTCCAGTGATGAGGAGGGAGGGGATGATGAGGTCACTGACTCCACATGGGTGCCTAATAGGAGAGAGGAGGAGGAGGAGGAGGATGAGGAGGAGGCACATCTCCAACGAGGCAGGATGCCCTCGGGGGCCAGCGTAAGGGCAGCACACCGACGGAATCACACCGCAGAGCTCCGCCTGTGCAGGGCGCTGCATCTGCACGTTATTCAAAAAGTTCTTTGGTGTGGGCCTTTTTTGAGTCGAGTGCATCAGATCGCACAGCTGCTGTTTGCAACATATGTCTCAAGCGTATATCGCGTGGCCAAAACATCACCCGCTTGGGCACCACATGCTTGACCAGACATATGTTGACCTGCCATGCAGCTCGTTGGCAAGCCTACCTTAAAGACCCACACTAAAGAACAAAGCGGACCTCTCCTTGCACTGCATCAGCTGGGATCTCCAACCCCACCATACCTTCAGTCCTCTCTGAAACCTGCACTGAGAGGAATGAAGTTGTAGAATTAGGTGTGTCAAAGCCAAGTACTTGCGGGCACTCTGCTAGCAAAACACCGACGTCCGATTCTAGCAGGCAAATTTCCCTGCCCCAGCTGCTGGACCGTCGAAAGAAGTTCACTCCCAGCCATCCACATGCCCAGCGGTTGAATGCTAGCTTGGCTAAATTGCTAGCGCTTCAACTGCTGCCTTTTCAGTTGGTAGACTCGGCCCCCTTCCGTGAGTTTGTGCAATGTGCGGTTCCTCAGTGGCAGGTTCCCAAACGCCACTTTTTCTCACGGAAGGCGATTCCGGCTCTCTACCGGCATTTGGAAGGCAATGTCTTGGCCTCGCTGGACAGGGCGGTCAGCGGTAAGGTGCATATTACCGCTGACTCATGGTCCAGCAGGCATGGACAGGGACGTTACCTTTCTTTCACGGCCCATTGGGTCACTCTTTTGGCAGCTGGGAAGGATGCAGGACAAGGTACAGTAGTGTTGGAGGTTGTTCCGCCGCCACGCCTCCAAAATGCTACTACTGGTAGTGACACACCTCTCTCCTCCACCCCCTCCTCTTCTTCTTCCTCCATGGCCTCTTCCTATGCTTTGTCCTCTGAACCAGCGTTGCTCCGTAGGCGTTCAAGGGGCTACGCAAGTACGCAGGCAAAAAGATGCCATGCCGTGCTTGCGCTGGTGTGTTTGGGGGACAGGAGCCACACTGGGGCAGAGGTTCTGTCTGCTCTGCAGGGAAAGGCCGAGAGGTGGTTGACGCCACACCAGCTTAAGCCAGGAATGGTGGTTTGCAACAATGGCACCAACCTCCTCTCCGCCCTCCGACAGGGACAACTGACCCATGTGCCCTGTGTGGCTCACGTCCTTAACCTGGTGGTGCAGCGGTTCTTGGGCAGGTACCCGGGCTTACAGGATGTCCTGAGGCAGGCCAGGAAAGTCTGTGTGCATTTCCGCAGATCTTATAATGCCAGTGCTCGCCTGGCTGAGCTGCAAAAGGAGTTGAACCTGCCCAAGAACCGCCTTATATGTGACATGCCCACCAGGTGGAACTCAACGTTGGCCATGCTGCAGCGGCTGCACATGCAGCAGAGGGCCATCAATGAGTACCTGTGTGACTACGGCACCAGGACAGGGTCAGGGGAGCTCGGTTTTTTTTCACCACGCCAGTGGGGCATGATCAGGGATGCATGCACTGTCCTGGCACCATTTGAGAAGGCCACGAGGATGGTGAGCAGTGACAGTGCATGCATCAGTGACACTGTACCTCTTGTCCACCTTTTGGAACATACGCTGCGTGGAATAATGGACAGGGCACTTGAGGCAGAACAGAGGCAGGAAGAGGAGGACTTCCTTGCCTCTCAAGGCCCCCTTTACCCAGACAGTGTTCCTTCTGTCCCACCCATCGCACAGGAAGAGGAGGAGGAGGATTGTGTCAGCATGGAGGTGGAGCCTGGCACTCAGCATCATCAGCAGCAGTCTGGATGATTTACAGTCCCAAGAAACCCGTGGACTTGTACGTGGCTGGGAGGAGGTGGCTGCGGATCATGTCGTCCTTAGTGACCCAGAGGACTCCGGACCGAATGCCTCAGCTAACCTACGCTGCATGGCCTCCCTGATCCTGCAAAGTCTGCGGAAGGATCCTCGTATTCTTCGAAACAAGGAGAGGGACCATTACTGGCTGGCCACTCTCCTTGATCCACGGTACAAGGGTAAGGTTGCGGACCTTATCTTACCGTCGCAGAGGGAGCAGAGGATGAGACAACTCCGGGAGGCCTTGAAGAAAGGTCTGTGCAACGCGTTCCCAGAGACTGGGAGGTTACAAACTCCTGGTCCTTGACAACGAGTTGCTGAGGCTTCGGTCAGTCAAAGAAGGAGCGGTGGGGAAGGTGGCCGTCTGACCGATGCGTTCAGACAATTCTTTAGTCCGCAGCCCCAAGGTATGATTGGTTCCAGCAACCATCGCCAGCGTCTGATATACATGGTGCAGGAATACCTAGGGGCAAGGTCAGACTTGGACACCTTCCCCACCGAAAATCCTCTGGCTTACTGGGTCTTGAGGATGGATCACTGGCCAGAGCTTGCACAGTATGCAATTGAGCTACTGGCCTGTCCTGCATCCAGCGTTCTTTCAGAACGCACATTCAGTGCTGCTGGAGGATTTGTCACGGATCACAGGGTGCACCTGTCCACCGACTCGGTTGACCGACTGACCTTCATAAAGATGAACCAGTCTTGGATCACCACCAGCTACCAAACACCTGAAGCTGATATACAGTAACAGACTAATTTATTTTCAAATGTCACATCCCTTCAAGACTGTTGCTGATGCTGAGAGACTGTCCTGTTATGTTGACTGACTATCCTCCTCCTCCTCAATGATCCGATTAATGATGATAGCTTGGAAGAACATTTTTGTTTCTGGGTGCCGCCACCAGTGGCTAAGGCCCAATTTTTCAGCCCCTGTTTAACAGGGGCATGTAATTACAATTTTTTATGCAATGCTTTGCAGCAGGGCTCATTCCTGCACTCCAACTAGAGTATCTGGGAGAGGTTGCAGTGTCGTGGCACCAGCACCAGTGGCTAAGGCCCAATTTTTCAGCCCCTGTTTAACAGGGGCGTGTTATTACAATTTTTTATGCAATGCTTTGCAGCAGGGCTCATTCCTGCACTCCAACTAGAGTATCTGGGAGAGGTTGCAGTGTCGTGGCACCAGCACCAGTGCCTAAGGCCCAATTTTTCAGCCCCTGTTTAACAGGGGCGTGTAATTACAATTTTTGATGCAATACTTTGCAACAGGGCTCATTGCTGTGCTCCAAGTACAGTATCTGTGAGGGGTTGCAGTGTTGTGGCACCAGTGCCTAAGGCCCAATTTTTCTGCATCTGTTTAACAGGGGCATGCAATTACAATTCTTGATCTAATAATTCACAGCAGGGCCCATTCATGCGCCCACCAAGAGTAACTGTGAGGGCTCACAGTGTTGTGGCAACACCAACATGTAAGGGGCAAATTTCAGCAGAGTATATACGGCAGGCCCCTACTTTCAAATATCCAACTTACAAACGACTCCTCCTTGCAAACGGAAGGATACAACAGGAAGTGAGAGGAAATCAACCCCAGGAAGGCAAATTCTCTACTGTAAGAGTTAATATGGGAAAAAAAAGTGTCTCCTCTCCACTGATGCTTTATCACCAATTCTTGTTTCAATAAAAAATCCAAATTTTCAAAAAACATTTGTCATTAGGGCGGAAAGTGAGGTGAACTGTTCTGAACAGGTGCACACTGCACAGACAGTAAAACAAATGTTACAGGGGTGATAACCCTTCCCTATGTTTTCCAAAAAGCTTAAAAATAGATTTTTTGGCTGGAGCTACACTTAACCACTTAACGACCGCCCACTGTAAATATACGTCGGCAGAATGGCACCGACAGGCAGAATCATGTACATATACGTGATTGCCTTTGTATAGTTGGGGGGTCCGATCGGACCCCCCTTCTTTACAGTGGGTGGTCGTTTTACCTTCGGGAGCGATCCGGCATGAGGGGATGGCCGTTCGATTCCGGCCCCCCCCTCTCGATCGCTCCCGGCGAATGAGAGAGCTTCCCCTGCCTGCCAGGCAGGAGGAAGTGATGTCATCTCTCCTGCGGCGCTCACATATACCGAGCGCCGTACAGGAGAAGATGCAGGTTAGTACACAAAACAGCACACTGACACCAGGACACATAGGCACATAGGCACATAAATCGCCCCCCCAGGCCCCCCCAGACACCCCCAGATCACCCCCCAGATCACCCCCCAGCCCCCAGTCACAGTGTCACTGATTGCAGTGACCATTTATTTAGTGATCACTGCAATCAGTGACATTTGTGACTGTAAAAGTGTCACTACATTTAGTTTTAGGTCCAGTGTAGCCCCCTAACCCCCCCCCTAATAAAGGTTTAATCCCCTGATCACCCCCCAGATAACCCTTTCACCCCCTAGCACCGCCGTCGCTAAGCGATCATTTTTCTGATCGATGTCTTAGCGTCGGTGATGCTGATCGGTAGCCAGTAATTTTTTTTAGGTTCGCCGCAGGTTTTTATAGCATCAGGTACCCCCATATATTACCTAATAAAGGTTTAACCCCCTTGATCGCCCCCCAGGTAACCCTTTCACCCCCTATCACCACTGTCACTAAGCGATAATTTTTCTGATCGATGTCTTAGCGTCGGCGATGCTGATCGGTAGCCAGTAATTTTTTTTAGGTTCGCCGCAGGTTTTTATAGCGTCGGGTACCCCCATATATTACCTAATAAAGGTTTAACCCCCTTGATCACCCCCCAGGTAACCCTTTCACCCCCTAGCACCGCCGTCGCTATGCGATCATTTTTCTAATCGATGTCTTAGCGTCGGTGATGCTGATCGGTAGCCAGTATTTTTTTTTAGGTTCGCCGCAGGTTTTTATAGCGTCGGGTACCCCCATATATTACCTAATAAAGGTTTAACCCCCTTGATCGCCCCCCAGGTAACCCTTTCACCCCTATCACCACTGTCACTAAGTGATAATTTTTCTGATCGCTGTCTTAGCGTCGGTGATGCAGATCGGTAGCCAGTAATTTTTTTTAGGTTCGCCGCAGGTTTTTATAGCGTCAGGTACCCCAATATATTACCTAATAAAGGTTTAACCCCCTTGATCGCCCCCCAGGTAACCCTTTCACCCCCTATCACCACTGTCGCTAAGCAATCATTTTTCTGATCGCTGTCTTAGCGTCGGTGATGCAGATCGGTAGCCAGTAATTTTTTTTAGGTTCGCCGCAGGTTTTTATAGTGTCAGGTACCCCCATATATTATCTAATAAAGGTTTAACCCTCTGATCGCCCCCCAGGTAACCCTTTCATCCCCTATCACCACTGTCGCTAAGCGATCGTTTTTATGATCGTTGTCTTAGTGTCGGTGATGCCGATAGGTAGCCAGTCATTTTTTTTTAGGTTCGCCGTCAGGTTTTTATATAGCGTCAGGTACCCCCATATATTACCTAATAAAGGTTTTAACCCCCTAATTGCCCCTAGTTAACCCTTTCACCAGTGATCATCATATAAGTGTTACGGGTGACGCTGGTTAGTTAGTTTGCTTTTTATAGTGTCAGGGCACCCGCCGTATATATAACCCAATAAAGGTTTAACCCCCTGATCGCCCGGTGGGTGATATCAATTAGGTTTTAGCGTCAGAGAGGGTCTGCGTCACACCCCAGGCAGCGTCAGGTTAGTGCCAGTAGCGCTAACACCCACGCGTTAAGCATACACCCCCCTTAGTGGTATAGTATCTGAACAGATCAATATCTGATCTGATCAGATCTATACTAGCGTCCCCAGCAGTTTAGGGTTCCCAAAAACACAGTGTTAGCGGGATCAGCCCAGATACCTGCTAGCACCTGCGTTTTGCCCCTCCGTCCAGCCCAGGCCACCCAAGTGCAGTATCGATCGATCACTGTCACTTACAAAACACAACACACATAACTGCAGCGTTCGCAGAGACAGGCCTGATCCCTGCGACTCCAGTGCTGTAGGAGGTGATTTCACCACCACAGTTAAAAAAAAAAAGCATATATGCCGAAGCATTGGGGCAGCAGGGGCGGAGGAGCGATTTTGCTCCTAATGCCGCGTACATACGGTCGAAATTCCGACGGAGGCTTGCCCGTGGAAAAGTCTGACCATGTGTACGCGGCATAACTTTTGCGGGAAGATGCCCCCATGCTTCGGCATATATAAATGGTGAATGTATGCCCATCATTAGAAGTGGGTGGATGAAGGGTGGTATTCTAATGGTGGGCATACCCACCGATCAATCTTTTTTTTTCGTTCAGCCAACAGGCTGCATGAAAAAAAAGATTACAATACATGTCCAACAAGGACCAGCAACGTACTGGTATGTTGCTGGACTTTGAATGTTTATACCAGAATGATGCCTGCGGGTTTAGGTATCATCTTGGTATCATTCTTTTCAGCCAGCGGCCGGCTTTCATGTAAAAGCAATCCTAGTGGCTAATTAGCCTCTGGACTGCTTTTACAAGCAGTGGGAGGGAATGTCCCTCCCCCCGGATATAAAAAGCGCCATTGGGAAATTGGGAAAGCATTTTATCACACCGATCTTGGTGTGGTCAGATGCTTTGAGGGCAGAGGAAAGATCTAGGGTCCAATAGACCCCAGTTTTTTCAAAAAAGAGTACCTGTCATTACCTATTGCTATCATAGGGGATATTTACATTCCCTGAGATAACAATAAAAATAAAAAATAAAAATGGAAGCAACAGTTTAAAAATAAAATAAAAAAGCAAAATTAATAATAAAAAAAAAAAAAAAAAAAAAGCACCCCTGTCCTGCCCTGCTCTTGCCCAATGGCGAACGCAAGCGTCGGTCTGGCGTCATATGTAAACAGCAATTGCACCATGCATGTGAGGTATCACCGTGAAGGTCAGATCGAGGGCAGTAATTTTAGCAGTAGACCTCCTCTGTAAATCTAACGGGGTAACCTGTAACGGCTTTTAAAGGCTTTTAAAAATGTATGTAGTTTGTCGCCAATGCGCGATTGTGCGAAATTTTAAAGCATGTCGTGTTTGGTATCTATGTACTCGGCCTAAGATCATCTTTTTTATTTCATCAAACATTTGGGCAATATAGTGTGTTTTAGTGCATTAAAATTAAAAAAAGTGTATTTTTTCCCCAAAAAATGCGTTTGAAAGATCGCTGCGCAAATACTGTGTAGAAAAAAAAATGCAACAACCACCATTTTATTCTGTAGGGCCTTTGCTTTAAAAATATATATAATGTTTGGGGGTTCAACATAATTTTCTTGCAAAAAAAAATATGTTTTCATGTAAACAAAAAGTGTCAAAAAGGGCTTTGTCTTCAAGTGGTTAGAAGAGTGGATGTAAGCTTCCTAATGCTGTGTATAAAATGCCAGAACAGTTCAAAACCCCCCCCAAATGACCCCATTTTGGAAAGTAGACACCCCAAGCTATATACTGAGAGGCATGTCGAGTCCATGGAATATTTTATATGTTGACACAAGTTGCGGAAATAAGACAATTTTTATTTATTTTTTTTGCACAAAGTTGTCACTAAATGATATATTGCTCAAACATGCCATGGGCATATGTGGAATTACACCCCAAAATACATTCTGTTGCTTCTCCTGAGTACGGGGATACCACATGTGTGAGACTTTTTGGGAGCCTAGCCGCGTACGGGACCCCAAAAACCAATCACCGCCTTCAGGCTTTCTAAGGGTGTCAATTTTTGATTTCACTTCTCACTGCCTATCACAGTTTCGGAGGCCATGGAATGCCCAGATGGCACAAAACCCCCCCAAATGACCCCATTTTGGAAAGTAGACACCCCAAGCTATTTGCTGAGAGGTATTGTGAGTATTTTGCAGATATCGCTTTTTGTCACAAAGTTTTGAAAGTTGAAAAAAAAAAGAAAAAAAAAAAATTTCTTTCTTCATTTTCAAAAACAAATGAGAGCTGTAAAATACTCACCATGCCTCTCAGCAAACAGCTTGGGGTGTCTACTTTCCAAAATGGGGTCATTTGGGGGGGTTTGTGCTATTTTGGCATTTTATGGCCTTCGAAACTGTGATAGGTAGTGAGGAGTCAAATCAAAAATTTGTGCCTAGAAATCCTGAAGGCGGTGATTGGTTTCCGGGGTCCCGTACGTGGCTAGGCTCCTAAAAAGTCCCACACATGTGGTATCCCCGTACTCAGGAGAAGCAGCAGAATGTATTTTGGGGTGCAATTCCACATATAACCATGGCATGTGTGAGCAATATATCATTTAGTGACAACTTTTTGTAATTTTTTATTTTTTTTGTCATTATTCAATCACTTGGGACAAAAAAAAAATATTCAATGGGCTCAACATGCCTCTCAGCAATTTCCTTGGGGTGTCTACTTTCTAAAATGGGGTCATTTGGGGGGGTTTTGTACTGCCCTGCCATTTTAGCACCTCAAGAAATGAGATAGGCAGTCATAAATTTAAAGCTGTGTAAATTCCAGAAAATGTACCCTAGTTTGTAAACGCTATAACTTTTGCGCAAACCAATAAATATACGCTTATTGACATTTTTTTTACTAAAGACATGTGGCTGAATACATTTTGGCCTAAATGTATGACTAAAATTGAGTATATTCGATTTTTCTTATAACAAAAAGTAGAAAATATCATTTTTTTTCAAAATTTTCGGTCTTTTTCCGTTTATATCGCAAAAAATAAAAATCGCAGAGGCAATCAAATACCATTAAAAGAAAGCTCTATTTGTGGGAAGAAAAGGACGCAAATTTCGTTTGGGTACAACATTGCATGTCCGCACAATTTACAGTTAAAGCAGCGCAGTGCAAAATTCTGAATTCACCTCTGGTCCTTTAGCTACCAAATGGTCCGGGGCTTAAGTGGTTAAACAATGTACCTGTTCAAAATTACAAACAGATTCTACATAAGAACAAACCTACAGTCCCTGTCTTGTATGCACCGCCTGTATACGGCTGTTCAGAGTATATAGGGCCTTTTTTATTTTGTGTGCGGGGTTCCCCTTAATATCCATACAAGACCCAAAGGGGCTGGTAATGGGCTGGGGTAGGGGGGGGGTGTGATGGGGTAGCTATGCCATTTTATCCTAAAGATTTTCATCCATATTACCGAGACCAGACATTACATTAAAGCCGCAAGCAGTTTTAAATGGCTTTTTTTCCTTTAGAAATGTCATTTTGTGCAGGGACAGTTCTAAACACGGGAAACACGTGCCACTTCACAGGCATACTTTAGACACCCCCCAGGTACGATATTTAAAGGAATATTTGACTTTTTTTTTTTCACTTTATGCATCATTAAAATGACTGCTCCCGAAAAACTGCCGTTTTTAAAACTTATTTTTGCATTGATACATGTCCCCTGGTGCAGAACCCGGGTTTCCAAACCTTTTTTAGGACAATAACATGCATAATAGTCGTTATAATTAGCACTTTAGATTTCGAACGTTCGCATCCATTGTATTTAATAGGGTTCTAACGTTCGTGCGAACTTTCGGTCCGTTCGTGGGTTCTGGTGCGAACCGAACCCGGGGGTGTTCGGCTCATCACTAGTCTCAACTAAAAATTTTTTTTGAGATATTTGGAGGGTGGGTTCCTCTTGTATCCTCAGGCACAGTATGTTCCCTTTAGGGGTGTCTGGGGGAGCGGAGGATCTCCTTATCTTCTGGTAAATATTTACATATAATTTGAGATATTTAATATATCATAATTTTTATTTACTTTCAGGGGGCGGTAAGAATGAAGGGGAAGAGGGGTAGGGGGTTACTCCTATTTTTGATGCGTAAATCTCAATGTCTTTCGTATTTATGATATCTATATATTGATATATCTTTACATGGAAATGTTATGATTTTGATCTATTTGTCAGGAAGGAAACACCAGCAATACAAAATGGCGAAATCGGCGAATCCGCCCGCAGGGGTGCGCGCATGCGCATTAGCGAAGCTTCGGCGCGCGCTGGTGCGCGCGTGTGAATCAGCATTGCTTCGGCGCTCGTTGGTGCCAGCGTGCGCTGTTAGCGGCGCGCGTGCGAGCACGGGTGCGTGCGGGAACGCGCGGTGACGGCTCTCGGCGCCAAATGGGCCTATTTAAAGGGGCTGATGGCTGGGCTCCGTGCTGTTCAGTCTACAGTGTTACCTGAGACCTTTTAACCCCTTGCTTACCTGTATCCTGCTCCAGCTGATCCTCCCTGGCTTGTTTGACCACCTCCTGTTTATCTGCCTGCACCTGACCCTCGGCCTGTGTTGACTACGTTCCTGCCTGCTCCTTTTGCTACCGTTGTTGTCAGCCTGTTGCCGAACCTGCCTGTACCTGAGACAACGTTCCTGTCTACCCCGTCTGCTACCTTGCTGACAGCCCGTTGCCAAACCTGCCTGTACCTGAGACCTGCCAGCTGCCTAACCTGCTTATACCTGATCCTGCTCCAGTGTTTACCTGCTTGGACTGGTGTACCCACTCTCCAGCCCATCAGCTATTCCCGGATCCATTCCAGTCCCTGCTTCAGCTCCTGTCCACCTCGCCTACCAGCAACTCTGCCTGGCTCCCGTGCGACTCTGCACTCCTGTGCCTCCTGTCTTCTCTACCAGGGGGCCTCAAGTGAGAGGTGTAAGAGGCCTTCTCCGGCATAATCAGACTCTTCCACCAGGTACGTGACAGTACCGAACAGCCATGTCAGAGTCTGTGCAGGGAACCTCGTCAATGGAGGGATTCCGCTTACACCTCGAAGACCTCACCCAGACTGTTGAAATCGCACAAAATGCATATACCCGACTGGAAGAACGCATCCAGGCTCTTTCCTCACCTATTACGGCCCCCCAAAGAGCTACTTCAGCCATGGCAATGTTACCTCCTGAACCCAGGGCTTCTGCACCTGAAAGATTCACCGGTGATCGCCGACTACGAGAGCGGAAGTCAGAGAGACCTATGAGGTCGTCCTGTCCGGCCTGGAAATTGGCCCGAACCTCTAACGTCAGCAGCCTGACATCTACCCCTGCTGCACCCACATCCGATGTCTCTGAACCCAAGCAGCTCGGCGTGCCCCGTCCCTCACTTCCCCCTGAAGAACGTCAATGCCGACAACACGAAAATCTCTGCCTGTATTGTGGGAAACCAGGACATTACGTGAGGTCATGTCCAGCCAAGATACGCAAGGGTCGAATTATCTGTTCTGCCAACCCGCCCATCCTGCCAACCCACCTGGCTCTCCCCATTGTATTACAGCTTCCGGGAAGAAGTATTTCTGTCTCCGCTTCAATAGACTCCGGTGCCTGTAGCTGCTTTATGGACTTGTCTTTCATCACAAAACATCAAATTCCTTTGCAATCTAGGGCCCAGGGACTTTCAGTACATCTGGCCGACGGGTCTGCCATCAAATCCGGACTAGTGACTCAGCAGACAATACCTTTGCCTGTTGTTATTGCCGATAGTCACAAGGAATTGTTACACCTGGATGCCATTGCATCCCCTCTGTTCCCCATAATCCTTGGCATGCCATGGCTCCAAGCACATAACCCTCTTATCAACTGGGCCGAAGGGGAAGTTAAGTTTCACTCTTCCTACTGCCTCCAACACTGCTTGCCAAAATTTTCTCCTGATTAGGGATGAGCTTCGAGTTCGAGTCGAACTCATGTTCGACTCGAACATTGCCTGTTCGCCCGTTCGCCGAACAGCGAACAAATTGGGGTGTTCGCGGCAAATTCGAAAAATCTATGGGAGAAATCTAAAGTGCTAATTATAAAGGCTTATATGCAAGTTATTGTCCTAAAAAGTGTTTGGGGACCCGTGTCCTGCCCCAGGGGACATGTATCAATGCAAAAAGAAGTTTTAAAAACGGCCGTTTTTTCGGGAGCAGTGATTTTAATAATGCTTAAAATGAAAAAATAAAAGTGAAATATTCCTTTAAATTTCGTACCTGGGGGGTGTGTATGATATGCATGTGAAGTGGCGCATGTTTCCCGTGCTTAGAACTGTCCCTGCAAAAAATGTCATTTTTTAAAGAAAAAAATGCATTTAAAACTGACTCGCGGCTATTAATGAATTGTCGGCTCCCGGCAATACATACAAAAGTCATTGATATAAAAAAAAAAGCGTGGGGGTTCCCCAGAATTCAATTACCAGGCCCTTCAGGTCTGGAATGGATATTAAGGGGAACCCCGCCGCAAATTTAAAAAAAAATTGACGTAGGGTTCCCCCAAATATCCATTCCAGGCCCTTCAGATCTGGCATGGATTTTAAGGGGAACTCCACCCCAAATGTAAAAAAAAAATGGCGTGGAGTCCCCCTAAAAATCCATACCAGGCCCCTTATCCGAGCACGCAACCTGGCCGGCCGCAGGGGAAAAGGGGGGGACGAGAGAGCGGCCCCCCCTCCCTCCTGAACCGTACCAGGCCACATGCCCTCAACATGGGGAGGATGTCCCCATGTTGATGGGGACAAGGGCCTCATCCCCACAACCCTTGCCCGGTGGTTGTGGGGGTCTGTGGGCGGGGGGCTTATCGGAATCTGGAAGACCCCTTTAACAAAGGGGACCCCCAGATCCCGGCCCCCCCCTATGTGAATTGGTAAGGGGTACATTGTACCCCTACCATTTCACGAAGAAAGCGTAAAAAAATGTTTAAAAAAACACACAAACACCTTGAAAAAGTCCTTTATTTAAAAAAAAAAAAAAAAAAAACATTCCAGCGGTGAAATCCAGTGTCCCGCGGCGATCCCGATGTCCAGCGCTGTCCTTCATTGGTTGTGCCTGAGCGGACCTGATGGGGAACTCCCTCTCAGTATTTTAAATGTATAGACCCGCCCCTTCTAAAGTTCCCCATCAGGTCCGCTCAGCGGACCAGATGCGGAACATGAGAAGGGGCGAGTCTATACATGTATTACCAAAGTGAGAGCAGTTCCCCATCAGGTCCGCCCCCTCGGTATGTCGGACCCGCCTACGTCATTGGCTTGAGCGGGGAACTTCCTTCACTATGTAAATTTCAATTACACAGTGAAGGAAGTTCCCCGCTCAGGCCAATGACGTAGGCGGGTCCGACATACCGAGGGGGCGGACCTGATGGGGAACTGCTCTCACTTTGGTAATACATGTATAGACCCGCCCCTTCTCATGTTCCGCATCTGGTCCGCTGAGCGGACCTCATGGGGAACTTTAGAAGGGGCGGGTCTATACATTTAAAATACTGAGAGGGAGTTCCCCATCAGGTCCGCTCAGGCACAACCAATGAAGGACAGCGCTGGACATCGGGATCGCCGCGGGACACTGGATTTCACCGCTGGAATGTTTTTTTTTTTTTTTTAATAAAGGACTTTTTTAAGGTGTTTGTGTGTTGTTTATAAAAAAAATTACGCTTTCTTCGTGAAATGGTAGGGGTACAATGTACCCCTTACCAATTCACATAGGGGGGGGGCGGGATCTGGGGGTCCCCTTTGTTAAAGGGGTCTTCCAGATTCCGATAAGCCACCTCCCGCAGACCCCCACAACCACCGGGCAAGGGTTGTGGGGATGAGGCCCTTGTCCCCATCAACATGGGGACATCCTCCCCATGTTGAGGGCATGTGGCTTGGTACGGTTCAGGAGGGAGGGGGGGCCGCTCTCTCGTCCCCCCCTTTTCCCCTGCGGCCGGCCAGGTTGCGTGCTCGGATAAGGGGTCTGGTATGGATTTTTAGGGGGACTCCACGCCATTTTTTTTTTAAATTTGGGGTGGAGTTCCCCTTAAAATCCATGCCAGATCTGAAGGGCCTGGAATGGATATTTGGGGGAACCCCACGTCAATTTTTTTTTTAATTTGCGGCGGGGTTCCCCTTAATATCCATTCCAGACCTGAAGGGCCTGGTAATTGAATTCTGGGGAACCCCCACGCTTTTTTTAAATTTTTTTATCAATGACTTTTGTATGTATTGCCGGGAGCCGACAATTCATTAATAGCCGCGAGTCAGTTTTAAATGCATTTTTTTCTTTCAAAAATGACATTTTTTGCAGGGACAGTTCTAAGCACGGGAAACATGCGCCACTTTACATGCATATCATACACACCCCCCAGGTACGAAATTTAAAGGAATATTTCACTTTTATTGTTTCATTTTAAGCATTATTAAAATCACTGCTCCCGAAAAAACGGCCGTTTTTAAAACTTCTTTTTGCATTGATACATGTCCCCTGGGGCAGGACCCGGGTCCCCAAACCCTTTTTAGGACAATAACTTGCATATTAGCCTTTATAATTAACACTTTAGATTTCGAACGTTCGAGTCCATTGTATTTAATAGGGTTCTAAAGTTTACACAAACATTTTGTCTGTTCGCAGGTTCTGGTGCGAACCGAACAGGGGGGTGTTCAGCTCATCCCTGCTCCTGATCTGCCATCCTTGTTATGCTTAGACTCTGATGCTGAAACCCGTTTATCTGTACCAGTTGCGTACCATGACTTTTTAGATGTCTTTAGCAAAAAGGGAGCTGAAACTCTCCCTCCACATCGACCATATGACTGCCCAATTGATCTCATCCCGGGCGTTGAGGTCCCTTTTGGAAGGATTTTTCCTTTGTCAGAATTGGAACTTGTCGCCCTAAAAGACTATATAGACGATAATCTGAAGAAAGGCTTCATCTGCCCCTCCACGTCTGCAGCTGGAGCGGGTATCTTCTTTGTGGAGAAGAAGGATCGTTCCCTCCGCCCATGTATAGATTATCGTGAACTCAATAAAGTTACGGTCAAGAACAGTTATCCCCTGCCCTTGGTACCCGAATTATTCCAGAGGTTGGGAGCAGCAACCATATTTACAAAACTGGATCTCCGAGGGGCGTATAATCTGGTACGAATCCGGGAAGGAGACGAGTGGAAGACGGCTTTTCGCTCCCGATTCGGACATTTTGAATATCTGGTGATGCCATTCGGCCTATGCAATGCCCCAGCAACATTCCAGCACTTTATCAACTACATTTTCCGTGATTACCTAGACCTGTTCGTTGTAGTGTGGACGACATCTTAATTTTTTCTGCTTCCCTTGATGACCACCGCAGGCATGTTAAGAATGTATTGAGCAGACTATGACAGCACGGGCTATACGCTAAGCCAGAGAAGTGCGAGTTCGAGCGACAAAGCATTACATTTCTGGGACTAATCCTCTCCACCGAAGGCGTCAAGATGGATCCACAAAAGGTCACTGCCATCCTAGATTGGCCAGCCCCAGTGGACAAAAAGGGCATTCAACGCTTTGTCGGATTCTCAAACTTCTACCGAAAATTCATCAGGGGATTTTCAGCCATCATATCACCGATCACACAACTGACCAAACAAGGCATCTGTTTCCAGTGGACTCCTGAAGCTCAAAATGCTTTCGAGTCTCTTAAAAAACTATTCACTTCTGCACCGGTCCTGAAGCACCCTGACCCAGCATTACCCTATGTATTGGAAGTAGACACGTCAGAAACGGCAGTCGGAGCAGTACTTTCCCAAAGTCGGGGACCCAAGGCTTTGTTACACCCAGTCGCCTTTTTCTCCCGCAAACTGTCAAACTCTGAAAAGAATTATGATGTCGGAGATAGAGAACTTCTGGCCATTAAAAATGCATTGGAGGAGTGGAGGTACCTTTTTAGAAGGAGCAGCACACCCGATCCTAATCTATACGGATCATAAGAACCTGGAATATCTGAGGACTGCCAAGAGACTCAAACCACGCCAGGCTAGATGGGCACTTTTTTTTTCCAAGTTCTCTTTCCATCTCACGTACAGGCCAGAATCTAAAAACACCAAACCTGATGCACTCTCTTGGATGTTCTGTGATACCAGGGAATCCGCACCGCCCGACACTATCCTGTCCTCTGAGAACTTCCTGTTACTTCAGGGAGATCTACTCTCTCAAATTAAACAGGCTTCTGTGAATGCCCCTTCATCTCTGGGAATAACGTTGCAGGCCAGAGATGATCTACTTTGGCACAAGGACAAAATATTCGTACCAGAAAATCTACGTGTCTCTGTCTTGGGATTATGTCATGACCACAAATTAGCCGGACACTTCGGGACCCGTAAAACTGCTGAACTTGTGCAACGCACATTCTGGTGGCCACAAGTGGCAAGAGACTGCAAGCGGCTGGTCCGTTCGTTAGTGGATGTCAGCGGGGAGCACGGCGAGGAATACAGGGTAGCTGATCCGGAAGGCATATCCCTACACCGCTGCTGTCGCCCCACAAGTCAATCGCCCTGCATAGGCCAGGAGCGGAGGTCGGAACTGAGAGCCAATTGTCGATGTGAACGTACAAGTTCCTGTTTGTGAGTGCAATATTCCTCATTTTTAAATCTCAAATTTCTACAATAAACAGTGTTACACTATGGCGCGTGCGCTCCCCTCTCCCTTTCTATATATTTTCAGATGCAAGTTCGCCACCCAGTGAATTTAAGAGGGAGCTGCAGTGCCTAAGATAAGGGAACTTTCTTTAACCACTTAAGCCCCGGACCATTTCGGGCCATTAGGACCAAGCCTGTTTTTGGGATTCGGCACTGCGCTGCTTTAACTGTAAATTGTGCGGACATGCAATGTTGT
This sequence comes from Rana muscosa, assembly GCA_029206835.1. Classification (NCBI taxonomy): domain Eukaryota; kingdom Metazoa; phylum Chordata; class Amphibia; order Anura; family Ranidae; genus Rana; species Rana muscosa. The sequence continues at coordinate 90,153,535 of CM055128.1, read as the reverse complement.
ACCCAAATGAAATTTGCGTCCTTTTCTTCCCACAAATAGAGCTTTCTTTTAATGGTATTTGATTGCCTCTGCGATTTTTATTTTTTGCGATATAAACAGAAAAAGACCGAAAATTTTGAAAAAAAATGATATTTTCTACTTTTTGTTATAAGAAAAATCGAATAAACTCAATTTTAGTCATACATTTAGGCCAAAATGTATTCAGCCACATGTCTTTAGTAAAAAAAATGTCAATAAGCTTATATTTATTGGTTTGCGCAAAAGTTATAGCGTTTACAAACTAGGGTACATTTTCTGAAATTTACACAGCTTTAAATTTATGACTGCCTATCTCATTTCTTGAGGTGCTAAAATGGCAGGGCAGTACAAACCCCCCCAAATGACCCCATTTTGGAAAGTAGACACCCCAAGGAAATTGCTGAGAGGCATGTTGAGCCCATTGAATATTTTTTTTTTGTCCCAAGTGATTGAATAATGACAAAAAAAAAAAAAAATGTACAAAAAGTTGTCACTAAATGATATATTGCTCACACATGCCATGGTTATATGTGGAATTGCACCCCAAAATACATTCTGCTGCTTTTCCTGAGTACGGGGATACCACATGTGTGGGACTTTTTGGGGAGCCTAGCCGCGTACAGGGCCCCAAAAACCAAGCACCGCCTTCAGGATTTCTAAGGGCGTAAATTTTTGATTTCACTCCTCACTACCTATCACAGTTTCGAAGGCCATAAAATGCCAAAATAGCACAAACCCCCCCCAAATTACCCCATTTTGGAAAGTAGACACCCCAAGCTATTTACTGAGAGGCATGTTGAGTCCATGGAATATTTTATATTTTGCCACAGGTTGCGGGAATATGACAAACTGTTTTTCTTTTGCACAAAGTTGTCACTAAATGATATATTGCTCACACATGCCATGGGCATATGTGAAATTACACCCCAAAATACATTCTGCTGCTTCTCCTGAGTACGGGGATACCACATGTGTGGGACTTTTTGGGAGCCTAGCCGCGTACGGGACCCCAAAAACCAAGCACCGCCTTCAAGATTTCTAAGGGCATAAATTTTTGATTTCGCTCCTCACTACCTATCACAGTTTTGAAGGCCATAAAATGCCAAGATGGCACAAACCCCCCCCCCAAATGACCCCATTTTGGAAAGTAGACACCCCAAGCTATTTGCTGAGAGGCATGTTGAGCCCATTGAATATTTTTTTTTTTTTGTCCCAAATGATTGAATAATGACAAAAAGAAAAAAAAAATGTACAAAAAGTTGTCACTAAATGATATATTGCTCACACATGCCATGGTTATATGTGAAATTACACCCCAAAATACATTCTGCTGCTTCTCCTGAGTACGGGGATACCACATGTGTGGGACTTTTTGGGAGCCTAGCGGCGTACGGGACCCCAAAAACCAAGCACCGCCTTCAAGGTTTCTAAGGGCATAAATTTTTGATTTCACTCCTCACTACCTATCACAGTTTTGAAGGCCATAAAATGTCAAAATAGCCCAAAACCCCCACAAATGACCCCATTTTGGAAAGTAGACACCCCAAGCTATTTGCTGAGAGGCATGGTGAGTATTTTACAGCTCTCATTTGTTTTTGAAAATTAAGAAAGACATTTTTTTTTCTTTTTTTTTTTCTTTTTTTACATTTTCAAAACTTTGTGACAAAAAGCGAGATCTGCAAAATACTCAACATACCTCTCAGCAAATAGCTTGGGGTGTCTACTTTCCAAAATGGGGTCATTTGGGGGGGTTTTGTGCCATCTGGGCATTCCATGGCCTCCGAAACTGTGATAGGCAGTGAGGAGTGAAATCAAAAATTTACACCCATAGAAATCCTGAAGGCGGTGCTTGGTTTTTGGGGTCCCGTACGCGACTAGGCTCCCAAAAAGTCCCACACATGTGGTATCCCCGTACTCAGGAGAAGCAACAGAATGTATTTTGGGGTGTAATTCCACATATGCCCATGGCATGTTTGAGCAATATATAATTTAGTGACAACTTTTTGTACATTTATTTTTTTTTTTTGGTCATTATTCAATCACTTGGGACAAAAAAAAAAAAATATTCAATGGGCTCAACATGCCTCTCAGCAAATAGCTTGAGGTGTCTACTTTACAAAATGGGGTCATTTGGGGGGGGTTTGAACTGTCCTGGCATTTTATGCACAACATTAGGAAGCTTATGTCACACATCATCCACTCTTCTAACCACTTGAAGACAAAGCCCTTTCTGACACTTTTTGTTTACATGAAAAAATATTTTTTTTTGCAAGAAAATTATGTTGAACCCCCAAACATTATATATTTTTTTAAAGCAAAGGCCCTACAGATTAAAATAGTGGGTGTTGCATTTTTTTTTTCCACACAGTATTTGCGCAGCGTTTTTTCAAACGCATTTTTTGGGGGAAAAACACACTTTTTTTATTTTTAATGCACTAAAAAACACTATATTGCCCAAATGTTTGATGAAATAAAAAAGATGATCATAGGCCGAGTACATGGATACCAAACACGACATGCTTTAAAATTGCGCACAAACGCGCAGCGGCGACAAACTACATTCATTTTTAAAAGCATTTAAAAGCCTTTACAGGTTACCACGTTAGATTTACAGAGGAGGTCTACTGCTAAAATGACTGCCCTCGATCTGACCTTCGCGGTTATACCTCACATGCATGATGCAATTGCTGTTTACATATGACGCTAGACCGACGCTTGCGTTCGCCTTTGCGCAATAGCAGGGGGGGACAGCGGTGCTTTTTTTTTTTTTTTTTTTTTTTATTATTTATTTGGCTTTTTTATTTTATTTTTAAACTGTGCCTTCCATATTTTATTTTTTTACCATTTTTATCGTTATCTCAGGGAATGTAAATATCCCCTATGATAGCAATAGGTAGTGACAGGTACTCTTTTTTTGAAAAAAATTGGGGGGTTAGACCCTAGATCTTTCCTCTGCCCTCAAAGCATCTGACCACACCAAGATCGGTGTGATAAAATGCTTTCCCAATTTCCCAATGGCGCTTTTTATATCCGGGGGGGGGACATTGCCTCCCACTGCTTGTAAAAGCAGTCTAGAGGCTAATTATCTGCTAGAATTGCTTTTACATGAAAGCCGGCTGCTGGCTGAAAAGAATGATACCAAGATGATACCTAAACCCGCAGGCATCATTCTGGTATAAACATTCAAAGTCCAGCAACATACCAGTACGTTGCTGGTCCTTGTTGGACATGTATTGTAATCTTTTTTTTCATACAGCCTATTGGCTGAACGAAAAAAAGAGATTGATTGGTGGGTATGCCCACCATTAGAATACCTCCCTTCATCCACCCACTTCTAATGATGGGCATATATGCCGAAGCATGGGGGCATCCTCCCGCAAAAAAGTTATGCCGCGTACACACGGTCAAGCCTTCGTCGGAATTTCGACCGTATGTACGCGGCATAAAAGGTTATGCCGCGTACACACGGTCGGACTTTTCCAAGGATAAGCCTCCGTTGGAATTTCGACCGTATATACGCGGCATTAGGAGCAAAATCGCTCCTCCGCCCCTGCTGCCCCCATGCTTCGGCATATATGCTCTTTTTTTTAACTGTGGTGGTGAAATCACCTCCTACAGCGTTGGAGTCACGGCTTTATGTATCGTGGGAGCAAACGCTGTTGCTGTCAAGATAAATAGATCCGCGCTGCAACTGAATGGCGTACCTGCTAAGCAAATGGTAGTTAACATTAAAACAAAGTAACATTACAGTACAACAGTAAGACCTTACCATGCCATACCTGCAAAGCAAATACCAAAACAAAACCTAGTAAAAAATAAAAAAATGTTTTAACGCAACCTGTGCCTAAAATATATATATGCCGAAGCATGGGGGCATCCTCCCGCAAAAAAGTTATGCCGCGTACACACGGTCGGAATTTCGACCGTATGTACGCGGCATTAGGAGCAAAATCGCTCCTCCGCCCCTGCTGCCCCCATGCTTCGGCATATATGCTCTTTTTTTTAACTGTGGTGGTGAAATCACCTCCTACAGCACTGGAGTCACGGCTTTATGTATCGTGGGAGCAAACGCTGTTGCTGTCAAGTTAAATAATTCCGCGGGAAAGAGGGAGCCGCTCAGGTGTGGAAATCCCTGACAATGCCTCCTCCCAGCAGCCAAGGGTGCAGGCAAATGCGATTATGATCAAAAAGAAAAGAAAATCACTTCTGGAAGCAGCACTCCGATTAAAAAGCCTTTATTCCAAAAGGTTCAGGAAACAAAAAACACACTGCACGACACGGCAAACTGGTCACATCTAGCTGACGCGTTTCACACTATTATAGTGCTTACTCATAGCTGGTTATTGTACAAAAGTTACCTAAGATATACCCTAAAATAGGGGAAGTCATAGGATCCAACCCCAAGGTGAAAATAATTAATTAATTAATTGGAGATTGATGGACATGGAGTGATTCAAGTGAAATGGGTGTGGTCCACTAACCACGATAATAAAAAAAGGGGAAAAGTGCCTCACCATGCATACAATCTTGTGAGAAAGTGTGTGAGAAGGGTGTGTGTGTAAAATATAAGGTGTAGGGTAGTGAAATGAAAAGATATCCCATGAAACATATATATATTAGTGAAAAGTATATTGAAAATATATATTAGAACTTGTAAATAAAAGTGTATCATGTGTTTAATTAATCTAGACCATTTAGTATGTATTAATGCTGATTGGTCCGTAGTGATATGTCCATGTGACTTTTTATTTTTATTTCTATTTTGTTTTCTATTTTTTGTTAATTCTATTAATATATTTTTTATATTTTTATGTTTTATGATGGTTTGTGACGTAAAAAATACTGTGAAAAAAAACAGATGTTTTAAATAAACCGATATCTGAACAAATTGTGATTGTATGTGAGTGTATGTCCCTTTTGTCTGTTGGAATGAAGGTCGTCCCATGGGGTATGCAATGTATAGCAATAAACTGCTGTAAATGCATTCAGTAGATGGATGTATGTGAGTAAACAGTGTGCATGTGTAAAAACACACATATATATATATGCATGTATGCTTAAAAGCTGCACAAAGGTGCTCAATGCATGTACCTCCCCTGGAGTCCTAAATGCAAAATGTTCTCAGCATATGCTCTAAACGGAAATTAAATACAGACTAAAATTATGTATAAAACTGCAGATATGCTGATGTGAATATGGTACGATATAATATGGTGTGGAGGGACATTGGACCCATGCAGCGTGCATGATAGATGGACACACATGCACGAATAGATTTGTTTAAATTGATTGAAATTGGCCAATGTCAATAGCCATCACCAGTCCATATAAAGCATGCATAAAGGGACTTAATAAGATGATATGTAAAGTGTTTAGGTAGTCTAGGTAATAGGTATGCATTTGGCGAGCTAACAAACTATAAAGGTTATGAATATGTCCATATATGTAAGTGATAAATATAAGGATAAAGATAGAGATAATGAGAGAGCGTGTGCAGGTGTGCCTGTCTGTTTCGGGACAAAAATGCATGTGAATCCCGGGCCAACAAGAATATATCATCGTAAACCCACAGATTTAAGTATACACACATAGGTAGCCCGCTATAGACGTGTGTCTATGTAAGTAGTCGTTCCAAAATTATGTGCATCAGTTTAGGATGCACATCCGACCATAGACACCTCGATGGAAATCAATATGTCCAATCAAGGTGTGGAAAGGTACACAGAATGGTTCTGTGTGAACGGTTTTATACTGGAGCAAGTATCTGTGTGGAAAATATTTATTAAGAAAATGACCATAATGATAATAGCCTTGTGGTTGGATCCCGACTAGAATAGGCATACATGATACCGACATAACTATAATCTTCCATCTTGGAAGCAAAAATATGCTCATACATGTAGGATAACTGCATTTCAAACTGCATTCTGAATCCTATCATAGATGTAACAGATGCAATAGATGCAACACTATATTGGTATTTGTTGAGCGTCCACAATCATGTCGGTATCATGTATGCCTATTCTAGTCGGGATCCAACCACAAGGCTATTATCATTATGGTCATTTTCTTAATAAATATTTTCCACACATTTTCGAGGTGTCTATGGTCGGATGTGCATCCTAAACTGATGCACATAATTTTGGAACGACTACTTACATAGACACACGTCTATAGCGGGCTACCTATGTTTGTATACTTAAATCTGTGGGTTTACGATGATATATTCTTGTTGGCCCGGGATTCACATGCATTTTTGTCCCGAAACAGACAGGCACACCTGCACACGCTCTCTCATTATCTCTATCTTTATCCTTATATTTATCACTTACATATATGGACATATTCATAACCTTTATAGTTTGTTAGCTCGCCAAATGCATACCTATTACCTAGACTACCTAAACACTTTACATATCATCTTATTAAGTCCCTTTATGCATGCTTTATATGGACTGGTGATGGCTATTGACATTGGCCAATTTCAATCAATTTAAACAAATCTATTCGTGCATGTGTGTCCATTTATCATGCACGCTGCATGGGTCCAATGTCCCTCCACACCATATTATATCGTACCATATTCACATCAGCATATCTGCAGTTTTATACATAATTTTAGTCTGTATTTAATTTCCGTTTAGAGCATATGCTGAGAACATTTTGCATTTAGGACTCCAGGGGAGGTACATGCATTGAGCACCTTTGTGCAGCTTTTAAGCATACATGCATATATATATATGTGTGTTTTTACACATGCACACTGTTTACTCACATACATCCATCTACTGAATGCATTTACAGCAGTTTATTGCTATACATTGCATACCCCATGGGACGACCTTCATTCCAACAGACAAAAGGGACATACACTCACATACAATCACAATTTGTTCAGATATCGGTTTATTTAAAACATCTGTTTTTTTTCACAGTATTTTTTACGTCACAAACCATCATAAAACATAAAAATATAAAAAATATATTAATAGAATTAACAAAAAATAGAAAACAAAATAGAAATAAAAATAAAAAGTCACATGGACATATCACTACGGACCAGTCAGCATTAATACATACTAAATGGTCTAGATTAATTAAACACATGATACACTTTTATTTACAAGTTCTAATATATATTTTCAATATACTTTTCACTAATATATATATGTTTCATTGGATATCTTTTCATTTCACTACCCTACACCTTATATTTTACACACACACCCTTCTCACACACTTTCTCACAAGATTGTATGCATGGTGAGGCACTTTTCCCCTTTTTTTATTATCGTGGTTAGTGGACCACACCCATTTCACTTGAATCACTCCATGTCCATCAATCTCCAATTAATTAATTAATTATTTTCACCTTGGGGTTGGATCCTATGACTTCCCCTATTTTAGGGTATATCTTAGGTAACTTTTGTACAATAACCAGCTATGAGTAAGCACTATAATAGTGTGAAACGCGTCAGCTAGATGTGACCAGTTTGCCGTGTCGTGCAGTGTGTTTTTTGTTTCCTGAACCTTTTGGAATAAAGGCTTTTTAATCGGAGTGCTGCTTCCAGAAGTGATTTTCTTTTCTTTTTGATCATAAATAATTCCGCGCTGCAGTTGAATGGCGCACCTGAAAACAAAAAATTACATACCTGAAAAGCAAGCATGATAAAACATTGCAGAATAGAATACAGTAAAAAAGAGCAGAACAATAGAGAGAAAATAGAGAGAGAGAGAGAACAATAAAACGACAACTATTTTTGGTTTTTTTATTTTATATTTTTTTTGTGTTTTGTTTTTTACGTTTTTTTTTTCTTTTTTACACTTTTTTTTGTAACTTTACAACTGTAATGGTTCGGGTCTCTCAAAATGTAATGGCATCTTGGGAGACCCTGTGTAAGTGTGTCCTTGTCTGTGAAATGCTGTACCCTACGCTAAAACTTCACTTTTGAGTGGTAGCGTTCAAAACATTCACCTTGGCAAAGACCAGGCTTGTCAGGACAGAGTGGACAAAAACTACGGGTGTCACGCCTAAATCCGCGCTTGCTACAGACACGACATCTTTTTTTGGGGGTGGCTTTGGGTAGGGGTACTCGGGAGGACATACGAATAATGCCTCTCATGCAGCCGGCTTACTGCATTTGGTTGGGGATGGTGAGGTGCAGAACCGCCTGGATACAGGAGTTCTGTGACTATCTCATTCTGGAATTTTAGAAGAGATAACGTCCCGCCTGAAGCTCTGTATAGCACATGAGCGTTCAGCAAAGCCAATTGGAATAATGATAGAGACACTTTTTTGTACCAGCGTCTCGCCTTACGGTCAATTAGATACGGCGCCATCAACTGGTCGTTGAGGTCCACCCCTCCCATATTTTGGTTATATTCGTGGACACAGAGGGGTTTCTCCACAACACCAGTCGCCGTACGAATTTGGACTGTCGTGTCTGCATGAAGGGAGGTAAGAAGGAAAACATTCTTATTGTCCCTCCACTTCATAGCGAGCAAGTTATTACACTTCAAGCAGGCTCTCTCCCCCAGCCTAAGACGGGCATCTACAAGCCGCTGGGGAAAGCCCCGGCGATTAGGTCGCACGGTGCCACATGCTCCAATCTTATGATCAAACAAGTGACTAAACAGTGGCACGCTCGTGTAATAATTGTCCACATACAAGTGGTACCCCTTTCCGAATAAGGGTGACACCAAGTTCCACACTATCTTGCCAGCGCTCCCTATGTAATCCGGGCAGTTGACCGACTCAATCTGACTGTCTTTTCCCTCATAAACCGTAAAGTTCACTACATAGCCTGTTGCCCTGTCACAGAATTTGTAGAGCTTGACCCCGTATCTGGTACGCTTGCTGGGAAGGTACTGCTTGAAAGACAAGCGGCCAGAAAATTTAATCAGGGACTCATCAACGCAGACAACTTGATCGGGAGTAAACAAGGCTGCAAAACGTTCGTTGAAGTGGTTTATGAGGGGCCGAATTTTATAGAGCCGGTCGTATTCAGGGTCCCCACGTGGACGACAAAGTTCATTGTCGTTGAAGTGCATGAACCGCAAAATCTGCTCGTATCGTGCCCTGGACATGGAGGCAGAGAACACGGGCATGTGGTCAATTGGGTGCGTGGACCAATAAGCACGCAATGACGGAAATTTATGTGTGCCCATGTTGAGGGAAAGGCCCAGAAAGGTCTTAAATTCGGAAACCGTAATTGATTTCCAATTTCTGGCAATTTTAGGCAACTGGGGGTTAGCGGCGATAAATTGACCAGCATATAAATTACTCTGGTCCACAATAGATCTATAGAGATCTTCCGTGAAAAACAGCGAATAAAAATCAATTGGAATAAAATCAGCTGTTTCCACCTGAATACCGGGTTGGGCAGTGAATGGGGGAAGTACGGGTTCTGCAGAAGTGGTGGGGACCCAATCAGGATAGGCGAATTCTGCAGGAAGGGCAGTATGGGCACGACGGGCCTGCCTTTGTCTTCTTGGTGGCAGCGGGACACTACTTGTGCTTGCCACCTCGCCAGCTTGAACTGCACTTATGGGACTCGCCACGTCACCAAGTGTTACTGCAGTGCTGGATGTACGTCCAGGCTGTACTAGGCCGCTGGTGCTTGCCAGTTCACCAGAAGGAATAGCGGCGCTAGTACTACTCTGCTCCATGATACGAGAGACCTGCGGTTCTTGCTCCTCAACAACCTCAGAAGATCGGGATCGGGTACGCCTGACCTTAGCAGGGACCTCAACTTCGTCGTCAGAGCTATCTGACGTGGGGCCGCTGACGTCACTGTCTTCTACGGGAAGATATTCTGAGCCTGAATCTGACAGATACGTGACCTCCTCTTCACTATCTGTCATGCTCAGAATCTCGTAGGCCTCTTTACTAGTGTACCTTCGTCTTGCCATTTTGGGCTCTAAATTTAGGGGTACACTAGTAAGATTCACAGGAAAAAAAGCACCTGACTGTCGTCAGCAAATATATCAAACGCTACAAAAAAACTGTTAGCGATCGCAGGGATCAGGCCTGTCTCTGCGAACGCTGCAGTTATGTGTGTTGTGTTTGGTAAGTGACAGTGATCGATCGATACTGCACTTGGGTGGGCTGGGCTGGGCTGGGCGGAGGGGCTAAACGCAGGCGCTAGCAGGTATCTGGGCTGATCCCGCTAACACTGCGTTTTTGGGAACCCTAAACCGCTGGGGATGCTAGTATAGATCTGATCAGATACTATACCACTAAGGGGGGTGTATGCTTTGCGCGTGGGTGTTAGCGTTACTGGCACTAACCTAACACTGCCTGGGGCGACGCAGACCCTCTCTGGCGCTAAAACCTAATTGATCTCACCCGCCGGGCGATCAGGGGGGTTAAACCTTTATTGGGTTATATACGGCGGGTGCCCTGATGCTATAAAAAGCAAACTAATCAACCAGCGTCACCCGTAACCTTTATATGGTGATCACTGGTGAAAGGGTTAACTAGGGGCAATCAGGGGGTTAAAACCTTTATTAGGTTAAATATGGGGGTACCTGACACTATATAAAAACCTGACGGGTAACCTAAATAACTAAATAACTTACTGGCTAACCAGTGACACCAGTGACGCTTATACGGCGATCACTGGTGAAAGGGTTAACTCTAGGGGCAATCAGGGGGTTAAAATAATATATGGGGGTACCTGACACCAATAAAAACCTGCGGCGAACCTAAAAAAAAAATAACTGCCTATCTAAAACACCAGCGACACGAATACAGCGATCGGAAAAACAATCGCTTAGTGACGCTGAAGTTAGGGGGTGAAAGGGTTACCTGGGGGGTGATCAAGGGGTTAAACCTTTATTAGGGGGGGTTAGGGGGCTACCCTGGACCTAAAGGGGCCTAATCCTAACTGCCCTGCAACTTTTTACAATCACAGATGACACTAAATGCAGTGATCAGTAAAATAAATGATCACTGCAATCAGTGACACTGTGATTGGGGGCTTTGGGGTGACCTGGGGGGTGATCTGGGGGTGACTGGGGGGTGATTTGTGTGCCTATGTGTACCTACGTGTCAGTGGACTGTTAGAGCACTAACCTCTGTCTTCACTCCTCGGCGCCGGGAACGAAAAGACCGCGGCGAGGGAGATGACATCACTTCCTCCAGCCTGTGTTTACATCACATGGCGGAGGAAGCAATTTCATTGGCCGGGAGCGATCGCGAGGGGGGGGGGCGGAATCGAGCGGCCGCCCCCTCATGCCTGATCGCTCCCGAACACTTAACGGCCGCTCACTGCAGTGAAGGGGGGTCCGGATGGACCCCCCAACTGCACAAAGGCGATCACGTAGATCTACGTGATTCTGCCTGTCCGTGCCATTCTGCCGACGTAAATCGGCGGTGGGCGGTCGTTAAGTGGTTAATTATCGTCAGTATTTTCAAGAAATTTCTTGTTGATTATTGTTGTGATGGTGGTGTGTGTGCGGGCTGCGCTGCATCTGGTATTTGTTTCTTTAAAGACTGCAAGGGCTATGTAGAGTCCTGTACCACTTGCACGTGAAATAAGAACAGCAAAACCAAAGCATGGGGCTTGTTGAAGCCGCTATCAGTCCCGGAGAGACCCTGGAAGAATATCTTGATCGATTTTATCGTGGAACTTCCTCCATCAGACGGTTTTTCCACCATCTTTGTGGTGGTAGACCGGTTATCCAAAATGGCCCACTTCCTACCCGTGAAAGGCACACCATCGGCCCCGGAAACAGCCCAAGTTTTTGTGAAAGAAATTGTTAGACTCCACGGAGTTCAAGCAAACATCGTGTCGGACCGGGGGGTACAATTCACCTCAAGGTTTTGGAGGTCTTTATGTGAAACCTTGGGAATCGAGTTATCTTTTTGTTCCGCATACCACCCCCAAACGAACGGTCAAACAGAGAGAACCAATCAAACCCTGGAACAATATTTACGGTGCTTCTCCTCATACTCACAAGATGACTGGGCCGCATTACTTCCGTTAGCGGAATTCGCTTATAACAACTCCATCCACTCTGCCACAAAACAGTCTCCATTCTTTGCCAATTACGGATTTAATCCATCATTTCTGACCAGTACTTTTCCGGAAAGTTCAGTACCTGCTGTCCTTGAAACTTTAAATTTCTTTGATACCAACAACAAACTACTACAAACAACTATGACTAAAGCTCAAGAATACAATAAACAGGTCTTTGATAAAAGGAGGCGGGGAGAGTTAATACTGGAACCTGGTGATCGGGTTTGGCTATCTACTACAAACCTAAAACTAACGTGCCCCTCTAAGAAGTTGGGCCCTAAATTTATGGGACCCTTCCCGATAAGAAGAAGGATCAACGACGTGGCCTACGAGCTAGAACTACCAGATTCCTTCAAGATACATCCTGTCTTTCACGTGACTTTACTAAAACCTGTAACCCCTGATCCATTCCCTGACCGGGATACGGGCCCACCCGAACCAATATTAGTCGACGGGACAGAGGAATTCGAAGTCGAGGCAATCCTGGACTGTAGGAAAAGGAGAAATCAGATCTAATATTTTGTCAAATGGAAAGGGTATGGCCCAGAGGAGAATTTGTGGGAGCCCGAGGATGATGTCCATGCTGAAAGACTTGTTCAGGCATTCAAGAGATCCCATCCTTTTAAGCTCGCCCTATTGGGCATCCGGAGGCTGCCCATTGGGAGGGGGCAATGTCAGAAAGGACACACCAGCAATACAAATGGCGATATCGGCGCATCCGCGCGTGCGCTTTAGCGGTGCTTCGGCGCGCGCTGGTGCGTGCGTACGCGGTTGTGGCGCGTAGGAGCGCGCGGTGACGGCTCTCGGCGCCAAATGGGCTTATTTAAAGGGGCTGATGGCTGGGCTCCGTGCTGTTCGGTCTACAGCGTTACCTGAGACCTTTTGACCCCTTGCTTACCTGTATCCTGCTCCAGCTGATCCTCCCTGGCTTATTTGACCACCTCCTGTTTTATCTGCCTGCACCTGACCCTCGGCCTGTGTTGACTACGTTCCTGCCTGCTCCTTTTGCTACCGTTGTTGTCAGCCTGTTGCCGAACCTGCCTGTACCTTAGACCACGTTCCTGTCTACCCCGTCTGCTACCTTGCCGCCAGCCCGTTGCCAAACCTGCCTGTACCTGGGACCTGCCAGCTGCCTAACCTTCTTATACCTGATCCTGCTCCAGTGTTTACCTGCTTGGACCGGTGTACCCACTCTCCAGCCCATCTGACCGCACCTGCCTGTGCTCCAGTTGTCAATCTATCAGCTATTCCTGGATCCATTCCAGTCCCTGCTTCGGCTCCGGTCCAGCTCGCCTACCAGCAACTCTGCCAGGCTCCCGTGCGACTCTGCACTCCTGCGCCTCCTGTCTTCTCTACCAGGGGGCCTCGAGTGAGAGGTGTAAGAGAGGCCTCCCCCTGCATAATCAGACTCTTCCACCAGGTACGTGACACTATTGTAATATGATTTATTCATTTGCACATTATATTGTGATGTTATCTTATATTTTTTTTTGTAAAAATTGTACTGACTCTATTCTGATGAAAATAAACTAAAACTTGAATGAAAAAAAAAAAAGAAACTCAGCCATCCCAACACATTCTGTGTCAAAATGTAAACTGAGCTGCGCATTGCATGTCTCTTCTGCAATAATGAGCCTGCCTGCTTGCAGCTTTTTCATTTAACTGATTTAAGCGTTCACTTTTTAAAAATAAAATATAAAAAGATGTTACACGAACCTGCTCTGTGCAATGAAGTGATCTCTTACCTCCTCTTCTGGAGTCCTCCACCGGCACTGTCAGCTTCTTCTCCCCCCCGACTGTCCCCAAAGCAGCCGTGCTTGCTGAGGCACCTGTATGAGAACGTTTTTGAGCTGGGCTGTGTGTGTCCAGAGGTAATCACAGCGTGGCCATGCCCCCTCTCCCTCGTCATAGGATTCGACTGACAGCAGCAAGAGCAAATTACTTCTGTGAGGCCAGGAAGAGAGAGCAGCAGTGTTGTAGACAGGCACAATGTTGGATCAAGAGAGGAATCAGGTAAGTGTTTAGGGATGGGTGGAAGGAAATCGATAATGGGGTATTTTTTACCTTAATGCATAGAATGCATTAAGGTAAATAAATACTTAGACTTTAGAACCACTTTAAGACTTTACACAGGGGTGCTGATAAGTATTGAGCCTTACCCAAAAAACATTAAGCTAGGAAGCTGTAAATTGCAGGGTGTACTGGCCAATTTGTCTATATTCAATAATGCAAAAATCAACTATCTATGATTTTATCTTATCTTTCTTTTTCCGGTCCAAAGTGAACATGGCAGCACTTCCAGAAAAATTCTATGTGGAAGAGCATAGGACCATAATCAAGTTCCTGTTTCTCCAAGGGAAAGATGCGAAGCAGACCCATGATGAAATGTCACAAACTTTTGGTGACAGTGGCCCTTCATATGCAACAGTGAAACATTTGGTTGTCAATTTTAAAACTGGCCATTTTGGTGTTGAAAGTGAGAAACTCAGTGGAAGGCCTGTTTCTGTCTCTGTGCCTGCAAATGTGAAAGCCATCCATAACATTATCATGGAGGACTTCCCAATATCAGCCAAAAGTATTGCTACATATCTGGGAATAACACGTGAGATATTCCTGGACAAACTGGTAACTGGTGATGTGACATGGATCTACTATTATGATCCTGAGACAAAGGAACAGTCTAAGGAATAGAGGCACAGTGGCTCCCCCAGGCCAAAAAAGTTGTGTGTGCATAGGTCAGTGCAGAAGCAAATGGCAACAGTTTTTTGGGATAAGAAGGGAATTCTGCTGGTGGACTACCTCCAAAAGGGTTCAACCATCAATGCAACATATTGATGTGCTTTATTGACGAAGTTGAGGCAGTAGTAGTCAGTAGAATTTTATTTGCAGGGACTTAAGCTGCAGGACAGATGTCGCAAGTGTCACAAGTCGCAAGACTTCCTGGGGGAATATGCAGAACAGTGTGGCAGTTACAGCTTCCTATCTCAATTTTCTTCTGGGTAAGGCTCAAAACGTATCCGCACCCCCTCGAATTTCCACTTTGAGAGCTACTATAAGTACACTACTGTAAAAGTTATCATTCAAAGCATACCTTTAATACAACTATTTTGGGAAGCACTTAAATCATCGAGTTTAGTTCCTCTTTAAGGGATAAAATAAGCGCACAATGGCCACACACTATACAATCTGATTTGATACACATTTAATGGATTGTTCAGGTGGGTCCTTCTATTCCAAAGTTTTGGTAAATCTAAAGACAATTGTAAAGAGATTGTACAAACAGATCGCTTAGTGTATGGCCAGCTTTATACAAGTATATGAGAGGGAGACATTCAGCTGTCAATGTACTTGTAATCCAGATTCAGCACAAGGAGGGGAATGGTGTAAACACACCAAGTTTACTTTAAGGCCCCATTCACACAGCATATTGGGAGCACTTGTTTTTTTGTGCATTTTTTTGGGCTGCCCTACCCTTGACAAATGCAGCAAATTAGCTCATTGGGGCACCCTGTGGTTTCCCCTTTTTTCCTGCGTGTTTGTCCTGCGTTTTTGCATTCAACTAAATGTGCATTTGCTTCTGCGTTTGGGGTGCCTGTAACATGAATGCCGTTGAAAGTAAAAGTAGTTCATTTTAGGTGTATAAAGGCGGCCATACTCTATACATTCTGATTGTGCAATCTCTGTAGGATCTCCTTTAGATTTACCAAAGCTATAAAATAGGAGGACACATCTATCCAATCACTTTGTATCCAAAAGGGCAGGCCCTTGCACTACATAGTTGAAGGTAGATCTAAAGGAGATTGTACAGTCAGATAGTATAGCATAAGGTGAGCTTTATAGACATCCAGGGATACACATCTCCTGTTTTCAATATTATAGCTCTGCTCCATATAGAATGTCATGTGATCGCTTAGCTCCTACACACTCTGCCAAATGAATGATCTGTGCAAGATGAAGGTAATTTACAAAGTGATCAATCGGTAAAGGAAGACACTGGTTGTGTATAGAGGGAGAACGGTGCCCACTGACATTGCCTGCATTAGAGAAGCATGAAACTGTAGAGGTGAGCGGGAGCAATCTCCTGGAGGTGGAGTTCAGGATTTGTGTTAATGAGGTCAGCTGCTGCACCACTTCCTTAGTTCAACAACAGTTTTCCTGTCCCAAAATACCAGGACAACGAGCAGAAAGAAATGTAGAAGTTTTCTTTAAAAAAAAAAACTAGAGGCTGAGGTAAAGCTTGTCATAGAATATAAAGACAGCTTTTACTTTTCTGCAACAGTATAATAATGGTATATTGGTACACTGGGAAGCTGAAATTTAGAGAAAAAGGTGAAGCCTTTAGCACACAATTCATTCATTCATATCAGACCCTAACATACATACCGACTCATGTTAGGATTTTTTTAAACCCACTTCCTGCTGTTTTTAGCTTACTCATTTTTTGGCAGTTGGAGCATATATTGCCAGTGTAATCATTCTGATTTATATTTTCAGATAGAGGGCACTGACCAGGGTTTAAAATGTAAGAAAGCAACATGGTAAGAGCTAGTTAAGGCCCCATGCACACAGGGCGTTTTTGCAGCTGCTAACAGCAGCGTTAGACGTTTTTTTTTACAGCTGCAAAACGCCCATCCATGTTATTCTATTGTGTCATGCACACATAGAGCTTTTATGAGCTCCAAGTGGCATAGGCGTTTTCCAGCTGCAAAAAAACCCCAATTCCAGTGCGTTCTGGAGCTCCAGGTTTGAGCTGCAAAAACGCGCATAAACGCGCAAAAACGCTGCGAAAACGCGCAAAAAACGCAGCGAAAACGCACAAAAACGCAGCGATTTGCGTTTTTAAGCTCCAGGATTTTTTTTTTTTTTTTTTTAAAAAGGTCAAAAAAAATTTACAAAACATGGACAGGCGTTTTTAAGCTGTAAAAAACGCGGCTGTAAAAACGCCCTTTGTGCATGGGGCCTTACACTTGCTTCAAAACAAGGCTTTGGACAGGCTTTGTTAAAGCTCTGTGAATGCCAGTCAAAGCCTATGTCACTAAATAAAATGGTTAGCTTACAGTCCTATTTGCTTTGCTTCGGCTTCGCTTCAAAAATTATACCACATGTCACTTTAGTGGTGCTTCAAAGCGTCTTCAAAGCCTTCATAGAACTTTATGACAAAGCTTGTTTGAAGCTCGCTTGAAGCATCTGCGGCTTTTGATAGGCTTTTATTCAGCTTTAGCTTCGCTTTGTGTTGGAGACATTGCAGGTATGAGATATGCACACACACACAGGGCATCTGTCAAGCTTCAACAAAGCTTCAAAAGAGCATCACGGAAGCACCACCGAAGCTTCACAGAAGCATCACCAAAGCATCAAAAACATAAAAGCATGTTGAAGCTGTAGGGGCTTTATTGTGAGTTGACGTCAAAGCAAGTGTAAATGAGCCCTTAGGACCCAGTCAGTGTGTGTATATGTATCCCTGAAACAGCTAGGACACATGGTAGGTATCAGCCCCAAAACAAAAATTCTAAAGGGAAATGGGGAATAGAGAACACCTGGGCTTTGTGATACCAAGGAAAATGTAACACGTTATATAGCATAAAAAAATAATATTTTATTGGAAAATATTAACTATTAAGATGACCCCTGTAAATACCATTGTACAGGGGAGTTAAATGTAAACATTGCTAAAAAACAATAAAGGAAAAAAATTAGTTCAACATATAGCAATATTCCTAATTGTAGGATTCCAAGAAGCCCAAACGCGTTTCAACCTTAATCGTCTTCCTCGGGGGGTTGCCCCTGGATAACGAATCAAGAAGCTTTTTAGGATACAGGAGTACAATAAGTTGACATGTGCAGAATGGAATTTTTTTAGTTTTGGATAGATTTGTTATGTTACTAATTTAATTTAGTTATGGAATTTGTTAATTTATTAATTTTCTAATGAATTCCAACTTTTCTGAATAATTAGAATTGGGATCAGTCGAAAAACGATCAACCAATTTGAATTCTGTGTGAAGAAATAGCTGGTTGTTAAGCCGGCTGCCCGCGTCCTTAACTACCAAAACGAATAAGCAAAAAAATTTTGATGGATTTCTATTAAATTTGTTACTATTCATTACTATTTCAATCAGTGATTCGGATACATCCAAATCTCTGAATAACCAAAAATGTGTCCGAATTTGTGCACATGTCTAACAATAAGTATGTATATAAACAAGGGTACAGACATGTCCATGAACAGTCTTCCATATAGTGAAAATCTTGGCACAATACACTTACATAGCTTATGATGTACAACAAGCAGGTTATATAATGCTGAAAGTCCACAGGGAAAGGAAGAATGGGGGAAGGGGAGAAAAAGGAAAAATGTGGGGTTCTTCCGCAATACCCAGTATGTGTGTCCTAAACACATTGGATAACTGCCAGTCTGATGGTGTGAAACTACCTGGCAGAGAGATGGGATAGATATAAAAAACATGGAAAAATGGGGGTATGACAATAAGGAAAAAATATTCACAAAAGGTGTAAGGGATAAACAAATGAACAACGTGTCCAAAAAACTCAGAATAGTCTAGAGTGGTAAGTGGGGATGGGATAAATAGCTCAATCTCAGTGTTTGCCGACGACACAAAAATTAGTAGGGCAATAACATCACAGCAGGATATAGAAATCTTACAATAGGCCCTCAATAAATGAATGGAGTGGGCAACTCGATGGCAAATGAGGTTTAACATTGAAAAATGTAAAGTAATGTACTTGGGGGTTAAAAATATAAACTCAAGTTTCTCACTAGGGGGAGATGCTCTGGGGGATTCCAGGATCGAGAAGGATCTGGGCGTCCTTGTAGATGACATACTTAGCAATAGCATGCATTGTCAAGCTGCAGCAAGCAAAGTCAACAGAATATTAGCATGCATTAAAAAAGTGATTTACTCCAGAGATAAAATGATAATTCTATCACTTTATAAAACTCTGGTTTAGCCACATCTAGAGAATTCCGTCCAGTTCTGGTCACCAATCCTCAGAAAGGATGTGTTGGAAATTGAGAGAGTTCTGAGAAGGTCAACAAAATAAATAAGGGGGCTGGAGGACCTCAAATACGAGGAACGACTACAAGCGCTAAATTTATTCTCCCTGGAGAAGAGACATAATAGCGATATACAAATATCCTAATGGCAATTCCAGTGTAGGTAGGAAACTATTCAGTCTCATGGAGTGTAAGAGGACACAGGGGCCACACAATGAGATTAGAAGAGAAGCAGTTTAACCTTAAGCTGCGTAGGGGGGTTTTCACTGTCAGGGCGGTAAGGTTGTGGAACTCTCTAACACAGGGGTGTCAAACTCAATTTCATTGTGGGCCGCACCAGCATTATGATTGGCCTCAAAAGGGTCGGTTGTATCTGTAAGATTAGATGTCCAGCGCATCCCCTCCCCTTTACATTAGATGTCAAGAGCCACCCCACCATCAGAAGTTGAGTCCCTTACATCACAGTGCACCCCCCCTTTCCTTATGCCACTGCTGGGAAGAAGCTGGATGCACTGCTTGAAAGCAGAAAGTAAGGGTCTGTAGTAGGACCAGAGGAGGGCTGGAGGAGAAGTGCGAGGGCCACATGAAATGGCCTGGAGGGCAGGATTCAGCCCGCGGGCCTTGTGTTTGACCCCTGTGCTCTAACACAATCAGTGGTGTCAACAGGAAGTATTGATAGTTTTAAAAGACTCTTAAACGTGCATCTTAGCAAACACAATATACAATATACACAAAATACACACACCCACACAGGTTGAATTGGATGGACTATTGTCTTTAATCAACCTTACCAACTATGCAACAATGTAACACAAATAATTATAAGCAGCAGATTTTAAATATATAGACTAAAGAAAGGAGTTTATACTGTAAGTTTTTTTTTAATATTCAAATTTACAAAAGCTATTGACTTCTAAGCTGCGGTGGGGCCTGGGACATAGGTCGCGTCAGAGAGTAAGAGGACCACAGTACAGGCGGTCCCCTGCTTACAAACATCCGACTTACAAATGACCCCTACTTACAAACGCAGGGAGACAACAGGAAATCTACCTCTAGGAAGGGAAATTCACTCCTGTAAGAGTTAATATGAGAAAAAGGTGTCTCCTCTCCACTGATGCTTTATCACCAGTCCATGTTTTCCTAACAACTCAAAATTTTTAAAATTCAATTGTCATTGGGACAGAAAGTGAGGTGAAATCATTTGAACTAGGGCACAGACAGCAAAACAAATATTACAGGGCTGATAACCCTTCCCTATGCTATCCAAAAGCTTAAAAATAGTTTTTTTTGGCTGGAGCTACACTTAAAAAATTTCCCTCTTCCAAATTACAAACAGATTCTACTTAAGAACAAACCTACAGTCCCTGTCTTGTTTGTAACCCGGGGACCTCCTGTATGTGGACAGTGTGCCAAGGATAGATGTTCTACAGTATCTGAAACATTTTGGAGGATTTTAAAGGTAAAATTTGAAGGTACTTTTTTGGTGCCTACTCAAATGCAGCATGTGTTTCAGAGAAAAATGACTTGCATTTCAGTTTGGTCAATGTTTGAGATGCATTTACAATGCATTCATATTGACTTGTAGAGGAATAAAGCAAGGAAACTCGGTGTATGGTAAAAGCAGCATTAAACATTTATGGACCCTACACTTTCCAATTCTAATTTAAACACTGCTTTCCAGATCCTCCAAAAATGCTTTTCAGATGTATGTAAAAAAGAACACATAAATACCCATGTAAACTATAGCCACACATGTGACAATTTTAATGGATTTTGATTGAAATCACAATGCAAGTAAAGAAAGAACCATGATTACAAATTTAACCTGGGAGAAAAAAATCAGATTGCATTCAATGAAATTGGAGTTTTTGTTCAGTTTTCAATTCACGCTTTGAATTAAATGTGCCAAATCTATCAATTTATTCCCCAGTTTTGACTTCACAATCAACCAAATTCTGGGGGTTGATCAAACTTGTAGGTGGTAGATTGCTTCATTTTTAGCAATTATCTGCAATCATGTGTGATTTCCAGATTATGGAAAGTGGTTGAAATTGGTCAGCTTAACTCTCAACTCATCAACTTCTATTGCCATGTATTGTCTCAAAGCCAATACCATTTTAATAAGGAAAAAAAAAGACAATTAAGTGTAACTGGAGAAGATAAATTGAAAATAAAAAACAACCCATGTCTGAAATATATAACTAAAGATACTTTTAAAATGTATCTCCCTTGTGGCTGCCATGTGATTATGTCACCTGGGGCTAGAAATCCTTTCACCAGTATCTAAGTGATGCTGGAAACGGTAATGCTTTCATTCATGTGTGGTAGAATTTGGGCAGAGGACGCTCTGAACGAAGTAGAGATGGCAGAATTTTCCACTGATGAGAAACTAATCATTAACTTTTTGTGATCAAACTGTGAAAAATTAGATTTTTGACTAAAGTTTCACTTTAAGGCACACTAGAACCAAAGTGCTTCTAGCAGTTTTATGGTAATGAAGCCTGATAGCTAATGTTCTTAAACAGCTCATATTTTAGCTTTTGCGTGCTTAAGAAGAATACTTATGCTTTATTTTAGTATTAAGTCGCTGGTTTTTATGTTTTTAATAGCAGAATAATCTTTGTAAAATACCAAAAGTATACTGCATACAACTTCAGGCAAACGGCCAAATACATAGATGAAATATATAAATACATTGGGGTTGATTTACTAAAACTGGAGAGTGCAAAATCTGTTGCAGCTGTGCATGGTAGCCAATCAGCTGCTAACTTCAGCTTGTTCAATTAAGCTTTGACAAAAAAAAACTGGAAGCCGATTGGTTTCTATGCAGAACTGCACCAGTTACAGTAGATCAACCCCATTGTTTTACTTGCCAAAGTACCATATATACTCGAGTATAAGACGAGTTTTTCAGTACATTTTTTTGCGCTGAAAATGCCCCCCTCGGCTTATTCTCGAGTCACCTGTTTGCGCCTGATCTCCCGGACTTTGGGGACCCAGTACTGGCTGAAACTTGGCACACATGTAGCCTCCTTCTCCCTCTACAAGTGTGCAAAGTTTGTTGGCCGGGGAGCACCAATTTTTCAAACCCGGGCACCCCTTCCATAGACCCCCATGTTAAACGGTCATTGCTCTGGTGACTTTGGGGACCCGGTACTGGCCGGTCGTAGGTCCTCTGGACTTGAAACTTGGCACACATGTATCTCCATTTCTCCTCTAAAAGTGTGCAAAGTTTTTTGTCTGGGGGACTTATAGCCGGGGAGCACCGAGTTTTCAAAGCCGGGCACCCCTTCCATAGACTCCCATGTTAAACGTCAGTCTAGTCATGGACACAGTGAGGCATGGACACAGTGAGGCATGGATACAGTGAGGCAAAGTGAGGCACAGTGAGGCATGGACCCAGTGAGGCATGCATATGGACACAGTGAGGCAAAGTGAGGCACAGTAAGGCATGCAGATGGACACCCTAGGCTTATACTCGAGTCAATAAGTTTTCCCATTTTTTTGTGGTAAAATTAGGTGTCTCGGCTTATATTCAGGTCGGCTTATAGTCGAGTATAT
Organism: Rana muscosa; assembly: GCA_029206835.1. Taxonomy (NCBI): domain Eukaryota; kingdom Metazoa; phylum Chordata; class Amphibia; order Anura; family Ranidae; genus Rana; species Rana muscosa. Next base: position 90,130,918 of record CM055128.1, on the reverse strand, counting down.
ACAGTATGTACATTTCTATGTATTCAGCTCCATCATACAGCACAGCCAGGAGGATGACACCACTTTCTCTGTTACAGGTATAGACTAGATATGTGCAATTTGTTTCTTACGAATTTGTTTTCGGCCTAAATTCAGCATATTCATTTATTCGGAAGCATCCAAATGAAATATAGACTCTTTTGACGAATGCATACGAAAAAAATTGTCAGAAAGAAGGAATATCTAAAAGAACGAACATCTGCAAATACAAAAATCCGAAAGAACAAAAAAACATTCAACCTACGAGTTTAACAAATTGATTACATTGGGATAATTTTGTTTTTTGTATTTTCTACTATAATGAAATTGTTAACTATTATTATAGTTTATTGTTATTATTATTATTATTATTATAAACTAATAAATTATAGATAAAATAACTGAAGTCAGTAATTCTTCTATTCAGGTCTCTGAAGCTAATTTGGGATAGATTTGATTTACATTTTTATTGGAATTTCTTTTCAAATTTGGCTAAAGTAACTATTAGTGAATATAACAAATACAAATGCATCCGAAGTTATAAATTATCCAAAGTAACCCAGATAGCAGGCAATTGTGCTGCAAGTTTGAAAATTACTTCCTAAGCTATTGCTAGACTTGCCAGGCTTCACAAGTTTGTTGCACAATTGCAGCAAGTCCGCATTACATGACTCCAGATCAACTTTCTTTGCAAACATTCTGCAAGTCTGCTGCATGTTCTGGTTCAGTTTTTTGTGCAATAGTCATCCCACCACAGGGGTCACTGTGGCTGAATTTCCATGCTGTAGACTTGCAGAGCTCCTGCTGTAGACTCATCACTGAAACTTTGCTCTTGCTAGAGACTTGCCACACAAATTTGCTACAAATTGGAAAATGCCAACTAGAACTTGTGCTTCACGTGCTCTGCAAGTGTACAACTTACCATTGAAAATGTGCAGCAAGTTAACAGACTTACAATTCAACACTGTCACAAATTTGTGGCAAGTTATCCTTGCTATCTGGGAACAAATTCTGCATGTTAACAAATGGAATGGAACGAATACGAATGCATCTGAAGTTACAAATGATCCGAAGGAACGAATACCAATCATAATGAATGATCCAATAAACAGGAAAAAAGGAATGGAACGAAAACAAATTTTTCGGTAGTGCACATGTCTAGTATAGACTCTAGTAATAATACAGTGGTGTACTTTTTCACCCTGGTAACCAGACATTGAAGGAGCAGCAAACTGATGAGGTCACCTGTCTGTTCATTCTGCTCTCTCCAAGTGCCATCTTAAGAGCATTATAGGCCCCCGGGCAATACAGTGCACTGGGGCCCTGTCTACACTACACTACACTATATCCACTGACCACTACACTACACACCACACTGACCACTACACACCAACCTACCTGATTCCTATACTGACCACTACTACACAATACACTACCCACAGACCACTACATAATACACTACATACTGACCGCTACACAATACTCTACCCACAGACTAATACACCACACACACACACACACACACAATACACTACATACACACACACACACACAATACACTACATACTACACACACACTATACACTACCCACAGACCACTACATAATACACTACAAACTGACCGCTACACAATACTCTACCCACAGACTAATACACCACACACACAATACACTACATACTACACACACACACACTACACTACCCACAGACCACTACATAATACACTACATACTGACCGCTACACAATACTTTACCCACAGACTAATACACCACACACACACACACACACTACACTACCCACAGACCACTACATAATACACTACATACTGACCGCTACACAATACTTTACCCACAGACTAATACACCACACACACACACACACATACACTACACACACACACAATACACTACACACTACTGCCTGCACACTATACACTACACACACACTACACTATACACCCCACACACACACACTATACACTACTGCCTGCACACTATACACTACACACACACACACACACACAATACACTATACACACACACACACACACAATACACTACACACACTATACACTACTGCCTGCACACTATACACTACACACACACCCACACACAATACACTACACATACACACAATACACTACACACACACACACAATACACCATACACTACACACAATACACTACACACACTATACACTACTGCCTGCACACTATACACTACACACACACACAATATACACAATACACTACACACAATACACTATACACTACACACACATTACACTATACACTATCTTTATGGCTGCTCCCCCTCCCCAGACCATATCTCCCCCCGGGCCAGCAACAAAACTCACGAGTGAGTCTCTTACCTTTTTTTTCTTCCATGATCTGTACGCCGCCGCCTGTCACACTGCCTGCCCCAGCCGGGACATGATCGATGACCCGGAGAAGAGGAGGAGGAGAAGACATCGGGCACAGGCTGCCTGCCCCGGCGGGGACATGATCGGTGACCCGGAGAGGAGGAGGAGGAGAAGACATTGGGCACAGGCTGCCTGCCCCGGCGGGGACATGATCGGTGACCCGGAGAGGAGGCGGAGAAGACATCGGCCACAGCTCATAGTGAAGGCCAGCCCCGCTCTCCCGTGATTGAGGACAGGCCAGCCCCACCTGCTGCACATGACCCCTTTCGCCCAATCACAGGGCGCCAGGAGCCGGCCTGAGACTGAACATGGCGGCCAAAGCGCGGGGTCACAGAAAGTTGAAATTAGGAGTATGAAGCGAGGGTGACACAGAGATGCTTGGCTGGGGTCGCTGGGCAGGTGTGGCCCCCCAGGCAAGTGGGGCCCCTGGGCAACTGCCCAGCGTGCCCATGCGAAAAGACAGCCCTGCTCTCTCCTACTATCAGCATGTTTCTTTTTATTTGGGAACAGACAAGAGAAAGAGAGAACGGCGGCAGCAAGTTAAAAACATATTTAATTAAAAAATGAATAAAAACACTCACATATGAGCAGAAGGTATCAGGCATATCAGGGGTTAAGTTGTTTCATCCGCATAGTCCTCTTGATTAGCGTACACATCACGGGCTGATGGAAGGGGTCCTCTGTCTTGTAGCGTTTCCTGTCTGCACTGGATGTAAACAGCGCCGGACGGGTGCTTAGACGTGGACTGTGGAGGCTCCGTGAGGTCGTCACTTCCGGGACTAAGGTGAGCGGGCGGTGCTTTGCGATCGGGACATGCGTGTTCCTTCTTCAGGCTTGTATGGCGGCCATCTTAGAAGTGGTAATTTATACCATAGTGTAAGGGGAAGTGGGAGGGGTTTGACAATCAGCACAGGCAACCATAGTAACCACACAAGCTGGAAGCGTGCTGTGTGCAGCGGCTTGGGAATGTAGATGTCATGCTGCTGAGTGCAGCGGCCGTGAGAATGAAAATGGTTCAAATGGCTAAACATATAAACTTATATTACATAAAACTATATTATACTATATTGTAATATTATCATTCTATTGTTATATTGTTTTACTCACAGCCAACTTATGGGAACTGATAGGAACCGTGAGGATCAATAATAGTATCTATATAGGAGATACAGTGCCTTGCGAAAGTATTCGGCCCCCTTGAACTTTTCATCCTTTTGCCACATTTCAGGCTTCAAACATAAAGATATAAAATTTTAATTTTTTGTGAAGAATCACCAACAAGTGGGACACAATTGTGAAGTGGAACGAAATCTATTGGATTTTTGAAACTGTTTTAACTAAGAAAAAAATGAAAAGTGGGGCGTGCAAAATTATTCGGCCCCCTTGCTTTAATACTTTGTAGAGCCACCTTTTGCTGTGATTACAGCTGCAAGTCGCTTGGGGTATGTCTCTATCAGTTTTGCACATCGAGAGACTGAAATTCTTGCCCATTCTTCCTTGCAAAACAGCTCGAGCTCAGTGAGGTTGGATGGAGAGCTTTTGTGAACAGCAGTTTTCAGCTCTTTCCACAGATTCTCGATTGGATTCAGGTCTGGACTTTGACTTGGCCATTCTAACACCTGAATACGTTTATTTGTGAACCATTCCTTTGCAGATTTTGCTGTATGTTTGGGATCATTGTCTTGTTGGAAGATAAATCTCCGTCCCAGTCTCGGGTCTTTTGCAGACTCCAACAGGTTTTCATCCAGAATGGTCCTGTATTTGGCTGCATCCATCTTCCCCTCAATTTTAACCATCTTCCCTGAACCTGCTGAAGAAAAGCAGGCCCAAACCATGATGCTGCCACCACCATGTTTGACAGTGGGGATGGTGTGTTGAGGGTGATGAGCTGTGTTGCTTTTACGCCAAACATATCGTTTTGCATTGTGGCCAAAAAGTTCGATTTTGGTTTCATCGGACCAGAGCACCTTCTTCCACATGTTTGGTGTGTCTCCCAGGTGGCTTGTGGCAAACTTTAGACGAGACTTTTTATGGATATCTTTGAGAAATGGCTTTCTTCTTGCCACTCTTCCATAAAGGCCATATTTGTGCAGTGTACGACTGATTGTTGTCCTGTGGACAGACTCTCCCACCTCAGCTGTAGTTCTCTGCAGTTCATCCAGAGTGATCATGGGCCTCTTGGCTGCATCTCTGATCAGTCTTCTCCTTGTCTGAGCTGAAAGTTTAGAGGGACAGCCAGGTCTTGGTAGATTTGCAGTGGTCTTATACTCCTTCCATTTCAAAATGATCACTTGCACAGTGCTCCTTGGGATGTTTAAAGCTTGGGAAATCTTTTTGTATCCAAATCTCCGGCTTTAAACTTCTCCACAACAGTATTACGGACCTGCCTGGTGTGTTCCTTGGTCTTCATGATGCTCTCTGCGCTTTCAACAGAACCCTGAGACTATCACAGAGCAGGTGCATTTATACAGAGACTTGTGTACACACAGGTGGATTCTATTTATCACCATCAGTCATTTAGGACAACATTGGATCATTAAGAGATCCTCGCTGAACTTCTGGAGTGAGTTTGCTGCACTGAAAGTAAAGGGGCCGAATAATTTTGCATGCACCACTTTTCAGTTTTTTATTTGCTAAAAAAGTTTAAAATATCCAATAGATTTCGTTCCACTTCACAATTGTGTCCCACTTGTTGGTGATTCTTCACAAAAAATTAAAATTTTATATCTTTATGTTTGAAGCCTGAAATGTGGCAAAAGGATGAAAAGTTCAAGGGGGCCGAATACTTTCGCAAGGCACTGTATATTAATAGTTTAAAAAAATAAATAAATAAATAATTATAGACAAAACTAACACAAAATCTAATAGAGGATCTGGTCACTGATTAGAATGACTATATGGGATACAAAGACAGTGATGGGACAAGTAGTAGAGAGTACCTGTATACATATATATATATATATATATATATATATATATATATATATACACTGTATATATACACACACACATAAAAATATGTATACATACACACACACGTGTAGTTAAATGGTAAAAAATTAAAAATGAAAGAATAGTAATTAAAAATTAAAAATAATTAATCAATTAAATTAATTAAAGGGGAGATGAACTTGAACATAATTATGTTGGGGGTAATGCTAATGTGGTGTTAGGGTGAATATGTGTCAGTATGTGGCAGCCATCTATAATTTCAGCAACCTCACCTTACTACACCTCCATACATGGATATATATATATTATATATGAACTTACAGTGACTATGCCCTCTCTCCCCAATCTCATTGCCAACTTTGCTTATTATTAGACAGCTACAACCTGAGTGCGCCATATTAACCCACTGTTTTTTTCTTGTTTATTTTTATTTGCATGCAGAACAACTGACTTTCTTCCAGTCCTGTTTCCCCCTCTCCCAATCTGATTACTGCAGTATAAGGGATTGCAAGAGGCTGATTCAGGTACTAAAAAACAGGGGTAGGCAACCTTTGTGAGGTGCAGATCTACTTGAACAACATGAAAGAGTTTAAAGATCGTAACTAAGTAGGGATGACATGAGGAAAACTTAGAATCATCATAATAAAACTAATCTCACTTTAAAAATATAGAATTAGCCCACCTTAAAAGTTAACTTCAGTGAGCAACTCATTCACTTTCAATCACACTTTTTTTAAGATGTGGAGAGTAATTAGTCACCCTCACAAGTTTGAGGCAAGAGTCTATCATGCAGAACATCTGGTACTGCAGGCTGACTTGCCTTACTAGTTTCAGGCCTCAATGTAGGGCAGTGTATTGAGGTCAGTAATAGGTAGGGCAGTGTGTAGGGCGGTGTATAGAGGTCAGTAATAGGTAGGGCGGTGTATAGAGGTCAGTAATAGGTAGGACAGTGTGTAGGGCGGTGTATAGAGGTCAGTAATAGGTAGGGCAGTGTATAGAGGTCAGTAATAGGTAGGACAGTGTGTAGGGCGGTATATAGAGGTCAGTAATAGGTAGGGCGGTGTGTAGGGTGGTGTATAGAGGTCAGTAATAGGTAGGGCGATGTATAGAGTTCAGTAATAGGTAGGGCAGAGTACAAGAGACAGCAGTTTGTAGGGCAGAATATAGGGGCAATGCACAGTGTCAGTCAGTAGAACAGTGGATGGTGTCAGTCAGTAGGGCAGAGGATGGGGTCAGTTAGTAGGACAGTGGAGAGTGTCAGTTATTAGGGCTATGGGCAGTATAAGTTAGTAAGGATGTGGACGTTGTCAGTTAGTAGGGATGTGGACGTTGTCAGTTAGTAGGGCTGTGGATGGTGTCAGTTAGTAGGGATGTGGATGGTGTCAGTTAGTTGGACAGAGGATGAGGTCAGTCAGTAGCACAGTGATGTGTGTACAGGGGCTCACAGGAGAGAAGAAACTTTGCTCACATGCACAGATGGGAAGCGGCTGGTACACGCTATGCATCTTTCTCCTGGCACGCTTTTCTCGGCCGCCACTCTTCTCTCGGCCGCCACTCTTCTCTCATCCGCTGCTCTTCTCTCGTTCATCCCATGTAATGTCACACACAAGCGCCTGGGATGGACGTGAGAGAAGGGCCGGTCGGGATTAGCACAGCATACCAGGTTGTTCCTTCCCTGCGCCTCTCTGCAATGTGGGAGGAGCAGTCCGGGGGCAAGCAAAGCAGGATCATCGATCTACTCATCACCTGCCTGTGATCGAGGGGTGGCTCGCGATCAACGGGTTACCCAGCAGTCAGATATAGTCAGAGAGTAGAAATGGTCCCTGAAAAGAGTAGCAGGTGCATACAGAACAGGCACAACACTAAAACAAATAAATATAATATATCACACCATGCTAATATTTACAATAAATGCATTAAAAAATATATATATATATATTTTGATAATTAATTTAACTGCATTATATTATGTCTGTCTAAAGTTCAGCTTTAACTATAACGCAAGGATAAACTTTCTGAGCCCTAACTGAACAACTATATTTACACTCAAAATTATAAAAAGCCAAACAATGTACATGAAAAATGCTGTTTTGCTTCTTTACACTTGAGAAAGTTGACAGATCCTCTGGGCTATAAAGGACCTTTGAATTTCTAAAGGTGGATCTGCTAATTTTATCATTGGCCAGGACCCACTTGTATCTGGAATATATATATATTTATATACTTCGTTTTAGCCTTTGATGTAACAAATGCTGGACACTGCCAGGATTGAATAGATATATATACCATTGAAGACCTAGAAGAAAATTATTTAGACTGGCCAGTGATGAAAATGTTTGCTCATTGACAAGAAATTACACGCAGAATAAACAGGGTTCATGTAACCTGACTATAGAGCGGACCTTCAAATCCTTCCCTGAAGCCTCGTACACACGACCGAGTTTCTCGTCGTTAAAATCACGTCGTTTTTTTCGACGAGATTCTTGTTATCCTTGACGAGTTTCTCGTCAAGCCTTCTATGCGTACACACTGACATTTCCCAATTTCCTCGTTGTTCTCCACGCTCACGTCCAGCACGTACGACGGCACTATAAAGGGGAAGATCGTTTTTCTTGGCGCCACCCCTTGGGCTGCTTTTGCTGATCTCGTGTTACCGCGTGTGAAGTAAAAGTTTGGGAAGAGACGATTCGCGCTTTTCAGTCTTCGTGCTTTTCAGTTCGTTTTCTGAGGTTCAGTTTGTGCTTGTGGGTTCGTATCTTGACTTTCAGGGCGTCTAGGCAGGTCGTATCTGTTTTGCAGTGCGTTCTTGCCCGTTCGTTTCTGATTTTCAGTTCGTTATTCATAGGCCTTGCTGTTCTAAAGTGCGTTCTGTTCTGTACGTTCTGATCAGACGACCGTTTCCTAGCCATGTCACCTGGACGTTCTCGTCGTCGAGTTCGTGCTGTGCATGCGCTTGGTGTTGGTCTGCTTGTTTTGGACCAAGACCAGTCCATGAATGGTGTGAGGAGGAGTTCATGGACCAAGAATTGGTTGCTCCAGCGGGACCAATTCTGCCATATGCCTCTGCTGCGGGAGATAGTCGAGAATAATCCTGAAGACTACAGGAATTTTCTGCGGATGTCTGACCCCGTTTTTCAGGAACTGTTGGCTTTGGTGTCCCCCTATATTACCAGGCAGGACACCGTTATGCGGGAAGCCATCAGTGCTGAGCAGAGGCTCATCGCCACGTTACGTTATCTGGCGACAGGGAGAAGTCTTCAGGACTTGAAGTTCACGACAGGCATCTCCCCCCAGGCTCTGGGCCTCATAATCCCAGACACCTGTTCTGCCATTATACAAGTCCTGCAGGAGGACTATATTAGGGTAAGTTTTCTCCTTTAACATCACATTTTATGTATTCCATGTATGCTAATGTCTTGTATTTCTTTCATCCTTCCCTAATTACCATGATTGTAATATGCTGAGAATGTCCCCTTTGTCCCCATGCATGCTGGAAGCTTTAGATTGCCCCTTTTTTCTCCTCCATGCATATTTCCCTTCACTAACCTTTCCAGCAGGGGCGCCTGTTGCAACAAATGTTTGGGGGTCCAACCCCAATTTAGGAAATAAACTTCCTCCATTTTTGCAAAGGTGCCTATTAAACGCCCCCAGTTGTCCCCTCCAATGCAGCCATTTTGTTCCCTCCAATGCAGCCATTTTGTTCCCTCCAATGCAGCCATTTTGTTCCCTCCAATGCAGCCATTTTGTTCCCTCCAATGCAGCCATTTTGTTCCCCCCAGCCCTGCACATACCTTCTTGTGGTCAGCGCCATCCTTCTTCTGTCCTTGATGTCTTCTCCTTCCCTTGATGTTGCATCAGCCAATCATGTTACCATTAAACAGACTTGGTGAACATGATTGGCAGAGCAGCCTGTCAGTGTTTACCCAAGGAATGCTCCCCCCCCCTGCGTCCCCTATTTACCTTTTATGAAGCCAATTACATCCCTCAGGCTGTAATGTGCAAGCCTATTTGCCTCCCTGTTTCTGATATGCAATTTTCACCCCATAAATGCCGCAGTTATTCATATGTTGGTCGCTTAACAGGGGGCCATCCACCTGAATAGTGGGCGGCATTGACAATACATAGGTTAATGCAAGGCAAGAACCTATGTATTGTTCTGAGTGACGGGCACAGGAGAGAGGGGGCAGTGTTCCAGCGCCATCTCTGGACGCACCACCACTGCACTGCTATCCTGTGGCCAAACACATCTCCCCCCCCCCCAAAATCATGTATTAATGGACCATCAGAGGGGGTGATGAATATGAAACATGAGCCTTCCATTATACTTATTGAAAACACCTTAATAAACGTAGAATTTGATTGATGTTGGCCTCTAATGTTTTTTATTATAATCTCCTTGTAATGTAATATTTTAAATTTCTAATTTTCTTTCATCTTGTTTGACTCCCCAGCTTCCTTCCACGCCACAGGAATGGCAGACTGTGGCATCGGAGTTTGCCACGCGGTGGGACTTCCCCAACTGCGGTGGTGCCATAGACGGGAAGCACGTCCGCATCGTGCCGCCACCCCGTTCTGGGTCCTACTACTTCAATTACAAGGGGTTTCATAGCATTGTGCTGATGGCGGTGGTGTCAGCACAGTATGAATTCCTCTATGTTGATGTAGGGAAGAATGGCCGGATGTCCGATGGGGGATCCTTCATCCAGACAGAGTTTGCCCTCCGTCGACCTTGCATTGCCACCGGATGCAGGGAATATTGAAGGACTCCCCTTTGTTTTCTTGGCTGATGAAGCCTTTGGACTCGGACCGCATCTTATGAGGCCATTTCCTCACAGGACCCTGACCCCAGAGAAGAGGGTGTTCAATTACCGGCTGGCCAGGGGCCGAAGAGTCGTTGAAAATGCCTTTGGCATAATGGCCAGCCGGTTCCGCATTTTTATGACTTCAATCCACTTGGCGGACTACAAAATAAACTATGTCGTTTTATGCTGCTGTGTGCTACACAATTTTCTCAGCAGAAAATCAAATTTATATATGGCCTCAGTATTGCCTGAGGCTGGACTTTCACCTGCTAATCCCCTGCCGGGCCTGGAATCTGCCCGTCCTAGGTTGCCCCCCCAAAATGCCCGTGAGGTTCGGGACAAATATATGGAATATTTCACGGGTAGGGGGGCAATTCCTATTCCAGGCTATGGCTAAAGATTCCTGGAGAATGATTAAAATAAAAACCTGTTTTCTAATTTTAACTTAGGTTTGTTTCCTGTCTCCTAGTTTGTCTTAGTGCATTTGTAGTGCCAAGTGTATTTTCCTTTAGTAAATAACAACCATTTCACTATGTAACCTTCAAAAAAATACTAATCAGGTTAGAGCGTATTGAAAAAAGAAGCTACACGTTGTTTGTGTTCAAACATTTTACTCTGTGCACATCCACACACATGTTTTTTTTTTTTTTTTTCCTGGCCACAAACCGCCAATTATTTTCTTAGGAAAATACAAAAACAGTTGCATTCCAAAAATTACAACATTGGATACCTCTGATCAATCTGACACATTCACTTACACAAACTATTTCTCTATGTGCCCGTCCTAAAATGGGGTCTTGCCACCCCTTGCCCAGCCAAAACTTGAATATGCACACATTTTTATTAATTTCCACTAGGGATTTGAGACTCCTGATCCCTATTGTCAACATGTGCTATCTGCCATCAGGAGTGATCAATGGACGTGTTTTGGGGGTGCAACCCCTTCCTCAGTTCACCTACTTTAGATACGAGGAAGGGGTTGCACCCCCAAAAGACGTACATGGATAGCCCCTGATGGCAGATAGCACATGTTGACACACTGTGTGCATATTCAATTTTTGGCTGGTTGCATTGTCAAAAACAGTATAAAAGGTTGAAGAACAGTCATTCCAGAAAAAAAAATGGGGGTTTGGTTGACTTATTCGATTCTCCCTAAAACATCTAGAATGTCTTTAAATGTTTGATCCATCACATGAATTATTTGTTTTATTCTGTCCAGTTCCGTGCTACATTCCATCACTTGCTGTATTATTCGGAGGGCACTGTCAGCAGAGAAACGTGTACTATCCTTCACCACAACATTTACATCCCCTAAAAACAAAATAAAAAGGTATTATAACTCTGCAGGCCTACATCTCTTACCTGAAGCTGTGGTGACAGATACTGACCTGTTGTGGTGACCAGTTCCACAACGTCATCCACCTCTCCTTCCTGCACTTCTCCTTCCTCCACCTCAACTTCCTCAACATCCTTTGGTTGTGGGTCTTTGGGAGTTTGGGGTTGTTGTGAAGCTGTGGGGTTCCTGTGCTCCCTGGAGTGTTCTCCTCCCAGTCTTCTCTCCCCTATGAGAATCAAACAAAAGGTCTATTTATCACACTGAAATTCTCTATGAAAAATAAAAACAGGCTAAATTGTTTGGAAGTGGGGTACAAGTGTGTGTTTGGGCAGAAGTTAAAGATGAATGCATTATTTCTGACCAATAATATGTTTAGTATTCACCTTTGGCTGTCAGTTTTTAGACATGGAGGCACCACAAAAAATCACTAATGCACCTGTGTGGGACACCCAAAAAAGGCGGGTCTGGTGGCCCACACTATAGTGCTCCAAAGTACAGATGTGGTACCAGCTGCTGAGTGTCCTCTCCTTTACACTGACTAAAGTTTGCATTTCATTCTCTTTACAAACACATCATCTAGCCTAAAAATTTTGAACACAAATGTTAAAAAAACACGCAGATGTCTAATTACTTTTGTGGCTAGAAAATAAGCCAAAACAGCGGATAGTGGCCGAACGAAGTGTCTGTAACGTAACGAACGATTACTGTGCCAAACCAAGTTCAAATTATTAAATTATGGAAGGGAGTCCAATATGATAAAATCACAAAAAGGAGCAACATGTAAGTTGAGAAAAACATTAATAGCAGAAAAGTGTACATTTTACTTACTTTTTGCTAGCATTCTCTTAATGCTCCTTAACTGCTCTGGCTTCCTCAGTTTGAGGTCTGACCACCTCTTTCTAAGCTGCTCATTTGAGCGTTTCACCCCGAAATTCGTCTTCAGACTCTTCACGACTTTAGTGAGGATTTTGGCCTTCCTTCTATTTGGTTTGCTATACGGCCCATGCTTTGCGTCATAATCAGACTTGAGCAATATGTCCACCATCTCCGCCATCTCCGCAAAAGACATATTAGATGCCTTGAATCTCCTCCTTGATCGTGACATTTCCTTGATCTCCGGGCTTGTCTCCTCCTCGTTAGTTGCGGAATTATCAGACACCTGCTGTAACTCCGCCATATCTGTCTGCGCGCCGAAAGAGAAGGGGCGGGGAAAAGATGTTAGTTAGAACGTCATGGGCGGGCGACGTGTGCGGAGCGACGTGTTCGTAGTTTGACGCATGCGTGGTGTATATATAGCAAACACACATGTGACTATACTACGTTCGGTGTGCGGGGAGAGGAGTTCAAGTTACGGACGTGCGAACGAAGGTATGTGATTTTGTGACTTGGACAAATAGTTGGCCTATACTGTCTTGAGAATGTTGTAGAATATATATGTTGACTACGATGTTAAGGAGGTTAGACTGTGTGCCTCACATTAGTTATATATTATTTATTTTACTTGCAGACCCAAAATGAATGTCTTTATAAGTGACAAGGAATTCCTTGCGGAATTTATAGACCGGGTAAGGGAGCTGCCCGCTCTGTGGGAGATGAAAAACCCCATCCACAAAAAAAGAGGGGTGAGAAAAGCAGCGCTGGAGACCCTGCTCCCATTTGTGCATACCAAGGTGCCCACAGCCACAGCAAAACAGGTGGACACTAAAATTGGGAGCTTGAGAGGCACCTACAGGACTGAACGCTCTAAGGTCCTGGCTTCTCAGAGGTCAGGAGCAGCAGCAGATGGTGTTTATGTCCCGAATTTGTGGTACTACAGCAGGATGTCCTTCCTGGATGACCACATTGAGGCAAGGCCATCACTCTCCACTCTTCCCCCCAGACCAGACTTCCCTGCAGCCAACCTGAGCCTTCTCTGGAGCAAGAGGAGGCAGCCATCCTGGATGATCCTGATTTGGCCATCTGGAGCCATGTATAGTATTAAATGAAAATGTATTGGGATAAAATTAATGTTTGACAAATATGTCAAGATGACAAACATAAACTATTTAGAGTTCCACAAGTGAAATCAAGATCTTTAGACATTAGTCTGCACTTAATTGTGTGCTAAATAGTCAATCTGATGTAGTTGTAAATTTTAGAAACTGATTTCAGGATTTACATTCTAATTGGTTCAAGCATGATTATAAATTTGGAGGCAAAGATTAAAGCAACATATTAAACTATGTCCCTTTTTCATACACAGGATGAAATTAGCCAGGAGGAGGGTCTGGAAACTGTCAGGCAGGAGGAGGAAGGGCCCAGTGGCAGCCAGGAGGTGGCAGGGCCCAGTGGAAGGCAGGAGTTGGCAGGGCCCAGTGGCAGCCAGGAGGTGGCAGGGCAAAGGAGAAGCACCAGATCCCAGGTGCCTCCCATCCGATTTCCCAAAAGAGGCAGGAGGGACAGGACCACCAGTGAGGCAGCAATGGCCCTTATTAAAGAGGCCCATGCCACCCTCAAAGAGCCCACATCCCCTGAAGAGGCCATTGCCGGCCTAGTGGAGGCAAAGTTCAAGGTGATGAGCATGGAGCAACGCCTCCTATGCGAGCCCCTGCTCATCACCTTGCTCAACAAGGGGGTGATGGGAAAAATTACCCCCAATACTGCAATTTGTGAGGTGGCACAACTGTCCCAACCTCAACCTCCTCCTCCACCTCCACATTCTTCTTCTGCCCCACCCCCTTCTCCTCCACCTCCACCTTCTTCTGCCCCACCCCCTTCTCCTCCACCTCCACCTTCTTCTTCTGCCCCACCCCCTTCTCCTCCACCTCCACCTTTTTCTTCTGCCCCACCCCCTTCTCCTCCACCTCCACCTTCTTCTTCTGCCCCACCCCCTTCTCCTCCACCTCCACATTCTTCTTCTGCCCCACCCCCTTCTCCTCAACCTCCACCTTCTTCTTCTGCCCCACCCCCTTCTCCTCCACCTCCACCTTCTTCTTCTGCCCCACCGCCTTCTCCTCCACCTCCTCCTCCTCCTGACAGGAGTACCCCTCCAGTGGCCCAGCCTCCAGCCAAACGAAGAAGGAAGGCTGCAGGGAAGGCTTCAGGAAAGGTTGCAGGGAAGGTTGCCAGGAAGACGAGGAAGTGATGGCCTTGCTTCATTGTGGTCGGACAGAAGGCAGCCTGTTGTAGTACCACAGACTTGGGACATATATCTCACCTGCTGCTGTTCCTGACCTCTGGGAGGCCAGCATCAGATTGTGCTCAGAAATGTTGGCCTTCTCAAGCTCCCAATTTTAGTGTCCACACAGGGTTGATGTGTGGTCTGGGGTCCCTGGGATGCACAAATGGCAGCAGGTTCTCCAGCGCTGCCTTCTCTTTATTTTATTTGAAACATGAATAAATGTTATTTTTGTTTAAGTTCATACTTGACTATGTGTATTTGTAAAAAATTAAAATTTAGCTTGGGAGTAAGCAGAGACATTTGACTGACAAAAAAAGGGACAGATAACAACCCCCCTAAAAAATAAAAGAATCTGATTTCCCAAAAAGAGGGTGTTACATTTTACAACTATATATTAAAATATTCAATGGGAGATCACTATCAAAACATTGCGAAATTAAAATTAACATCAGTTTGAAAAATATAAAAATGTAAAATATTCATAAAAACTTGCACGATATAATACACATAAATCTTCTTAAGAGCAGCATGAAAAAGGTTAAAAAAAGATAGTCATAACTCTGTGTGAATATCAGCAGTAGTGATGAGCCGAACACCCCCGGGTTCGGTTCGCACCAGAACCCGCGAACGGACCGAAAGTTCGCACGAACATTAGAACCCTATTAAATACAATGGATGCGAACGTTCGGATTCTAAAGTGCTAATTATAACGACTATTATCCATGTTATTGTCCGAAACAGAGTTTGGGAACCCGGCTTCTGCACCAGGGGACATGTATAAATGCAAAAAGAAGTTTGAAAAACAGACGTTTTCGGGGAGCAGTCATTTTAATGATGCATAAAGTGAAAAAAAAAAAGTCAAATATTCCTTAAAATATTGTACCTGGGGGGTGTCTAAAGTATGCCTGTGAAGTGCCACGTGTTTCCCGTGTTTAGAACTGTCCCTGCACAAAATAACATTTGTAAAGGGAAAAAAGTAATTTAAAACTGCTTGCGGCTTTAATGCAATGTCTGGTCCCAATAATATGGATGAAAATCTTTAGGAAAAATGGCATAGCTACCCCATCAACCCCCCCCCCCCCCCCCCCCACCCCAGCCCATTACCAGCCCCTTTGGGTCTTGTATGGATATTAAGGGGAACCCCGCACACAAAATAAAAAAGGACCTATATACTCTGAACAGCCGTATACAGGCGGTGTATACAAGACAGGGACTGTAGGTTTGTTCTTATGTAGAATCTGTTTATAATTTTGAACAGCTGCATTGTTTAAGTGGAGCTCCATGGCAAATTCCTTTTTTTTAGTTTTTTGTAAAACATAGGGAACGGTTATCACCCCTGTCACATTTTTTTGGCTGTCTGTGCCCCTGTTCAGAACATTTCACCTCACTTTGCGTCCCAATGACAACTGTTTTTGAAATGTGGTGTTTTTATTGAAACAAGGATTGGTGATAAAGCATCAGTAGAGAGGAGACACCTTTCTCCCATATTAATTCTTAAAGGAGAGAATTTTCCTTCCAAGGGGTAGATTTCCTCTCACTTCCTGTTGTCTTCTTCCGTTTGCAAGTAGTAGTAGTTTGTAAGTTGGATGTTTGAAAGTAGGGACCTTCCGTATATACTCTGCAGAAATTGGCCCCTTAGGTGTTGGTGTTGGCACAACACTGAAAGCACTCACAGTTATTCTTGGTGGGTGCTGGAACGCCCTGCTGTCAAGTATAATATCAGGAATTGTAATAACATATAATTGTTGATCAGTGGTAGTAAAAATTGGGCCTTTGATGGTGGTGCTGGTGCCACAACACTGTAAGGCCTGACAGTTACTCTTGGTGGGCGCAGCAATGGGCCCTGCTGTGAATTATTAGATCAATAATTATAATTGCATGCCCCTGTTGAACAGGGGCTGAAAAATTGGGCCTTAGGCACTGGTGGCACAACACTGCAACCCCTCACAGATACTGTACTTGGAGCACAGCAATGAGGCCTGTTGCAAAGTATTGCATCAAAAATTTTAATTACACGCCCCTGTTAAACAGGGGCTGAAAAATTGGGCCTTAGCCACTGGTGGCGTCACCCATAAACCAAAATGATCTTCCAAGCTATCATCGTTAATCGTATCATTGAGGAGGAGGATGA
The DNA here is from genome assembly GCA_029206835.1 of Rana muscosa. NCBI lineage: Eukaryota > Metazoa > Chordata > Amphibia > Anura > Ranidae > Rana > Rana muscosa. Next base: position 90,114,096 of record CM055128.1, on the reverse strand, counting down.
GGATAGCCAGTCAACATAACAGCACAGGCACTCAGCATCAGCATCAGTCTTGAAGGGATGTGACATTTTAAAATCAATTAGTCTGTTATATCAGCATCTGGTGTGTGGTAGCTGGTGGTGATCCAAGACTGGTTCATCTTGATGAAAGTCAGTCGATCAACCGAGTCGGTGGACAGGCGCACCCTGTGATCCGTGACAAATCCTCCAGCAGCACTGAATGTGCGTTCTGAAAGAACGCTGGATGCAGGACAGGCCAGTAGCTCAATTGCATACTGTGCAAGCTCTGGCCAGTGATCCATCCTCAAGACCCAGTAAGCCAGAGGATTTTCGGTGGGGAAGGTGTCCAAGTCTGACCTTGCCCCTAGGTATTCCTGGACCATGTATATCAGACGCTGGCGATGGTTGCTGGAACCGATCATACTTTGGGGCTGCGGACTAAAGAATTGTCTGAACGCATCGGTCAGACGGCCACCTTTCCCACCGCTCCTTCTTTGACTGCCCGAAGCCTCAGCAACTCGTTGTCCAGGACCAGGAGTTTGTAACCACCCAGTCTCTGGGAACGCGTTGCACAGACCTTTCTGCAAGGCCTCCCGGAGTTGTCTCATCCTCTGCTCCCTCTGCGACGGTACGATAAGGTCCGCAACCTTACCCTTGTACCGTGGATCAAGGAGAGTGGCCAGCCAGTAATGGTCCCTCTCCTTGATCCGAAGAATACGAGGATCCTTCCGCAGACTTTGCAGGATCAGGGAGGCCATGCAGCGTAGGTTAGCTGAGGCATTCAGTCCGGAGTCCTCTGGGTCACTAAGGACGACATGATCCGCAGCCACCTCCTCCCAGCCACGTACAAGTCCACTGGTTTCTTGGGACTGTAAATCATCCCTAAAAGACTGCTGCTGATGATGCTGGGTGCCAGCCTCCACCTCCATGCTGACACAATCCTCCTCCTCCTCCTCCTCTTCCTGTGCGATGGGTGGGACAGAAGGAACACTGTCTGGGTAAAGGGGGCCTTGAGAGGCAAGGAAGTCCTCCTCTTCCTGCCTCTGTTCTGCCTCAAGTGCCCTGTCCATTATTCCACGCAGCGTGTGCTCCAACAGGTGGACAAGAGGTACAGTGTCACTGATGCATGCACTGTCACTGCTCACCATCCTCGTGGCCTCCTCAAATGGTGCCAGGACAGTGCATGCATCCCTGATCATGCCCCACTGGCGTGGTGAAAAAAACCTGAGCTCCCCTGACCCTGTCCTGGTGCCGTAGTCGCACAGGTACTCATTGATGGCCCTCTGCTGCGTGTGCAGCCGCTGCAGCATGGCCAACGTTGAGTTCCACCTGGTGGGCATGTCACATATAAGGCGGTTCTTGGGCAGGTTCAACTCCTTTTGAAGCTCAGCCAGGCGAGCACTGGCATTATAAGATCTGCGGAAATGCACACAGACTTTCCTGGCCTGCCTCAGGACATCCTGTAAGCCCGGGTACCTGCCCAAGAACCGCTGCACCACCAGGTTAAGGACGTGAGCCATACAGGGCACATGGGTCAGTTGTCCCTGTCGGAGGGCGGAGAGGAGGTTGGTGCCATTGTCGCAAACCACCATTCCTGGCTTAAGCTGGCGTGGCGTCAACCACCTCTCGGCCTGCCCCTGCAGAGCAGACAGGACCTCTGCCCCAGTGTGGCTCCTGTCCCCCAAACACACCAGCGCAAGCACGGCATGGCATCTTTTTGCCTGCGTACTTGCGTAGCCCCTTGAACGCCTACGGAGCACCGCTGGTTCCGAGGACAAACCACAGGAAGAGGCCATGGAGGAAGAAGAAGAGGAGGGGGTGGAGGAGAGAGGTGTGTCACAACCAGTAGTAGCATTTTGGAGGCGTGGCGGTGGAACAACCTCCAACACTACTGCACCTTGTCCTGCATCCTTCCCAGCTGCCAAAAGAGTGACCCAATGGGCCGTGAAAGAAAGGTAACGTCCCTGTCCATGCCTGCTGGACCATGAGTCAGCGGTAATATGCACCTTACCGCTGACCGCCCTGTCCAGCGAGGCCAAGACATTGCCTTCCACATGCCTGTAGAGAGCCGGAATAGCCTTCCGTGCGAAAAAGTGGCGTTTGGGAACCTGCCACTGAGGAACCGCACATTGCACAAACTCACGGAAGGGGGCCGAGTCTACCAACTGAAAAGGCAGCAGTTGAAGCGCTAGCAATTTAGCCAAGCTAGCATTCAACCGCTGGGCATGTGGATGGCTGGGAGTGAACTTCTTTCGACGGTCCAGCAGCTGGGGCAGGGAAATTTGCCTGCTAGAATCGGATGTCGGTGTACTGCTAGCAGAGTTCCCGCAAGTACTTGGCTGTGACACACCTAATTCTACACCTTCATTCCTCTCAGAGCAGGTTTCAGAGAGGACTGAAGGTATACTGGGGTTGGAGATCCCAGCTGATGCGGTGCAAGAAGAGGTCAGCTTTGTTCTTTGGTGTGGGTCTTTAAGGTAGGCTTGCCAACGAGCTGCATGGCAGGTCAACATATGTCTGATCAAGCATGTGGTGCCCAAGCGGCTGATGTTTTGGCCACGCGATATACACTTGAGATATATGTTGCAAACAGCAGCTGTGCGATCTGATGCACTCGCCTCAAAAAAGGCCCACACCAAAGAACTTTTTGAATAACGGGCAGAGGCAGCGCCCTGCACAGGCGGAGCTCTGCAGTGTGATTCCGTCGGTGTGCTGCCCATACGCTGGCCACTCAAGGACATCCTGCCTCGTTGGAGATGTGCCTCCTCCTCATCCTCCTCCTCCTCCTCCTCTCTCCTATTAGGCACCCACGTGGAGTCAGTGACCTCATCATCCCCTCCCTCCTCATCACTGGAGCCAATCTGGCAGTATGCTGCAGCTGCTGGAGCAAGACTGCCAGATTGGTGTCCTTCTTGAGCATCCCCTCTCTCTGCTCTCACGCTGCTGCCTTCCTCTAGCTGGGTATCATCATCAGATCCTTCCAAACGCTGGGCATCCTCCTGGAGCATGTACCCAACACTGTGCTCAAACAGTTCGGGGGACTCCTCAGGAGGAGGGCATGGTGGGTCTAGGGAAGGATTGACTAATGAAGATAATGATACCAGAGAAAAGGACGCTTTGGCAGCTGCTTTGCCAGTACCCTGAGCCTGGGTGAGAGAGGATGAGGAGGATGAGGTGGGCTTGGTCATCCACTCTAACAAGTCTTCGGCATGATGTGGCTCAACATGTCCAGCTGCCGAAAACAAGGACAAGCGTGTCCCATGGCCATGTGCTGATGACAATGCACCGCGTACACGACCAGCACTGTTGCCCCCAGACACAGAGCCTGCTTGCCCTCTTTTTTTGCCTCCTGACTGTCTGCCTCTCCTTGGTTGCCTTCCAGACATTTTAATGGATGGCCTGCAGGGAGATGGGAAAAACAGCAATAAGGGCTACCTTCAGGTGTATATTGTGCAGGAGGCTTAGCAACAATGACACTGACACTGTCCCCTGCCTATCCTTCTCTGTCCCTAAACACAAGGATTGAAAATATGGTTCAGCAAAAAAGTTTTAGAACAGAATAGCACACTGACACTTTCCCTCACTGTCCTACTCTGTCCCTCCCTACAAACAAGATTTAGCACAGAATAGCACACTGATAATTTCTACAAGTGTCCTTCTCTGTCCCTCAACTCAAGGATTGAAAATATGGAACAGCAAAATTGGTTTAGAACAGAATAGCACACTGTCAGTTTCACTCACTGTACCTCTCTGTCCCTCAACTCAAGGATTGAAAATATGGAACAGCAAAATTGGTTTAGAACAGAATAGCACACTGTCAGTTTCACTCACTGTACCTCTCTGTCCCTCAACTCAAGGATTGAAAATATGGAACAGCAAAATAGTTTTAGAACAGAATAGCACACTGACACTTTCCCTCACTGTCCTACTCTGTCCCTCCCTACAAACAAGATTTAGCACAGAATAGCACACTGATAATTTCTACGAGTGTTCTTCTCTGTCCCTCAACTCAAGGATTGAAAATATGGAACAGCAAAATTGGTTTAGAACAGAATAGCACACTGTCAGTTTCACTCACTGTACCTCTCTGTCCCTCAACTCAAGGATTGAAAATATGGAACAGCAAAATTGGTTTAGAACAGAATAGCACACTGTCAGTTTCACTCACTGTACCTCTCTGTCCCTCAACTCAAGGATTGAAAATATGGAACAGCAAAATTGGTTTAGAACAGAATAACACACTGTCAGTTTCACTCACTGTACCTCTCTGTCCCTCAACTCAAGGATTGAAAATATGGAACAGCAAAATTGGTTTAGAACAGAATAGCACACTGTCAGTTTCACTCACTGTACCTCTCTGTCCCTCAACTCAAGGATTGAAAATATGGAACAGCAAATTTGGTTTAGAACAGAATAGCACACTGTCAGTTTCACTCACTGTACCTCTCTGTCCCTCAACTCAAGGATTGAAAATATGGAACAGCAAAATTGGTTTAGAACAGAATAGCACACTGTCAGTTTCACTCACTGTACATCTCTGTCCCTCAACTCAAGGATTGAAAATATGGTTCAGCAAAATAGTTTTAGAACAGAATAGCACACTGACACTTTCCCTCACTGTACCTCTCTGTCCCTCAACTCAAGGATTGAAAATATGGAACAGCAAATTTGGTTTAGAACAGAATAGCACACTGTCAGTTTCACTCACTGTACCTCTCTGTCCCTCAACTCAAGGATTGAAAATATGGAACAGCAAAATAGTTTTAGAACAGAATAGCACACTGACACTTTCCCTCACTGTCCTACTCTGTCCCTACCTACAAACAAGATTTAGCACAGAATAGCACACTGATAATTTCTATGAGTGTCCTTCTCTGTCCCTCAACTCAAGGATTGAAAATATGGAACAGCAAAATTGGTTTAGAACAGAATAGCACACTGTCAGTTTCACTCACTGTACCTCTCTGTCCCTCAACTCAAGGATTGAAAATATGGAACAGCAAAATTGGTTTAGAACAGAATAGCACACTGTCAGTTTCACTCACTGTACCTCTCTGTCCCTCAACTCAAGGATTGAAAATATGGAACAGCAAATTTGGTTTAGAACAGAATAGCACACTGTCAGTTTCACTCACTGTACCTCTCTGTCCCTCAACTCAAGGATTGAAAATATGGAACAGCAAAATTGGTTTAGAACAGAATAGCACACTGTCAGTTTCACTCACTGTACCTCTCTGTCCCTCAACTGAAGGATTGAAAATATGGTTCAGCAAAATAGTTTTAGAACAGAATAGCACACTGACACTTTCCCTCACTGTACCTCTCTGTCCCTCAACTCAAGGATTGAAAATATGGAACAGCAAAATTGGTTTAGAACAGAATAGCACACTGTCAGTTTCACTCACTGTACCTCTCTGTCCCTCAACTCAAGGATTGAAAATATGGTTCAGCAAAATAGTTTTAGAACAGAATAGCACACTGACACTTTCCCTCACTGTACCTCTCTGTCCCTCAACTCAAGGATTGAAAATATGGAACAGCAAATTTGGTTTAGAACAGAATAGCACACTGTCAGTTTCACTCACTGTACCTCTCTGTCCCTCAACTCAAGGATTGAAAATATGGTTCAGCAAAATAGTTTTAGAACAGAATAGCACACTGACACTTTCCCTCACTGTACCTCTCTGTCCCTCAACTCAAGGATTGAAAATATGGAACAGCAAAATTGGTTTAGAACAGAATAGCACACTGTCAGTTTCACTCACTGTACCTCTCTGTCCCTCAACTCAAGGATTGAAAATATGGAACAGCAAAATTGGTTTAGAACAGAATAGCACACTGTCAGTTTCACTCACTGTACCTCTCTGTCCCTCAACTCAAGGATTGAAAATATGGTTCAGCAAAATAGTTTTAGAACAGAATAGCACACTGACACTTTCCCTCACTGTACCTCTCTGTCCCTCAACTCAAGGATTGAAAATATGGAACAGCAAAATTGGTTTAGAACAGAATAGCACACTGTCAGTTTCACTCACTGTACCTCTCTGTCCCTCAACTCAAGGATTGAAAATATGGAACAGCAAAATTGGTTTAGAACAGAATAGCACACTGTCAGTTTCACTCACTGTACCTCTCTGTCCCTCAACTCAAGGATTGAAAATATGGAACAGCAAAATTGGTTTAGAACAGAATAGCACACTGTCAGTTTCACTCACTGTACCTCTCTGTCCCTCAACTCAAGGATTGAAAATATGGAACAGCAAAATTGGTTTAGAACAGAATAGCACACTGTCAGTTTCACTCACTGTACCTCTATGTCCCTCAACTCAAGGATTGAAAATATGGTTCAGCAAAATAGTTTTAGAACAGAATAGCACACTGACACTTTCCCTCACTGTACCTCTCTGTCCCTAAACTCAAGGATTGAAAATATGGTTCAGCAAAATAGTTTTAGAACAGAATAGCACACTGACACTTTCCCTCACTGTACCTCTCTGTCCCTAAACTCAAGGATTGAAAATATGGTTCAGCAAAATAGTTTTAGAACAGAATAGCACACTGACACTTTCCCTCACTGTACCTCTCTGTCCCTACAAACAAGGATTAGCACAGAATAACACACTGTCACTGACACTCTCCCTACCTATCCTTATTTGTCCCTAAACACAAGGAATCCAGGAATAGTAAAGGAAAAATAATGACACTGTCCCTGCCTATGCTTCTCTTTCCCTGCTCCGGAACACACTACACAAGGCCGCCGCGCTGGCGGCCTTTTATAGTGTGGGGCGTGTACTAAACCCCATCAGCAATAATTGGCCACAGGCATCCTGCCTGTGGCCAATCATTGCTCTCCTCGCTGCCGGCGCTGTGATTGGCCAAGCATGCGGGGTCACAGTGCATGCTTGGCCAATCACAGCGCCTGGATGACACTGCGATGGCGTAGTGCATTGTGGGCCGTTCGCGTCACTCGAATTTGGCGCGAACGGCCCAAATCGTTCGATCTTCGTCGAACGATCGAACAGCCGATGTTCGAGTCGAACGTATGTTCGACTCGAACACGAAGCTCATCCCTAATCAGCAGCAAAAGAAGTTCTTTCGTTTTGATTAATGTAACATTCTAAAGAAGATTTCAATGCACAACATTTAAACGATGCAATAATTTCGAGCGTGACGAATGTGCTATCTCCATTACGAAGGCTTGTTTTACCAGAAGATGCGCTCCCGTCTCATACTTGCTTCTGAGCATGCGCGCTTTTGAAAGACTCGTTAAAGCATACACACGAACCATTTTCTCGTCACAAAAGAGGCCGACGATAAACACGACGAAGAAATCTGGAATCCTGACGAGAAAATAGAGAGCAGGTTCTCTATTTTCTCGTTGAGATTCACGGCAATTTTCTCGTCGTAAAACCATAGACACGAACGTTTTTCTCGAGAAAAAAGCTCTCGCGGCACTTTTCTTGCCTGTTTTGGACGAGAAAATCGGTCGTGTGTACGAGGCTTTACAGTCCCCATTGGGGCTGTATTTAGAATAATGGCACTTGTAAGCCATTGCCTAGGACAGCAAGATCATAGTAACCAACTGTCCCTGATTTCGAGGGACTGTCCCTGATTTGGAACAAAGTCCTTCTGTCCCTCTTTCCTTCCCATGTGTCCCTCATTTTGGTCTGATCTATATAGCTGTATTTAAAATGCACTATTTATTTTTCAAAAAGTGTTTCCCAGTGCTAAACCTTTCATCAAATTTCTAAATTGCTGCATTTGTAAATTTTAAAAGCCATTATACAGGAAAAGTAGTGGTAAAATAAAGCACTTGTAGGTTTAACTACCATATTTATCGTCATATAACATGCACAGCATATAACACGCACCCCAATTTTAGGAGGGAAGTTTAAGGAAAAAAACGTACATTTTAAATAAAGACGCAAAATTAGGGTCACAGCTCATCAATGCACCCTGCTCAGTGCCCATCTGCAGCCTATAAATTGGCCAACAATGCAGCCTGTTTAGTGCCCATCTGCAGCCTATAAACTTACCAAAAATGCAGCCTGTTCAGTGCCCATCTGCAGTCTCACCTTTCCCATCATTGCAGCCTCGCCAGTGTCAGATTATCCCTGCTGTCTCCGAGGGAAGAGGAGGAGCGAGCGTCACTGAATTTACACAGAGCCGCGATCTCCTGTGTACCCAGCGCTCCGTCACTTACAGCCACGCCTCCTGGCCCTGCTCATATGATAGACAGTATAGTGGCCCAATGCGGGGCCAGGAGGCGTGGCTGTGCTCTAAATTCTCTTGTTTGGAGGTCTGCATTGTTGAAAAGGACTTCTGCATATGCTTGTGTTTAGTGATGATCAAATCTCTCTAAATTTTAGATTTTTTTCCATATTTGCATGTAGGTATGTCTCGGGAGAGTCATGCAGTACAGGATTTCAGGCAATCATGATTCACAAACTCTATGGTTTTTAGCAGACCAGACAAACCTGCTTTCAGATATTAAAGCGGAGTTCCACCCAAAAGTTGAACTTCCGCTTAAGCCACTCCTCGCATTTGGCATGTAATTTTTTTTTTGGGGGGGGGAATGGGGGCTTCAGTAGGAGTGGGATTTCCTGTCCCACTTCCTCCTTCCACTCAGGGACCGCTTAGGCGACTTGTCATATCGCCTTTTGGCGACCCCTCGCCTGTCCACTCAGGGAGTGCAGCGCCGCTCGCGCATGCGCAGTGAGTGCCCGGCCATGAAGCCGAAAGCTGTCAAGGCTGGGTGCCCACAGTTAGAATGGAGGTGTCAGCGGAGAGGGGGGAGAGGAGCGAAGCTCCAGGCGGCCGCGTCGCTGGACAGTGGAACAGGTAAGTGTCTGTTTATTAAAAGCCAGCAGCTACACTTTTTATAGCTGCTGACTTTTAGTAAACATACAAAAGGCTGGAACTCCTCTTTAAGGCAACGTGGGAAACAAGAATTCCCAATAAAATCCTGTATGCAGCCAGCACCATTCACAATAACATACATTGTACTACTACAAGACCTGATAAATGAACATGACAGCTGAAAATAACTGAATATTTGTCCTGCATATAGTAAGCAAAGGCCATACTTGTAAAAGAAAATATATAAAATCTGTACCACAACAGTAAGTTAAAAACGCTACCATAACAGAAAAGAGAAAGAACGATACAAAGATAGACAGCCTTAACTTAGAACCAGGGGTTGGTCATAAATCTCACTTTGCTGAATGAATATTCTAGGAAATTACTGCATTACAATGATCATTCATTTAGTTCAGAATACAACAAAATAAGGATACAGAACAAAATATACGTAGCTCTTTATAAAAAGGTCAGCACTGAGAAGCCTACTATTATCAAAGCAGGTCTCAAGTGGGAAAAAGAGACAATGGGGTTGATTTACTAAAGGCAAATCCACTATGCACTGCAAGTGCACTTGAAAGTGCTCTAAAAGTACACTTGGAAGTGCAGTTGCTGTAGATCTGAGGGGAATATGCAAGGAAAAAACAGCATTTTAACTTGCACATGATAGGATGATAAAATCAGCAGAGCTTCCCCTCATTTCAGATCTTCCTCTGAGATCTACAGCGACTGCACTTCCAAGTGCACTTTTAGAGCACTTTCAAGTACACTTGCAGTGCACTTGTAGTGCAAAGTTGATTTGCCTTTAGTAAATAACCCCCAATAGACAGCGTACAAGAACCCACATATCGGAAGTTCATCATATGTACCTTGCCAGTGTCGAGGCCGGTAGAATAATACATATATCCAGGGCTTTTTTTCTCAGAGAAAAGGTGGAGGAACTCACCCTCTCTGTCCAACTCTCCACCCCAACCGCGCCCAAACTCCACCCCAACCACACCCAAACTCCCCCCCAGCCACACCTTATTTGGGGGGGGGAATTAAAGCAGCTCTCCTCTCATCACAAATCCCCCCTAGCTCTCCTCTCATCACAAATCCCCTCCTAGCTCTCCTCTCATCACAAATCCCCTCCTAGCTCTCCTCTCATCACAAATCCCCTCCTAGCTCTCCTCTCATCACAAATCCCCTCCTAACTCTCCTCTCATCACAAATCCCCCCAGCTCCCCTCTCATCACAAATTCCCCCAGCTCCCCACTCATCACAAATCCCCCCAGCTACCATCTCATCACAAATCCCCCCCAGCTCTCCTCTCATCACAAATCCCCCCCAGCTCCCGTCTCATGATAGATCCCCCCAGTTCCCCTCTCTGTACAAATCCTCCAGCTCTCCTCTCATCACAAATCCCCCCAGCTCCCCTCTCTGTACAAATCCACCCAGCTCTCCTCTCATCACAAATCCCCCCAGCTCCTCTCTCTGTACAAATCCCCCCAGCTCTACTCTCATCACAAATCCCCCCAGCTCTCCTCTCATTACAAATCCCCCCAGCTCTCCTCTCATCACAATTCCCCCAGCTCCCCTCTCATCACAAATCCCCCAGCTCTCCTCTCATCACAAATCCCCCAGCTCCCCTCTCTGTACAAATCCCTCCAGCTCCCCTCTCATCACAAATCCCCCCAGCTCCCCTCTCATCACAAATCCCCCCAGCTCTCCTCTCATCACACATCCCCTCAGCTCTCCTCTCATCACAAATCCCCCCAGCTCTCCACTCATCACAAATCCCCCAGCTCTCCTCTCTGCTGACACCCCCCCTCCTCCACATACACACACTTTCTCAGATCCCATTTCATCACAAATCCTCCCAGCTCCCCTCTCATCACAAATCCCTCCAGCTCCTCTTTCATCACAAATCCTCCCAGCTCCCCTCTCATCACAAATCCCCCCAGCTCTCCTCTCATCACAAATCCCCCCAGCTCCCCTCTCATAACAAATCCGTCCAGCTCCCCTCTCTGTACAAATCCCCTCAGCTCCCCTCTCATCACAAATCCCCCCAGCTCCCCTCTCATAACAAATCCCCCCAGCTCTCCTCTCTACTGACCCCCCCTCTTCCACACATACTAACACTTTCTCAGCTCCCCTTTCATCACAAATCCCCCCAAGCTCTCCTCCATGTACAATGCTCTCCCCTCTGCTAAACACACACAAACTTTACCTCTCTGCACATATTTTCTCTCCCCCAGACTTTCACAGTGCACTCCTCTCTGAATGAACTCAGTCTCTGCAAAGTTCTCCCTCATTTTCACAGTGACAGGTCCCTCACCTCTTCTGCCGTCACTGCTCTCTGTGATATGTGCAGGCTTTTTATTCTGCACAGTGCAGTGGAACGGAGAGCTCCCCCTACCATAGCACAAACCAGGGAAGTGCATGCTCATGCGCTGGGTTGGCGGATCAGTAAGCCCAGATCACGATCAACAGGTTGCTGACCCGCCATCAGAGTGCATGGAGATGGCGCTGGCAACAAAGGAGAAGGTGGCTGCAGAAGGAGAAAGAGCCGTTTCCTATACCAAGTACCACTAGATGTAATAGAAGTCTATGGCAAAGAGCAGCTAACCTGCAGGTGCAGGTAAACCACAGCACATAAGTGTAAAAACAGCCTTAGGCCCCGTTCACACCTATGCGAATTGGTTGCGGCTTAAATCGCATCCAATTCGCATAACATTTTAAAATATATTGATTTCAATGAGGCTGGTTCACATATGTGCGATGCATTCGCACTGCGCATTGTCCAAAAAACGTGTGCGTTTTCTAGGCATTGCGGTGCGAATTGTCTGCCCATTATGTTCTATGGGAACGCATCTGATTCGTGAATGAATGAATTATGAATCATGAGGGGAAACTCCACGCCAAATTTTAAATAAAAAAACGCCATGGGTTCCCCTCCAGGAACATACCAGGCCCTTAGGTCTGGTATGGATTTTAAGCGGGACCCCTAGACCGAAAAAACGGCATGGGGTCCCCCCAAAATCCATACCAGACCCTCATGACGTCACAGTCCGGGGGAATGATGGGATTGTAACGTCATACGGGGGCATCACCCGGTGACCACGCCCCATGCCTATATAAGTCGTTGCGCACCACACACACGGCACTACAGCAGGAGGCAGCGTCATGTCAACATCGAAGAAGAGAAGAGGGAAGAAGACTACGGAGAAGACCGGGCCGCCGCTAGCAAAAGAGCTGGAAGAAGATAGCGGAGGCGCCCGGCAGAAGGAAGAAGGCACCGGAGAGCGTGAGATAAACCAGAGAGCGCGGAGACGACACCGGAGAGCAGAAGAAGAGACCCCCAAAGTCGTAAGAAGACCCCCGGAGCTGCCTAATAAATTACTTTAAAAACCTGTGTAGTGTGTTTTTTTATTGCCATTTTTTTCCACCAGGTGAATGGGTATGGGGTATGGGGTACGATGTACCCCATACTCATTCACATAGGGTGGGGGGCCATGATCTGGGGGCCCCCTTATTAAAGGGGGCTCCCGGATTCCGATAAGCCCACCGCCTGCAGACCCCGACAACCAACAGCCAGGGTTGTTGGGTAGAGGCCCTTGTCCTCATCAACATGGGTGCAAGGTGCTTTAGGGTGGGGGGCCGCAGGGCGCCCCCCTGCCCCAAAGAACCCACCCCCCCATGTTGAGGGCATGCGGCCTGGTACGGTTCAGGAGGGGGACGCTTGCTCGCCCCCACCCCCTTTCCTGACCGGCCGGGCTGCGTGCTCGGATAAGGGTCTGGTATGGATTTTGGAGGGACCTTCACGCCGTTTTTTTGGCGTAGGGGTTCCGCTTAAAATCCATACCAGACCTAAGGGCTTGGTATGCTCCTGGAGGGGAACCCATGCTGGTTTTTATTTAAAATTTGGTGTGGAGTTCCCCCCTCATGATAACAGTGGCTTCCCTACCCTCCCCTCTCCCAGGTCAGCAAATCCGCAGCTAGAACGCAGACGAACCGCTGAACCACTAATTGATATCTTGCCAAAGACTCCGGAGCTCAAAAACGCAACGCACAAGTGTGAATCCAGCCTTATAGGGGGCTCAGGACAGAGGGGACTCATTTACATTTGTTGTTTGGGGGGGTGCTAAAACCCCATAGTTCATTGTGGCCTGCGACCGGTCACCAAATCACCTAAGTGGCCCTCACTCATCAAAAGTTTTGCACCCCTGCTTTAAGATGTTTTACAGGCAGCCAATGGATGGGCTAGAGTCAGAGAGAGAGGAAAAATCCAAGACTCCAGAGTAGAGGCGGAATGCCTCTACGGTTATTAGGAGCCCAACTGCAGCTCTTCCTGATAAACTGTCATATCAATTTGGGTGGGTGGGGCAAATCAACAGAGGCCCTCTCTACAATTTTAGAATAGATCTCGAAGGTATGGAGGATTCTCTTACCCTGATTTCATTATAAGCGACCGGTAAGAAGGTGTTGGATGTCTTTTTTTAACCCGACTAACTATGTACTGTATCTACGTAACAAGATGAAGCTTATACATTTTAATCACCAAATCCTAGGTAAGCTAAAATCCTTTTTTCATTTTCCTTCCACTGGATTGGGAAATTGAAAGACTCAGATATTTTCTGCAGTGATGTGCACTGAAATAATATTGCATCAAACAATAATGGTTACACATGTACATGCTTTCTAATGGCCCTAAAGATGCCTGTGGTGTGTACAGTATGATAGCAATGGAACAATACAATTGGCTTCTGATCAGTGACGGCTGCTCCACAAGGGGCTCAGGGGCGCCCCCCCTATCCATGCGTCCAGCCCCCTGATCTACATACAGGGTTCTGGACTATGGATTCCAATGGGGGGAATGTTTTTTTGAAGCACGTGATTAGAACCAGAGGCTCTAATAGGCTTCAAAAAAAGGTGGGCACACCCACTTGTGTGGCAATAGCGAATGCATATTCACTATTGACCCACTGATCCTCCTCCCGGCCAATCAGGAAGCCCCTTTGGCCAGGGAGTCCTAGGACTCCCTGGTCAATTGTGTCTCAGGACACACTTCCTGTTCCTGTGCGGCCGGGAGGAGGATATTCTATTGTGTGCTCGCCGGAGCGGCCCGAATCTTCCTTCCCCCTACAGAAAGGTAAGGCACATTCAGAGTGTCTAGTGTCTCCCCCGCGAGCAATTTCCGTAAAGAAAGCAGATACGTAATGAAAATATAGTGTGGATAGAACTTGTTCTGGTCCTAGGCTGCCAGCTCTCTAATCACTACAAGGGGAGTGCTTGCCGGACGGTAAATCCTTGGATGTGTAAGGAAGAGAGCCTGATACAAAAGTTAATTTTACCTAAAGGTCTTTTTTAAACATATAATGGTTAACAGAGTCAAGCACAGACAACACATTTCAGGAGGGAAAAGCCCCCCCCCCCTTTATCAGGGCTAAGATACACACAAAAAAATAAATAAACCATGCACTAATTATCTCATGTATACATAAAATCTATACAGTATAATTTTATTATTATTACAGGTACTTTTATAACACCGTAATTTTTATACAGTCTTTAAATACAGTATATTATACATTGAAATTAGTCCCTGCCCTCAAGGATAGCAATAAAGTATCCATGAATCATCCATGTAAGTAAAATGATAGTCAGTCTAATTAATCTGATGATCAGGATGATTCAATATTTGTATAAATTATTTTATAATACATGATGCCCCAGAGGGAGCACTGTCTTATAAGGTAGCCCATATGACACTATTACACCTCATGTAGCCACCACAGCATTGTTAGATAGCCCTGATATCACTTTGTTGCCATTACCTCTTCCCCTTTATTATTTTTTTTTCTCTACCTGTATATGCATTTTTTCTACTTGTATATAACTCATCAATTCATCTTATTCTTGGTTTTATGCTGATTGTTCATAACTTTTCATGCTTCAATATATCATTGCCTTTGGCAAGCATAACATTATGTGAGTCCAGACAGAGAATGGGTGTGGAGTCATGTCTAAAATGTGTAGAAAGAGACACTAGTAACGAAAAACAAATCCATTGTCTTCAATGTTTTTATATTTTTCCTTCACTCATATAGCTGTAATAAAACCACCACCCAATATATGCATTCAACTAACTCTATTCTGATATTTGGCTCAGATATTGACCTAAAAATTGTCATCTTCTGATACGTTTTACCTGAATTACCTCTGTTTACAGTGAGCTGGTCTTCTTATTTCCAGCACGTTGCATCCCCTGGCAGATGCCTCGGGCATTCCGAGGAGGGCGATGAAGACAGGCTTTACACAAATCTAGCTGTGGGAGTGATAAAATACAGAAGGTAAAAAAAAATCTGCTACTTGGATATTTGAGGATTACCAGACTAGTGTGCAGTAGGTCCGCACAGCTGTAGCTCATAGCCTACTGGTCTTATGTAAACAGACACAAGTAAAGCTATGGGATCAGCATATCTGTTATTTCCAAAGACCTGGATGGATATAATAGCATGTACCTCTTCGTTTGTTCAGGCTTTCAAGGCTTATCCACGCACACTCTTTAAAGAGTCAAAGCTATCGGATCCAATCAGGGAGCAGGTGACATAATTACACATCATCATTTATTTGTGCAGGAGCTTTTACTTTGAGCCTCTTGAATTCTGCTTTTGGTACACTGCTTTGGATGCTAGGAAGCAGTGATCAATAGATTTCTTAGACAGGGGCAGCCATACTGGCTGTGCAGCCTATGCGGCTGCAAAGTGGCTTGAAGGGCAAAAGATCTTATTTGGGCTTATATCAGGGGAATACTAGAAACCCATAACATTCTTCAGTAGCGGTAACAGGCACTATAAAGTGACTCTGATCTGGGCACATAAAGAGACGCTGTCTCTTAATAACCCAACCATCCAGCAATAGCCCAATAGCCCAACCATCCAGCAATAGCCCAACCTCCTAATAGCCCAACCATCCAGCAAGGTATATTCACTAATCCGCATTCCTTTGTCACCCCCCTGTTGCAGGAGTCCTCTCTGATGGTGTTTGAGCTTACCTAGGTGGATAACAGCACTGTCTTGTCCCCTATGGGGCAGCATCAAGGCCCATCAATTAGCCAATCAGAATTGAGCACAGTCACATCGGGAATATTCACATGTTACATGTTCCCCCATAGACCTCCTCCATTGGAATAGACTAAATGCTTGCTGGTACAAGGGTGTCTTGGCCCCTACCTAAATACTTCCCTCCAGATTCCAGCTTTATAATTTTTCAACCAAGCTGAAGGTGGGCCTTTGTAAACCTCAAAACGTGTTACCCAATTTTGTTGACTGCTATGACTATTACTAGTGATTTAGCACTTCATCATTTAACCTCTCCATCTGCTTCTACAAGGACCTCTTTTGAGACTCCTGTATGACTAGATAGCTGCCAATAAACCTCCACATTTTTACATGCAAACAAAACCATTAGCATACATAGGAGTACAGTGCTCCTCCTCCCTATTAAATACAATACAATTCTTCCCCAAGGAACAGTGTCCAGGCCTGTTAATGAATCTTTCAGTCTCTAACACAGTCACATTAGGAAGGTTATACCATTAATTACCGTATTTATCGGCGTATAACACGTAACCCTAATTTTAAGAGGGAAAATTCAGGAAAAAAACTTTCCGGACCCCCTGCACAGCACACGGAAACCCCTGCACAGAACATGGAAACCCCTGCACAGCAAACGGACCCCCTGCACAGCACACGGACCCCCTGCACAGCACACGGAAACCCCTGCACAGCACATGGAAACCCCTGCACAGCACACGGAAACCCTGCACAGCACACGGAAACCCTGCACAGCACACGGAAACCCTGCACAGCACACGGAACCCCTGCACAGCACACGGAACCCCTGCAGAGCACATGGACCCCCTGCACAGCGCACGGACCCCCTGCAGAGAACACAGACCCCCTGCAGAGAACACAGACCCCCTGCACAGCACATGGACCCCCTGCAGAGAACACAGATCCCCTTCACTGCACAGTACCCAGCCCCCTTTCATTATAAAGTCCCCCCCTCCTCCTCTGCACTCCCAGGAGACCCCCAGTCTCCTGGGACAGCATTGCCAGCATACTGTAAAGTAAAGAAAACATCACTGTCAGCCCCTTCTACACCGCTCCTGTGTCACTCTCACTACAAATCAAAGCTTCTACATACCTTAAATAATGCAGTTCTTTCGGAGACACGGTCATGTGACTCTCGTCTGCTGTTTCATTGACCGCTCTCCTACTCCAATCAAAATTTACACTCGAGGAGGAGGCAGAGCAGGAGGAGGAGAACGGCCAGAACAACCAGAACGAGCGTCCTTACTTACAGGTATTAGAGAGGCTTTGATTAATATTGAGACAGAGTGACACAGGAGGAGCGTTTTAAGAGAAAGGGCTGGCAGTAATGTTTTCTACAGCACTGTCCTGCGGCCAGGAGAGGCGAGGTGGCCGGCCTGATACCCTCCCAATGGGTGGCACCCGGGGCGGACTGCCTGATCCCCGCCCCCCATTGGGAAAAAATCTGATATCGGCGTATAACACGCAGGCATGGTTTACACTCTATTTTCAGGGTAAAAAGGTGCGTGTTATACGCCGATAAATACTGTAGTCACTCAGTTAATAACACAGCATAGGACCTTAGAAAGGTCATATGCTCCCCATACCTGAAAGCACTACTCTATCAGAACAATGGAGGAAGGCTGTGGGGGAGCATGGATCAATACCTTGACAGGGAGGTAGGCTATCAGTAGGCATTATCACTTTCACGTTGGCCTGAATAGGCAAATATCAATATCTCTGTTAAAAGAATCTTTAATTTTGCTCATCCAGGGCAAAGTTACAGGTTTTCATCTTAGAGCACCCCACCCACTGATGTTTACCATAACTAAGCTTCATTGCGTTATCTTTGGAAATACCAGTTACATGGGTGTGATGGAGCATGTGATCCATACTCATATGCAGGCCATACATTATGCAATTTTCATTCCTTCAACCACAGTCAGTGTTAATGGGCGGAATATCTCCCACAGTATTATTGTTTTCTGTCAGCAGGTAGCACGGGGAGCCTTCCCCACTGGCAGAATACAATGATCACTTCTGGTAGCTATAGCCACCAGGAAGTGATCAGGAAAAAAAATCCAACAGGCTGGTTGTACTAAAGTTGATCGATGGATTGACTTCAGTGCAACCAGCCTGCCCATAGATGGATCTGAACCAGACAAATTTCGATCTTTCTATGGCCGGCTTTAGGATGCAGTGTATAGACCTGAAAAGCCAGGTGTGAAAACCGTCAAGCCAGGGAGGGGCGAAGACCGTTAATCTTGTGTAAGCATTGATATACCAAGGGCTTTGGCAAGCAAGTGCAGTGGTTAGAAAAGGTGAATATCAATGTGGAAAAAGGGTACCCTAACAAAAAGGTCCAAATGGTATATGAACAGAACTGGGAGTGACCCAGCTATTTCTATTTACATCAAGTGCAACGAGCAGCATGCTTAAGAAAAATAAAGAGAATCATATGGCCCTACAAAGCAAGAAGTGGTAGCATTATGTATTAGACATGTGCATTCGTTGTCGTCCCAATGCATTTTCGTCCGGATTTCGTCTGGGATTTTCGCGGAAATGCGCAGAATCTGAAATCCGAAAGATCCGACATAAAAAATGCTTTATTTTCGTTTTGTTGTGACAACAGTTCGATACAGATAGAAGATTCGACATGACGGTGACAATAGCGATCTGTGTCTATCGAACCTGCGGTTGAATGTGCCTAACCTAACTATTAGTCCAAGATTATTCAACATAGAGAGAAAAGATTCGACATAGAGAGAAAAGATTCGACATAGAGAGAAAAGATTTGACATTATAGAGACATGAAGATTCGACAAAGCAGATAAAAACATACGATCGCCGCGAGCGGACATTTATGGTCAAATGCTCCGCCCATAGGCTATAGAAGGATTCTAATGTTTGCTGACTAGTAATAATAATTAATAAATATAATTATTATTAGTCATACAACATTAGAATTCTATTATAGCTTGTGGGCGGAGCATTCGACCGGAAATATACGATTGCGGCGTCGTACAGTTTAGCTGCTTCATCGAATCTTTAGAACATTCGACAGACACCATAAGCCTTCAATTGACAGATTCGACCTTAATTAACTCGGATTTTCGGACAAATGCATTTTTTAATGAAACAAAATAAATAAAAACTAATTTCGGGAGTAACTAAATACATTTATTTTTCGGGCGAAAACGAAATATTTCAGTGTGCACATGTCTATTATGTATACCATCTTGCTGCTCTGGCAAGATGGTATACACACAGGCAAAAAGTGCTCACAAATGAAGGGATAAACTATGTTCTGCTCTGGAGCCTACTGTTGTCTATGTCCATTAGGGATGGTACACCAAAGTGTTGAGCAAATCGTATTACACATCCACCTGGAAATGACATCACTAACCAAATAACCATTGATGAATTTCTTACAGCAATTTATTGATTTAGTTCAACTCCACTAACTCTGCATTCACCTTACAATAGGCACAGTGCAGAAGAGCTTCTCCATTGCTTAAATTAAATGATTGATGGCAATGCCAAATTGTCAAAGCCTGTCTGTTGCAATATGTTGAAGTGATGCTGCCACTTTTTAAATATAGTAAAGGGTGTTTACAGCAACACAAGTGAGCTAGTACAGCCTCATTGCTGTCATTATTATCCTCTAATACCATTCAACCAGGGAGATCACTGGGTACATATCTAAAAACTGGAGAACAGAAAAGTGACTGTTTTGCCCATTATAACCAATCATATGTCCAGTGCAAAGCTTCAGGTAGGGATTAGGAAATGATAGCTTGTACTTAAAGCTCTTATTTGTTAAACTATTAGTGTTATGCCACGTACAGACGATCGGACATTCCGACAACAAAACCGTGGATTTATTTCCGTTGGATGTTGGCTCAAACTTGTCTTGCATACACACGGTCCCACAAATGTTGTCGGAAATTCCAAACGTCAAGAATGCGGTGACGTACAACACGTATGACGAGGCGAGAAAAATAACGTTCAATAGCCAGTGCGGCTCTTCTGCTTGATTCTGAGTATGCGTGAAATTTTGTGCGTCGGAATTGTGTACACACAGTCAGAATTTCCAACAAAAAGTTTTGTTGTCGGAAAATTTGAGAACCAGCTCTCAAATTTTTGTTGTTGGAAATTCCGACAGAAAATGTCCGATGGGGCCTAAACACGGTCGGAATTTCCGACCAACAGCTCCCATCGAACATTTGTTGTCGGAAATTCCAAACATGTGTACGCGGCATAACAGTTCTTGTTATCCTTTCCAATGACTTTAATTTTAGACTGGATTTCAAGACCTGTAAATTTAGAGAACTATAATAGCTTTTAGTCATTTTTTTTTCAGTGTTTAAAGTGTATGTGCCTTTTATTTGTGCCATTTTGGTCTGTTAAATATAGCTTTAAAACGACCAGGTAATCCTACTAGAAATCCGGTTCTGTCCTTTGTCCCGTGCTCTTTCCAGCTTTATATCAACCAATGTTATCAGCCCTGCCCTGCTCACCCCTAAAGACTATCCCCTCCTTATGTTATGGAGAAGGGAGTGGTGTTTTGTAATCTTAATGCTAAAAGCATGGCGATTTTTTGCTAGTGTGGCCATTACCCATGTTTGCCCCATGAGTAGATTTGAGCGGACACCTGGATGTTCGGGTTCAACGGGTTCAGCCGAACTTCGCAAAAAAGTTCGAGTTCGGGACACGAACTTGACCCGAACTTGACCCCGAACCTGAAACCCATTGAAGTTAATGGGGACCCGAACTTTTGAGGACTAAAATGGCTCTAAAAAAGTAATGGAAAGGGCTAGAGGGCAGCAAAATGTTGTTAAGAGCATGGCAAGTGCTCTGCAAACAAATGTGGATAGGGAAATAACTTAAAATAACATGGGTGGGAGAAAATGTGAAGGAACTGGAGGCACTGTCAGCAACCCAATCTACTATCGCCTGTACTTGTCCTGGCCTCAACATTCGTAGAGCCGCATTAGGCCCGACCAAATACCGCTGCAGGCTCTGTCGCCTATTCGCACCCGAGGAAGGTGTTTCACTTGTGCGTGTAGCTGGCACAGATCGACCACGTCCTCTCCCTGCAACAGGAGATCCACCAGCAGCACCACGACCGGGGGTTATGTCCCTTATTTGACGTTCTCCTCATATTTCTGAAATTTTGGATCTTGCCCTAAATGGGTGTTTTTTGAATAGCAGAATAGAACAACAGTATCTAAAGGGTGTATCTCACATGTACAGATATGCAGCAATCGCTGCAATTTTTATTTTTTTTGCCCTAAATGGGTGTTTTTTAGAATAGCAGAATAGAACAACAGTATCTAAATGGTGTATCTCACACGTACAGATACAGACTAGGCCGCAATTTAAGATTTTTCACCTACTGTAAATGTGTTTTTTTGAATAGCAAAATAGAGCAACAGTATCTAAAGTGTGTATCTTACACGTACAGATATGCAGGAAACTCTGCAAATTAATATTTCTTGTTCATACATCACGGGACACAGAGCAGCATAGTCATTACTATGTGGGTTATATAGAATTACCTTCAGGTGCTGGCACTGGCAACTTCCAAAACAGGAAGTACCCTCTTCTATATAAGCCCCTCCCATCCGGGAGTACCTCAGTTTTTTGCCAGTGTCTAAGGTGTTGGCCAAGGTTAACATGTATTCATCTGGGCTTGTGTACAGGTTCTCTGGGCCTTAGCAAGCTATTCCGGATCCGACCAAAAAAAGCTTCATAGCTAAACGGTCGGTACCCGGGCCTTGCAGAGAAGAGCAGGGTTTTGCCTGTAATGCCTCTCTTAGGAGGGCTGGACCCTGGGATCCAGAGCTCTGGTCATACCCAAAACCAAGAGGCTATCTGTGCAGGGTGCTATACAGGTCCAGGGGAGTGGAATCCTTGGGAACCCGGTCCCTGAAGGTCTAGTACAATGCCTGCCGTGAGAGGTGAAGTTTGGGCTTCTGTGGACCAAACAAAGTCCTGCGGCGGGGAAAAGGTAAGTGGGGGCCCCTCAGGAACTTGGTTCTATTGAGGGGACCCCCAAGCCTAATATGTCTTTCTGCCTGTTACCTAAAGGGTATTCCCGCTAATAGCTGTATATGCCTAAGAAATCCTAGAAATGTTTTTTCATAAGGGAAATTTTAAAAAAACTGTAAACCTGGAAATGTTTTTTCATAAAGGAGGTTTTAAAAAAAAAAAAAAAAAAGACAAAGGTGCGGTACCTGTGTTTGTCCACTAGAGGCCGCTGTGGAACGTCTTTTTTCTTGGGACTATTCCTTCCATGGTGAAAGTCCAGGCAGATGAGTGAGCTCTCTATCAGGGAAGCTGCATTCCTCTGTCATGCTGCCAAGTAGTTTCCTTCCATCCCTGAGTCCTGGTGAAACAGGGACCCTGGCTCCTCTCCCTACATGGCGCCAAGAGCGCACACGTGCACGCGCGCGCGCGCGCACACATGCTTTCCTTTTATAAGGTTTAGCTTCAAAAAAGGGGGCGGAGCCTGGCGGATGACGCGCTCTGTGCGCCCAGCGCTTCTGCGCATGTGCGGGCGTCCCAGCAAGATAAAAGGACTCAGTCCACGCTGCTTGCTATGGACACAGAGCATGAAAAGGAGCTGGTAGCATGGTATAGGGGCTTACAGCAGGCGGTTGATACAGGCATCCCCAGAAAGACGCATTAGTAGACACCCACTGATGTACATAGCAGCAAATTGCATTAGACTATTTCAGTAAGGGGTGTATTGCGGCTGGAATACCTCAGCTTTGAACTAAGGAATATGCCGCCTAAAAAACTCCGAGATATACCTCTCAGGAAGTGTAGGGGGTCTCCATCGGGCTCTGAGGATCTGGAGCAGTCATCTGCACCCTCCTCCCCTGAGAAATCAGAGGTTAATACCCATAAGGAACCCCCGGGAGTGCCAGGTACTGCGGCTGTCCTCAGTCCACCTGCTCCTGCATATATAACAGAGGAGGTTTTTTCCTCAACTCTGGAGGGATTGGAGCAGAGATTGGCTGCATTGATCGCTTCTTCTCTACAGGAAAGAAAGCGCGCCAGATCTCCATCACCTCCATTAGAGTGCCTGTTGGCAGAGCAACAGTCCCAGGAAGGGACCGACCTACCTGAAGGGGATCAGGAGGAGGTTAGCTCTGTTTTTGAGGAATCGACAGTAGATGAACCATTTTCAGCATCACAGACTGAAAGATTGTGGGTCCAGACCCTAACTGACATGGTTCGATCTGCATTTAAAATGCCTCTTGTTGAACCATCAACTACTGCTGTCTCCTCATTGGGGTCGCTAAAAGCTCCCCAGGTTAATTGCTCCTTTCCAATACATCCATTATTGGAAGGACTTATATACCAGGACTGGGAACATCCTGATAAACTATTTGTTCCGCCTAAAAGGTTTCCGGTGATCTATCCCATGGAGGGAAAGTTCACCCAGAGATGGAATGTTCCTACGGTGGATGCAGCCATCTCTTCTGTGAACAAATCACTGACATGTCCAGTAGATAATGTTCAAATGTTCAAAGATCCAGTGGATAAAAAATTGGAATCTTTATTAAAATCTGCTTTTTCCACAGCAGGGGCTGTTACACAGCCAGCAGTGGCAGCTATTGGGGTCTGCCAAGCTTTAAAGGATCAAATGAAAATGGTCCTGAGGGATTTGTCAGACCAGCAGGCCCAGGCTCTGGCTGATCTGCCTAGAGCATTATGCTTTGCGGTTGACGCCATCAAGGATTCTATCCATCAGGCCTCCCGCCTCACGCTGTCTTTGGTACATATGCGTAGGCTTCTGTGGCTCAAAAACTGGTCTGCTGAAGCACCCTGTAAGAAGCTCTTAGTTAGCTTCCCATTTCATGGGGAACGCCTTTTTGGCAAAGACCTGGATAAGTATATCCAGAAGATTTCCAGTGGTAAAAGTACTCTCTTACCGAGTAAAAAGAGGTCTAGGGGTCCATCTTTTAAGAGGACTACCTCTCCTATCCCTGCGACGTCTGCTACTAAGCAGTTCCGACGGCCTCCTCGGTCAAACTCAGGAGGTAAAAATCAGGGACAGCCACAGGGTAATAAAAAGCCCTGGATCCGAAGAGGTACTAAACCAGCCTCCAAGTCAAGCCTATGAAGGGCTGCCCCCACTCAAACGGGTGGGGGGAAGACTTCAGTTGTTCGCAGAGACCTGGCGGGAGACGATCAAAGACAGATGGGTGCTCTCCGCAGTAACTCTGGGATACAAGTTGGAGTTAAAAGAGTCTCCTCCGTCCCATTTTATGTGGTCAGGCATGCCAAGAGACCCTCTGAAAAGAGGGTCTCTCCTATTGGCGTTAGAACAACTATTGCTCCAAGGAGTAATTATGGAGGTTCCTATGGAAGAGTGGGGGTTGGGTTTCTACTCAAACCTTTTCACAGTCCTGAAGCCAAACGGGGACATAAGACCCATATTGGACCTAAAGAGTCTAAACAAATTTCTAAACGTCCGGTCTTTCCGGATGGAGTCGATCCGATCGGTCACCGCTGCCCTACAAGGGGAGGAATGGTTAGCCTCGATCGACATCAAAGATGCTTACTTGCATGTTCCCATCTTTCCAGGTCATCAAAAATTCCTACGCTTTGCAGTAGAAGGGCGCCATTTTCAGTTCAGAGCCTTACCATTCGGTCTGGCCACAGCACCACGAGTGTTCACAAAAATTCTGGCCCCACTGTTGGCCGATCTAAGAACACGGGGTGTAACGATAATGGCATACCTAGACGACCTGTTGTTGATGGACCACTCAGTTGCCAAGCTAGAAGTGGTAATTGTCGATACAATCAAGTATCTAGAATCTCACGGTTGGGTCATCAACCTGGACAAGTCAGCCCTACAGCCAGTGAAAAACCTGGTATATCTAGGGCTACGGCTGGATTCAGACCAGAGGAAGATTTTCTTACCTCTAGACAAGGTATCCTCTTTGAGGGCCTTGGTCCGTCTGCTTTGTGCAAAAAGACAGCCGTCCATACGCCTGTGCATGAGGCTGCTAGGAAAGATGGTAGCATCATTCGAAGCTGTGCCATACGCCCAATTCCACTCAAGGAATTTACAAAGGGCCATATTGTCAGCCTGGAACGGAAAAGTTCAGGCTCTAGACTTCCCGATGGCTTTGTCCCCTTCCGTTCGGAAGAGTCTCTGCTGGTGGTTGATCCCCCAGAATCTCCAGAAGGGAAAACCCTTCAGCCCGATATCTTGGAAGGTGGTCACTACAGATGCCAGCCTTATAGGCTGGGGGGCAGTACTGGAGCAATGGTCTCTCCAGGGCAGATGGTCAAATGTAGTAAAAACCCTGCCCATCAATCTCTTAGAGATACGAGCAGCCCGGTACGCTCTAGTAGCCTGGACATCCAGACTCCAAGGGTCCCCTGTCAGAATTCAATCAGACAATGCCACAGCAGTGGCATATATCAATCATCAGGGAGGCACCAGGAGTCGTGCAGCCCAGAGGGAAGTAAGTCACATCCTGGAATGGGCAGAAAAGCATGTCCCATGTATATCAGCTGTCTTCATTCCAGGGGTGGAGAATTGGAAGGCGGACTTTCTGAGTCGCCAACAGTTATGCCCAGGGGAATGGTCCCTTCATCCCGAGGTCTTCCGAGCAATATGTCAGCGGTGGGGAACACCGGATGTAGATCTGCTAGCATCCAGATTCAACGCAAAGGTGGACAGATTTGTCTCCCGGACAAGGGATCCCCTCGCTTGCGGCTCGGATGCTCTGGTGTTCCCTTGGGATCAGTTCAGACTGATATATGCATTCCCTCCGCTACAATTGTTGCCTCGACTCCTTCGCAGAGTCAGGTTGGAGAAGAAGCCGGTGATCCTGGTGGCTCCAGCGTGGCCCCGAAGGGCCTGGTACGCGGAGATCATCAAAATGTCTGTGGGGAGTCCTTGGACCCTTCCACGTCGTCCGGACCTGCTTTCGCAAGGACCGATATACCACCCTTCCTTACTAACTCTAAGTTTAACGGCCTGGCTATTGAATCCCACATCCTAAAGAAGAGAGGTCTCTCTAACTCTGTGGTATCAACTATAGTCAATGCCAGGAAGCCTGTATCCAGGCAGATCTACTATAGAGTTTGGAAGGCCTACATCACTTGGTGCGAGGCCAGAAAATGGCATCCACGTAAGTACGTTATAGGCAGAATTCTGGACTTCCTGCAGTGGGCTGTAGACAGGAAGTTTGCCTTAAGTACTATCAAGGGCCAGGTTTCGGCCTTGTCAATACTATTTCAAAGGCCCCTGGCTATGCATTCACTTGTCAAATCCTTTATGCAAGGTGTGACTCGTATTATTCCACCGATTAAGGCTCCCATATGCCCATGGGATCTAAATTTGGTTCTGTCGGTTCTGCAGAAGCAGCCATTTGAACCTTTGCGGCACATTTCCTTGGTTCTACTCACCAGGAAATTGATATTTTTAGTAGCCATATGCTCGGCTAGAAGAGTGTCGGAATTAGCCGCCATGTCCTGTAAAGAGCCATATCTGGTTATCCATAAGGACAGAGTAGTATTACGTCCTCACCCAGCCTTTCTTCCTAAGGTGGTATCGAGGTTTCACTTGAACCAGGATGTGGTTCTTCCTTCTTTTTTCCCCAAACCAAGCTCGGTAGAGGAAAAGTTATTGCATTCTTTGGATGTAGTAAGAGCAGTTAAAGCTTATCTAAAAGCCACTGCTCAGATTCGTAGAACGGATTCTTTGTTTGTTCTGCCGGAAGGCCCCAGAAAGGGTCAGGCAGCATCAAAATCTACTTTAGCCAAGTGGATTCGACAGGTCATAATACAAGCCTATGGCTTGAGAAGTAGACCGCCTCCGTTCAAAGTTAGGGCGCACTCCACGAGAGCAGTTGGAACTTCATGGGCAGTGCATCACCAGGCCTCCCTGGCGCAAATTTGTAAGGCCGCAACATGGTCTTCAGTACACACGTTTACTAGGTTCTACCAGGTGGACGTTAGAAGTCAGGAGGATGTAACCTTTGGGCGCAGTGTGTTGCAGGCCGCAAAAGATCCTCATGCCTGATGGCGCCCAGCTTATGTATGGTGTATCCCCCCCCTCATGTGGCATTGCTTTGGGACGTCCCACATAGTAATGACTATGCTGCTCTGTGTCCCGTGATGTATGAACAAGAAAGTAGGATTTTTAAAACAGCTTACCTGTAAAATCCTTTTCTTGGAGTACATCACGGGACACAGAGCTCCCACCCCACTTTTGGGGACACGTATTGCTTTGCTACAAAACTGAGGTACTCCCGGATGGGAGGGGCTTATATAGGGGAGGGTACTTCCTGTTTTGGAAGTTGCCAGTGCCAGCACCTGAAGGTAATTCTATATAACCCACATAGTAATGACTATGCTGCTCTGTGTCCCGTGATGTACTCCAAGAAAAGGATTTTACAGGTAAGCTGTTTTAAAAATCCTACTTTTTTGCCCTAAATGTGTTTTTTTTTTTTAATACCAGAATAGAGCAACAGTATCTAAAGGCTGTACCACACGTACAGATACAGACTAGGCCGCAATTTAAGATTTTTCCCCTAAATGTTTTTTTTTTTTGAATAGCAGAATAGAGCAACAGTATCTAAAGGGTGTATCTCACAGGTACAGATATGCAGAAAACGCACCAATTTTTTTTTTTTTTGCCCTAAATTATTATTTTTTTGAAC
Organism: Rana muscosa; assembly: GCA_029206835.1. NCBI lineage: Eukaryota > Metazoa > Chordata > Amphibia > Anura > Ranidae > Rana > Rana muscosa. The sequence goes on along the minus strand of CM055128.1, from coordinate 90,086,468 downwards.
AGCAGAATAGAAGAACAGTATCTAAAGTGTGTATATCACACGTACAGATATGCAGAAAACGTTGGCCAAAAATATTTTTTGCCCTAAATTATTCTTTTTTGAATAGCAGAATAAAGCAACCGTATCTAAAGTGTGTATCTCACACGTACAGATATGCAGGAAACACTGCAAAATATATTTTTTTGCCCTAAATGTGTTTTTTTTTTAATACCAGAATAGAGCAACAGTATCTAAAGGGTGTACCTCACACGTACAGATACAGACTAGGCCGCAATTTAAGATTTTTCCCCTAAATGTGTTTTTTTTTAATAGCAAAATAGAGCAACAGTATCTAAAGGGTGTATCTCACAGGTACACATATGCAGGAAACGCAGCAAAATATATATTTTTTGCCCTAAATGGGTGTTTTTAGAATAGCAGAATAGACCAACAGTATCTAAAGGGTGTATCTCACAGTAAAATATGCAGTGCTGGTGCACCGAGCTTGCATAAAATGCCCGCCGATGCCAACCTAACTAACAGACGGATAAAAGTTATCTTTTCTCTGGCAATGGGCTCAGGGCAGGGTAAAAAGATTGTGCACTGCACCCACACAACAAAATCAAGGTAGATCGCTGAGTAATTTGATTTCTGAATCAGGACTCCTATCTAATTCTCTCCCTCAAAGCAGCAGCAGCAACCTTTCCCTACACTATCTAAAGCCGAGTGACGTGCTGTGCTATGTGCCTCTAGCTTATATAGAGGCTGGGTCACATGCTGCACTGGCCAATCACAGCCATGCCATTAGTAGGCACGGCTGTGATGGCTTCTAAGGGCACACAAGTTAAGCGAATGTTGATTGGCTGCCCTGCAGCTTTTTAAAATGCGCCATTACATTGCCGAACACCGAACTCGAACCCGAACATACAGTAAATTGTTTACAGTTTACTCTACAGTTCGGCTTCGCTCAACCCTATCCATGAGCATTTACTAGTGATCTCTACACATGTACAACCCCAATTCCAAAATAGTTGGGATGCTGTGTAAAATCTACATAAAAACAGAATGCAATGATTTGCAAATCTCATAAACCTATATTTTATCCACAATAAAACGCAGAAAAAATATCACGTTTAAACTGAGAAAATGTACCATTTTACCATGATGCAGCATTCTCTCTTCTTTTAACCACACTCTGTAAACATTTGGGAGCTGAGGAGACCAGTTTCCTGGGTTTTGGGATAGAAATGTTGTCCTATTCTTGCCTGATAGAGGACTCTAACTGCTCAACAGTCCTGAGTAGTGATGAGCCGAACACCCCCGGGTTCGGTTCGCACCAGAACCCGCGAACGGACCAAAAGTTCGCACGAACTTTAGAACCCTATTAAATACAAGGGATGCGAACGTTCGAAATCTAAAGTGCTAATTATAATGACTATTATGCATGTTATTGTCCTAAAAAGGGTTTGGGAACCCGGGTTCTGCACCAGGGGACATGTATCAATGCAAAAAGAAGTTTTAAAAACGGACGTTTTAAAAACGGACGTTTTTCTGGAGCAGTCATTTTAATGATGCATAAAGTGAAAAAAAAAGTCAAATATTCCTTTAAATATCGTACCTGGGGGGTGTCTAAAGTATGCCTGTGAAGTGCCTCGTGTTTCCCGTGTTTAGAACTGTCCCTGCACAAAATTACATTTCTAAAGGAAAAAAAGCCATTTAAAACTGCTTGCGGCTTTAATGTAATGTCTGGTCCCGGTAATATGGATGAAAATCTTTACGAAAAATGGCATAGCTACCCCATCACACACCCCCCCCCCCACCCCATTACCAGCCCATTTGGGTCTTGTATGGATATTAAGGGGAACCCCGCACACAAAATAAAAAAGGCCCTATATACTCTGAACAGCCGTATACAGGCGGTGCATACAAGACAGGGACTGTAGGTTTGTTCTTATGTAGAATCTGTTTGTAATTTTGAACAGGTACATTGTTTAAGTGTAGCTTCAGGCAAAAAATCTATTTTTAAGCTTTTTGGAAAACATAGGGAAGGGTTATCACCCCTGTAACATTTGTTTTGCTGTCTGTGCAGTGTGCACCTGTTCAGAACAGTTCACCTCACTTTCCGTCCTAATGACAAATGTTTTTTGAAAATTTGGGGTTTTTATTGAAACAAGAATTGGTGATAAAGCATCAGTGGAGAGGAGACACTTTTTTTCCCATATTAACTCTTACAGGAGAGAATTTGCCTTCCTAGGGGTAGATTTCCTCTCACTTCCTGTTGTATCCTTCCGTTTGCAAGGAGGAGTCGTTTGTAAGTTGGATGTTTGAAAGTAGGGGCCTGCCGTATATACTCAGCTGAAATTTGCCCCTTACATGTTGGTGTTGCCACAACACTGTGAGCCCTCACAGTTACTCTTGGTGGGCGCAGGAATGGGCCCTGCTGTGAATTATTAGAGCAAGAATTGTAATTGCATGCCCCTGTTGAACAGGGGCTGAAAAATTGGGCCTTAGGCACTGGTGCCACAACACTTCAACCCCTCACAGATACTGTACTTGGAGCACAGCAATGAGCCCTGTTGCAAAGTATTGCATCAAAAATTGTAATTACACGCCCCTGTTAAACAGGGGCTGAAAAATTGGGCCTTAGCCACTGGTGCTGGTGCCACGACACTGCAACCTCTCCCAGATACTCTAGTTGGAGTGCAGGAATGAGCCCTGCTGCAAAGCATTGCATAAAAAATTGTAATAACATGCCCCTGTTAAACAGGGGCTGAAAAATTGGGCCTTAGCCACTGGTGGCGGCACCCAGAAACAAAAATGTTCTTCCAAGCTATCATCATCAATCGGATCATTGAGGAGGAGGAGGATAGTCAGTCAACATAACAGGACAGTCTCTCAGCATCAGCATCAGCCTTGAAGGGATGTGACATTTGAAAATAAATTAGTCTGTGTGAGGGGGTTAACTCGGTAGCGGGTGTGTGTGACCCCCTGGTTGGGCTCCCCACACAAAAACAGGGCCAGCAGACGGAGGTTGTGGTTTTCAAAATCAAAAGGTGCGGTTTATTTCTCTATGTACAGTGACAAAAACACAGCAAAGCCAAAAAGAAACAAACAAAATAAATCCTGGTCAGTTTGACCTCTGACTAAACATGCAGGTTTCCTAAACTAACAACTGGGATCAGCCTGGTGCTGTCCTAGTCCCTAAGTCCCTGGTTTAGTAAAAGTCCAAACAAATAGCCACACAGGCTTTGCCTCACCGCACAGGGGTTCACTCTCCCTAGACAGTCCACACAGGTCTGGTTCCAGGCATGAGCTAACATCTAATGAAGCTGGGAGTTCTTATAGAGGCCTAAATGAGCTGACAAGCTTCAGCTGGTCTCATCAACTCCCTGTCTCACGACGCCCAGCACTCTCCCTAGAGGTATGAGTCATTCATGAGCCCACTAGCCTCAGCTGGGCTTCATCAACTCCCTAGTTGTATAAGTCGGCATAAAGCCTGAATCTGGGAGAAATATATCTACCCCCCTGGATGCAACCAGGTGACTTTACCTTCCTGCTGTCACATACCCCCCCCTCTTGTTTTAACCTTGGGGTTGGAACACCAGCAATCAGGCATTCATGTACTCGAGACAAAGCATCCACATTCCCCATTTGAACGCCAGGGCGATGCTTTACTGTGAAGTTGAATTCCTGTAGGGCCAGGAACCACCTATTCACTCTTCTATTTGTCTCCTTGTTTTGAGCCATCCACTTTAACGGAGCGTGATCCGTAACCATGTCAAAGTGCCTACCTAGCAGATAGTACCGAAGGGAATCTAGAGCCCACTTCACCGCTAAACACTCCTTTTCAACCGTGGCGTAATTTACCTCATGGGACTTCAACTTCCTGCTGAGGTAAATGACTGGGTGCTCTTCCCCGTTCCAGACCTGGGACAATACTGCTCCTAACCCCACATCTGACGCATCACTTTGTACGACAAAGTCTTTAGAGAAGTCGGGTGAGTACAACACTGGCTGGCTACATAAGGCTTGTTTCAAGAATTGGAATGCTGCCTCAGCCTCGGGGGTCCATTTAATCATGACCGACCCTTTCCCTTTCGTCAGGTTGGTTAGGGGCACAGCCTTAGAAGCAAAGTGGGGAATGAAGCGCCGATAATAACCCGCGATTCCCAGAAAGGCTCGTACCTGCTTCTTGCTGTTGGGACGTGGCCAACTCTGGATGGCCTCGACTTTGTTGAGTTGGGGTTTTATTACTCCCCTGCCAATGGTGTACCCAAGATATTTGGCCTCCTCCTGCCCAATGGTACACTTCTTGGGGTTAGCCGTAAACCCCGCTTCCCGGATAGAGTCTAGGACTGCTTGCACTTTTGGCAGATGTGAGGCCCAATCTGTGCTATGGACAATTACGTCATCCAGGTAAGCCGCAGCATACTTCCGATGGGGCCTCAGTATCTGGTCCATTTTCCGCTGGAATGTGGCCGGCGCATTCTGTAACCCGAACGGCATTCTCTTATATTGGAACGCCCCGTCTGGGGTTACAAATGCGGTTTTCTCTTTGGCCGACTTGGCCAGGGGAATTTGCCAATACCCTTTTGTGAGGTCAAGAGTCGTCATGTATCGGGCTGTTCCCAGCCGGTCGATCAACTCATCTATACGTGGCATGGGGTAGGTGTCAAATTTTGTAACTTTGTTCAACTGACGAAAATCGTTACAAAATCGCCAGCTCCCATCCGGTTTAGGCACCAACACAATGGGACTAGACCAATCACTTTGGGACTCCTCTATCACCCCTAAGTTCAGCATTTTCTGTACTTCCTCCCGTATTGCCTCCCGTCGGGCCTCTGGGATCCGATAGGGTTTTAACTTCACCCTTTCACCGGGCGGGGTAATAATATCATGCTCTACCCCAGATGTTTGTCCCGGCAGCTCAGAGAACACCTCCTTGTTGCGAAGCACAAACTCCTTAACCTCCTGTTGTTGGGGTTGTGACAAGGTGGCTGCTATTCCAACCTCCGGAATCACGCAACCAGTTTGAGCTGGTGACCAAGTTTCTGCGACTAGGGACTCTCTATCCCTCCAGGCTTTCAACAGATTAACGTGATATATCTGTTCGGGCTTTCGCCTTCCTGGTTGTCTGACCTTGTAATTCACTTCGCTCACTTTTTCCATTATCTCGTAGGGGCCTTGCCATTTGGCAAGGAATTTACTTTCAACCGTAGGGACAAGTACCAATATCCTATCCCCCGGGGAAAAGGTACGGGTCTTTGCTCCACGGTTGTACACTCTCTGCTGTGCCAACTGCGCTTGGGCCAAATGTTCCTTCACGATGGGCATTACCTGTGCAATTCGATCTTGCATCAGGGCGACATGCTCAATCACACTCCTGTGGGGAGAACTCTCACTTTCCCAAGTTTCCTTGGCAATATCCAACAGCCCTCTTGGGTGTCTCCCATACAGTAACTCAAAGGGGGAGAATCCCGTAGAGGATTGGGGCACCTCCCTAATAGCAAACATCAAATAAGGAAGTAGACAGTCCCAATCCTTTCCATCTCTATCCACCACTTTCTTCAACATTTGTTTTAGGGTTTTGTTGAATCTTTCAACCAGCCCATCGGTTTGGGGGTGATACACAGATGTACGCAATTGCGTCACTTTGAGCAATTTACACAGCTCTTTCATAACCCGGGACATAAAGGGTGTACCTTGGTCCGTAAGCAGTTCTTTACAAATACCCACCCGGCTAAAAACAAGAGATAGCTCTTTGGCTATGGTTTTGGCCGAGGTATTTCTGAGAGGGATCGCTTCTGGATAACGGGTGGCATAGTCCATTATAACCAATATGTACTGGTGCCCCCTAGCGGACTTGATTATAGGACCTACCAAATCCATTGCGATTCTCTCAAACGGGACCTCAATGATGGGTAGAGGGACCAGCGGGCTACGGAAATGTGGCATCGGGGCCGACCTCTGACACACAGGGCAGGAGGAACAATAATTTTCTATGTCCTTCATCACCCCAGGCCAATAGAATCTCTGTAATACCCTCTCTCGGGTTTTCTCTGTCCCCAGATGACCTCCAAGAATGTGCCCATGGGCCAACTCCAACACCAACTTCCTGTAAGGTTTGGGCACCACCAGCTGCTCAACGGTTTCTTCTGCCCTTTTTGCCACCCGATACAGTAGGTCCTTCTCTACGCTGAAGTATGGGTAAGTGCAGGTATTATCTGGGTTCACTAACTCGCCATCTATTTCCACTACGTTTTCCCGTGCCTTTATTAGGGCGGGGTCTTTTAACTGTTCTGTGGCAAAATTTTCCCTGTGAACCTCCAGATCAGAAAACTCCACAGACGGTAGGTTTTCGTCTGAGGAGGTGGGCTCCTCTCCAGTTTCTTGAGTCTCCCCTGCAAATACTGACAAGGGAAATTCTGGAGAGTCCTCACCACTCTCAGAGGAGTTCTGGCTATCACATTCCTGGTACATAGGGGCACCAGTGGGGGGCTCAGGATCATCCCACAGTTCCCAGAACTTCGGAAAATCCCTTCCCACAATGGCGTCATGCGGTAACTGAGATACTAAGCCCACTGGATGAGAGAGGGTACCTTTGGGGGTCTCGAAACACACTGTAGTCACTGGATACTCTCGGGTGTCCCCATGCACACAAATAACAGCTACCTTGCTATTCCCAGAGACCTCTGTTTTAACTAATTCAGCCTTTATCAGGGTCACAAGGCTACCTGAATCCAGTAATACCACAACATTTCTACCATTAATACACATTTTGCATAAATGTTTCTCAGTTCCTCGAATGGCAGTGCATGCGACTGTCGCACACAGCGACTGACGTCTGCCCGTCAGAAAGTCACACTGCATGGGTTCCTCCACAACCGGGCAATTGGCTGCAATATGTCCCGCTTGCCGGCAGCGGTAGCAAACGATCCTTCTTGCGGCCTCTTGAGCCGCTGATTTCCCAGGCTGTTCTCGCCAAACTTGGGGTAGAGCTCCCACCCTCTCACTCTCTCCACCCTCACCCCTTGGAATCCTCTTATCCGCCCCTGGGGATGGTCTGGTCTTAGGGTGGAAAGTCCGAGTGTCTCTGGAAGAGGCCGTCAGGTTCTCTGTAGCCAAGTATTTCTCTACACGATCCACAAGACCACCGGCCGTCTCTGGGTCTCCATGGCTTACCCACTTTTGGATGGCAGTAGGAAGAGCTCTCAAAAACCGATCCATTACAACACGTTCCACAATCTCTGGTGCGGACAAAGTCTCTGGCTGTAGCCACTTCCTGCTCAGGTGAATGAGATCATACATTTGAGACCTGGGGGGTTTTCCAAGCTGGAAAGTCCAGTTATGCACACGCTGAGCCCGGACAGCCAGGGTGACACCCAGCCTTGCCAATATTTCAGCTTTTAGCATCACATAGTCTTTTGCTTGGTCAGGCTCTAGGTCATAGTAAGCCTTCTGCGATTCACCAGTTAACAGAGGAGCCACCAGTCCAGCCCACTGCTCCTCAGGCCACTTTTCTCTTTCAGCAGTCCTTTCAAATGTGGTCAAAAATACCTCTGGATCATCCTCTCCAGTCATTTTTGTCAATAAACGACTCACCCCAAAGGACGCGGTATTAGTGGGACGGCTTTCCTCACTGGTCTGCGGACGTTGCTGCATTACTGCTTCCATTTGTTGTAGTCTCTGCTCTTGCTTCTGTAACAGGTCTATGAAGCGGGCCTCAGATTGCTGCTGGGCTTGTTGATGAGCTTGCTGCTGGGCTGCAAGGCTCCTTTGCAAACCTGCATTTGTCTGCTGTTGATTGGCATTTGCTAGAGCCAGCTGTTTCAGTATCTCCTCCATGCTGGCTTAAAAAAAACTGCCACTGGTTCTCCACCAACTGTGAGGGGGTTAACTCGGTAGCGGGTGTGTGTGACCCCCTGGTTGGGCTCCCCACACAAAAACAGGGCCAGCAGACGGAGGTTGTGGTTTTCAAAATCAAAAGGTGCGGTTTATTTCTCTATGTACAGTGACAAAAACACAGCAAAGCCAAAAAGAAACAAACAAAATAAATCCTGGTCAGTTTGACCTCTGACTAAACATGCAGGTTTCCTAAACTAACAACTGGGATCAGCCTGGTGCTGTCCTAGTCCCTAAGTCCCTGGTTTAGTAAAAGTCCAAACAAATAGCCACACAGGCTTTGCCTCACCGCACAGGGGTTCACTCTCCCTAGACAGTCCACACAGGTCTGGTTCCAGGCATGAGCTAACATCTAATGAAGCTGGGAGTTCTTATAGAGGCCTAAATGAGCTGACAAGCTTCAGCTGGTCTCATCAACTCCCTGTCTCACGACGCCCAGCGCTCTCCCTAGAGGTATGAGTCATTCATGAGCCCACTAGCCTCAGCTGGGCTTCATCAACTCCCTAGTTGTATAAGTCGGCATAAAGCCTGAATCTGGGAGAAATATATCTACCCCTCTGGATGCAACCAGGTGACTTTACCTTCCTGCTGTCACATCTGTTATATCAGCTTCAGGTGTTTGGTAGCTGGTGGTGATCCAAGACTGGTTCATCTTTATGAAGGTCAGTCGATCAACAGTAGGGATGAGCTTGGTGTTCAAGTCGAACATAGGTTCGACTCGAACATCGGCTGTTCGCGCGTTTGGCGAACAACGAACGATTTGGGCCGTTCGCGCCAGGGTTGCCAACTTTCAGTAAATTTACAAACAGTTTGTAAAATCCATAATTGTTGCATCTGTCCATGAATGTCGGTTATGGACATGCAGCCTACATGTCTGTAATGGACATTAATGGACAGATGCAAAAAGTACGGATTTTACAAACTGTTTGTAAATTTACTGAAAGTTGGCAACCCTGGTTCGCGCCAAATTCGAGTGACGCGAACGGCCCACAATACACTGCGCCATTGCAGTGTAATCCCGGCGCTGTGATTGGCCAAGCATGCACTGTGACCCTGCATGCTTGGCCAATCACAGCGCCGGCAGCGAGGAGAGCAATGATTGGCCACAGGCAGGATGCCTGTGGCCAATTATAGCTGAGGGGGTTTAGTACATGCCCCACACTATAAAAGGCCGCCAGCGCGGCGGCCTTGTGTAGTGTGTTCCGGAGCAGGGAAAGTGAAGGATAGGCAGGGACAGTGTCAAATCTTGTCAAATCTATTCTTTGCTAAACCTTGTGTGTAGGAACAGAGAAGGATAGGCAGGGAGAGTGTCAGTGTCATATTCTTTGCTAAATCTTGTGTGTAGGGAGAGAGAAGGATAGGCAGGGAGAGTGTCAGTGTCATATACTTTGATAAACCTTGTGTGCAGGGAGAGAGAAGGATAGGCAGTGGACAGTGTCAGTGTCATATTCTTTGCTAAACCTTGTGTGCAGGGAGAGAGAAGGATAGGCAGGGGACAGTGTCAGTGTCATGGTTGCTAAGCCTCCTGCACATTATACACCTGAAGTTAGCCCGTATTGCTGCTTTTTCCTGGTGTGTTACACCAACAGGATTTTACGGCACTTACAGCGGGCGGAGTGTACCTCCTGACCATATTACACCTTAACTTAGCCTGTATTGCTGCTTTTTCCTGGTGTGTTACACCAACAGGATTTTGCGGCACTTACAGCGGGCGGAGTGTGCTTCCTGACCATATTACACCTTAACTTAGCCTGTATTGCTGCTTTTTCCTGGTGTGTTACACCAACAGGATTTTGCGGCACTTACAGCGGGCGGAGTGTGCCTCCTGACCATATTACACCTTAACTTAGCCTGTATTGCTGCTTTTCCCATTTCCCTGCAGGCCATTAGAATGTCTGGAAGGCAAACAAGGAGAGGCAGACAGTCAGGAGCCAATAAAAGAGGGCAAGCAGGCTCTGTGTCTAGAGACAACAGTGCTGGTCGTGGACGCGGTGCATCGCCATCAGCACGTGGCCATGGGACACGCTTGTCCTTCTTTTCGGCAGCTGGACGTGTTAAGCTGCATCATGCCGAAGACTTGGTAGAGTGGATGACCAAGCCCTCCTCATCCTCCTCATCCTCTCTCACCCAGGCTCAGGGTACTGGCAAAGCAGCTGCCTGAGCGTCCTCTTCCCTGGTATCAATGTCATCATCAGTCACTCCTTCCCTAGACCAACCATGTCCTCCTGAGGAGTCCCCCGAACTGTTTGAGCACAGTGTTAAGTACATGCTCCAGGAGGATGCCCAGCGTTTCGAAGGGTCTGATGATGATACTCAGCTAGAGGAAGGCAGTAGCGTGAGAGCAGAGAGAGGGAATGCTCAAGAAGGACACCAATCTGGCAGTCATGTTCCAGCAGCTGCAGCATACTGCCAGATTGGCTCCAGTGATGAGGCGGGAGGGGATGATGAGGTCACTGACTCCACGTGGGTGCCTAATAGGAGAGAGGAGGAGGAGGAGGAGGATGAGGAGGAGGCACATCTCCAATGAGGCAGGATGCCTTTGGGGGGCCAGCGTAAAGGCAGCACACCGACGGAATCACACCGCAGAGCTCCGCCTGTGCAGGGCGCTGCCTCTGCCCGTTATTCAAAAAGTTCTTTGGTGTGGGCCTTTTTTGAGTCGAGTGCATCAGATCGCACAGCTGCTGTTTGCAACATATGTCTCAAGCGTATATCGCGTGGCCAAAACATCACCCGCTTGGGCACCACATGCTTGACCAGACATATGTTGACCTGCCATGCAGCTCGTTGGCAAGCCTACCTTAAAGACCCACACCAAAGAACAAAGCTGACCTCTTCTTGCACCGCATCAGCTGGGATCTCCAACCCCACTATACCTTCAGTCCTCTTTGAAACCTGCTCTGAGAGGAATGAAGGTATAGAATTAGGTGTGTCACAGCCAAGTACTTGCGGGCACTCTGCTAGCAGTACACCAACGTCCGATTCTAGCAGGCAAATTTCCCTGCCCCAGCTGCTCGACCGTCAAAAGAAGTTCACTCCCAGCCATCCACATGCCCAGCGGTTGAATGCTAGCTTGGCTAAATTGCTAGCGCTTCAACTGCTGCCTTTTCAGTTGGTAGACTCGGCCGCCTTCCGTGAGTTTGTGCAATGTGCGGTTCCTCAGTGGCAGGTTCCCAAACGCCACTTTTTCTTACGGAAGGCGATTCCGGCTCTATACCGGCATGTGGAAGGCGATGTCTTGGCCTCGCTGGCCAGGGCGGTCAGCGGTAAGGTGCATATTACCGCTGACTCATGGTCCAGCAGGCATGGACAGGGACGTTGCCTTTCTTTCACGGCCCATTGGGTCACTCTTTTGGCAGCTGGGAAGGATGCAGGACAAGGTGCAGTAGTGTTGGAGGTTGTTCCACCGCCACGCCTCCAAAATGCTACTACTGGTTGTGACACACCTCTGTCCTCCACCCCCTCCTCTTCTTCTTCCTCCGTGGCCTCTTCCTGTGCTTTGTCCTCGGAACCAGCGGTGCTCCGTAGGCGTTCAAGGGGCTACACAAGTACGCAGGCAAAAAGATGCCATGCTGTGCTTGCGCTGGTGTGTTTGGGGGACAGGAGCCACACTGGGGCAGAGGTTCTGTCTGCTCTGCAGGGGCAGGCCGAGAGGTGGTTGACGCCACGCCAGCTTAAGCCAGGAATGGTAGTTAGCGACAATGGCACCAACCTCCTCTCCGCTCTCCGACAGGGACAACTGACCCATGTGCCCTGTGTGGCTCACGTCCTTAACCTGGTGGTGCAGCGGTTCTTGGGCAGATACCCGGGCTTACAGGATGTCCTGAGGCAGGCCAGGAAAGTCTGTGTGCATTTCCGCAGATCTTATAATGCCAGTGCTCGCCTGGCTGAGCTGCAAAAGGAGTTGAACCTGCCCAAGAACCGCCAGGTGGAACTCAACGTTGGCCATGCTGCAGTGGCTGCACACGCAGCAGAGGGCCATCAATGAGTACCTGTGCGACTACGGCACCAGGACAGGGTCAGGGGAGCTCGGGTTTTTTTCACCACGCCAGTGGGGCATGATCAGGGATGCATGCACTGTCCTGGCACCATTTGAGGAGGCCACGAGGATGGTTTGCAGTGACAGTGCATGCATCAGTGACACTGTACCTCTTGTCCACCTGTTGGAACATACGCTGTGTGGAATAATGGACAGGGCACTTGAGGCAGAACAGAGGCAGGAAGAGGAGGACTTCCTTGCCTCTCAAGGCCCCCTTTACCCAGACAGTGTTCCTTCTGTCCCACCCATCGCACAGGAAGAAGAGGAGGAGGAGGAGGATTGTGTCAGCATGGAGGTGGAGCCTGGCACTCAGCATCATCAGCAGCAGTCTTTTAGGGATGATTTACAGTCCCAAGAAACCAGTGGACTTGTACGTGGCTGGGAGGAGGTGGCTGCGGATCATGTCGTCCTTAGTGACCCAGAGGACTCCGGACCGAATGCCTCAGCTAACCTACGCTGCATGGCCTCCCTGATCCTGCAAAGTCTGCGGAAGGATCCTCGTATTCTTCGGATCAAGGAGAGGGACCATTACTGGCTGGCCAATCTCCTTGATCCACGGTACAAGGGTAAGGTTGCGGACCTTATCTTACCGTCGCAGAGGGAGCAGAGGATGAGACAACTCCGGGAGGCCTTGCAGAAAGGTCTGTGCAACGCGTTCCCAGAGACTGGGAGGTTACAAACTCCTGGTCCTGGACAACGAGTTGCTGAGGCTTCGGTCAGTCAAAGAAGGAGCGGTGGGGAAGGTGGCCGTCTGACCGAAGCGTTCAGACAATTCTTTAGTCCGCAGCCCCAAGGTATGATCGGTTCCAGCAACCATCGCCAGCGTCTGATATACATGGTGCATGAATACCTAGGGGCAAGGTCAGACTTGGACACCTTCCCCACCGAAAATCCTCTGGCTTACTGGGTCTTGAGGATGGATCACTGGCCAGAGCTTGCACAGTATGCAATTGAGCTACTGGCCTGTCCTGCATCCAGCGTTCTTTCAGAACGCACATTCAGTGTGTCATGGATATGCGGTAGTGTTTGTCTGTCAGCTTACCTTCCTTCCCATGTGTTCATCTTAGAGGCCTGAACCCTTTCACCTGGCTTCCTTTATAATCTCCTCCCAGCCTAACTCCACCCCAGGCCCTATCACAGAACACTATATTAACCTGTGCACTGCAAGCCTGCTTTGCTGATCAACGTGTTTGTTAGGCATTGTGTGTTTGGGTTCCTGCCTGCCGTGTGCTACGTCTGTCTCTCTGTTACATATTTGGCTTGTCCCCGACTATCCCTGTCTGCTCGTGACCCTTGACCTTTGGCTCGTTCTTTCGTTATCCTTGTCTGCTTGTGGCCCTTGACCTTCAGCTTGTTATTCGTTTCTCTCATATCTTGTGCTGCTGCTTCCCCTCTTTTCCCCTTATCCTACGGGGCGTGAGCTAGGAGACTTCAGGGGCCGCGACCTGGGCCCAGCCTGCAGCATAACATCCTCACCACTAGAGGCTCTGGAGAAGACCTGCTGGGTCTTAGACTCCGCGCCCTGGGGAATCTTGGCTCTAGCTTCCGTTAGGATCCCGGTTGTGCTCCTCTGGTCCCGCTTTCCACAACCACCCAGTTCCTATCCGCAGCAGTCAGCCATAGGGTTCACTACCTTGTGGTGCACTCCTGTCCCCCTACGGTGTGCATCTGTCACCTGGCCACAGGTGACCCTGACAGTTTGATCAGCCATGAACCCGGCTGACATCCCGCTCCCCGCGGATGATCCATTGCAGGGCATAGTTTGCAGACTTGAAACCCAGGAATCGAATCAGACTCAGGTGATGCGATTCCTCCAGGATCTGGCTTCTCGCTTCGAGCAGCTTCAGGCCTCCTTGGGAACCCTGAATCCGCAACCTCAAATACAACCAGTGGCTGCACCTATTGCACCAGTCGCAGCCACACACTCACTACAACTGCCAGCTCCGTCCCGTTTCTCTGGGGACTCCAAGGCTTGCAGGGGGTTCCTTAGCCAATGCACGATTCATTTTGAGCTCCAGCCCCAAAACTTCCTGTCTGATCGGGCTAAGGTAGCCTATATCATTTCCCTCCTCTCTGGTGAAGCTTTAGCCTGGGCAGCCCCTCTGTGGGAACTGAATGATCCAGTGGTTTCTAGCCTGTCTGGCTTCTTGAAACTTTTTCGGAATATCTTCGAAGAACCGGCTCGTGTCTCTTCAGCGGCCAGCGCCCTTTTACGTCTCCGCCAAGAGTCTGCTTCTGTGGGACAGTATGCCCTTCATTTCCGCATACTGTCGGCTGAGTTGAGCTGGAACAATGAAGCCTTAGTCGCAACCTTTTTGCATGGCCTGTCTGATAGAGTGAAGGATGAATTAGCAGGAAGAACCATCCCCACTGATCTGGCCGGCGTTATCTCCTTGTGTAACCAGATCGATATTCGCTTTCAGGAGAGGACCTTAGAAAAGCAACGCCAGCACTCCTTGGTTCTTAGTCAGCCTGAGCTCCCCTTTCTTCGACCCGTAGAGCATCTCCTACCAGCTGAGGAACCCATGCAGCTGGGTCGGACCAGGCTATCCCCCGAGGAACGTGCTAGGCGCAGAACTCTTGGTCTGTGTCTTTACTGTGGGGGCAAAGGTCATTTTCGTGACACTTGCTCTCTTTGTCCAGAAAAACGTTCGGGTCCACTTCATCTGGAAAGTGGAGTATTGGACCCAGAAATATCACCTTCCCCTTCTCGTCTTCTGCTTTCTGTGTTCCTTCATGTTGGTGCTTCTTCTCATTCGGTCTCAGCATATCTGGATTCCGGAGCCGCTGGTAATTTCATGGACTGGGAAATCGCATCGTCCATGAGACTTACTCTTTTGCCCCTCACCACGCCATTGGTGGTCTTGGCGATTGATGGTACTGTTCTCCCAGGGGGACCTATCCGCTTCCAGACCCTCCCTGTTAAGATGTCGGTAGGGACACTCCACCAGGAGTGGATATCCTTCCTTATCTTACCCAAGGCCTCAACGCCTATAATTTTGGGTCTCCCATGGTTACAGCTCCATTCTCCTCATGTGGACTGGACTACTGGACAGATCCTGGCTTGGGGTCCCTCCTGTTCCTCGTCCTGCCTACCCAAGGTTGCCCCCTGTGAACCTGAGATGGTCATTCATTCCAGGTTGCATAACCATTTACATTTCTCTGTCCCTAACCACCCTTGGACGCACAGCCAGGCTAGCTTGTCTACAAGTCCTGCAGTCGCTATGTCTTGCGATGCGATTCAGGTAGTCGCTACACCTGACTCAGCTATTCACTCTGCCTCTGTACTAGTTATGCCAGTCCAGCGCATGCCCAGTGAGCCTCCTACTTTTTCTTGTTCAGGACATTCTGCTTGTCCTTCAGCTATTCAGCTTGACTCCGGCGACATGTCACCTTCTAACCAACCTGACTTCAGGGTTCCACTGACATCTGCCCAGTCTGATGGTCCTGTGCAAGATGACCAGTTCCCCTTTAAGGGTCTAGGGGACCCTCCTCAGATTCCTGTTGATCCTCTCATGCCCTTGCTTATTCCTAGAGAGCCTTTGGTCCTCAATAGATCTTCTTGTCATCTCCCTACCTCGTTTTCGGTCTCTGAGGATAATCTTAAGTACGAGGTTAGAGAAGTTCTGGATTCTCGGCTCTGCAGAGGCATTCTTCAGTACCTTGTGCATTGGAGAGGTTTTGGTCCTGAGGAGGCGTCTTGGATCGCTGCATCTGATGTCGCTGCACCTCATCTGTTGAGGAGGTTTCAATAGAGATTTCCCTTTAAGCCTGGGCCCAGGCGGGGGAGGGCCCATAAGAGGGAGGGTACTGTCATGGATATGCAGTAGTGTTTGTCTGTCAGCTTACCTTCCTTCCCATGTGTTCATCTTAGAGGCCTGAACCCTTTCACCTGGCTTCCTTTATAATCTCCTCCCAGCCTGACTCCACCCCAGGCCCTATCACAGAACACTACATTAACCTGTGCACTGCAAGCCTGCTTTGCTGATCAACGTGTTTGTTAGGCATTGTGTGTTTGGGTTCCTGCCTGCCGTGTGCTACGTCTGTCTCTCTGTTACATATTTGGCTTGTCCCCGACTATCCCTGTCTGCTCGTGACCCTTGACCTTCGGCTCGTTCTTTTGTTATCCTTGTCTGCTTGTGGCCCTTGACCTTCAGCTTGTTATTCGTTTCTCTCATATCTTGTGCTGCTGCTTCCCCTCTTTTCCCCTTATCCTACGGGGCGTGAGCTAGGAGACTTCAGGGGCCGCGACCTGGACCCAGCCTGCAGTATAACATCCTCACCACTAGAGGCTCTGGAGAAGACCTGCTGGGTCTTAGACTCCGCGCCCTGGGGAATCTTGGCTCTAGCTTCCATTAGGATCCCGGTTGTGCTCCTCTGGTCCCGCTTTCCACAACCACCCAGTTCCTATACGCAGCAGTCAGCCATAGGGTTCACTACCTTGTGGTGCACTCCTGTCCCCCTACGGTGTGCATCTGTCACCTGGCCACAGGTGACTCTGACACAGTGCTGCTGGAGGATTTGTCACGGATCACAGGGTGCGCCTGTCCACCGAATCTGTTGATCAACTGACCTTCATAAAGATGAACCAGTCTTAGATCACCACCAGCTACCAAACACCTGAAGCTGATATAACAGACTAATTTATTTTCAAATGTCACATCCCTTCAAGACTGATGCTGATGCTGAGAGACTGTCCTGTTATGTTGACAGACTATCCTCCTCCTCCTCAATGATCCGATTGACGATGATAGCTTGGAAGAACATTTTTGTTTCTGGGTGCCGCCACCAGTGGCTAAGGCACAATTTTTCAGCCCCTGTTTAACAGTGGTGTGTTATTACAATTTTTTATGCAATGCTTTGCAGCAGGGCTCATTCCTGCACTCCAACTAGAGTATCTGGGAGTGGTTGCAGTGTTGTGGCACCAGCACCAGTGGCTAAGGCCCAATTTTTCAGCCCCTGTTTAACAGGGGCGTGTAATTAAAATTTTTGATGCAATACTTTGCAACAGGGCTCATTGCTGTGCTCCAAGTACAGTATCTGTGAGGGGTTGCAGTGTTGCGGCACCAGTGCCTAAGGCCCAATTTTTATGCCCCTGTTTAACAAGGGCATGTAATTACAATTTTTTATGCAATGCTTTGCAGCAGGGCTCATTCCTGCACTCCAACTAGAGTATCTGGGAGAGGTTGCAGTGTCGTGGCACCAGCACCAGTGGCTAAGGCCCAATTTTTCAGCCCCTGTTTAACAGGGGCGTGTAATTACAATTTTTGATGCAATACTTTGCAACAGGGCTCATTGCTGTGCTCCAAGTACAGTATCTGTGAGGGGTTGCAGTGTTGTGGCACCAGTGCCTAAGGCCCAATTTTTCTGCCCCTGTTTAACAGGGGCATGTAATTACAATTCTTGATCTAATAATTCACAGCAGGGCCCATTCCTGCGCCCACCAAGACTAACTGTGAGGTCTTACAGTGTTGTGTCAACACCACCACCACCACCAAAGGCCCAATTTTTCAGCCCCTGTTCAACAGGGGCATGCAATTACAATTCTTGATCTAATAATTCACAGCAGGGCCCATTCATGCGCCCACCAAGAGTAACTGTGAGGGCTCGCAGTGTTGTGGCAACACCAACATGTAAGG
The DNA here is from genome assembly GCA_029206835.1 of Rana muscosa. NCBI lineage: Eukaryota > Metazoa > Chordata > Amphibia > Anura > Ranidae > Rana > Rana muscosa. The sequence continues at coordinate 90,068,912 of CM055128.1, read as the reverse complement.
GGCAAATTTCAGCTGAGCATATACGGCAGGCCCCTACTTTCAAACATCCAACTTACAAACGACTCCTCCTTGCAAACGGAAGGATACAACAGGAAGTGAGAGGAAATCTACCCCTAGGAAGGCAAATTCTCTCCTGTAAGAGTTAATATGGGAAAAAAAGTGTCTCCTCTCCACTGATGCTTTATCACCAATTCTTGTTTCAATAAAAACCCCAAATTTTCAAAAAACATTTGTCATTAGGACGGAAAGTGAGGTGAACTGTTCTGAACAGGTGCACACTGCACCGACAGCAAAACAAATGTTACAGGGGTGATAACCCTTCCCTATGTTTTCCAAAAAGCTTAAAAATAGATTTTTTGCCTGGAGCTACACTTAAACAATGTACCTGTTCAAAATTACAAACAGATTCTACATAAGAACAAACCTACAGTCCCTGTCTTATATGCACCACCTGTATACGGCTGTTCAGAGTATATAGGGCCTTTTTTATTTTGTGTGCGGGGTTCCCCTTAATATCCATACAAGACCCAAAAGGGCTGGTAATGGGCTGGGGTGGGGGGGGGGGGGTGTGTGATGGGGTAGCTTTGCCATTTTTCTTAAAGATTTTCATCCATATTACCGGGACCAGACATTACATTAAAGCCGCAAGCAGTTTTAAATGGCTTTTTTTTCCTTTAGAAATGTAATTTTGTGCAGGGACAGTTCTAAACACGGGAAACACGTGACACTTCACAGGCATACTTTAGACACCCCCCAGGTACGATATTTAAAGGAATATTTGACTTTTTTTTCACTTTATGCATCATTAAAATGACTGCTCCAGAAAAACTGCCGTTTTTAAAACTTCTTTTTTGCATTGATACATGTCCCCTGGTGCAGAACCCGGGTTCCCAAACCCTTTTTAGGACAATAATATGCATAATAGTCGTTATAATTAGCACTTTAGATTTCGAACGTTCGCATCCATTGTATTTAATAGGGTTCTAAAGTTCGTGCGAACTTTCGGTCCGTTCGCGGGTTCTGGTGCGAACCGAACCCGGGGGTGTTCGGCTCATCACTAATCAACAGAGTCGGTGGACAGGCGCACCCTGTGATCCGTGACAAATCCTCCAGCAGCACTGAATGTGCGTTCTGAAAGAACGCTGGATGCAGGACAGGCCAGTAGCTCAATTGCATACTGTGCAAGCTCTGGCCAGTGATCCATCCTCAAGACCCAGTAAGCCAGAGGATTTTCGGTGGGGAAGGTGTCCAAGTCTGACCTTGCCCCTAGGTATTCCTGCACCATGTATATCAGACGCTGGCGATGGTTGCTGGAACCGATCATACCTTGGGGCTGCGGACTAAAGAATTGTCTGAACGCATCGGTCAGACGGCCACCTTCCCCACTGCTCCTTCTTTGACTGACCGAAGCCTCAGCAACTCGTTGTCCAGAACCAGGAGTTTGTAACCTCCCAGTCTCTGGGAATGCGTTGCACAGACCTTTCTGCAAGGCCTCCCGGAGTTGTCTCATCCTCTGCTCCCTCTGCGACGGTAAGATAAGGTCCGTAACCTTACCCTTGTACCGTGGATCAAGGAGAGTGGCCAGCCAGTAATGGTCCCTCTCCTTGATCTGAAGAACACGAGGATCCTTCCGCAGACTTTGCAGGATCAGGGAGGCCATGCAGCGTAGGTTAGCTGAGGCATTCGGTCTGGAGTCCTCTGAGTCACTAAGGACGACATGATCCGCAGCCACCTCCTCCCAGCCACGTACAAGTCCACTGGTTTCTTGGGACTGTAAATCATCCCTAAAAGACTGCTGCTGATGATGCTGAGTGCCAGGCTCCACCTCCATGCTGACACAATCCTCCTCCTCCTCCTTCTTCCTGTGCGATGGGTGGGACAGAAGGAACACTGTCTGGGTAAAGGGGGCCTTGAGAGGCAAGGAAGTCCTCCTCTTCCTGCCTCAAGTGCCCTGTCCATTATTCCACGCAGCGTATGTTCCAACAGGTGGACAAGAGGTACAGTGTCACTGATGCATGCACTGTCACTGCTCACCATCCTCGTGGCCTCCTCAAATGGTGCCAGGACAGTGCATGCATCCCTGATCATGCCCCACTGGCGTGGTGAAAAAAACCTGAGCTCCCCTGACCCTGTCCTGGTGCCGTAGTCGCACAGGTACTCATTGATGGTCCTCTGCTGCGTGTGCAGCCACTGCATGGCCAACGTTGAGTTCCACCTGGTGGGCATGTCACATATAAGGCGGTTCTTGGGCAGGTTCAACTCCTTTTGCAGCTCAGCCAGGCGAGCACTGGCATTATAAGATCTGCAGAAATGCACACAGACTTTCCTGGCCTGCCTCAGGACATCCTGTAAGCCCGGGTACCTGCCCAAGAACCGCTGCACCACCAGGTTAAGGACGTGAGCCACGCAGGGCACATGGGTCAGTTGTCCCTGTCGGAGAGCGGAGAGGAGGTTGGTGCCATTGTCGCAAACTACAATTCCTGGCTTAAGCTGGCGTGGCGTCAACCACCTCTCGGCCTGCCCCTGCAGAGCAGACAGAACCTCTGCCCCAGTGTGGCTCCTGTCCCCCAAACACACCAGCGCAAGCACGGCATGGCATCTTTTTGCCTGTGTACTTGCGTAGCCCCTTGAACGCCTACGGAGCACCGCTGGTTCCGAGGACAAAGCACAGGAAGAGGCCACGGAGGAAGAAGAAGAGGAGGGGGTGGAGGACAGAGGTGTGTCACAACCAGTAGTAGCATTTTGGAGGCGTGGCGGTGGAACAACCTCCAACACTACTGCACCTTGTCCTGCATCCTTCCCAGCTGCCAAAAGAGTGACCCAATGGGCCGTGAAAGAAAGGTAACGTCCCTGTCCATGGTAACAGCCGACGTTGCCTCGTTATACACCTGCATACCCCACCAATTAGGTCTTGAGGCGGTACAGTACTTTCTGAATAAGGAAGAATCTCTAGCTTCCTTTCAGAAAGAATTTATCATGGAGCTGCTTGAGTTTGCCACTAGGAGCAGTTACTTTTGGTTCAATAACCAATTGTATTTACAGTTGAGGGGTGTGGCCATGGGGGCTAAATATGCCCCCAGTCTGGCCAACCTTTTTATGGCCAAGTGGGAGGAGGATGTCGTCTATGCCCAGGACGCCACGTCATTGGTGTTGTGGGCTAGATATATAGACGACATCCTCCTCCTCTGGGATGGCAGCATGGCGTCCTTAGAGACTTTTATGAACCATCTCAATTCCAATAATAGAGGGATTTCTCTTTCTTATACAGCCAGTCAAGACAGGATTCAGTTCCTGGATCTTGAAATTAACATCATTAATCGGCAGTTTCAATTTCAAACTTTTTTTAAAAAGACTGACCGTAATGGCTTTATCCCTCATGATAGCTGCCATCATAGATCTTGGCTCAGTTCAGTTCCCCGCAGTCAATTCAACAGGCTGCGGAGAAACTGCACTGATACAGATACATTTATTTCTCAGGCTAAAATCCTTAAAGATAGATTCATTGACAAGGGTTACGATCCTGCTGTCATTGACAGAGACCTTATGTTGACTCTAGAGACTGAAAGGAGTTCTCTGCTGGAGATAAAACCCAAGCGGGAAGTGGATGAGAGCTACAAATGGTCCATGGTCACCGCCTTTTCCACCCAACATAAACGGGTAAAAGCTATCATGGCTAAACACTGGGGTATTTTGAAAAATGATAGTGTTCTGAATACTGTATTACCTGATCAGGCCAAAATAGTGTTCAGAGGGGCACCAACTCTTCTGAGCACAATAGCTCCTAACATCATTAACCCCCCCCGTACGCCCATCTTTTTTTCACCAATTAGTAGGCTATCATCCCTGCAAAAGGTGCAATGTGTGCAAATACAATATTTCGGGGAGAGGAAAATCATTGACATTTAGGTCAACCGTGACTGGTAGGACCTACCCCATTAAACAATTTTGCACTTGTGCTACCACACACATTGTATATTTAATCACATGCCCATGTGGCAAACAGTATGTGGGCCGCACCATCCGAACGTTTTCGGTAAGGGTGGGCGAACACGTTGCTCTGATTTTGGGTGGTGATGTTCACCATACAGTACCCAGACACTACAAGCTATGTCATAACAGAAACCCGGCAGGCACCCAGTTTCTTATTATTGACCATTACATACCACCATGGAGGAGTGGGGCTAAAACTAGGGGTGTTTCACAACTTGAAACATACTGGATTTATGAACTTCAGACACACAGGCCTCTCGGCCTGAACGTCGAGTGGGATATAAATTCCTTTATTAATAAATCCTAATGACATATTTGTTACTCAATTTGTCTTTTAATGTGGGTTTTTCTACGTTTTCATCTTTCTCTTTCTCTTTTTTCAGTTTTTTTCTACATATATTACAAATTCGATACGCTTAGGGATTAATCTGCGTGAGGGCTGTCACATACATATTGGTTTTAGATATATAAGAATAATATTTTAATTTGAATTTAATGTATTTCTTCATTGTAAGATGTGAGGGGTTTCCTTGTCTGTGGATTCATTTAGTGAGCGGCTGGCCTGCCAGGTCTTTTACCTGCAACACTTGTTGCCCTTCATTTCTCCAATCCATGAACCTCCCCCATTAATTCAATTCAATCGAAATTCAATTTAATTAAAACTTATTGGATGGATTTTATAATTCATTTTTTGTTTTGTTTTATATGTATGTGTATCCATGATTTGCCATCTAGTCTAGTCGCCCCTAATTGCTATGGAGATCATTATCTCCTGTGCTTTTTTATTTTTATACACACTTGATATTTTAATTTTTCCATACAAGATTGTCACAATATCCAGTTAGGGGTCATGGCAATTCATTATTGTTTATTGACTAACTTTCCATTAGAGAAACTCATTATGCACATTTGGTCATTGTCTCTTTGAGACTTTGACTGTGTGTTTCTTTTGTGGGGGAGCACATTGCTGTTTCCTACTTGTTCCCTGCTTGTCACCGCATTGTGTGTGGAACGCATGTCGTGATTACGGCTGGAGCGCATCACGTGATGCTGTACAGGTCACATGTGGGACAGGATGGGTTGGTGCAGACGTCCAGCCCTCACGACATCACGTCGGTGCAGAGGGCGGACGTGTCACGCCGGCCTTCTTTTGGAACGCATCACGTGATTGCGCCTGGAGCGCATCACTTGATGCCGCATGAGTCACATGATGGTGTGTTGCGGGACGTGACGCGATTAGCGCGGACGTCCTGTTTTTTACACACCAGTCTGTAGTCTGTGCACGGTCACCCCATGGACCATACTTGGTCCATTTCCTATGCCCGGCCTGTGTACTCGGGCACATGACACACCATGCTGGCCATATTTATTACATTAGCCATGCGTGAAACACATGACGGTGTGTTGCGGGACGTGACGCGATTAGCGCGGACGTTCTGCTTTCCACACACTAGTCTGTGTACGGTCACCCCATGGACCATATTTGGTCCATTTCCTGTGCCTGGCCTGTGTGCTCGGGCACATGATACACCGTGTTGGTCATATTTAATATATAAGCCAAGTGTGGTGGCCAGAATTTTGTCTGTCCACCCCCCTGTCATTTATGTATGGCTTTTTAAATTCCATATATATTTATATTTTTACTTTATAAGACCACATACCCCTGGAATATTTATCAACATTGAACATCATTCATGACCCCACGTAGAGGCAGGAAGCAGACGTTGAGGAGCCATTTTGGATGACCCAGGAATTGATTGCTCATGTGATGAATTCACAGGTGAGGTTGCTCTTACCCTATTAGGGGGTTATGTTGTCTATATAATGTGTGGAGGCAGCAGTGGATGCATACCCCAGATGATGCAAATTTCTTGCGAAACGCGTCAGCTTTTTCCACTCTTGCCATTGATTTTCATGAAGCGCTTTTTAACTACTTGAATGTAAGTTTAATTACCTACATTAAACATACTGTTTTTAGCAGTATCACGCTATGTGCCTTCTTCTTTTTTTTTTTTTTTTTCTTTCACATTGTGCTATTGATTCGGTTTAAACATCATTGAGTCATCGTCTCTCAAGTTTCTATCAACCTCTTCAATGTGAGCTGCTGTGAGAGACACTCTTTGGTTCAACTATCAACTGTTGACCCTTCAGGAATACACATCAAAAGCCTATGTTGACCCTCTGGACATATGTTCAGTAGGGTCCACTAAGTCTGGTAAGCCTCCTTTATATTGGTTGTGGCTTTTTCTCTTTTATTATCGATTTGGAAGTGGTTGTAGTCCAATCATCACAGATTTTTTTTGGATTATTGTGGAACACCATTGGACTTTAATTTTTGCAATTGTTTGAATGTGTTTTTGAGGACCACCCATCAAGGACTCTTTCAAAAACTGTATTGTTATTCACACAGGGAATTATTTAGTTCTTCCTTGCACATTTGTTTTTTTTTCACTCATTTATTTGTTTGACACACACCCATTTAGCGCTGCAATTTTTTTTTTTTTTCAACGTCCCTGTCCATGCCTGCTGGACCATGAGTCAGCGGTAATATGCACCTTACCACTGACCGCCCTGTCCAGCGAGGCCAAGACATTGCCTTCCACATGCCGGTAGAGAGCCGGAATCGCCTTCCGTGAGAAAAAGTGGCGTTTGGGAACCTGCCACTGAGGAACCGCACATTGCACAAACTCACGGAAGGGGGTCGAGTCTACCAACTGAAAAGGCAGCAGTTGAAGCGCTAGCAATTTAGCCAAGCTAGCATTCAACCGCTGGGCATGTGGATGGCTGGGAGTGAACTTCTTTCGACGGTCCAGCAGCTGGGGCAGGGAAATTTGCCTGCTAGAATCGGACGTCGGTGTACTGCTAGCAGAGTGCCCGCAAGTACTTGGCTGTGACACACCTAATTCTACACCTTCATTCCTCTCAGAGCAGGTTTCAGAGAGGACTGAAGGTATAGTGGGGTTGGAGATCCCAGCTGATGCGGTGCAAGAAGAGGTCAGCTTTGTTCTTTGGTGTGGGTCTTTAAGGTAGGCTTGCCAACGAGCTGCATGGCAGGTCAACATATGTCTGGTCAAGCATGTGGTGCCCAAGCGGGTGATGTTTTGGCCACGCGATATACGCTTGAGACATATGTTGCAAACAGCAGCTGTGCGATCTGATGCACTCGACTCAAAAAAGGCCCACACCAAAGAACTTTTTGAATAACGGGCAGAGGCAGCGCCCTGCACAGGCGGAGCTCTGCGGTGTGATTCCGTCGGTGTGCTGCCCTTACGCTGGCCCCCCGAGGGCATCCTGCCTCGTTGGAGATGTGCCTCCTCCTCATCCTCCTCCTCTCTCCTATTAGGCACCCACGTGGAGTCAGTGACCTCATCATCCCCTCCCTCCTCATCACTGGAGCCAATCTGGCAGTATGCTGCAGCTGCTGGAACATGACTGCCAGATTGGTGTCCTTCTTGAGCATCCCCTCTCTCTGCTCTCACGCTACTGCCTTCCTCTAGCTGGGTATCATCATCAGACCCTTCGAAACGCTGTGTATCCTCCTGGAGCATGTACCCAACACTGTGCTCACACAGTTCGGGGGACTCCTCAGGAGGACATGGTTGGTCTAGGGAAGGAGTGACTGATGATGACATTGATACCAGGGAAGAGGACACTTTGGCAGCTGCTTTGCCAGTACCCTGAGCCTGGGTGAGAGAGGATGAGGAGGATGAGGAGGGCTTGGTCATCCACTCTACCAAGTCTTCAGCATGATGCGGCTCAACACGTCCAGCTGCCGAAAAGAAGGACAAGCGTGTCCCATGGCCACGTGCTGATGGCGATGCACTGCGTCCACGACCAGCACTGTTGTCTCTAGACACAGAGCCTGCTTGCCCTCTTTTATTGGCTCCTGATTGTCTGCCTCTCCTTGTTTGCCTTCCAGACATTCTAATGGCCTGCAGGGAAATGGGAAAGCAGCAATACAGGCTAAGTTCAGGTGTAATATGGTCAGGAGGCACACTCCGCCCGCTGTAAGTGCCGCAAAATCCTGTTGGTGTAACACACCAGGAAAAAGCAGCAATACAGGCTAAGTTAAGGTGTAATATGGTCAGGAGGCACACTCCGCCCGCTGTAAGTGCCGCAAAATCCTGTTGGTGTAACACACCAGGAAAAAGCAGCAATACAGGCTAAGTTAAGGTGTAATATGGTCAGGAGGCACACACCGCCCGCTGTAAGTGCCGCAAAATCCTGTTGGTGTAACACACCAGGAAAAAGCAGCAATACAGGCTAAGTTAAGGTGTAATATGGTCAGGAGGCACACTCCGCCCGCTGTAAGTGCCGCAAAATCCTGTTGGTGTAACACACCAGGAAAAAGCAGCAATACAGGCTAAGTTAAGGTGTAATATGGTCAGGAGGCACACTCCGCCCGCTGTAAGTGCCGCAAAATCCTGTTGGTGTAACACTCCAGGAAAAAGCAGCAATACGGGCTAACTTCAGGTGTATAATGTGCAGGAGGCTTAGCAACAATGACACTGACACTGTCCCCTGCCTATCCTTCTCTCTCCCTGCACACAAGGTTTATCAAAGTATATGACACTGACACTCTCCCTGCCTATCCTTCTCTCTCCCTGCACACAAGGTTTAGCAAAGAATATGACACTGACACTGTCCCCTGCCTATCCTTCTCTCTCCCTGCACACAAGGTTTATCAAAGTATATGACGCTGACACTCTCCCTGCCTATCCTTCTCTCTACCTACACACAAGGTTTAGCAAAGAATATGACACTGACACTCTCCCTGCCTATCCTTCTCTGTCCCTACACACAAGGTTTAGCAAAGAATAGATTTGACAAGATTTGACACTGTCCCTGCCTATCCTGCACTTTCCCTGCTCCGGAACACACTACACGAGGTCACCGCGCTGGCGGCCTTTTATAGTGTGGGGCGTGTACTAAACCCCCTCAGCTATAATTGGCCACAGGCATCCTGCCTGTGGCCAATCATTGCTCTCCTCGCTGCCGGCGCTGTGATGGGCCAAGCATGCAGGGTCACAGTGCATGCTTGGCCAATCACAGCGCCGGGATTACACTGTGATGGCGCAGTGTATTGTGGGCCGTTCGCGTCACTCGAATTTGGCGCGAACGGCCCAAATCGTTCGTTGTTCGCCGAACGCTGCGAACAGCCGATGTTCGAGTCAAACCTATGTTCGACACGAACACCAAGCTCATCCCTAGTCCTGAGTCTTCTTTGTCATATTTTTCGTTTCAAGATGTGGCAAATTGTTTCAATTGGTGAAAGGTCTGGACTAAGGATAGGCCGAACACCCCCGGTTCGGTTCGCAGCAGAACATGCGAACAGGCAAAAAATATGTTCAAACACGCGAACACCGTTAAAGTCTATGGGACACGAACATGAAAAATCAAAAGTGCTAATTTTAAAGGTTAATATGCATGGTATTGCCATAAAAAGTGTTTGGGGACCTGGGTCCTGCTCCAGTGGACATGTAACAATGCAAAAAAAAGTTTTAAAAATTTCTGTTTTTTCGGGAGCAGTGATTTTAATAATACTTAAAGTGAAACAATAAAGGTGAAATATTCCTTTAAATTTCATACCTGGGTGTGTCTAGTATGCCTGTAAAGTGGCGCATGTTTCCCGTGTTTAGAACAGTCCCTGCACAAAATGACATTTCTAAAGGAAAAAAATCATTTAAAACTACTCGTGGCTATAATGAATTGTTGGGTCCCGGCAATACAGATAAAAGTCATTGAAAAAAAAAACCTCACGGGTCCCCCACCCCAGTCCATTACCAGGCCCTTTGGGTCTGGTATGTATATTAAGGGGAACCCTGCGCCATTTAAAAAAAAAATGGCGTAGGGGTCCCCCTCAAAATCCATACCAGACCTGATTTTAAGGGGAACCCCGTGCCAAAATAAAAAAAATTGGCGTGGGGTTCCCCCCAAAATCTATACCAGACCCTTATCCGAGCATGTAACCTGGCAGGCCGGAGGAAAAGAGGGGGGACGAGAGAGCGTCCCCCCTTCTGAACCATACCAGACCACATGCCCTCAACATGGGGAGGATGTCCCCATGTTGATGGGGACAAGGGCCTCATCCCCGCAACCCTTGCCCGGTGGTTGTGGGGGTCCGCGGACGGGGGGCTTATCCCTACCATTTCACAAAAAAAGTGTCAAAAATGGTAAAAAACACACAGACACAGCTTGGGACAAGTCCTTTATTAAAAAAGGAAAAAAAAATCCCAGCGATGTAATCCTTCCTCGTACCGGGATACGGAGAAACACGCCGCCATGACACGATCCGACTCCATGGGAGGCGCCCGCCGAATGACGCTAGACCGGCCGTGACAGCTCTTAAATTGCTAAGGGTGGGGCCGCCCATGACGTGCGTGGGTGACCTTGCCCCCTCTGCCGCAACAGTGAAACGCCGCGGGGTTACCCAGTGACATGTACGGATGACCCCGCCTCCCTTGACAAACGGGGAAACACTGCGGGGTTACCCAGTGATATGTACGGGTGACCCCGCCCCCCTCTGATGCAACGGGTGTTCCTTTGGCATCAGAGAGGGGGGCCTCCCGCGACGCCACGGGGAAACATCCGGAAACCCCATTGCATCAGAGGGGGGCGGGGTCACCCGTGCATGTCACTGGGTAACCCCGCAGCATTTACCCATTGCGTCAGAGGGGGGCACGTCACGGGTGGCCCGCCCTCAGCTATTGTCACGGCGGATCTAGCGTCATTCGGCGGGCGCCTCGTGTCGTGGCGGCGTGTTTCTCCGTATCCCGGGACGAGGAAGGATTACATCGCTGGAATTTTGTTTTTTACACTTTTTTTGTGAAATGGTAGGGGTGCAATGTACCCCGTTACCCATTCACATAGGGGGGCCAGGATCTGGGGGTCCCCTTTATTAAAGGGGCTTCCAGATTCTGATAAGCCCCCCACCCGCAGACCCCCACAACCACTGGACAAGGATTGTGGGGATGAGGCCCTTGTCCCCATCAACATGGGGACATCCTCCCCATGTTAAGGGCATGTGGCCTGGTAAGGTTCAGGGGGGGCGCTCTCTCGTCCCCCCTCTTTTCCTGTGGCCTGCCAGGTTGCATGCTCAGATAAGGGTCTGGTATGAATTTTGAAGGGGACCCCTATGCCATTTTTTTTATTTGGCGCAGGGTTCCCCTTAACCGCTTGAGGACCGCCGCACTCCGATGTACGTCGGCAGAATGGCACGGCTGGGCACATGGACGTACAGGTACGTCCCCTTTAAGAGCCCAGCCGTGGGTCACGAGCGCGCCGCCGGCGGCGCGCTCGCGACCCGGTCCTCTTCTCCGTGACCGTCCCCGCGGGAACAGCGGACCCGATCGACGCTGGTGTCCCGCGATCGGGTCACAGAGAGGAAGAACGGGGAGAGGTAAGTGTAAACAAACCTCTCCCCGTGCTTCCTAGTGAGCCTGTCACTGATCGTCTGTTCCCTGTAATAGGGAACGACGATCAGTGACGTCACACGCTAAGCCACGCCCGACACAGTAAGAAACACAAATCAGGGCACACTTAACCCCTACAGTGCCCCCCTCCTGGTTAACCCCTTCACTGCCAGTGTCATTTTTACAGTACACAGTGCATTTTTATAGCACTGGTCGCTGTAAAAATTACAATGGTCCCAAAATAGTGTCAAAAGTGTCCGATGTGTTCGCCATAATGTCACAGTCACGAAAAAAATCACTGATCACTAGTAAAAAAAAAAAATATTTATAAAAATGAAATAAAACTACCCCCTATTTTGTAAACGCTATAACTTTTGCGCAAACCAATCATGAAACGCTTATTGCGATTTTTTTTTTTTAACAAAAATATGTAGAAGAATATGTATCGGCCTAAACTGAGGAAAAAAAAAATGTTTTTTTATATATTTTTTGGGGATATTTATTATAGCAAAAAGTAAAAAATATAGCATTTTTTTCAAAATTGTCGCTCTATTTTTGTTTATAGCGCAAAAAATAAAAACCGCAGAGGTGATCAAATACCACCAAAAGAAAGCTATTTTTGTGGGAAAAAAAGGACGGCAATTTTGTTAGGGAGTCACGTTGCACGACCGCACAATTGTCAGTTAAAGCGACGCAGTGCCGAATCGCAAAAAGGGGCCTGGTCCTTATGTTGCATATTGGTCCGGGTCTTAAGTGATTAATATCCATACCAGACCTGAAGGGCCTGATATGGAATCTGGGGGGACCCCCACACAATTTTTTTTAAAATTTTGGTTTGGGGTTCCCCTTAATATTCATACCAGACCCAAATGGGTAAAACCCATGAAGTTTTTTTCAATGACTTTTATCTGTATTGCCGGGAACCGACAGTTCATTATAGCCGTGAGTAGTTTTAAAATACTTTTTTTCCTTTAGAAATGTCATTTTGTGCAGGGACTGTTCTAAACACTGGAAAAATGTGCCACTTTACAGACATACTATAGACACCCCTCAGCTACGAAATTTTAAGGAATATTTCACTTTTATTGTTTCACTTTAAGCATTATTAAAATCACTGATCCCGGAAAAACGGTTGTTTTTAAAACTTTTTTTTGCATTGATACATGTCCCCTGGGGCAGGACCCAGGTCCCCAAACACTTGCATATTAACCTTTAAAATTAGCACTTTTGATTTCTCCCATAGACTTTTAAAGGGTGTTCCGTGGCTTTCGAATTTGCCGCAAACACCCCAAATTGTTCGCTATTCGGCAAACAGGCGAACACCTGATGTTCGAGTTGAACTTATGTTCGTCTCGAACATCGGGCTCATCCCTAGTCTGGACTGCAGGCAGGTTAGTTAAGCACCCAGACTCTTCTACTATGAAGCCTATGTAATTTTTTCAGTGTATAAAAATAATAGGAGGGATAACAAATAATATTGGTACTGTGCCCATGCCTCACTGTACCTCACTGTGCCCATGCCTCACTGTGCCCATGCCTCACTGTGCCCATGCCTCACTGTCCCCGAGCCTCACTGTGCCCCATGCTTCACTGTGCCCATGCCTCAGCCTCACTGTGCCCAATGCCTCACTGTGCCCATGCCGCAGCCTCACTGTGCCCAATGCCTCACTGTGCCCGTGCCTCACTATGCCCATGCCTCACTGTGCTCGTGCCCCATGCCTCACTGTGCCCCATGCCTCACTGTGCCCCATGCCTCACTGTGCCTGTGTGTTACGGTTACGGTACCTCAGATCGGCGGCGTCCCGAGACTCCCGACTCCCGGCGGCCATTCTATTATTCAAAAGCCGCGCCTCCTCCAGTCCTCCTCGTTTGTGATAGGCGGAACACTCAATTTCCCAGCAGGCAGTGTTCCGCCTATCACGGACATCCTCTCATCCTCATAACACAGACGGGGATGAGTGGATGTCCGTGATAGGCGGAACACTGCCTGCTGGTAAATTGAGTGTTCCGCCTATCACAGGCGACGAGGACTCGGGAGGTGCGGCTTTTGAAGACTGCAATGGCCGCCGTCTGTCTGCATGACACGCTGTTCAGGTAGGCAGACGGCGGCTTGCAGTTAGTTAGACTTACATTACATCTACTCGCGGCAGCTGCGGCGAGTAGATGTAATTGGGGTAACGCCGCCCAAGTAATGGGAACGGCGGTGCCACAAGGGTAAGAGTAATCAGTTAGATTACTCATTACCCCAAAAAGTGGCTACGTTACCTAACGCCGTTTATTTAAACGGCGTTAGTTACAACACTGCCCCCATGACATCAGAGATACAGGCTTTTAAACTCAGCGCTGATAACAAGCTGTAAGGTCTCCCTCCTCTTTAGTCTGGAAGACACAGAGCCCATGGCTGCCAAAAAGAATGTCAAATTTTGATTTATCAAACCCCAAAAAAAAAAGTTCCTCTTTGCAACAGACCATTTTAAATGAACTTTGGCCCAGAGAAGACGGTTGTGTTCCTGGACCATGTTCAGAAATGGCTTCTCCATTGCATGATAGAGTTTTACCTTGCATTTTTGCAAGGGCAAACTGTGTTCATATACAGTGGTTTTTGGAAGTATTCCTGAACCCATGCAGGGATGTCCATCACAGAATCATGCCTGTTTAAAAGCAGTTTCGTCTGAGGGCATCCAATATCGTGTTTTAGCCTTGTCCCTTGCGCACAGAGATTTCTACCGATTCGCATAATCTTTTGATGATATTATGTACTGTAAGTAATGATCTTTGCAATTTTTTGTTTAAGGAACATTATTCTGAAAAGTTTTTACAATTTTTAGACGCAGCTTTTCACAGATTGGTGAACATTTGCCCATCTTTACTTCTGACATACTCTGGTTGATTTACTAAGGGTACTTTCACACTGGGGCGTCGCAGGCGTTGGCGGTAAAGTGACAATATTTATAGAGGCGCTTTACCGTCGTTTTTTGCCGCGATTTTCGGCCACTAGCGGGGCACTTTTAACGTCCGAAAAAGGGTTAAAACCGGATTTGGAGTTCAGGGGCGCTGCCCATTGATTTCAATGGGCAGGGGCACTTTAGGAGTGGTGTATTCACCACTCCTACAGCACCTCAAAGATGCGGCTGGCAGGACTTTTTTTATCGTCCTGCCAGCGCAACGCCCTCAGGCTCTCACACTGGAGAGAAAGAAGCGGCTCTTTCAGGGCGCTTTGTAGGCGCTATTTTTAGCGCAATAGCGCCTGCAAAGCGCCTCAGTGTGAAAGCAGCCTTAAGGCAAATATACTGTGCACTGCAAATACACTTGCTCCAGAGCTTAGCAAATAAGGTAAAGCTTCACTTTGCAAAGAATACTCAATCATATGCAAGGAAAAAAAAAAAAAACATTTTTGCTTGTACATGATTGGATAATAGAAATCAGCAGAGCTTTCCCTCGTTTCAGAGATTCCCCTCAGATCTAGAGCAAATGCACTTAAAGTGCACTTGCAGTGCACAGTATATTTGCCTTCAGTAAATTAACCTCCAGGACTCTCTAAGATGCTCTTATTATACCCAATCATGTTACAGACCTGTTGCTATTTAACCTAATCAGTGGCAAAATGTTCTTCCAGCTATTCCTTGTTAGTACCACTTATTTTGCTAGCTTTTTGTTGCCCTGTGCCAACTATTTTGAGAGGTGTTGCTGGCATTAATTTCAAAGATACCTTCATTACCTTCAGCTATTCCACAGCTGGGACCTCGATGAATAACAGTTGGAATCAGAAGATTTACTGCAGATGGGAAAGAAATTACACTTTGCTACAATGTAAAGTAGTGAGTGTACAGCTTGTATAACAGTATAAATTTGCTGTCCCCTTTAAATAACTCAACACACAGTCATTAATGTCTAAATTGCTGGCAACAAAAGTGAGTACACCCCTAAGTGAAGTGGCCAAGACCATACAGCGGTTCAACAGGACAGGTTCCACTCAGAACAGGCCTCGTCATGTTCGACCAAAGAAGTTGAGTGCACGTGCTCAGCATCATATCCAGAGGTTGTCAGTGCTTAGACCATACACCACACACTATACTCAAAGGTTCAAAGGAAAATATATTCACTGAAGGGTTTCTTCTTTAAGTCTCTGTTACTTTTAACAAAAAAAAAATAACATGGTTTTGCACAGAGCAGCCCAGATCCTCCACTTCTCGGATCCCCCTTCGGTGCTCCTGGCTCCTCCCTTCGGCTGAGTGCCCACACAGCAAGCAGCTTGCTATGGGGGCACATGAGCCAAGCCACAGCTCCCTGTGTCCATTCACAGGGAGCCCCACCCCCTTTCTCTCCTCTTTGATTGACAGCAGCGGGAGAGCCAATCGCGCCACGCTGCTGTCTCAGCCAATGAGGAGGGGAGTCCCGGGCAGCGGAGACACTCCTACAACATCGCTGAATGGAGATGGGGCTCAGGTAAGGCTACTGCGCACAGAAGACTTTTTATCTTAATGCATCAACTGCATTAAGATAAAAAAAAAACTTCTGCCTTTACAGTTACTTTAAGAAGTGTAGGTGGTCAACGAACAGCAAAACTGCATGTTTTACAGTTGACCAGCCATGTGTATATCCACAAGGTTGCACTTTAACAAGAGCTCATTAAAACTGCATGAAGCAGTCTGTCACTGGTAATAAATGATACAGGCCACAGCTGTTGCACAAAATTATCCCTTTGCACTTAAAACAAGTGCAGTTTTGATGGCAAAACTCCACTGACTTTGTAGAAAGACTAATAAATCCATCGGGATAAAGAGATTATACAGTAGTTGAACAATCTTGACAGTGCTTTCCCCTCCATTATGCTACTTAGCTGTTTGAAACATCTCCTTTCTTCTGCCACTGCTAGTTACAGCTGCCTATCTTAGTTGTTACATCCAAATAGATTCAAATGTTCTACTGCTTGCTACCAGACTCTGCTGCTTCCCCTGTGACTCTTTCCTTCCCACATGACCCACTCAAAATTGAATGTAAAGCCCTAAATATGTATAGGGAGCGCATATTACCTGGTCAAGGCTTCAGATTTTTCAGTAAGGATTGCTTCTCTGCATCAACTCTGGTGACCCTGGTCCAAATGCGCCTTCTTTAGATGAGAGATCGAGGCTGGGTTCACACCATTGCGATTTGGATGCAGGATTTTCCCGCATCCAATTCGCAACAGCAGGAGATTTTGACTGGCTCTCTATGGAGCCGCTTCACATATATATCTCTGCAGCAGGTGCATTTTGCAGAAAAAATAGAAAAATAAAAAAATTGGTTTTAAATAAATACATTTTCTCTACACTAGAATTGGCAGAGCTGGCAGACAGTGGGAGCCTTTGTCGGCAGCGGAGTGTTTTTTTTTCCCTACTCAGTGGTTGAGGCTGACATCGTGATTGATGATGGATCTACACTTTTTTTGGGTGAATGGGTAGGGTTACTATGTACCCCATACTCATTCACCTGGGGGGTGGGATCTGGGGGGGCCCTTATTAAAGGGGGCTTACAGATTTAGATAACCCCCCCTCCCGCAGACCTCCACAACCACTGGCAAGAGTTGTGGAGAAGAGTCCCTTGTCCCAATCAACATGAGGACAAGGTGCTTTGGGGGGGGTGGAGCCCCCTGCCCCAAAGCACCCCTCCCCCATGTTGAGGGCATGTGGACTGGTATGGTTCAGAAGGGGGAGTGCTCGCTCATCCACCCCCTTTCCTGACCTGCCGGTTTGCATGTTCAAATAAGGGTCCGGTATGGATTTTTGCATGCAGGTTCCCCTCAAAACCCTGAAGGGCCTTGTATGGCTGCCCCCTTTTAAACAACCAGCTATTTACAACCTGTGTTAAGGATGCCAGCTACTGCTGGCGGTAAATTGCCGAAGGCTTTCATTACTAAAATGCCACATGACTTCATAAAATAACTCATACAGTATTTTAGTAGCTTTTTTTGTGAATGCCAAAACATTTTTTTTAAATGCTGTAAGATACCACTTTGTGAATGGAGCCCATTGTGACCCACACAGATCCTTGATCTCAATATCACTGAGTCTGTCTGGGTCTAGATGAGTCGGAAGTGTCAGGGTCACCTGTGGCCAGGTGACAGATGCACACCGTAGGGGGACAGGAGTGCACCGCGAGGTAGTGAACCCTATGGCTGGCTTCTGTGGATAGGAAACTGGGTGGTTGTGGAAAGCGGGACCAGAGGAGCACAACCGGGATCCCAACGGAAGCGAGAGCCAAGATTCCCCAGGGCGCGGAGTCTAAGACCCAGCTGGTCTTCTCCAGGGCCTCTAGTGGTGAGGATGTTACGCTGCAGGCTGGGACCAGGTCGCGGCCCCTGGAGTTTCCTAGCTCACGCCCCGTAGGATAAGGGGAAGCAGCAGCACACGATAGAGAGAACCGAATAACAAGCCGAAGGTCAGGGGCCACAAGCAGACAAGGATAACGAAGAACGAGCCGAAGGTCAAGGGTCACGAGCAGACAGGGATGGTCGGGGACAAGCCAATAACGTAACAGAGAGACAGACGTAGCACACGGCAGGCAGGAACCCAAACACACAATGCCTAACAAACACGTTGATCAGCAAAGCAGGCTTGCAGTGCACAGGTTAATATAGTGTTCAGTGATAGGGCCTGGGGTGGAGTCAGGCTGGGAGGAGATTATAAAGGAAGCCAGGTGAAGGAGGTCTGGTCTCTAGATGAACACATGAGGAGGAAGGTAAGATGGCAGACAGACATTAATGCATATCCATGACAGTACCCTCCCTCTTACGAGGCCTCCCCCTTCCCCGCCTGGGCCCAGGTTTAGAGGGAAACTTCAGATGAAACTCCTTTAACAGACGAGGTGCAAAGACCTCAGATGCAGTGATCCAAGACCTCTCCTCAGGACCAAACCCTTTCCAATGAACGAGGTACTGAAGAACGCCTTTACAGAGTCGGGAGTCCAGAATTTGACTGATCTCGTACTCCTGATTATCCTCAGAGACAGGCGCCACGGAAGGAAGAGGACGAGAGAATTTATTGAGGACTAAAGGCTTTAGAAGAGCAACATGAAAGGAGTTAGTGATTTTAAGGCTCTTAGGAATCTGGAGTTTGAAACAAACCGGATTCAGTTTAGCAGTTACCGTGTATGGACCGATGAATCGTGGAGCAAACTTCAGAGAAGGAACTCGGAGCTTGATGTTCCTGGTAGAGAGCCAGACTTTGTCCCCTGGCTGAAGAGAAGGCGGTTTACGCCTGCGGCGGTCGGCAAAGCCTTTGAATTTTTCAGCAGCTGCCCGGAGGGAATCATGAACGTGACCCCAAACGGAATTGAGAGACTCCTGAACCGAAGCCAAAGCTGGAATGTCTGGAGAACAGATCATAGGAAGAGGAAGTTGAGGGTGTTTTCCATAAACTGTGAAAAAGGGTGTCTTCTGCGAACTGGTATTCACATGATTGTTATGGGAGAATTCTGCCCACGGGAGTAGAGAGGACCAATCGTCATGGTGAGAAGACACAAAGGTGCGAAGAAAGACCTCTAACTCCTGATTAACCCTCTCAGTCTGTCCATTGGATTGGGGATGGTAAGAAGAAGAAAAATCCAAGACAATATTGAGGGATTTGCAAAAGGCTCTCCAAAAACGAGACGTGAATTGGACTCCCCTGTCGGAAACAATATGAGAAGGGACCCCATGTAGGCGGAGAATTTCTCGAATGAAAATGGGAACCAAGGCAGGGGCAGAAGGAAGACCAGGAAGAGGAACAAAATGAGCCATCTTGGAGAATCGATCGATTACCACCCAAATGACTGTATTATTCTCAGACAGTGGGAGATCGGTGATAAAATCCATGGCAATATGGGCCCAGGGTTCCTTAGGAATAGGCAAGGGCATGAGGAGACCAGCAGGAGCTTGTGTGGAGGATTTGGACTGAGCACAGACATGACAAGCTTTAACGTAGTCTTTGACGTCTGAGCGGAGATTAGGCCACCAGTAGTGACGACTGATGAGTAGGAAGGATCGGAGGAATCCAGAATGCCCTGCCACCTTGGAATCATGTCCCCAACGAAGGATCTTAGCTCTTAGCCCAGTGGGGACAAAGGTCTTACCAGGCGGAATTTTAGACTTCAGGGTGGTAGAGTGGGCAACAATGCATGAGGTGGGAATGATCGGCTCAGGTTCAGGGGCGGACTCCTCGTCCAAAGTGTCAAATGACCTAGAGAGCGCATCAGCCTGACCGTTGCAGGAACCAGGTTTGTAGGTAATCGTGAAATTAAAACGGGCAAAGAAGAGACTCCACCTGGCCTGTCTAGGATTCAGACGTTTAGCATTCTGTAGATACTGTAAATTCTTGTGATCGGTAAAGATCGTTATGGAGTGAGGGGAACCCTCCAAGAGATGACGCCACTCCTCTAACGCCAATTTAATTGCGAGAAGTTCCCGATCACCGATGGCATAATTCCTCTCTGCCTGAGAAAATTTTTTGGAGAAGAACGCACATGGTTGGCGTCTCTTCTCAAAGATTTGAAGAAGCACAGCTCCCACCCCCATTGAGGAAGCGTCCACTTCAATAAAAAATGCATTCCCAGGATTTGGTCTCCTCAAGAGGGGGCCAGAAACAAAGGCCTGTTTCAGGTTGTGAAATGCAGAGACAGCTTCGGGAGGCCAGTCTCTGGCATTCACACCCTTCTTGGTCAAAGCGATAATAGGCGCGGCAATGGAAGAGTAATTCCTTATGAACTGCCTATAATAATTAGTGAAGCCAAGAAAGCGCTGTGTGGCCTTGAGGCTAGCAGGAAGAGGCCAGTTGGTGATAGCCAAGACCTTCCCAGGGTCCATACGAAGCCCCGAACATGAGACAAAGCACCCCAAAAACAGGACCTCAGAACATTCAAAGGAACATTTCTCCAGCTTGGCATAGAGATTGTTCTCTCTAAGACGTTGAAGTACAGTGCGGACATGGTTTCTGTGGACGAGCAGATTTTCAGAAAAGATCAGAATGTCATCCAGATAGATGACAACAAACTGGTACAGCAGATCTCTGAAGATTTCATTGACAAAGTTTTGAAACACGGCTGGAGCATTACACAGACCAAAAGGCATCACCAGATATTCGTAATGCCCGTCTCTAGTGTTAAATGCAGTCTTCCATTCGTCACCCTCCCGTATTCGAATGAGATTGTACGCGCCTCTGAGATCCAACTTGGTGAAAATGGAGGCACCCTTCAACCTATCGAATAGCTCAGATATTAAGGGTAAGGGGTATCGATTTTTAATAGTAACCGCATTTAAACCCCGATAATCGATGCAGGGTCTTAAGGTACCATCCTTTTTGGCAACAAAAAAGAACCCTGCCCCTGCAGGCGATGAGGATTTCCGGATGAACCCTCTCTCCAGATTCTCTGCTACATACTCCGACATGGCCTGGGTCTCTGGGATGGACAGAGGGTAGGTACGACCCCTGGGTAGAGTTGCTCCGGGGACAAGATCAATAGCACAGTCAAAAGACCTGTGGGGAGGAAGCACCTCAGCTGATTTTTTACAGAACACATCCCGGTAATCGCTGTATGCGGCGGGAAGATCAGAAGAAACAGAAGTGGCAGCAACCGGAAGACTCTCCTTGGGGGTCACCTTGAGAAGACACGACGAGAAACATGAGGAACCCCAGGCCAGGATCTGCCCAGAGACCCAGTCCACATGTGGAGAGTGGAGCTGTAGCCAAGGGAGGCCCAATACAACTGGGGTAGAGGCCTTGGGTAGAATAAGAAAGGATATCCACTCCTGGTGGAGAATCCCTACCGACATCCTAATGGGTAGCGTCTGGAAGCGAATAGGGCCCCCTGGGAGAACAGTGCCATCAATTGCCGAGACTACCAATGGGGTAGTGAGAGGTGAAAGGGTAAGCTTCATAGAAGAAGCAGTTCTCCAATCCATGAAATTGCCGGCAGCCCCGGAATCCAGGTATGCAAGGGTTGACTGAGGAGAAGTGCCTACATGAAGGGACACCGGCAAGAGCAGGCGAGAAGGTGATGTTTCTGGGTCCAATACTCCACCTTCCAAATGTATTAGACCCGAGCGTTTCCCGGACGAAGCGAGCAGGAGTCACGAAAATGACCCTTGCCCCCACAATAGAGGCACAAGCCCAGAGTTCTGCGCCTAGCACGTTCTTCGGGGGTTAGTCTGGTCCGGCCCAGCTGCATAGGTTCTTCAGCAGGAAGAGGATGCTCCACGGAATGAAGGGAGGGGAGCTCAGACTGGCTAGGACCCAGAGAGTGCTGGCGTCTTTTTTCTAAGGACCTCTCTTGAAAACGAATGTCGATCTGGTTGCATAATGAAATTACATCGTCCAGACCGACGGGAATGGCTCTTCCCGCTAATTCGTCTTTCACTCGGTCAGAGAGGCCATGTAAAAAGGTAGCGACCAGGGCCTCATTATTCCAGCTCAATTCAGCTGTGTGGATACGGAACTGAAGAGCATATTGCCCCACTGAACTAGATTCTTGGCGAAGACGTAAGACAGCACTAGCCGCTGAAGAAGCCCGAGCCGGCTCTTCGAAGATATTACGAAAGAGCTTCAAGAATTCGGACAGACTGGAAACCACCGGATCGTTCCTCTCCCACAGGGGGGCAGCCCAGGCCAAAGCTTCACCGGAGAGGAGGGAAATGATATAGGCTACCTTAGCCCGGTCAGATAGGAAGCTTTGAGGCTGAAGCTCAAAATGAATAGTGCATTGGCTGAGAAACCCCCTGCAGGCCTTGGAGTCCCCAGAGAAACGGAACGGAGCTGGCAATCTTAGTGAGTGTGAGGCTGCGACTGGTGCGATAGGTACAGCCGCTGGTTGTACTTGGGGTTGCGGATTCGGGGTTCCCAAGGAGACCTGAAGCTGCTCGAATCGAGAAGCCAGATCCTGGAGGAATCGCATCACCTGGGTCTGATTTGATTCCTGGGTCTCAAGTCTGCGAACTATGCCCTGCAATGGATCATCCGCGGGAAGCGGGATGTCAGCCGGGTTCAGTGCTGATCAAACTGTCAGGGTCACCTGTGGCCAGGTGACAGATGCACACCGTAGGGGGACAGGAGTGCACCGCGAGGTAGTGAACCCTATGGCTGGCTTCTGTGGATAGGAAACTGGGTGGTTGTGGAAAGCGGGACCAGAGGAGCACAACCGGGATCCCAACGGAAGCGAGAGCCAAGATTCCCCAGGGCGCGGAGTCTAAGACCCAGCTGGTCTTCTCCAGGGCCTCTAGTGGTGAGGATGTTACGCTGCAGGCTGGGACCAGGTCGCGGCCCCTGGAGTTTCCTAGCTCACGCCCCGTAGGATAAGGGGAAGCAGCAGCACACGATAGAGAGAACCGAATAACAAGCCGAAGGTCAGGGGCCACAAGCAGACAAGGATAACGAAGAACGAGCCGAAGGTCAAGGGTCACGAGCAGACAGGGATGGTCGGGGACAAGCCAATAACGTAACAGAGAGACAGACGTAGCACACGGCAGGCAGGAACCCAAACACACAATGCCTAACAAACACGTTGATCAGCAAAGCAGGCTTGCAGTGCACAGGTTAATATAGTGTTCAGTGATAGGGCCTGGGGTGGAGTCAGGCTGGGAGGAGATTATAAAGGAAGCCAGGTGAAGGAGGTCTGGTCTCTAGATGAACACATGAGGAGGAAGGTAAGATGGCAGACAGACATTAATGCATATCCATGACAGGAAGCAACTGAGACAGACTAAACTTTGGTTACTTCTCCTGGATGTTTGAAACAACCTACCTTCCACTTCACTCTCTCAACCAACATTGACTATTTTTAATCCTTATGCTGCTAGCATTAATAAATAGATAGGAAGGTATATCACATTTACTTGTTTTAAACTTTTGTGCTACTAAAAACATTGTCTACTTAGTAACATGTCCATGCGGGATACAATATATGAATGAACATATCACAAATTTATGAAAGTGGAAAACAAATCACAGTGAAGCCAAACACTCTTTAAAATACCATAATAAGAACCCTGAGGGTACTCAAATTCAAATCATAGACAAATATATACCACCCTAGATGGGTGGATCAAATGTTAGGGGGGTCTCAAAGTTGGAAACCTTTTGGATCTATGAATTAAAGTTCTACTATCCACATGGTATGAACGTGGAGTGGGACATTCATTCTTTTAGTAATACCTCCTAATTGTTTACTACATCTTTCTTCTCACTTGTTAATATAGTTAGAGATATTTTAAGAATCTATCAATAAGAAGAATTTAGTAAACTCCATTATAACAAATTATGATATTAACTCATCAAAATCATTGGTAGATATGGAGTGTTTTATTACATATAGTTACATGTTCCATAAGAATAGAATGGACTTTAATTCATATACATATGTAGCCAGGATCTGGCTATTATGCCTGTAATTCAGGGACAGTGTACAGCGTTGTTAATGTGGGGTTGTCTCCCTCTAGTGTTGGCTTGGACTCCATGTATCATTTCCTTTAAGACAAAACTTAGAGCAGAGCAAAGCATTGTGGGATGTGTAGTTCAGAATACTGGGGTTTCAATTCCAGCAGGACTGGTCTGAACTACCACTACCAGATTGCAACAGGAGAGGAGAACAGAATACTGGGGGAGGATATAAAAGAACTGGTTGAGGCTTACATCGCTCTCTTGGGACACCGGCTTGGATCTGTTAGCAGGGGCTTTGTGTCAGTGTGAGCTGCTGCCAAGTTGCAACCTGCACATCGGGGAGTCGTACAGCTGCATCCAGAGGGACCTCTGTGGGCATCACTGCTTCTCACCTACAGCGGACTGGAGACTGTTTCAGATCCTCCAGCGATGCCAGCACTTCAGATCTGGGTAGGCTGCGGCGTGGTGTAACGGGGTCAGACGCCATTCCCAGAGCCAGGATTCCGAGGGAGTTCCTGAAAGAGTCTTCATTATCACCTGCATCGCTGCCAGCAGTTTCTGTAACCAGTGTGGTGAGCGGGCAGTTGCCCATTTAGATTCTGTTAAGACACTGCATATAGACATCTCTTATCTAACCCTGCTTTCTGGTACTTGTGGTGCCACTGGAAGTTAGTTCACATACTCTAACGAACACTGTATGCAGACATCTATATCCTGTTCACATCTTTACCACCAGCAATCTTATTGGATACAATAATATTTCAGCCATAGAGGAAGAGTGTGAAGTAAAATAAAGGTACACCACAGATCAGACAAATTTGCTATACCCTATCATCAAGGATTACCCTATTATTAACACTTCAAGGCTAGCTAAAGATTTGCCGGATTCCAAGGAGTAACACTTTAACCCTTTTATCTTCTCTTTATTCGCTCAAGTGACTAAAGTTGTAGCACCAAGGGTCTGCTCTCACTTTCTCTAGAACTCGATTTAAAGGAGCCAGCCAAATAAAAACAATAGTTTGCATAATGTTTGTCATGTTATACCAATATTAATGGCCTGTGGGTTGAGGAAACAGAGGGGAGTGAATCTGACATCAAGTGTTAGTTCCCTACCCTGACCTGTTAACATAGGTTACTGTGACGGAAACAGGGTCTGGCACAATTTGGGCCATTTTGTACACTTTGCAATTCCCTTTATTATCAAAAGGGTACCAATTACAAATTGTGTTTATAAACAGTACTATATTATTCAGATAAAAAATACCTTTGCGATTTACAGTGTTATGTTTTACACTTTTATGTGTCCCTTTTACCACAGTAGACAAACTTGAACCGTCTCACTGGTATTGTGTACGTTTCTTACTATAGATGATAGTTGGTAAAAATAAGTGAATACGGGGTCAGAGGCGACGGAGGATTTACAGAGTCAGGGCAACCAGTGGGGTACAGATTCTATCAGCAGCCTCGCAAGGGTAGCGCTACACATAAGCGAATGGTTTAATCTGGATAGGATTGTATGATACACCATTTGTCTGAATTCGTTTTATCAATATATGTCACTTTCTGAATAAGTCACTGTATATCAATGTACATGTATAGTGCAGCACTTTTTAACTTTCTATAATCATGCACAATGTTGGTAAAATTTTGGTGTTGGCAGCTGTTTAATTTATAGGTCTATAGAGCAGTATACTATTGCAACTTATATGTAGAATTTGTAATAGCTGTGTTTTTGCCTGAAGATTGGCTATCTGTCTGGCTGAAAACGATTGCAATATTTTGAAACATTTCTGTTTTTTTGCTTTAGGTTCTAGTAAATCTTTTCAGAACGCTGTAACCTTTGACTCTTTTTTTATATTATGGCTGGGTGGGACAGCCTCAATGCAGTTCACCTTCCAATTATATTTATATAAGGCCAGACTTCACCAGGCAGTAGATGAGTGTACCTGGGTCTCCCTGGTTTCAGCCAGTTCTGTGCTGATGGCACTGCTGGACATCTTCCGATATTGAAGGGAAGCAAGTATGATGTGTCTTTCATCTGCTGCATTAAGTTTCCTTGTCTGACCAATGCATCTACAGTCCTCAACTTTGCTTGTTTCTTTGTGCTTCTTCAAAAGAGCTTGAACAGCACATCTTGAAACCCCAGCATTGAAAAGTTTGTCCCGGGGAGAGACCTTGCCGACGCAATTTACCTACTTTGTGTCTTAGTGCCATGCTCAGTCTTGTCATAGTGTATGGCCTTTGACATGAAACTGTCTTCCACAACCTCACTTTGAACCAGAGTT
The DNA here is from genome assembly GCA_029206835.1 of Rana muscosa. NCBI lineage: Eukaryota > Metazoa > Chordata > Amphibia > Anura > Ranidae > Rana > Rana muscosa. Next base: position 90,042,842 of record CM055128.1, on the reverse strand, counting down.
TGGTTGTTCCTTACCCATTTGTAAGCCTCCTTCACAGCTGTTTCTGTTTCAGTTAATGACTGTGTTTCAACCTACATATGAAATTGATGATCATTATAACCTGCTTGGTATAATTAGTTAATCATACACCTGACTCTAATTCTACAAAATCCATGACTTTTTGCAATTGATGTTGGTTTGAAGCCAAAGGTTAGTCACACCAAATGTTGTTGATATGATGTTGATTATTATGTCATAGATACAGTTACATCCAGCAGTTGCAGCTCTAGGTTTCTTTTCCATTTCTTTACCTATTCTTATTCTTCAGAAAAAAAGCCCATTGTTTACAGGTTTCAATAGCACAAAATGAAATTTACACATACAACTGAATAAGTCCCACCCCTCCTTTTTTGCTCTGTAAAGACATGGACATACAGGGATTAATTTACTAAAACTGGAGAGTGCAAAATCCGGTGCAGCTCTACATAGAAACCAGTCAGCTTCCAGCTTTATTTTTCAAAGCTTAATTAAAAAGCTGAAGTTAGAAGCTGATTGGCTACCATGCAAAGCTGCACCCGATTTTGCACTCTCCGGTTTTAGTAAATCAACCCCATAGCATCTACAACAAGACAGAGAGAGTTTGAAGGTAAACAGCTTCATTAGTGATCATAGTTTATTTAGAAAAATCTTATTGCAAAATAAATTTTAAACACACAGTAATATAAATATATAACATATGTAGATTTTTTTTTAAAGAATCAGTTTTATAAAAACTTTATATAAATAAAACTGATCCAGTAATTATAATTGACCTTTAAGCACAGATATATTTTTATGAGTCTCCAAGTGCCAATGAGTGGAATGACCTTGCATTTTTCAAGGATTGGTTGCTAAAAAAAGAATAAGAAACACCTAGTACTTGACTATTTTCATTGTTTAACTGTATAATGTTCTAAAAGAACTCCACGTTACTTTCACTTATCCATCTGTCCATCAAAAAGGAGAATAGTTTTTTTGTTCTGTTGAGGGTCAGGATTTCCATAATTAACAAAAGGAACTGTGCTATGTATTAAAAAATGTGAGCAGCATATTCCCTTCCAAGTAGGTTGAAAAAATGCATGCTTTTAAATTCCCATTTTACAAACAGCTCAGGTTCATCTGTAATAGTTTTTTTTCCAGGGTTTCTGCTCATAAGCAGCTATTTTTTGCAGCTATAAAAAATGTGGATGTACTGTATGTGATCAGCATTCTTTCTTCCTTAACAATGATGGCCTGTGTGCAGATGACTCTTGCCAACTGTGGCTGGGAAATAAAGGAAAGCTATAGCTACAATACAAGCACACTGAAAGAACTGTTTGTAACGCTAACAAATAAATATGTATGAAACCTCTGCTAAACTCAGAAATAAGTTGCCCTGAAACAATGAAACATTTTTCATTTCCAACCACAGATTCACTTTTTGTAGCTTTAGAATGCCTAGCAAAAGGTGTCTGTTCCAGAGTGTTAGAGGGAAATATATGCTGGAGAATGATGTCAATGAAATGACAGCAGTCAGTATGCAGGAGAGGAGTGCAGAAAGTATGGCAGAAAGTATGGCAATAGGCAGTAATGTTTAGGAGAGATATATAGAGGGTATAACAAAGGGCATTATGTGTGGGAGAGGGGTGTGGAGGGTACGGCAATGGCTAGCATGTGCAGAAAGGCAGTGCAGAGAGTATGACAGCAGGCAATATGTGGAGGAGAGGAGTGCAGAGGATATGACAGTTGGCAGTATGTTCAGGGGAGATATACAGAGGCTATAACAGTGAGCAGAATGTGCAGGAGAGAAGTATGGAGGGTATGACAGTGAACAGCATATGCAGGAGTAGAGTGCAAAGAGCATGACAGTAGGCCATATATGCAGGAGATGAGTGCAAAGGACATGAAAAGGTGTAATATGTGTGAAAGAGAAGTGATGTTCCGGCAAGATATACAGAGGTTTTTACAGTGGGCAGTATGTGTAGCAGAGAAGTATTGCGGGTAATACAGTGACAGCATTTGCAGGAGAGGCGTGCAGAGGGCATTAAAAGAGGTGGTATGTGCGGAAGAGGGTTGCAAAGGGTATGACAGTAGGCAGTATATTGAAGAGAGAAGTACAGAGGGTATACACCAGGTAGTAAGTGTGGAAGAGACGTATTGGGGGTTATGAAAGTGGACAGCATCTGCTGGAGAGGAATGCAGAAAGTAAGACAGGAGGCAATATATCCAGGAGAGGAGTGGCGGGTATGACAGTGGGCAGTATGTGCAGGAGAAGAGTGTGGAGGGTATGATACAGTGAAACCTCGGATTGCAAGTAACGCGGTTAACGAGCGTTTCGCAATATGAGCACTGTTTTTTTTTTTTAAATCCTGTCTCGCAAAATGAGCGGGATTTAAGCCACAGCGGTGTACAGTACCGCATTTGGCCTGAGGGGGCCTGTCAGGTCACCTACGGCCAGGTGACAGATGCACACCGTAGGGGGACAGGAGTGCACCGCAAGGTAGTGAACCCTATTTCTGACTGCTGCGGATAGGAAACTGGGTGGTTGTGGAAAGCGGGACCCAAGGAGCACAACCGGGATCCTATAGGAAGCTAGAGCCAAGATTCCCCAGGGCGCGGAGTCTAAGACCCAGCAGGTCTTCTCCAGAGCCTCTAGTGGTGAGGATGTTAGGCTGCAGGCTGGGTCCAGGTCGCGGCCCCTAGAGTCTCCTAGCTCACGCCCCGTAGGATAAGGGGACAAGAGGGGAAGCAGCAGCACAAGATATAAGAGTAACGCATAACAAGCTGAAGGTCAAGGGCCACAAGCAGACAAGGATAACGAAAGACAAGCCGAAGGTCAAGGGTCACGAGCAGACAGGGATAGTCGGGGACAAGCCAATAACTTAACAGAGAGACAGACGAAGCACACGGCAGGCAGGCAGGAACCCAAACACACTATGCCTAACAAACACGTTGATCAGCAAAGCAGGCTTGCAGTGCACAGGTTAATATAGTGTTCTGTGATAGGGCCTGGGGTGGAGTCAGGCTGGGAGGAGATTATAAAGGAAGCCAGGTGAAAGGGTTCTGGCCTCTAAGATGAACACATGGGAAGGAAGGTAAGCTGACAGACAAACACTACTGCATATCCATGACAGTACCCTCCCTCTTATGGGCCCTCCCCCGCCTGGGCCCAGGCTTAAAGGGAAATCTCTGATGAAACCTCCTCAACAGATGAGGTGCAGCGACATCAGATGCAGCGATCCAAGACGCCTCCTCGGGACCAAAACCTCTCCAATGCACAAGGTACTGAAGAATGCCTCTGCAGAGCCGAGAATCCAGAACTTGTCTAACCTCGTACTTAAGATTATCCTCAGAGACCGAAAATGAGGTAGGGAGATGACAAGAAGATCTATTGAGGACCAAAGGCTCTCTAGGAATAAGCAAGGGCATGAGAGGATCAACAGGAATCTGAGGAGGGTCCCCTAGACCCTTAAAGGGGAACTGGTCATCTTGCACAGGACCATCAGACTGAGCAGATGTCAGTGGAACCCTGAAGTCAGGTTGGTTAGAAGGTGACATGTCGCCGGAGTCAAGCTGAATAGCTGAAGGACAAGCAGAATGTCCTGAACAAGAAAAAGTAGGAGGCTCACTGGGCATGGGCTGGACTGGCATAACTAGTACAGAGGCAGAGTGAATAGCTGAGTCAAGTGTAGCGACTACCTGAATCGCATCGCAAGACATAGTGACTGCAGGACTTGTAGACAAGCTAGCCTGGCTGTGCGTCCAAGGGTGGTTAGGGACAGAGAAATGTAAATGGTTATGCAACCTGGAATGAATGACCGGCTCAGGTTCACAGGGGGCAACCTTGGGTAGGCAGGACGAGGAACAGGAGGGACCCCAAGCCAGGATCTGTCCAGTAGTCCAGTCCACATGAGGAGAATGGAGCTGTAACCATGGGAGACCCAAAATTATAGGCGTTGAGGCCTTGGGTAAGATAAGGAAGGATATCCACTCCTGGTGGAGTGTCCCTACCGACATCTTAACAGGGAGGGTCTGGAAGCGGATAGGTCCCCCTGGTAGAACAGTACCATCAATCGCCAAGACCACCAATGGTGTGGTGAGGGGCAAAAGAGTAAGTCTCATGGACGATGCGATTACCCAGTCCATGAAATTACCAGCGGCTCCGGAATCCAGATATGCTGAGACCGAATGAGAAGAAGCACCAACATGAAGGAACACAGAAAGCAGAAGACGAGAAGGGGAAGGTGATATTTCTGGGTCCAATACTCCACTTTCCAGATGAAGTGGACCCAAACGTTTTTCTGGACAAAGAGAGCAAGTGTCACGAAAATGACCTTTGCCCCCACAGTAAAGACACAGACCAAGAGTTCTGCGCCTAGCACGTTCCTCGGGGGATAGCCTGGTCCGACCCAGCTGCATGGGTTCCTCAGCTGGTAGGAGATGCTCTACGGGTCAAAGAGAGGGGAGCTCAGGCTGACTAAGAACCAAGGAGTGCTGGCGTTGCTTTTCTAAGGTCCTCTCCTGAAAGCGAATATTGATCTGGTTACACAAGGAGATAACGCCGGCCAGATCAGTGGGGATGGTTCTTCCTGCTAATTCATCCTTCACTCTATCAGACAGGCCATGCAAAAAGGTTGCGACTAAGGCCTCATTGTTCCAGCTCAACTCAGCCGTCAGTATGCGGAAATGAAGGGCATACTGTCCCAAAGAAGCAGACTCTTGGCGGAGACGTAAAAGGGCGCTGGCCGCTGAAGAGACATGAGCCGGTTCTTCGAAGACATTCCAAAAAATTTCAAGAAGCCAGACAGGCTAGAAACCACTGGATCATTCAGTTCCCACAGAGGGGCTGCCCAGGCTAAAGCTTCACCAGAGAGGAGGGAAATGATATAGGCTACCTTAGCCCGATCAGACAGGAAGTTTTGGGGCTGGAGCTCAAAATGAATCATGCATTGGCTAAGGAACCCCCTGCAAGCCTTGGAGTCCCCAGAGAAACTGGACGGAGCTGGCAGTTGTAGTGAGTGTGTGGCTGCGACTGGTGCAATAGGTGCAGCCACTGGTTGTATTTGAGGTTGCGGATTCAGGGTTCCCAAGGAGGCCTGAAGCTGCTCGAAGCGAGAAGCCAGATCCTGGAGGAATCGCATCACCTGAGTCTGATTCGATTCCTGGGTTTCAAGTCTGCAAACTATGCCCTGCAATGGATCATCCGCGGGGAGAGGGATGTCAGCCGGGTTCATGGCTGATCAAACTGTCAGGTCACCTACGGCCAGGTGACAGATGCACACCGTAGGGGGACAGGAGTGCACCGCAAGGTAGTGAACCCTATGGCTGACTGCTGCGGATAGGAAACTGGGTGGTTGTGGAAAGCGGGACCAGAGGAGCACAACCGGGATCCTATAGGAAGCTAGAGCCAAGATTCCCCAGGGCGCGGAGTCTAAGACCTAGCAGGTCTTGTCCAGAGCCTCTAGTGGTGAGGATGTTATGCTGCAGGCTGGGTCCAGGTCGCGGCCCCTAGAGTCTCCTAGCTCACGCCCCGTAGGATAAGGGGACAAGAGGGGAAGCAGCAGCACAAGATATAAGAGTAACGAATAACAAGCTGAAGGTCAAGGGCCACAAGCAGACAAGGATAACGAAAGACAAGCCGAAGGTCAAGGGTCATGAGCAGACAGGGATAGTCGGGGACAAGCCAATAACGTAACAGAGAGACAGACGAAGCACACGGCAGGCAGGCAGGAACCCAAACACACTATGCCTAACAAACATGTTGATCAGCAAAGCAGGCTTGCAGTGCACAGGTTAATATAGTGTTCTGTGATAGGGCCTGGGGTGGAGTCAGGCTGGGAGGAGATTATAAAGGAAGCCAGGTGAAAGGGTTCTGGCCTCTAAGATGAACACATGGGAAGGAAGGTAAGCTGACAGACAAACACTACTGCATATCCATGACAGGGCCGGAGCCGAGCCGAGCCGTTTGGAGCAGTTTGGAAAAACTCGGAAATACTATGTTCCCGAGCCTTTTTGAGGTTTTCCGAGTTCAACCGAGCTGTCTTCGAGCCTTTCCGAGTATTTCCGTCTCTCCGGTGCCCCCCACCTCTGGCCACATGTGGTATTGCATGCTATAGAAGTCAATGCAGAGCAAATTATTTTAGTTTCCATTGACTTCTATGGGGAAACTCGCTTTGATATGCGAGTGCTTTGGATTATGAGCATTCTCCTGGAATGGATTATGCTCGTAATCCAAGGTTCCACTGTAATGGGAAGTATGTGCAAGACAGAAGTATGGAGAGTATGACAGGGGGTGTGACAGTGGAGGGTGTGACAGTGGGCAGTATGTGTAGGAGGGGAGTGTGGAAGGAATGATGGTGGGCAGTATGTACATGAGAGGAGTGTGGAGGGTGTGACAATGGGCAGAATGTATAGGAGAGAAGTGTGGAGGGTGTGACGGTGGGCAATATGTGCAGGAGAAGAGTGGAGAGTGGGGAGGGTATGACAGGGGGCATTATGGGGCATTATGTGGAAGAGAGGAATGCACAGTGTATAACCGCAGACAGGATAAACAGTAGAGGAGTGGGAATGGTATGAATGTGGAGTAGAGGAGTGTGAAGAGTTACGTCTTAAGAACCTTCCACGACCACAAGTCAGCAGGTCACTTTGGAATACAGAAAACTACAGAACTAGTCTCTGGTTCTTTCTGGTGGCCGGGCTGGAGACAGGACTATAAGACTTACGTTGCCTCTTGCACCCTCTTGCACCCGTTTCCAGCGCAATAAGAAACCAAACATCAAAACCTGCGGCCAACTCCCTGAACGTCCATGGTCAGAGGTGTCCATGGATTTCATTGTCGACCTACCACCCTCTGGAGGATTTACCACGATCCTGGTTGTGATTGACCGTCTTTCTAAGATGGCACACTTCCTGCCCATGGTGGGTACTCCCTCTGCTGCGGATACAGACAAAATCTTCTTTAACCACTTAACAACCACCTGCCGACAAATAACGTCGACAAGGTGGTTGCTTAACTCTGGGAGGACGTTATATAACGTCCTCCCAGAATCGCGCTCCCGCGCGCCCCCTGGGGCGCGCACACGGGAAACTCCGTGACCGCCGGGTCCAGAGGACCCGGCGGATCACGAATCGCGGTAAATCGCCGCTGATAGCGGCCGTTTACCACGTGATCGCTCCGTCAAATGACGGAGCAATCACTTGTAAACAGACCGGCGTCATTTGATGACGCCGGTTCCTCCCTCCCCTCTCTGTACCGATCGGTACAGTGTGAGAGGGGAGGGGGAGGGAGCGGATGGCAGCAGCAGCACTGTGGGCTGGATCTGTGACAATTGCAGTCACAGATCCAGCCATCCATCCATCCCTGCTCAGCCATCCCTGTGCTATACCCTGCCAATACTCTGCAATACACCCTGCCAATACTCTGCAAAATACCCTGGTGCAATACTCTGCAATACCCTGGTGCAATACTCTGCAATACCCTGGTGCAATACTCTGCAATACCCTGGTGCAATACTCTGCAATACCCTGCAAAATACTCTGCAATACCCTGCGAAATACTCTGCAATACCCTGTGCAATACTCTGCAATACCCTGGTGCAATACTCTGCAATACCCTGGTGCAATACTCTGCAATACCCTGGTGCAATACTCTGCAATACCCTGCACAATACTCTGCAATACCCTGCACAATACTCTGCAATACCCTGCAAAATACTCTGCAATACCCTGCAAAATACTCTGCAATACCCTGCGCAATACTCTGCACAATACTCTGCAATACCCTGCACAATACTCTGCAATACCCGCCACAATACTCTGCAATACCCGCCACAATACTCTGCAATACCCTCCACAATACTCTGCAATACCCTCCACAATACCCTGTGCAATACCCGTGCAATACCCTGCCATACACCGCAATACCCTGCCATACACCGCAATACCCTGCCATAGTCCGCAATACTCCGCAATGCCCTGCAATACTCCGCAATGCCCGGCAATACTCCGCAATGCCCGGCAATACTCCGCAATGCCCGGCAATACTCCGCAATGCCCAGCAATACTCCGCAATGCCCGGCAATACTCTGCAATAACCACTTCCCGCCCTCTGGCCGTCATATGACGTCCTTGACTTTGTGCGGGGATATCTGAATGATGGGAGCAGCTACAGGCATCATTCAGATATTCGCTTTTTCAGCCGGCGATTCCCTACACCATAAGAACAATCATAGCGGCTGTTCCGCCGCTTGATCATTCTTACAGGAGGCGAGAGGGGATGTCCCCCCCGCCGCCCTCCGGTGCTTCTACCGACTCACCGCTACGATCAAAGCCAGGATTGTTGTTTTTTTTTTTTGTATTTTTTTCAGGCTTCCCAGCCTAGAGGTGAGATGTGGGGTCTTATTGACACCCCCCCCCCATATCTCACTGTAAAGAGGACCTGTCATGCCATATTCCTATTACAAGGGATGTTTACGTTCCTTGTAATAGGTATAAAAGTGATCAAAAAAATCTTTAGGGCGGAAAAACATGTCAAACTAAAATAAATAAAGTAAAATGAAGAATAATTTTTTTTTTTTTTTTAAAGCGCCCCTGTCCCTGTGAGCTTGCATACAGAAGCGAACGCATACGTAAGTCCCGCCCACATATGAAAACGGTTTTCAAACCACACATGTGAGGTATCGCTGCGAACGTTAGAGCGAGAGCAATCATTTTGGCCCTAGACCTCCTCTGTAACTCAAAACATGTAACCAGTAAAAATATTTAAAGCGTCGCCTATGGGGATTTTTTAAGTAGCGAAGTTTGGCGCCATTCCACGAGTGTGTGCAATTTTTAAGGGCGACATGTTAGGTATCTATTTACTCGGCGTAACTTCATCTTTCACATTATGCAAAAACATTGGGCTAACTTTACTGTTTTTTTTTTTTTTTTTTAAGCACAAAACATTTTTTTTCCGTAAAAAACGCGTTAAAAAAATTGCTGCGCAAATATCGTGCGAGATAAAAAGTTGCAACAACCACCATTATATTCTCTAAGGTCTTTGCTAAAAAAACATATATAATGTTTTGGGGTTCTATGTAATTTTCTAGCAAATAAATGATGATTTTTACATGTAGGAGAGAAATGTCAGAATTGGCCTTGGTGCTCCAGAACGCCTGAAGGTGCTCCCTGCATGTTGGGCCTCTGTATGTGGCCACGCTGTGTAAAAGTCTCACACATGTGGTATCGCCATACTCGGGAGTAATAGCAGAATGTGTTTTGGGGTGTAATTTGTGGAATGCATATGCTGTGTGTGAGAAATAACCTGCTAATATGACAATTTTGTGAAAAAAAAAAAAGAGAAAAAAAAAATCTTGATTTTGCAAAGAATTGTGGGAAAAAATGACAACTTCAAAAAACTCACAATGCCTCTTTCTGAATACCTTGGAATGTCTTCTTTCCAAAAAGGGGTCATTTGGGGGGTATTTGTACTTTTCTGGCATGTTAGGGTCTCAAGAAATGAGATCGGCCGTCAGTACTTCAGGTGTGATCAATTTTCAGATATTGGCACCATAGCTTGTGGACTCTATAACTTTCACAAAGACCAAATAATATACACCAATTTGTACTTATTTTTACCAAAGATATGTAGCAGTATAAATTTTGGCCAAAATTTATGAAGAAAAAATAGTAATTTGCAAAATTTTATAACAGAAACGAAAAAAAAATCATTTTTTTACAAAATTTTCAGTCTTTTTTCTCTTATAGCGCAAAAAATAAAAAACCCAACAGTGATTAAATACCACCAAAAGAAAGCTCTATTTGTGTGAAAAAAAGGACAAAAATTTCATATGGGTACAGTGTTGTATGACTGAGTAATTGTCATTCAAAATGTGAGAGCACCGAAAGCTGAAAATTGGTCTGGTTATTAAGGGGGTTTAAGTGCCCAGTGGTCAAGTGGTTAAAGAAATAACCAGGCTCCATGGGGTACCTAAGAGCATTGTCTCGGACAGAGGCGTCCAGTTTACGTCCAAATTCTGGAAGGAACTTTGCAAGTCCCTGGAGATCAAAATCTGTCTCTCGTCTGCTTACCATCCTCAGAGCAACGGAGAGACAGAGAGAACAAACCAAACCCTGGAACAATATCTCCGTTGCTTCTGCTCTGCCTCCCAAAACGACAGGTCCTCCCTGCTATCTTATGCCGAATTTGCATACAATAACTCCATCCATTCAGCCACCAGTCAAACCCCCTTTTGGTCCAACTTCGGCTTTCATCCCTCTTTTCTCCCCAACTCTATCCCTGAAATCTCCGTCCCTGCTGTACAGGATCGGATAGCCTCTGTCCAGTCGAACTTCCAGAAACTTCAAGAAATTATGCAGAACGCCCAGGACAACTACAAGAAATACTACGATAAGGAAAGAAGGGAAAATCCAGACTTCAAAGTAGGGGAGGAAGTGTGGCTTTCTGCCATCAATCTCAAATTACTAATTCCATCACGGAAGTTGGGGCCAAGGTTCATTGGGCCTTTTAAGATCAAGCGGATGATCAACTCTGTGGCCTTTGAATTGGCTTTGTCCGACTCCTATAGGATACACCCAGTCTTCCATGCATCTCTGTTGAAGCCTGTTGTCCCCAACTCCTTCCCTGGGAGAGAAGAATCACCTCCTCTACCAGTTGAGATAGATGGTGAGAATGAATTTGAAGTGGAATCTATTCTGGGTTGCAGGAAAAGAGGTAGGCAACTTCAGTATTTGATTAAATGGAAGGGGTATCCCCCTGAGGACAATTCCTGGGAACCTTCTAAAAACCTGCATGCCCCACGCTTAATCCGAGCTTTTCACCAGGAACATCCGGAGTTGATGTCCAGCTTGGGCGTCCGGAGCCCGCCCCTCAGGGGGGGGCGGGGCACTGTCAGAGAATCTCCAATTCAGCCGCGCCGGCAGAGCGGTGCTTCGGCGCGTGCGCGAGCCGGTGGAACGGCGCGCGCATGCGCATTCGCGCGCCAATCAGAGCTCTGGCGGGCCTATATAAAGCGGCCTAAGTGCTCTGACAGGTTGCTGGTTTGTTGTCAGGTTCCTGTTTACCTGGTTCCCTGTTACCTGCATCTGAACTTCTGTTGTGACCCGGATCGGCTTGACTACTCTGCTCTACCTGACCCTTGGCTTGCTTTACGGATCTTCCTTGCTGCCTGTGTTTGACCCCCAGCCTGTGACTCGGATCTGCTGCCTGTTTCCAGCCCCTGACCTCCTGCCTGCATCTCGGGCCTGCTACTTGTCTCCAGCTCCTGCTCTGCTGCTTGTACCTCTCGGACTTGCTACTTGTCTCTTGTACTAGACCCTCGGCCTGAACTTCCAACACCGGACCCTCAGCCTGCACCCGGACTCAGTCTTTGCTTACTTGTCCTGTCCCCTGTCACGCTCTGGACTTGTGTCTTCAGCTAGGATCTTGCAAGGAGCCACACCCGCATGGTGTTTGACCCTCAGCCTGCTCATGGTTACTTCAGCTCTGCCAGATCTGCTAGCAAGACCTACCTCACCTGCTGGTAGCCAGTGCCTCTTTGCACCATCCTCTCCCTGTCTCACCTCCAGGGGGCGGAGTGCGTCAAGTCACAAGGGTGAACCGCTCTCGGCATCTCGGCCTCGGTAAGTACACACGTGACACTGGACCTCTCTACACCCTTTTCAGATGAACAATGGAAAAAGGCAATTAAATTTAATCACTGTTACACAAAATCCACAACATATTGGGAAACAGCTCAAACACTACTCCTCAGATGGTATTACACCCCCTATATTACTGCAAAATTCTCTCGAAATTGCTCCAATGAATGTTGGCACGGATGTGGCAAAGTGTGACAGAAGTGGCAAAGTGTGGCAAAATATCCTCCTTCCCTTAGACCAATGGTAATTCAAATTCTGATGGCAGCCAGACAGACAATCACAAGTAAGTGGAAATCTACCACTTCACCGAATATCAGTGAAGTTATTAAAAAAAATAGATGAAGCATTTAAACATGAACAGATTATGGCTAATGTAGAGGGACATATACCCCATTTCTACAAGCAATGGGACCCTTGGATCCTTTAAGGCAGATTAAGCAAAAAAATTGTCACCTAAAAATGCTCGCACTTTTTATACCTTTTTGTTTCTTTATTTTCATTTTTGGTTTTCTTTGCTCGTCCGATATTGAGCCAGAGTCCATATTCTTTGTGTTATTGTTTCTTTGTGTTCTACTACTGGTAAGTACAAGTCTCTCAGTCCTAGTTATTTACATAACAGTTCATTACGTGATGAGACTACTCAATCACCTGGTGTTTATGCATAAGTTGTATTTTACGGTTTTAAGCCGTTCTGAAGATTTGAGTCAAGACATTTATTTGAATGTAATACTCATAAACGGATGACTTACATGGTATATAACTGTGGATTGTATGTTGAAAATGTTTTCAATAAAAAATATTCTCGCTATAAGAAGTTTAACAAGACAGGTTCCACTCAGAACAGGCCTCGCCATGGTCGACCAAAGAAGTTGAGTGCACGTGCTCAGCATCATATCCAGAGGTTTTCTTTGGGAAATAGACGTATGAGTGCTGCTAAAATATGATTGCTTTTGAACGAACTTTGTGTTACTCTGCTGAAAACAAACATATATTGTTCCTGGAGTAAATATATTTGTTTTTTCACGGAGACCATCTGCTTCATTGTATATTTCTGAATTCTCAAGCTTACCGTATATACTCGAGTATAAGCCGAGTTTTTCACCACATTTTTTTGTGCTGAAAATGCCCCCCTTGGCTTATATTCGAGTCACCTTTTTTGCACCTGATCTCCCGGACTTTGGAGACCCGGTAGCAGCACACATGTAGCCCCACTCTTCCTCTACAAGTGTACGAAGTTTGTTGTCCGGGGGACCTATGGCCAGGGAGCACCGATTTTGCAAAGCTGGGCACCACTTCCATAGACTCCCATGTTAAACTGTTATTTCTCTGGTGATTTTGGGGACCTGGTACCGGCCGTTCGTAGGTCCTCTGGACCAGATACTTGGCACACTTGTAGCCTCATGTCTGCTCTACAAGTGTGAAAAGTTTGATGTCTGGGGGACCTACAGCCGGGGAGCACTGATTTTTCAAACCCGGGCACCCCTTCCATAGACTCCCATGTTAAACGTCAGTCTAGTCATGGGCACAGTGAGGCATGGACACAGTGAGTCATGGACACAGTGAGGCATGCACATGGACACAGTGAAGCAAAGTGAGGCACAGTGAGGCATGCTGATGGACATCCTAGGCTTGTACTCGAGTCAATACGTTTTTCCATTTTTTTGGTGGTAAAATTAGGTGCCTCGGCTTATATTCGGGTCGACTTATACTCGAGTATATACGGTATATAAGAAGCTTCCAATCAGGTTATATGAGTTAATTCACCACTTCAACTATCACACCTGTTCACTTTCACATTTCTGCTATGGACCTATTTATTTGGTGTGACAACCCCAACCAGGACACGGGCTTTTGGAGGGGGCTGCAGGGTAGCCTCTTGCCTATTGACTATGGGCCATGGCTTTCAAGGGGGCTTTATTCTTAGAGAGGTTTGTGCCTGGGGGACCTTAGGAGAGGTTTTGCTTTGGATTGGGGTCCATCTCTCACCGAAACACACAGACTCTGGGAACATAGGACCTGGATCCAAATTTGGTGCCTGATGCTGAGGTCTCCTGCTGCTATGTGTAACCTGTTTATTAAGGTGTCTTTCTCTCATTGTATAATTCCCTATTGTGTGCCTCCTATGTGTGAATTCCCATTGTTAATTAAGTCACCTATTGTTTCTGTCTGTCCACTAATTCTCTTGGAGATGTGATTAGTTAACTTGTTACTGAACCATTGTGGAATGTTTATGTTTATGCTAATTTATTTACTGTTTAATTAAGATCACTGTTAGCTGTTAATTGGATTGCTGTTTAAAGCGTGCATTGTCATGCAAAAATGCCCAAGAGGGGAATGTCCTCCTGGAGGCATTAAGTATGTATCTGAGTTTTAGGCTGGGTTCACACTGCAGTACGGAGCGGCTCACAGCAGGGGTCCGGTGCGTCCCTATTCAACGTTTTAGGTCCGATTTTAGTCTGAATTTGGACCATAAGATGCACAGGACTCCTGTGCAATTCGCGCTGGAGCCACTCTGGAGATGTGTGAATCGGCTCCATTGAAAACCGGTCACATATTTCCTGACATGTGAATTGGATGTGGGGAAACTCGCATCCAACTTGCGATAGTGTGAACCCAGCCATAATAAACAGTAATTCCTTTGGTTTTTATCCCAACATCTTGTCTGTGTACGATGCTTGGGGGGAAAAGGGCTAATATTAGCTCTTGGTCTGCTGGAAGGGTTTGAAGGGCATGAGGCACTGTTTGGCAGAGGCACCCAGGCTGGGTGCCAGGCGGCCTGACATATTGGCAATAACTTTATCATTACCTAAGAAAACAAAGTAATATATATACAGTGTATATATATATATATATATATATATATATATATATATATATATACATACACATTATATATATATATATATATATATATATATATATATATATATATATATTACACACAGTGCCTTGCAAAGGTATTTACCCCCCTTGCCATTTTTCGTGTTTTGTTGCCTCACAACCTGGAATTACCATGGATTGTTTGAGGATTTGCATCATATAATTTACAGAACATTGACTTTGAAGATGTTTTTTTTTTATTGTGAAGCAAACAACCAATAGGACAAAATAACTGAAAAAGTCAATGTGCATAACTATTTACCCCCCTAAAGTCAATACTTTGTAGAGCCACCTTTTGCGGCTATCACAGCTCCAAGTTGCTTTGGATAAGACTCTATGAGCTTGCCACATCTTACCACTAGGTCTTTTGCCCATTCCTCCTTGCAAAACTTCTCCAGCTCCTTCAAGTTGGATGGTTTGCGCTTGTGAACAGAAATCTTTAAGTCTGACCACAGATTTTCTATTGGATTGAGGTCTGAGCTTTGACTGGGCCATTCCAACACATTTACATTTTTCCCCTAAACCACTCAAGTGTTGCTTTAGCAGTGTGTTTGGGGTCATTGTCCTGCTGGAAGGTGAACCTTTGTCCTAGCCTCAAATCACACACAGAGTGGTACAGGTTTTGTTCAAGAATATCCCTGTATTTAGCACCATCTATCGTTCTTTCAACTCTGACCAGTTTCCCAGTTCCGACTGCTGAAAAACATCCTGACAGCATGATGCTGCCACCACCATGTTTCACTGTGGGGATGATGTTCTTTGGGTGATGTGATGTGTTGGGTTTGCGCCAGACATAGCATTTTCTTTGATGACCAAACAGTTACATTTTAGTCTCATCAGACCAGAGCACCTTCCTCCATACATTTTGGGAGTCTCCCACATACCTTTTCGCAAAATCAAAATGTGAAATTTTGTTTTTTGCTGAAAGTAATGGCTTTCTTTTGGCCACTCTGCCACCCAGTGAGACAACGAGTCGGGTAAAGCCTTGTAATGTCAGTTCCAGTGGTGTTTTACGGATGTACGGTGCGGAGGCGAGTGTGTCACTACTCCCATTGTTTTTTACTGTGGTGTTTACCCTTACTTGATATAAGCAGTTTCTTTTACTAAATAAATTTACTTTTAATTTGGCAATATTGCACTATGGCTGTTCTTTGTTTTCTTTGAGCGCCATTTATACAAGAAGTGTCATTCCTTGGAGAAAGCTGTTTCCTCTATATATGGAATTACCCAAGATGTTTTGAGGCCAAGTTTTGGACGTAGTTTTTCGTCTTCGCCTGGGACCTGGATCCCTTTACAGATCCATCAGCAGGATTCCTTATATGACTATCTGATGAGCCTTGTTTGACCCTTGGGTCATTGTTGGAGGTGAGTGGCCAATTCATAAATTTAACAGTCAATGTTTGGATTGATGTTTTATCTGTTCTTTCTTCTATCAAGTTATCCCTATGAGACTCCTACCATTGGGCTTTAGTTGGACTTTTATTCACATTTATTTATTTGTATGTTTGGATACTTATCATATTCATTCTTTGAGTATATTACTTTATGGCACATTATTGAATAAGCACACTATTCTCATCTTTTTCTTTTACTCTGCCATAAAGCCCAACTCTATGGAGCGCATGGTTTATTGTCGTCCTTACAGATACTCAAGTCTCTGCTGTGGAACTCTGCAGCTCCTCCTGGGTTGCCTTAGGTCTCTGTGCTGCCTCTCTGATTAATGCCCTCCTTGCCCAGTCCGTGAGTTTTGGTGTGCGGCCGTCTCTTGGCAAGTTTGCTGTTGTGCCATGATCTTTCTATTTGGTTATGATAGATTTGATAGTGCTCCTAGGGATCATCAAAGATTTTGATTTTTTTTATAACCTAACCCTGACTTGTACTTTTCAACAACATTGTCCCTTACTTGTTTGGAGAGTTCCTTGGTCTTCATGGCAGTGTTTGGTTAGTGGTGCTTAGGTGTTGCAGCCTCTGGGGCCTTTCAAAAAGGTGTGTATATGTAATAACATATCATGTGACACTTAGATTGCACACAGGTGGACATCATTTCACTAATTATGTGACTTCTGAAGGTAATTGGTTGCACCAGAGCTTTTTATGGGCTTCATAACAAATGGGGTGAATACATACGCACATGCCAATTATCAGTTTTTTATTTCAAAAAAATTGTTTTATGTATATATTTTTCTAATTTTACTTCCCCAATTTAGACTATTGTGTTCTGATCCATCACATATAATTCAGATTAAAAAAACATTGAACAAAAGGCTATAATGTAACAAAATAGGTAAAAAGCCAAGGGGGTGAATACCTTTGCAAGGCACTGTAATTATTTTAAGACAAGCAACGCTTTCTGTTGATGATGTTGTCTTGCAAAAATTATTTTATTTTTTATGCAGTACTTACATTTATGCACAGCAAAACTAAAATAAATTACTTTTTCCATTTGATCAGTGTATATTATATAAAAGTTATTCTATAATGTGTCTCGTCTAAAATGACACATACAATTATAATTGTGCTACAAAGCCTTGAAACAAAGCTTATTTTTTTTTTCAATTATGTGCTTTTTTAATGCCACTCTAAATTAACAAACAAAACAAATAAAAATTAAAACAAGTTTACATAATAATGGTTAGAAAAAAAAGCAGGAAAATAATATTTAAAGGGAGAAGGGGGGGAAGAAGGATTTAAATAGGGCTAATTAAACTAAACTAAAAACATTTTTTATATGTCAGGTTGCTTTAGTTGACATCATCTGTAGACTAAAGCTCATTCCTTTGATCTGCAGATGAATGAAACAGAGTAGTTACAAAAATTTCAGTATTAAATTGTATTTCTTATGCACATCTGAACAGCATTTATAAGCACATTTATTACAGCAGCAGCAATTAGTGTAGCACCCCCTAGTGTGCTAAATGCATAGGTTGTTGTTAGAGTAGGGGAATGTACTTTTAGATCAGGGCTAAGCCTGAGCTGTGAATCTGGGTCAGGGTTCAGTGACTCAGGGGCTGGATGACTCATCTGGCAGCTCTCTCTGACACTTTCACTAATCTGGAAGTTTTCAGAAACTTCCAGAGCTAGAGGGTGGGAGAAAGTAGGGGGCTGCCATGCATAATTATTAGGCCTCAGCCAATCCCCAGCTTTGGGCCAGTAGGGGGCAGAGCTTACCTCATAAATAGACATGAGCTATGCCAGCAGGAGCAGATAGAGTGCTGAGGAAGCTGTCAGTGGACCTTGAGGGTGCCTGTCTGGGGGGGGGACCTTGGGGTGTGGGGCTCAGGTCCTGGAAGATCCCCCCTAAAATACATGGAGGAAACCCTTCCTGGAGGCACAGGAGCAAGCACAGAGGACAGCAAGAGCAGGTTAGCATGTTTGGGAGATCTCCTTAGAGTCACCTGGGTGGGCTGGGGAGTGTCAGTCTGGGGAAGATAGCCTGGAGGGCTAGTGAAAGGAGCAGCACCAGCCAGGTGGGTTTGCAGTGCCTGAGGAGGTGGTGTTGGGATCAGTAGCCACAGGAGTGATACAAGCTGGACACTGAACGTTTCCTGTACAACCAAGGGGCCGTGGGTTGCTGCCTATAATGGGCTATTGCTTCTTCTGACTGAGTCACTGTCAGATAATTCACAGTGTTCCAGTTGGGTTCTGTAAGCAAGTGAGTGCTGGAGAAAAAAGAGGAACTATATATAGAGACTGTATATAGGAAGAGTTGTCCCTGAAGTTTGTTCTGAAGTCAAGTGGGCATCCCATAATCCCCCATCCCTATCCAAGTTATTATTAAGTCATGAACTGTTCTCTGACTCTGGAGTGGAAATTCGGTATGCCTGGCTGTAAAGGGCGGGGATTCTGGTTACTTGCGGCTCTTAGGTGGGTGCGCTACAATAGGGACAAAATAAAAATTACAGGACTCTCATAGGACCTCCCTTACCCTAAATGCAAGAACCCCAAAAATGTATAATAAGAATATTATCTCAAAAAGTTCCGAATTGTGCAGTCCAAACTTTATGAAACAAGTGCAATCTCAATCTTCAGTTATTAAATCTTCACAGTGTTCGCTCCCACCCTGTATGCCTGTTTTGCTCACCTTTATATATAGACCTCTTTAATTAAAGACAGTCTACAAAAGCTCGTACTGTAGATAAAAGGGGGAATAGTGCCTCACCACCTCCTCAGGTGCAGATAACAGGCACAGAAGGGTTAAAAATCATTATCTCACTAATTCCAAGTGGTCTTCACACCAATGCAGTGATGATGTGTAGACACGCTTCACAAAGTGCATCCAATCTACTTAGCATACAATATAGACACCATACATAACAGGACTTCATAGGTATAGTTAGAGGCTGTCTTCTCCAGTAGGTCAATACAACCAGCAATTGGCAATGCAAGGGTTAAACACACTTTTTCCTTAAAAGAGGGCCCATAGTGCTCACTGCCATAATTTATTATTTATTAGAATAAACACTAAAACCTCTTACAAGTAGAATAAAGAATCACTGTTGCCAGGTATACCACATGGAGGTATCCCGCAAGGATGACCAGATCAGTGGGCTGTACCTTAAGAAATCAGAAATCGGGCTGAAGGAAGTTAAAATAAAGTGATACTAATTGTGACGGATCTCGAATACCCCAGGCGGGCACATCCGCCAGACTTGTGTCTCCTGTCCTCCAAACGCACCCGCAGCCTGCAGATTCGCCATAACCAGCCCTTAACCCCTCAATCACGAGACAAGCCACACAGGTGTTGAGGGTTAAACATGCAGAGCATCAACAGTTTATTAAATCCAAAACATACACTTTTACACACAGTTAGGGGCACTCCCCTTAGCCTCGTCATAGAGGAGGGGTAGGGGACAAGGAAGAACCAATGGTAACTGAACACTTGTACATTGAAACAGAGACTACAGATAAACATAAAGGGATTATGGTAAGCAGGCAACCCCTCAATACACATCCCCTGCGGAGAGATGTCTGCAGTCCAGACCATTGTCCATGTGTCATAACTCAACACAGCTAAACACAGCAACAAGAGGGGGGGGGGGGTGGGGGAGAAGGGATGTAGCATTACATTACATTATCTCAATGCCAGCTTCTCCCGAGTCTCAGTCTCTTCTGGGCCATAATCTGTGGGTAGGAGGCCCACCCTCAGTCCCTTCCAAAGCACACAGTGACAGTGGGTTCTGTCACATTTCTCCCCTTTTAAAAACAGACTAACCAGGTTCCTGACCCCCAACTGGTCTGGACCTGCGTTAGTCACAAACTTCCACCCCAGGCAACCAGGAAAAGGAAAAGTACGTCTCTGGCGCTGGGGAGCAAAATCGCACATACGGTCTCCCTTGAATAAAAACAGCTGCTGCAGAGTGGGAACAGCTGTCCGCACTCCCGTGATCCGGGGCTGGGTTGCAGATATTGAGGGGAGCTGAATAATCCTCTGCCCCGATGCCAGCGCTTCAGCTTGTAGGGAACGTAGGCTGGCAGTGCTATGCAGTTGGGGAGGAAAAGGTTCTTGCTTTTCTCCTGGAGTAGTTACCAGCCGCTGAGGAGGTATCTTGCAGAGACTATCTCCCAGACACTCCATCTCTTTTTCTGATGCTGGGCAGAGGCCAACAGCGCTCTGCTCCGTAGCCAGCGATTCTGCTGGGGCACCGGATTCGATACTCTGGACTTGCTACTGATCACCATTTACCAGCCTTCCAGCGACCGTCTCAACTTCCCCTTCTGAGACCTTTATGCTTTTATCTTGTCTCGCTGCCTGGGAAACCTCTGGTGCATTCTGGCATTCTAGCACTCACAGTGCCCTCTGTATCATCGCCGCTTCTTCCATTGCGGTTAGGACGGGAAAACGTAGGGGCACTCCTGGCCCCATTTGTTCTGCATCTTCGCGACTGTCCGCTATCTCTTCAGGACAGTCCCAGGCAACGGGAGCCATGCCAGGCTGCTGATCACCGTCAAACAGCCGCTTGTAGGCAATCTCGAGCTCCCATTCCTGCTCAACCAGGAACTCCAATTCCTCCAGGCCACACGCCTCTTCGGGAAGGTCCAGCACCTCATCTCGGAAGTCCAGGATGTCTTCCAGCCGCCACTCATCGTCGCTACCAAAGTCTGGGTCTCCGTACATTTTTTGATGGAGCAGCCCCACGCTGCCGTAGCCAACGCCTTCTGTCGGGCTGCCATCTGCTGTACTTGGCCACAGTTGAGCCGCGAACCACCGAAGGGCTCTGTAGCTGGCGTCCAGCCTCATCTCCTGGACCAATCTTCCGAGCTCCATCTTACACTCATCTCGCGGTCGTTCCCTCAGGAACACCTCTCGCGCATGGTACTGCGTCCAGTACATCTCTGTGGAGGAGGGAAGGATCTTCCCCTGATGGTGCCGCTCGTGGCTTAGTGTCTCATGCCAGAGTTGCCGGCGGATCACATCCTCCCAGCCGAGCATGGTTTGCTCCGTCGCTGGTCCCCGATGTTGCTTCCGCATGCCTTGCAGCCTCCTCCCATACTCCGCTCTCATGCTGGCCGGTCCCCGTATCGCTCCTCGGCGGCTGCCCGGATCTTGAATCCTGGTGGTGGTTTGGATGTCCCGGACTGCAGGAGACATCCCACTGCGGCCAACACTGTGATGGATCTCGAATACTCCAGGTGGGCACATCCGCCAGACTTGTGTCTCCTGTCCTCCAAACGCACCCGCAGCCTGCAGATTCGCCATAACCAGCCCTTAACCCCTCAATCACGAGACAAGCCACACAGGTGTTGAGGGTTAAACATGCAGAGCATCAACAGTTTATTAAATCCAAAACATACACTTTTACACACAGTTAGGGGCACTCCCCTTAGCCTTGTCATAGAGGGGGGGTAGGGGACAAGGAAGAACCAATGGGAACTGAACACTTGTACATTGAAACAGAGACTACAGATAAACATAAAGGGATTATGGTAAGCAGGCAACCCCTCAATACACATCCCCTGCGGAGAGATGTCTGCAGTCCAGACCATTGTCTATGTGCCATGACTCAACAAAGCTAAACACAGCAACAAGAGGGGGGGTGGGGGAGAAGGGATGTAGCATTACATTACATTATCTCAATGCCAGCTTCTCCCCGAGTCTCGGTCTCTTCTGGGCCATAATCTGTGGGTAGGAGGCCCACCCTCAGTCCCTTCCAAAGCACACGGTGACAGTGGGTTCTGTCACACTAATGTCTCTTTTTATTTTGTTTCAAAATAACAAACATACAGTCAGGTCCATAAATATTGGGACATTGACACAATTCTAATCTTTTTGGCTCTATACACCACCACAATGGATTTGAAATGAAACAAACAAAATGTGCTTTAACTGCAGACTGTCAGCTTTAATTTGAGGGTATTTACATCCACATCAGGTGAACGGTATAGGAATTACAACAGTTTGTATATGTGCCTCCCACTTTTTAAGGGACCAAATGTAATGGGACAGATTAACAATCATAAATCGAAATTTCACTTTTTAATACTTGGTTGCAAATCCTTTGCAGTCAATTACAGCCTGAAGTCTGGAACGCAAAGACATCACCAGACGCTAGGTTTCATCCCTGGTGATGCTCTGCCAGGCCTCTACTGCAACTGTCTTCAGTTCCTGCTTGTTCTTGGGGCATTTTCCCTTCAGTTTTGTCTTCAGCAACTGAAATGCATGCTCAATCGGATTCAGGTCAGGTGATTGACTTGACCATTGCATAACATTCCAGTTCTTTCCCTTAAAAAACTCTTTCGTTGCTTTCGCAGTATGCTTCGGGTCATTGTCCATCTGCACTGTGAAGCGCCGTCCAATGAGTTCTGAAGCATTGGGCTGAATATGAGCCGATAATATTGCCCAAAACATTTCGGAATTCATCCTGCTTCTTTTGTCAGCAGTCACATCATCAATAAATACAAGAGAACCAGTTCCATTGGCAGCCATACATGCCCACGCCATGACACTACCACCACCATGCTTCACCGATGAGGTGGTATGCTTTGGATCATGAGCAGTTCCTTTCCTTCTCCATATTCTTCTCTTCACATCACTCCGGTACAAGTTGATCTTGGTCTCATCTGTCCATAGGATGTTGTTCCAGAACTGTGATGACTTTTTTAGATGTTGTTTGGCCAATTCTAATCTGGCCTTCCTTTTTTTGAGGCTCACCAATGGTTTACATCTTGTGGTGAACCCTCTGTATTCACACACTGGTGAAGTCTTTTCTTGATTGTTGACTTTGACACACATACACCTACCTCCTGGAGAGTGTTCTTGATCTGGCCAACTGTTGTGAAGGTTTTTTTCTTCACCAGGGAAAGAATTCTTCGGTCGTCCACCACAGTTGTTTTCCGTGGTCTTCCGGGTCTTTTGGTGTTGCTGAGCTCACCGGTGCGTTCTTTCTTTTTAAGGATATTCCAAACAGTTGATTTGGCCACACCTAATGTTTTTGCTATCTCTCTGATGGGTTTGTTTTATTTTTTCAGCCTACTGATGGCTTGCTTCACTGATAGTGACAGCTCTTTTGATCTCATATTGAGAGTTGACAGCAACAGATTCCAAATGCAAATAGCACACTTGAAATTAACTCTGGACCTTTTATCTGCTCCTTGTAAATGGGATAATGAGGGAATAACACACACCTGGCCATGGAACAGCTGAGCAGCCAATTGTCCCATTACTTTTGGTCCCTTAAAAAGTGGGAGGCACATATACAAACTGTTGTAATTCCTACACCGTTCACCTGATTTGGATGTAAATATCCTCAAACTAAAGCTGAAAGTCTGCAGTTAAAGCACATCTTGTTAGTTTCATTTCAAATCCATGGTGGTGGTGTATAGAGCCAAAAAGATTTGAATTGTGTCAATGTCCCAATATTTATGGACCTGACTGTATTATACTTACCTGCTCTGTGCAGTGGTTTTGCACAGAGCAGCCCAAAACCTCATCTTCTCATCTCCCACACTAGTGCTCCTGGCCCCTCCCTCCTGTTAAGTGCCCCCTCAACAAGCACCCAAGTCGAGCCGCAGAGTCATGGCTAGGCCCTGCCCCCTCTCTCTCCTCGTTGGCTCACTGACTTTAATTGATAGCAGTGGCAGCCAATGGCACTCTTCTGCTGTCTCAGCTAATCAGGAGGGAGAGTCGTGGGCAGCCAAGTCTGGCTGAACACCCATGGGCTAGAACATGTGTCTGTTTTTTTGTTGCTCCCTTTTTCTTCCCTACCCTGCGACACATGGAATCTCCTGACTGATTCCAAAGGCTGCAAAAATGTTTGATGGAAATTTAAGGGTTATGCATGCATGGGTTTGCCTAATGGCCCCCTTTAGACCAGCCGCTCACTACTCAGTCACAAGACCTAATCCAAGTCATCCTATTTAGCAGCCACCTTGCAGGGCGGATCAAGAGTCTAGTCTCGGGAGGGGCACTACCAGAAAATAAAAATTTTGGGGGCAATTTATCAGGGAAATGACTGGTATTAGCGCTTCAACGATCAGGGCACCATGGTTGTTATGGTGTCAGGATGATTAAAGCGCATTATTTATATTATTACATTGTAATATAAAATGAAATGGTTTAACTCACCATAATGCAGAATCAGTGGGAGCCCCAAGCATGTCACTTGCCATGTCACCTGCCGCCAGATGCAGCTTGTCACTTGCTACGTCACCTGCCACACGTTGCGGATTGTCACTTGCCACATCACCTGCCACATGTTGCGGATTGTCACTTGCCACACGTTGCAGATTGTCACTTGCCACATCACCTGCCACATGTTGCGGATTGTCACTTGCCACGTCACCTGCCACATGTTGTAGATTGTCACTTGCCACATCACCTGCCACAAGTTGCAGATTGTCACTTCCCACGTCACCTGCCACATGTTGCGGATTGTCACTTGCCATGTCACCTGCCACATGTTGCGGATTGTCACTTGCCACACGTTGCAGAATGTCACTTGCCTGCCACCAGATGCAGATTGTCACTTGCCACATCACCTGCCACATGTTACGGATTGTCACTCGCCACGTCACCTGCCACATGTTGCAGATTGTCACTTGCCACGTCACCTGCCACATGTTGCGGATTGTCACTTGCCACGTCACCTGCCACAAGTTGTGGATTGTCACTTGCCACGTCACCTGCCAAATGTAGCGGATTGTCACTTGCCACATCACCTGCCACATGTTGCAGATTGTCACTTGCCACATGTTGCGGATTGTCACCTGCCACAAGTTGCAGAATGTCACTTGCCTGCCACCAGATGCAGATTGTCACTTGCCACCTCATCTGCCACACCTTGCGGATTGTCACTTGCTGAGGTGGTGTTTTGCTTGTCAGAGTCAGGCAGCAGAAAGATGATGTCTGCACAGTGAGGGCGGAAGTTACTGCAGGGATGCTGGGCGGGCGCGGGGCGGTGAGATATTATGTCATCTCTCTGCTCCCCCCCCGGCCGCCGGCTTGTTGATTGGCCAGCCGCCAGCTCTCCCACAGAACCTACCAGCTGACCGCCCACTCTCTGACTCTCACTCGCCGCCCGCCCACACACCGAGGCACCCGGCAGCCCATGCTGTGACCCGGAAGCTCTGTCACTCGCACGCGGCAGCCAATGACACTCTTCTGCTGTGCTGTGCAGACTCACCAGTGCCCGCAGGTTCCGCAACTAAAACTAATTTCTCAGGGGTGGCAATTGCCCCGTTTCCCCCCCTGCCACCTTGGCAATACAATACACAGCCAATTCACCTCTCCACAAAAGAGGCCCTGTCTAGAGAGTCAGGAAAGTTGGAGTCAGTGGGCCTACCACACAGTGACATGGCCAACAATTTGGCAGGGGAAGCAGACCAGTCCCGTGAAGGCTCACCGGTCATATTTAAAGCCCGAAACTCAAGACTATTTTTGTATCTATAAAAAATATCAATAATAATTTTAGAAAAAGCTTAATGACATTTTTGATGAAAAATGAAGAAAAATGTTTTAGCTGAACTTGAGCTTTTAAAGCAACCCTGTCACCAATCTCAAAGTCTAACTTGTAAAGAAGTCAACACTTTTGCTATATTTGCCACTAAACATTGCCACAGTGAAATAAATGACTGCCCTAAATTTCTTCTGAAACTGAAATTTCTGGTAGTGTCTTCACAGAGTGGTTCCTTACAACAACCTCCACAGCACTACAGCACATTATTTCTTGTAGTTAGACTTTGAGACTGGCAACAGGATTATTTCAAGTTATGCTTACAATTGAAGCCAAATTGTTTAGATAAAGTTTAATTTGCTTACTCCAGCAATCTTTTCTCTATCTGCTTATGTTGTGCATATGTCACGGAGCAGCCAATATACTGTATCAGTGGCGGTGCGTCCATAATTCGCTTTCCTAACACTGAACCGCCTCTCAGCCAATCAGGTGCTCGGGTCTGTTACCTGTCACCTGATTGGCTGAAACGACAGGCGCTGTGATTGGATGTCTATCAGGTGTCCAATCATAGCAGAGGACGGGAAGAGAGAATAGGAGAAGACATCGAGGAGCTTGGAAGACATCGCCGCCGTGACCCGCTGCCCCACCGAGACAGGTAAGTATTATTTTTAAGGTGTATCTAAAACCCAAACTTATTTTTTATTTATTTTTTTGGATATAGTGGGGAAGGGTTAGCACCCATTTCAGGTGATTTTCCCTGTCTTTTTGTCCTTGTGCCAAATCTAGAATTTTGAGTTGTTGGTGGAATGGAAATAAAAGCAATTCCACTATTTATAGCTGTTTATTAATTTGTATCTCCAAACACTTGTTGTGTGAGAAAACCCATATTATTCAATAATGCAGTAAAATTTGTTAAGCAAGGTTTGTAAAATGTGTAATAAACTAACAAAAGCATGTGCCATTATGACACAGAAAATAGTAAAGACTTGGATTTCAATGTCCAGTCAATGAATGTTGTATAACACATAGCATATAATTAGCACATCAATACATCAAACAAAAATGAGAAAAAAGCCCGGAGAGGCTGGAGAAGGCCTCATACAAGAATTGTGTATCCTTTTGTGGAGATAGCTCATTGTGAAGGGGTTTTTGAAAGACAGCAGAGGCTAGCAATAAATACACAATGTTCTGAAATACACAAACACAGCACAAAAGGTCTTATGAGCACAGATAATACAACTCTAAAGATTGACACAGGTACCATATGTTAAGGTCTTATGGATTCAGCAGATTATTTTTCATAGTTTGAAATATTTCCACTATGTTAATATGTATACATACATTAAAGTGGTTGTTAAGCCACTCTAACCTGTATACACCATCAATATTGCCTCCTATTGCAGTGTCCCCCTATGTGTGTGATTTATAAAAATAAATGCAGCAAATACCTAGTTTCACTGCCGAGATTGCGATCACCTGCATGCAATGGTCGGGGCTGAGATTCCTCTGCTGATGTCAGTCTGGAGGGGAGGAGGAGAGAGCTGGCTGGTCATGTGATCGCAATTTTGGCTCTTAAATTAGGTATTTACAGCATTTATATTTATAAATCATTCACAGAGGGGGACACTGCAATAGAAGGGAGTGATGATGGTGTATACAGGCTAGTGTTATGAGAGCAGAAGGAGGGGGAGGGGTGGATCACACACAGACAGAGAGGGGGAGGAAGGGGAGGACACAGGAGCAGAGAGGAGAGCAGATAGCAGGCTGCTGATGACAGAGGCAAGTAAACCAACCACAGTGTCTGGTCTCAGCAGCCATGATACATTGTGGTCAGTTTACAGAGGGGTGGGGAGAAACTGGCAGGATCAGGTAGGTTTTTTAGGTGTTACAGGGGACCAAATGACACAGGACTAGCACTGTGTCATACAACATGCTTTAAAGGACACCAAACACTTTAAAGCACACCAAAGTCCAACAACAACAATTAAATATATTGCAGTTTACCCAGGGCTTTTTTTCTCAGAAAATAGGTACAGGAAAGCCCCCTTTCAGAGTAACCCCTTTGTCTCCGCCCCCTACTCACCTTCGAGCACCGTCCCTTGGTTCCAAACCCCTACCCACCTCCCAATATTGGCCCTTTTAGAGAATACAGAAGCAAGTAACATTTGTGAGTCGAAGTAATTTGTATGGAATTTGTTAATGATAACAAGAAAAGCAGTAAAATAGATCCCCTGAAGCCAGCAACAACAGACTACTCCCCCCTCCATCAACAACAGACCCCCCCCCAAGCAATAATGGACCGCTTCCAACAATATACGCCCAGCAACAATAGACACCAGGGCAGAACAACAAATCTCCCTGCAGCTAGCATCAATAGACCCTCCAGGAGCCGGCAACAATAGACCCCTCCCTCAACAGTGGACCCCTCCTAGCATCAACTGACTCTCCAGCAACATAAGACCCACCCCCAGCCATAATAGATCTCCCACAAGCAACAATAGATCCCCCTCCCAGCGACAATAGACCTTGCAGCACACCCCAGCACCCCTTGCCATTACATACATTCAGTTAGAGGTGCCAGAACTGCATTCCCCCTGAAAAAAAATCCCTGAGTTTACCAGTCCTTATATGTGGTGGCTACATTAGCTTTCTTTTTCCCCTTTTTCCTGGTGATCCTGCCAGTAGAAAAAACATCCTTTCCTAGGGTGACGACACTCATTCACCATACTGTATCTAAGGAGAAGCAGAGTTGTCACCATAGGATGGGACTAAAGAAATAAACCTACCCCGTTCCTCATCTCCATAGCATAGAGAAAACGGATTTCATAGTCCTCAGAGATAATTGTGAACACAAGAGCGCAAAAAGTTATCAATTAAGATTCCTGGCAAGTTTAAGAGGTATTTATTTTTGCACTTAAACAGATATAGCAGACCAAAAGAGTCCAAACAGAAGACGTTCATTGTTGGGGCTGATATATCCTACAAATTAATAAAAAGAAAATATATTAGCACCAGTCTTCTCCAGCAAAAACCTAGATTTTGTGTACAGGCAGAATACCCCGTTCTGATGCTCTGTACACATGACTGGTTTTCCCGTCGGAAAAAGTCAGATGAGAGCTTTTCGTCGGGAATCCCGACCGTGTGTATGCTCCATCTGACTTTTTCCCACAGGAAAACTGCTGGAAAAAAAAGAGAGCAGGATCTCTTTTTTCCCATCAGGAAAAAATCCTAGCGGGAAAACCGTTCGTCTGTATGCTTTTTTCCGATGGGAAAAAAAGCATGCATGCTCGTAAACAATTTGACGCATGCTCGGAAGCATAGAACTTAATTTTGTCGGCTCGTCATAGTCTTTTACGTCACCGCGTTCTTGGCAGTCAAAAAGTTCATCGGACTTTTGTGTGACCGTGTGTATGCAAGGCAGGCTTGAGAGAAATTCTGTTGGGAAAACCATCGTTTTTTTTTCCGACAGGAAAACCGCTCCTGTGTATGTGGCATTAGACATTGTGTGTCTTAGTGTAAGACATTTTCCATATGAAAACATTTCAAGAAACTATAATAAAGATTGGTATATGATCCATATAATCTTTTGTATGCACCAAAATTTTATCCTTTTAAAGATTTACTTCTACATGTACACGTGGATAATTGTCCATCAACCAGATGTTCATAACTGCTGTGAGCAGCAGAATCCCAGAACTTGGATATTTAAAACCTTTTATCATAACTTCCAACATAACGTGATCCATAAGCTATGCATGACTGATATCTTATTCAAACTTTCTTATAGTCAACATGAACGTTAGCTGCAAATGTTCACTTCCAAAAATCTACATCTCAAAAATCCACACATGCATAGCCATTGTGTGTCGTGGCTGGTAAATTTGTCCTTGCCTTAGCAAGCTTTTATAATAGATGATTGGTAGTCCTTTATGCAGTTTGCAAAGCTGTATGGAAGCAAGCAACTGAGTACTGTAAATATGATTGTACACTTGAAAATGAGTATGAAATATGGTTCTCCAGCAATGCTGAACTTTTTTAAAATTCAACTCTGTATTCAAGTGGTGCTGGTAATCTTCAAGTTATAAACAATATGGCTGGCCAGCCTCTGTACCTTATTTTTGTTTCGGTAAGGCTTGAAGATTTAAACTTGTGTGAATCCATAGCCTAGCCAGTGAACAAGTTTCTCTATACATCCATTTTTAGTTGCAAATGTTCATTTCCACAGATTTGCATCTAAAAAAATAAAAAAACACATATGTAGTCATTGTTAGTCTCAGCTGATAAATCAGTTCCTGCTTTATGCAGCTATTGACCATAAGGTGCTTGGAGGTCCTTTACACAGATGACGGAGCTTCCAAATGCACCATGGAAGCAGGTTTTTGTTGCCCCCAAACAAATCCCCATGTGCACACTGAAATATTTCGTTTCGGAATTTCGTTTTCGTTCAAAAAATAAATTTATTTAGTTACTCCCGAAATTTGTTTTTATTTATTTTGTTTTTCGTTAGAAATTGCATTAGTCCGAAAATCTGAATTAATAAAGGTCGAATCTGTCATTGAAAGCTTTTGGTGTCTGTCGAATGTTCAAAGAAGATTCGACGGAGCAGCGAAACTGTACGACGCCGCAATTGTACATTTCCGGTCGAATGTTCCGCCTACAAGCTAGCTATAGTAGAATTATAATGTTGTATGACTAGTAATTATTATATTTATTAATTATTATTACTAGTCAACCAACATTAAAAAAATTCTATAGCCTATGGGCAGAGTATTTGACTGGAAATGTACAATTGCAGCGTCGTACAGTTTATCTGCTCCGTCGAATCTTCTTAGAACTTTCAACAGACATCATAAGTAGAGTTGAGCGGACACCTGGATGTTCGGGTTCGACGGGTTCGGCCGAACTTCGGAAAAAAGTTCGGGTTCGGGACCGAACTTTAACCCGAACCCGAACCCCATTGAAGTCAATGGGGACCCGGACTTCTAAGGACTAAAAAGGCTCTAAAAAAGTAATGGAAAGGGCTAGAGGGCTGCAAATGGCAGTAAAATGTTGTTAAGAGCATAGCAAGTGCTCTGCAAACAAATGTGGATAGGGAAATAACTTAAAATAACATAAAAAAAATAAAAATATGCTGGAGGCCCCCTTTTCAGCAGAAGAGGTATAGGAAGTCATTAAGAACCTCAGAAACTCAACGGCACGATGCCATGCATATGGTGGGAATGCCCCAGAATACGCCCTTTCTGGAATAAATTATTCAATTTAATGGATAAGCTAGTGGGAAAATAAAATATTTTGAAATAAAAATGTTGCGGGGTGCCAAATTTAAGGAAAGTGTTTGAGTGGTAAATAGGCTCAAACACCCTAATTCTGTAGGATTCATGGACCATTTTGTCCTCGGGGGACAGTATTGGTGTGCAGTTCCCTGCGGCCTACAGGTGGCGCTGCCATGGTAGGCTAGGGTTGAACCGCCGATACAGTGCTGTGCCTTTTGTGTCCCCTCTTGGCAGTAGTACAGCGGGGCGGGGAACCTGCTGTGCATGCCGGGAGAGCATATAAAAGGGGCAGACCTTTGGCCTGGGGGCTGATGTTCAGTGGGGTCCGCGCCCAGGTGCCTTCGGCCTGGGTGCATGTGTTCCTGTTCCATCTCGGGTACCTTTAGCCCGGGGTGAGGTACTATCCTGGAGTTCCTGCTGCCCTGGGTATGGAGGCCTAGGTGTGGGAGTAAAGCCTGAAGTCCAGAGCCTTCGTCTGGAGTCCGCTAAGGGTTGAGGAGTCTTAGGGTGCCGCCTCGTGTAGGGGACCCTGTTCCAGGGAAGGGAGGATCATTCTGATGGACCGATGCGGGAGTCACGGTGAAGGAAGGGTCTGTTGACTCCCTGGAGAGATGTCTTCCCCTTAATATGGGCTAGGTTCGTAGAAGGAGAAGCTCAAGGTCATCTTGACTGTATCAGAGGCCTTATTCACCCGGCCCGTGGCAGGGGCCTTATACACCCTGGTCTGTGGCAGAGACCAAAGTTCTCCAGGTCCGTGGCAGGGGCCTTGTACACACGGTCTGTGGCAGAGACCAACCTCAAGGTCTGTGGCAGAGACCGTGCACCTAAAACTGTTTGAGAAACCTAAGCAGTGAAGTGTATGTGCTACGTTTGTGCCTGGACCTCCTCCACACCTTAAGCTGTCCTGTTTCTTTGCTCTAACCTTTTCTATTCGAGTACAATTTATTTTGCCATAAGAGAATAAGAGTTGTAATTTCAGCTGGTGTGGACATTGACTTTACTGGGAATTAAAGGACTTGCCTCTACCTACAGTAGAGGTGAGAATCATCCTCTGGAGGAGTTTTGACTCCGGCTGTGGACACGGCCCGTCAAGTACACCGCTCAACCTCTTTATATAGGAGGGTACGGGCTGGTAGTGCGGTGTGCCTTTCTCCCTCCTGCGAGGAGCCAAACAACATAAAGGCAGGTAAGGGGAAAGGATCTGTGCGCTACAAAAAAAAAAAAAAAATATTATAATCTTGACCTAGGAGGACGAGGTCCATATGGAGTAGGAGGTTGAGGTGGCGGTGGATGTGGCTGTGTAGGTGGAAGCGGCGGTGGAGGAGGACGAGGTAGCCAACACTGGTTCAAAAATACAACAATGGCTGGGTAAGGCCAGTGATGTGTCGAATTCTGTTCCCCGTCAAATAGTGTCCACCCTGTACTGCGCTTGCTCAGTATGTAGGACAAGTGGATTTCGAAAATCTCCCAAGACGAACGGCGCCTGCGTGGTGAGTTCAGGTGAAGGCCACACCATCCGTGGTTCAAGCCGAGCCAGGTGAGGCCGTGCCCGAAGCGTGGCGATCGAAGCGAGCCCGTGAGGGGCCCTGTTACTATGTGCTACCGTATGTCCACTTGGATGGTGGGGCTTGAACCTGCACTCACAGCGCAGGCGCCGTTCATCTTTGGAGATTTTGTGAATCTCCTTGTCCTCTGTACTGCGCAAGCGCTGCGCCTTCGCAGTACGGGCCGGACACAATCCGATGGCCGGACAGTTTTTGTCACAACACCGGTATACATGTCTATTCTGCAGAAGGTACGGACAAGTCCTGTGGGATCAATGCCTGGTTCATTTTAATGAACGTGAGCTTGTCCACATTGGCTCTGGACAGGCGGCTGCGCTTGTCTGTGATAACGCCCCCTGCCGTGCTAAATACACGTTCAGATAATACACTGGCTGCAGGGCAGGCCAGCACCTCCTAGGCATAAAGGGCAAGCTCAGGCCATGTGCCCAATTTGGAGACCCAGAAGTTAAAGGGGGCAGACCCGTCATCCAGTACGTGTAGGCCTGTGGACACATACTGCTCAACCATGTTGGTGAAATGCTGCCTCCTGCTAAGACGTTCCATCTCAGCTGGTGGTGCTGGTTGTTGTGGCATGCTGACAAAGCTTTTCCACATTTCGGCCATGCTAACCCTGCCTTCTGAGGTGCTGCCGGTGCCCCGGCTGCGTTGGCGACCTCTTCCTCCTCCTCTGCCTTCGCCTTGTGCTTCCACCGTACGCCCGCTGTCAGGTGGGAATGCCACCAGCAGCGCGTCTACCAGCGTGCGCTTGTACTCGCGCATCTTACGATCCCGCTCCAGTGAGGAAATTAAGGACGGTACTTTGTCCTTGTAACGGGGATCCAGCAGGGTGGCCACCCAGTAATCAGCACCAGTTAAAATGTGGGCAACTCGGCGGTCATTGCGGAAACACTGCAGCATGTAATCGCTCATGTGTGCCAGGCTGCCCAGAGGCAAAGAAAAGCTGTCCTCTGTGGGAGGTGTATCGTCTGTGTCCTCTGTATCCCCCCAGCCACGCACCAGTGATGGCCACGAGCTGGTCTGGGTGCCACCCTGCTGTGAACATGGCTCCTCCTCCTCCTCCATCTCCTCCTCCACCTCGTCATCCTCCAGATCTGTGCCCTTTCTGCCGGACAATTGTGTACCTGGCGTTTGTTGGTGCAGGAACCCACCCTCGTAGCCACTTGTGAAAGACTGCCCTGAAAGCCTTTGAAATGATCCCGCTTCCTCCTCCTCCTCCTCATCTTCCTGTGCCACATCCTCTTCCATCATCGCCCGAAGCGTTTTTTCAAGGAGGCATAGAACTGGGATAGTAACGCTGAGAACGGCGTCATTGGCACTGGCCATGTTGGTGGAGTACTCGAAACAGCGCAACAAGGCACACAGGTCTCGCATGGAGGCCCAGTTATTGGTGGTGAAGTGGTGCTGTTCCGCAGAGCGACTCACGCGTGATTGCTGCAGCTGAAACTCCACTATCGCCTGCTGCTGCTCGCACAGTCTGGCCAGCATGTGCAAGGTGGAGTTCCACCTTGTGGGCACGTCACATATGAGGCGGTGAGCGGGAAGGCCGAAGTTACGCTGCAGCGCTGACAGGCGAGCAGCAGCAGGGTGAGAACGCCGAAAGTGCGCACAGACAGCCCGCACTTTCTGCAGCAGCTCTGGCATATTGGGGTAATTTTTAAGGAACCGCTGGACCACCAAGTTCAGCACATGCGCCAGGCAAGGGATGTGCGTCAAACCGGCTAGGCCCAGAGCTGCTACGAGATTTCACCCATTATCGCACACCACCAGGCCGGGCTTGAGGCTCACTGACAGCAACCACTCATTGGTCTGTTGTTCCATGTCCCTCCACAACTCCTGCGCGGTGTGGGGTTTTCCCCCCAAACAGGAAAGTTTTAAAACTGCCTGCTGTCGTTTACCCCTGGCTGTGCTGAAGTTGGTGGTGAAAGTGTTACGCTGACCGGATGAGGAGGCGGTAGAGGATGAGGAAGCAGAGTAGGAGGAGTTAGCAACAGGAGGCAAACTGAAGCGCCCTGCAATCCTCGGTGGTGGAAGGACATGCGCCAAACTGCTATCTGCCTCAGGCCCAGCCGCCACTGCATTTACCCAGTGTGCTGTTAGGGAGATATAACGTCCCTGACCGTGCTTACTGGTCCACGCATCCGTAGTTAGGTGGACCTTGCCACAGATGGCGTTGCGCAGTGCACACCTGATTTTGTCCCCCACTTGGTTGTGCAGGGAAGGGATGGCTCCCCTGGAAAAGTAGTGGCGGCTGGGCACGATGTACTGTGGGACAGCCAATGCCATCAGGCTTTTAAAACTCTGCGTCTCCCCCAGACGGAATGACAGCATTTCAAAGGCCAGGAGTTTTGAAATGCTGGCATTCAGGGCCTGGGATCGCGGGTGGCTAGTGGGGTACTTCCTCTTCCGCTCCAATGTTTTGGAGATAGAGAGCTGAACGCTTCCATGGGACATTGTGGAGATGGTTGGTGACCCAGGTGGTAGTGTTGCTGGCAGATCCTCTGTTTGCGGGGTGGCAGGTGCCACTGTCACTACAGAGTTGGATGAAGAGGCCGAGACTGCAGCAGAAGAGGAAGCAGGAGGAGCCAGAGACCTTTCTTGGTTTTTGAGGTGTCTACTCCACTGCAGCTCGTGCTTTGCACTTAGATGCCTGGTCATGCAGGTTGTGCTCAGGTTGAGAACGTTTATGCCTCGCTTCAGGCTCTGATTGCACAGCGTGCAAACCACTCGTGTCTTGTCATCAGCACATTGTGTGAAGAACTGCCACGCTAGGGAACTCCTCTTCCTCCAAACTACACTGGTCACCTGCATAACGTTGATTCCATGTGGGGTCGAGGACCTCATCGTCCTCCACATCATCTTCCACCCAGTCTTCACCCCTGCCCTCCTTGTCTGTCTGCACAATTGCGAAAGCAGCAGCAGTTGGCACCTGTGTTTCGTCATCGTCCGAGACGTGCTGCGATGGTCCTCCCATGTACTCATCATGAAACATAAGTGGTTAGGCATCGGTGCACTCAATCTCTTCCACTTCTGGGGCAGGGCTAGGTGGATGGCCCTGGGAAACCCTGCTAACAGAGTCATCGAAAAGCAGAAGAGACTGCTGCATGATTTGGGGCTCAGACTGCTTGGCTGATTTGCAAGGGGGTGAGGTGAAAGACTGATGGACATGGGTTTCAGGTGCCAACTCTGATCTTTCATCAGAAGAGTGGGTGGGAGACTATGTGAAGGAACTGGAGGCACTGTTAGCAACCCAATCTACTATCGCCTGTACTTGTCCTGGCCTAAACATTCGTACAGCCTCATTAGGCGCGACAAAATAGTGCCGCAGGCTCGGTCGCCTACTCGCACTTGAGGAAGGTGTTTCACTTGTGCGTGTATCTGGCACAGATCCACCACGTCCTCTCCCTGCAACAGGAGCTCCACCAGCAGCACCAAGACTGGGGCCACCACGTCCCTTTGACCTTCTCCTCATATTTTCCAAATTTAGGATGTTGCCCTAAATGGGTGTTTTTGGAAGAGCAGAACACACCCACAGTACGTAACCGCTGAATCGCACAGCTACAGAACTGCAGAAAATGCTATTAAGAAAAAATTATTTATCTCTTCTGAGGCTTTCACTGATATTTTTGTTTTCACATACATTTTTGAAAAAGTTTAAGGGCCAGATCACACCATAGAAACGCAGTCCGGATGCCTTCCAGATGCTTTTCAGCATGCACCGTTTTTATATAATATATAGTTATGTGTGTTTGCTGTAAATCGCAAATGTTTTTGTCAATTAGTTTATAGGGCATATAAACCCTAAAAATGTATTTCTACTATTTGGACACTTTTGGTCTGGTATATCTGTTTAAATGCAAAAAATACCTCTTGATCTTGCCAGGAATCTTGTTTGATAACTTTTTGATAGCTTCTCCTTAGATACCGTAGGATGAATGAGTGTTGTCAGCCTAGTAAAGGAT
Organism: Rana muscosa; assembly: GCA_029206835.1. NCBI lineage: Eukaryota > Metazoa > Chordata > Amphibia > Anura > Ranidae > Rana > Rana muscosa. The sequence continues at coordinate 90,006,642 of CM055128.1, read as the reverse complement.
GTGTGCTACCGGCAGGATCACCAGGTGGGGAAAAAGAGGGGGAAAAAATAAAACAAATGTGGCCACCACATATAAGGACTGGTAAACTGCAATATATTTCATTTTTGCTGTTGGGTTTTGGTGTGCTTTAATGTATGTTTACATAGTGAAATAGAGGAAATCTTTCAAACAAGAAAAAATAATCTGCTGAATCCATAAGACCTTAGCATATGGTACCTGTGTCAATCTTTAGAGTTGTATTACAGTATTTGTGCTCATAAGACCTTTTGTGCTGTGTTCATGTATTTCAGAACATTGTGTATTTATTGCTGGCCTCTGCTGCCTTTCAAAGAACCCCTTCACAATGCAGAGAATGCGTTAAGGTGAAAAACCTTTAACCTTTACAACCACTTTAATAATGATGTGCAATATGCTGCTTTCAAAAAATGATTTGCTATGGCACATCTACTATGTGTGACTGGCAAAGAATGCCAATTGACCTTGTATAGTATGTCTGTGTGATATAATGTGAATTGTCACTGCCATCTTTAACCGCTTGCAGACCGATTTCCACAGATTTACCACAGCAGAGCGGCCCCGCTGCACTGGATCACGTATATGCATGTGATCCAGCACTTCCAGGTAGAGGGCATGCACGCCCGCCACCCGGCTGTGCTATAATTCGCTACAGCACAAGCTGATCATTGGGTTCCCGCCAATGCTTTATGACCAGAACACACAATAAAAAATAAATTCCAGTATATATCCCATCGTTTGTAGACGGTATAACTTTTAAGCAAACCAATCAATAGACACTTATTAGGATTTTTTTATCATAGCTATGATTGAACACTAAGAAAGTGTGAAACTAGTCAGTTCTAAACCAGAATTTTGTGACTTGCTGTGCTGTATTTGGATTTTTGAAGATTTTACATAATAAAGGCTTTCAATTGGAGTGCTGCTGTCCAGAAGACTCGATCTTTTGTTTTGCCTGAAATTGCATTGCCTGCACCTTTGGCTGTTGGGAGGAGACAACCACCTAGAGGACATCTACACCTGAGCGGTTTTTGTTTTTGTTTTTGTTCAGTTTAAATGTATTTCAAATTGTATTTTATTTATTACAAATAATAAAAAAAATCTTACACTGTATCTTTACATTTTTATATATTTTTTGCTTTCACAAATCACAATCACAGTCACAATCATTCCCACATTCATTTTTAACCGCGCACTATAGTATGTAGCGGGGTGTCACTATAGCGTGTTAAAGACTGTTGTTAACTTGAGAATTGACCCCAGCTCCCTCCGGAGTCCACTTATGATATTACAGTAACTGTGGTTTAACTACATGGAACAATGCATTGTGGAACTTATGGTACAGGAAGAAATGGACTTCATTGCCATGGGTATCAAATAGACTATGGTACCCACAGTGCAGCTGTACTCCCAAAGTGCATTACATCTTCGCACAGCTTTCTGGGGGAGGTTACTTAAAGCAAGGGAGGAGCTACGCTCGCTTTCTCTGGACCTCGCCCTCGATCAAGCAGGAAGCCTGCGTTGGGGCCTGCTGCCAGAGCGTCTAGGCCTGAAGCCTGGGCCTACAACCATCCAGTGGGATCACTCAGCCTAAAGAGGGATCCTCTCCCGTGTGTTCAGCCCTCACTTCTCAGAGACCGGAGTCGTCCACCTACCTACATCCAGTGCGGCTGTGTGAGGAAACCGGAGACTGCGAGTTGCGGAGAGACTGCGGGTCAAGATACCGACAGCGGGGCATGCCTGAGGGACGAGGCCTACTTTGGTGAGAGGGCACCGGCCCGGAACTCATTAACTGTTGTGTAGGCCTGTGACTGTTTAAGGCTCACCATCATTAGAGTAGTGTGCCATACGCCAGGACATAGAACATCTCGCGGTTGCTGCGTGGTTTAAAAGTTTGGCGTTTGCACCGCCGGAGAGTTTTCACATTCCTGAACATTGTGGAAGTTATTTGCTTTCTTAACCCTTTGGATTACAAATGTTATGTGCACCAATGTTTGCTAGCGAAGACTTCTCCTACTAAAGGAACTGTACACTGAATTTGGTCAGGCCTGACTAGAACTGTTAGTGACAGGACATGGGTCTAGTATTGCCCATTAGGGGGAGCTCGCGAGCATAAGGCCGTTACTTATGTAGAAAGTGTGTATTTTACTATTGCCATAGATATATTATTGATCTTGTAGGGCCCTGCATTAGTCAACTGCAATACTGTTTAACGCTGCTATCCTTCTTATTATTGTGTAAACTTGATCTTTGATTAAGCAGAACACTGTGTGAAATTCTCTGTTATCCTGCTGGATTAGTGGTTATATCAGGTAACAATTTTATGTGCCATTATACTGTTGTGTGGTATTATTGTGTTCCCAACCATCAGTGGGTTCACAATTACAGTGCAGACCAGTTGTGCCAAGGGAGGGTTCGAGCCAAGTTTGTGGGGTTGATAGCTAGGGTACAGGCCCGAAACAAAACCAACAGCTCTCTTAACTGGGGGTAGTGCTACAGTAAATTCCAAAATTTACGAATGACAAACAGGCGTTTGCGCACGTGAAAATTAGCAAGCTATTATAATAGCTAATATTTATATTTAAATGAAAGTCTCAAACATTGATTCTCATTGTACAACTGTTCCTTCCACAAAAACATACATTTTAATTTGGAGATGAACTGTTTAATTCCTAAAATAAATTGTCCTTGCTGGGTTTGTATTTAGCTTCCTATTCCTTTTTTTAAACAATGCTAGTAATTTTTTATGTGTTCATGTTTTCTCTCTCTCTCTCTCTCTCTCATGTATATATATACACACACACATACAGTATCTCACAAAAGTGTGTACACCTCTTAGATTTTTGTAAATATTATTTGTAAATCTTTTCATGTGACAACACTGAAGAAATTACACTTTGCTACAATGTAAAGTAGTGAGTGTACAGCTTGTATAAGAGTCGGTTCACACAGGGGCAACACGACTTCCAGCACGACTTTGGGAGGCAACTTGGACACGACTTGAACATGAATCACAGCGCGACTCCAGGCAACTTACAAGGCAACTTCAAGTTGCCTCCAGGACAGGCGACTTTCCAGTGACCAATCAAACAATAATCAGCTCTGTGGGAGGGAGGGGGAGGGAGGGGTTTGCCTGGAAAACTATTTTTACTTCCTAGAAAGTTGCTTCAGTTAAGACAGAGGATCCGACTTGGAGGCAACTTCCATTGAAATCAATGGGTACAAGTCGCCTAGAAGTCGGATTGAAGTCGTACAGGAACCTTTTCTGAAGTCGGAGCGACTACAGTAGTGTACATTAAGACGGCTCCATTCACTTCCATTACTTTTCTAAACCGCGCAACTTGGGCGACATTGGGCGACTTGAAGTCGGATCCCAGGATGCCCCTGTGTGAACCGGCTCTTACAGTGTAAATTTACTGTCCCCTCAAAATAACTCAACACACAGCTATTAATGTCTAAACTGCTGGCAACAAAAGTGAGTACACCCTTAAGTAAAAATGTCCAAATTGGGCCCAAAGTGTCAATATTTTGTGTGGCCACCATTATTTTCCAGCACTGCCTTAACCCTCTTGGGCATGGAGTTCACCAGAGCTTCACAGATTGCCACTGGAGTCCCCTTCCACTCCTCCATGATGACATCACGGAGCTGGTGGATGTTAGAGACCTTGCACTCCTCCACCTTCCGTTTGAGGATGCCCCACAGATGCTCAATAGGGTTTGGGTCTGAAGACACGCTTGGCCAGTCCATCACTTTTACCCTCAGCTTCTTTAGCAAGGCAGTGGTCATCTTGGAGCCGGAGGTGTGTTTGTGGTCGTTATCATGTTGGAATACTGCCCTGCGACCCCAGTCTCTGAACGGAGGGGATCATCCTCTGCTTCAGTATGTCAATGTACATGTTGGCATTCATGGTTCCCTCAATGAACTGTAGCTCCCCAGTGCCGGCAGCACTCATGAAGCCCCAGACCATGACAGTTAACACAGTGGAAAGTGCGAATGGAGAAGTCGAGCTAAACTCCCAGCATGGAGCCAGTACAAGTTGTTAGTAGAGTACAAACTCATATGTACTCTACTTACAGGTGTTAAACTAACTGTGTGTGTCCTATTGAATCCCCTCTTACAGTGCATTAAGACCCCTTTCACACTGAGGGCATTTTGCAGGCACTATAGCGTTAAAAAGAGTGCCTGCAATCCACCCTAAAACAGCTGCTCTATTGTCTCCAGTGTGAAAGCCTGAGGGAAAAGTCCTGCCAGCAGCTCCTTTGGAACGCATAAGAAGCGGTGAACTCATCTCTCCTAATGCGCTCCTGCCCATTGAAATCAATGGGCAGCGACGCCGTACCGCCAGAAATACGCCGCTGTAGCGGCGCATTGCCGGCGGTTTTAACCCTTTCTCGGCGCTAGCGGGGGTTAAAAGCGCCCCGCTAGCGGCCGAAATGCGTTGCAAATCCGACGGTAAACTAGCGCCATTTTACTGCTATACGGCAGCAGTGTGAAAGGTCTCTTAGTGCCCCACTGTACATGGTTTTTAAAAAATAGGTAGCTACATACTGCATTTCAGAGTGCCCCTTGGTGTTCTCATGTGACTGCCCGGCTCGCCTCTCTCCTCCCACCTCATGTCAGCGGGGATTCTCAGCCCTGCCCGCTGTAGCTGTCAGATGGGGGGAGGGGAGCAGCGGGCCGGACAGTCACATGAGCACTGAGGGGCACTCTGAAATGCAGTACGTAGCTACATATTTTTTAAAAAGCATGTACAGTGGGGCACTTAATGTACTGTAAGACGGGATTCAATAAGACACAGTTTAACGTGTTCAAATATAAATCTCTGCGCTGGTCTAAAATGATGGAACAGCTGCTACTCAAGACCAGGAATGGAGTCAAAATAAAGATAATATAAATGGTGCACTATTCCTATGCAAAGCAAAGTGACTAGATATAATACAAAGGTAAATGTTATAAATTGACTTTGTGCATACACAACAATAATATTGAGTATAAAGTGTTGAATCTCAATAGAGTGAACCCGTGATTTAAAATAAAGTTAGTTAGTTGTAATACTTGTAAATAGAGTATGCTGGGAGCGCTCTCCCAGGAGAGGCAGTGCAAGCCGGGATGACGTCATCCGCCAATTGATTAGGCCAGTCGTAGCATCGATGTAGAATCATGGACAGCTGAATCACAATGTATCGATGCTACGATTATATTCAACATTAATATATTCAACATTAGGGATGAGCCGAACCAGAACCTAATATATTCAACATTAGGGATGAGCCGAACCAGAACCTGGTCGGTTCGCACCAGAACCTGCGAACGGCCCGAAAGTTCGCGTGAACTTTAGAACCCTAATAAATACAATGGACGCGATCGTTCGAAATCTAAAGTGCTAATTATAACGGCTAATATGCATGTTATTGTCCTAAAAAGGGTTTGGGGACCCGGGTTCTGCCCCAGGGAACATGTATCAATGCAAAAAAAGTTTTAAAAACGGCCGTTTTTCGGGAGCAGTCATTTTAATGATCCATAAAGTGAAAAAAAAAATTGAAATATTCCTTTAAATATCATACCTGGGGAGTGTCTAAAGTATGCCTGTGAAGTGGCACGTGTTTCCTGTGTTTAGAACTGTCCCTGCACAAAATGACATTTCTAAAGGAAAAAAAGCCATTTAAAACTGCTTGCGGCTTTAATGTCATGTCTGGTCCCAGAAATATGGATGAAAATCTTTGAGAAAAATGGCATGGCTACCCCATCATCCCCCCCCCTACCCTAGCCCACTACCAGCCCCTTTGGGTCTTGTATGGATATTAAAGGGAACCCCGCACACAAAATAAGAAAGGCCCTATATACTCTGAACAGCAGTATACAGGCGGTGCAAACAAGACAGGGACTGTAGGTTTGTTCATAAGTAGAATCTGTTTGTAATTTTGAACATGTACATTGTTTAAGTGTATCTCCAGCCCAAAAATCTATTTTTAAGCTTTTTGGAAAACATAGGGAAGGGTTATCACCCCTGTAAGATTTGTTTTGCTGTCTGTGCCCCTGTTCAGAACATTTCACCTAATTTTCCGTCCCAATGACAACTGTTTTTGAAAAGTGGGGTTTTTATTGAAACAAGGATTGGTGATAAAGCATCAGTAGAGAGGAGACACCTTTTTCCCATATTAACTCTTACAGGAGAGAATTTCCCTTCCTAGGGGTAGATTTCCTCTCACTTCCTGTTGTCTCCTTTCATTTGCAAATAGGAGTCGTTTGTAAGTTGGATGTTTGAAAGTATGGGCCTGCCGTATATACTCTGCAGAAATTTACCCCTTAGGTGTTGGTGTTGGCACAACACTGTAAGCACTCACAGTTACTCTTGGTGGGCGCTGGAACACCCTGCTGTCAACTATTATATCAGGAATTGTAATTACATGCCATTGTTGAACAGTGGTAGTAAAAATTGGGCCTTTGATGGTGGTGCTGGTGCCACAACACTGTAAGCCCTCACAGTTACTCTTGGTGGGTGCATGAATGGGCCCTGCTGTGAATTATTAGATCAAGAATTGTAATTGCATGCCCCTGTTGAACAGGGGCTGAAAAATTGGGCCTTTGGCGGTGGTGTTGGTGGTGTTGGTGGTGGTGGTGTTGTCACAACACTGTAAGCCCTCACATTTACTCTTGGTGGGCGCATGAATGGGCCCTACTGTGAATTATTAGATCAATAATTGTAATTGCATGCCCCTGTTGAACAGGGGCTGAAAAATTGGGCCTTTGGTGGTGCTGGTGGTGATGGTGGTGTTGTCACAACACTGTAAGCCCTCAGTTACTCTTGGTGGGCGCAGGAATGGGCCCTGCTGTGAATTATTAGATCAAGAATTTTAATTACATGCCCCTGTAGAACAGGGGCTGAAAAATTGGGCCTTAGCCACTGGTGCCACAACACTGCAACCCCTCACAGATACTGTACTTGGAGCACAGTAATGAGCCCTGTTGCAAAGTATTGCATCAAAAATTGTAATTACACGCCCCTGTTAAACAGGGGCAGAAAAATTGGGCCTTAGGCACTGGTGCTGGTGCCACAACACTGCAACCTCTACCAGATACTCTAGTTGGAGTGCAGGAATGAGCCCTGCTGCAAAGCATTGCATCAAAAATTGTAATTACATGCCCCTGTTAAACAGGGGCTGAAAAAATTGGGCCTTAGCCACTGGTGGCGGCATCCAGAAACAAAAATGTTTTTCCAAGATATCATCATGAATCGGATCATTGAGGAGGAGGAGGATAGTCAGTCAACATAACAGGACAGTCACTCAGTCAGCATCAGCATCAGTCTTGAAGGGATGTGACATTTGAAAATAAATTATTCTGTTATATCACCTTCAGGTGCTTGGTAGCTGGTGGTGATCCAAGACTGGTTCATCTTTATGAAGGTCAGTCGATTAACCGAATCGGTGGACAGGCGCACCCTGTGATCCGTGACAAATCCTCCAGCAGCACTGAATGTGCATTCCGAAAGAACGCTGGATGCAGGACAGGCCAGTAGCTCAATTGCATACTGTGCAAGCTCTGGCCAGTGATCCATCCTTAAGACCCAGTAAGCCAGAGGATTTTCGGTGGGAAAGGTGTCCAAATCTGACCTTGCCCCTAGGTATTCCTGCACCATGTATATCAGACGCTGGCGATGGTTGCTGGAACCGATCATACCTTGGGGCTGCGGACTAAAGAATTGTCTGAACGCATCGGTCAGACGGCCACATTCCCCACCGCTCCTTCTTTGACTGACCGAAGTCCCAGACCAGGAGTTTGTAACCTCCCAGTCTCTGGGAACACGTTGCACAGACCTTTCTGAAAGGCCTCCCGGAGTTGTCTCATCCTCTGCTCACTCTGCGACGGTAAGATAAGGTCCGCAACCTTAGCCTTGTACCGTGGATCAAGGAGAGTGGCCAGCCAGTAATGGTCCCTCTCCTTGATCCGAAGAATACGAGGATCCTTCAGCAGACTTTGCAGGATCAGGGAGGCCATGCAGCGTAGGTTAGTAGGTTAGCTGAGGCATTAGGTCCGGAGTCCTCTGGGTCACTAAGGACGACATGATCCGCAGCCACCTCCTCCCAGCCACGTACAAGTCCACGGGTTTCTTGGGACTGTAAATCATCCCTAAAAGACTGCTGCTGTTGATGCTGCTAAGTGCCAGGCTGCACCTCCATGCTGACACAATCCTCCTCCTCCTCCTCCTCCTCCTCCTCTTCCTGTGCGATGGGTGGGACAGAAGGAACACTGTCTGGGTAAAGGGGGCCTTGAGAGGCAAGGAAGTCCTCCTCTTCCTGCCTCTGTTCTGCCTCAAGTGCCCTGTCCATTATTCCACGCAGCGTGTGCTCCAACAGGTGGACAAGAAGTACAGTGTCACTGATGCATGCACTGTCACTGCTCACCATCCTCGTGGCCTCCTCAAATGGTGCCAGGACAGTGCATGCATCCCTGATCATGCCCCACTGGCGTAGGGAAAAAAACCTGAGCTCCCCTGACCCTGTCCTGGTGCCATAGTCGCACAGGTACTCATGGATGGCCCTCTGCTGCGTGTGCAGCCGCTGCAGCATGGCCAACGTTGAGTTCCACCTGGTGGGCATGTTACATATAAGGCGGTTCTTGGGCAGGTTCAACTCCTTTTGCAGCTCAGCCAGGCGAGCACTGGCATTATAAGATCTGTGGAAATGCACACAGACTTTCCTGGCCTGCCTCAGGACATCCTGTAAGCCCGGGTGCCTGCCCAAGAACCGCTGCACCACCAGGTTAAGGACATGAGCCACACAGGGCACATGGGTCAGTTGTCCCTGTCGGAGGGCGGAGAGGAGGTTGGTGCCATTGTCGCAAACCACCATTCCTGGCTTAAGCTGGCGTGGCGTCAACCACCTCTCGGCCTGCCCCTGCAGAGCAGACAGAACCTCTGCCCCAGTGTGGCTCCTGTCCCCCAAACACACCAGCGCAAGCACGGCATGGCATCTTTTTGCCTGCGTACTTGCGTAGCCCCTTGAACGCCTACGGAGCACCGCTGGTTCCGAGGACAAAACACAGGAAGAGGCCATGGAGGAAGAAGAAGTGAAGGTGGTGGAGGAGAGAGGTGTGTCACAACCAGTAGTAGCATTTTGGATGCGTGGCGGCGAACCAACCTCCATTACTACTGCACCTTGTCCTGCATCCTTCCCAGCTGCCAAAAGAGTGACCCAATGGGCCGTGAAAGAAAGGTAACGTCCCTGTCCATGCCTGCTGGACCATGAGTCAGCGGTAATATGCACCTTACCGCTGACCGCCCTGTCCAGCGAGGCATGGACATTGCCTTCCACATGTCGGTAGAGAGCCGGAATCGCCTTCCGTGAGAAAAAGTGGCGTTTGGGAACCTGCCACTGAGGAACCGCACATTGCACAAACTCACGGAAGGGGGCCGAGTCTACCAACTGAAAAGGCAGCAGTTGAAGCGCTAGCAATTTAGCCAAGCTAGCATTCAACCGCTGGGCATGTGGATGGCTGGGAGTGAACTTCTTTCGACGGTCCAGCAGCTGGGGCAGGGAAATTTACCTGCTAGAATCGGACGTCGGTGTACTGCTAGCAGAGTGCCTGCAAGTACTTGGCTGTGACACACCTAATTCTACACCTTCATTCCTCTCAGTGCAGGTTTCAGAGAGGACTGAAGGTATAGTGGGGTTGGAGATCCCAGCTGATGCGGTGCAAGGAGAGGTCCGCTTTGTTCTTTGGTGTGGGTCTTTAAGGTAGGCTTGCCAACGAGCTGCATGGCAGGTCAACATATGTCTGGTCAAGCATGTGGTGCCCAAGCGGCTGATGTTTTGGCCACACGATATACGCTTGAGACATATGTTGCAAACAGCAGCTGTGCGATCTGATGCACTCGACTCAAAAAAGGCCCACACCAAAGAACTTTTTGAATAACGGGCAGAGGCAGCGCCCTGCACAGGCGGAGCTCTGCGGTGTGATTCAGTCGGTGTGCTGCCCTTACGCTGGCCCCCGGAGGATATCCTGCCTCGTTGGAGATGTGCCTCCTCCTCATCCTCCTCCTCTCTCCTATTAGGCACCCACGTGGAGTCAGTGACCTCATCATCCCCTCCCTCCTCATCACTGGAGCCAATCTGGCAGTATGCTGCAGCTGCTGGAACATGACTGCCAGATTAATGTCCTTCTTGAGCATCCCCTCTCTCTGCTCTCACGCTACTGCCTTCCTCTAGCTGGGTATCATCATCAGACCCTTCGAAACGCTGGGCATCCTCCTGGAGCATGTACCCAACACTGTGCTCAAACAGTTCGGGGGACTCCTCAGGAGGACATGGTGGGTCTAGGGAAGGAGTGACTGATGATGACATTGATACCAGGGAAGAGGACGCTTTGGCAGCTGCTTTGCCAGTACCCTGAGCCTTGGTGAGAGAGGATGAGGAGGATGAGGAGGGCTTGGTCATCCACTCTACCAAGTCTTCAGCATGATGCGGCTCAACACGTCCAGCTGCCGAAAAGAAGGACAAGCGTGTCCCATGGCCACGTGCTGATGACGATGCACCGCGTCCACGACCAGCACTGTTGTCTCTAGACACAGAGCCTGCTTGCCCTCTTTTATTGGCTCCTGACTGTCTGCCTCTCCTTGTTTGCCTTCCAGACATTCTAATGGCCTGCAGGGAGATGGGAAAACCAGCAATAAGGGGTAGCTTCAGGTGTATATTTTCCCGGAAGCACACAACGCCCGCTGTAAGTGCTGCAGATGACTGCCTGTGTTACACAACAGGAAAAAACAGCAATAAGGGCTAGCTTCAGGTGTTTATTTTGCAGGAAGCACACTACGCCCGCTGTAAGTGCTGCAAATGCCTGTTAGTGTAACACAAAAGAAAAAAAGCTCGAGCAATAAGGGCTAGCTTCAGGTGTATAATGTACAGGAGCCACACTACGCCCGCTGTAAGTGCTGCAAATGCCTGTTAGTGTAACACACCAGGAAAACACAGCAATACGGGCTAGCTTTAGGTTTTATAATGTGCTGGAGGCACACTACGCCTGCTGTAAGTGCTGCAAATGCCTGTTAGTTTAACACACCAGGAAAACACAGCAATAAGGGCTAGCTTCAGGTGTATATTTAGCAGGAAGCACACTACGCCCGCTGTAAGTGCTGCAAATGCCTGTTAGTGTAACACACCAGGAAAACACAGCAATACGGGCTAGCTTCAGGTGTATAATGTGCAGGAGGCACACTACGCCCGCTGTAAGTGCTGCAAATGCCTGTTAGTGTAACACACCAGGAAAACACAGCAATACGGGCTAGCTTCAGGTGTATATTTAGCAGGAAGCACACTACGCCTGCTGTAAGTGCTGCAAATGCCTGTTAGTGTAACACACCAGGAAAACACAGCAATACGGGCTAGCTTCAGGTGTATATTTAGCAGGAAGCACACTACGCCCGCTGTAAGTGCTGCAAATGCCTGTTAGTGTAACACACCAGGAAAACACAGCAATACGGGCTAGCTTCAGATGTATAATGTGCAGGAGGCACACTACGCCCACTGTAAGTGCTGCAAATGCCTGTTAGTGTAACACACCAGGAAAACACAGCAATACGGGCTAGCTTCAGGTGTATAATGTGCAGGAGGCACACTACGCCCGCCGTAAGTGCTGCAAATGCCTGTTAGTGTAACACACCAGGAAAACACAGCAATAAGGGCTAGCTTCAGGTGTATAATGTGCAGGAGGCACACTACGCCCACTGTAAGTGCTGCAAATGCCTGTTAGTGTAACACACCAGGAAAACACAGCAATAAGGGCTAGCTTCAGGTGTATATTTAGCAGGAAGCACACTACGCCCGCTGTAAGTGCTGCAAATGCCTGTTAGTGTAATACACCAGGAAAACACAGCAATACGGGCTAGCTTCAGGTGTATAATGTGCAGGAGGCACACTACGCCCGCTGTAATTGCTGCAAATGCCTGTTAGTGTAACACACCAGGAAAACACAGCAATACGGGCTAGCTTCAGGTGTATATTTAGCAGGAAGCACACTACGCCTGCTGTAAGTGCTGCAAATGCCTGTTAGTGTAACACACCATGAAAACACAGCAATACGGGCTAGCTACAGGTGTATATTTAGCAGGAAGCACACTACGCCCGCTGTAAGTGCTGCAAATGCCTGTTAGTGTAACACACCAGGAAAACACAGCAATACGGGCTAGCTTCAGGTGTATAATGTGCAGGAGGCACACTATGCCCGCTGTAAGTGCTGCAAATGCCTGTTAGTGTAACACACCAGGAAAACACACCCATGTCCTCCTCCGCTCCTGGTATCGTGTCTACATTAGACCAGTCTCTCTCTCTGCGCCTCTGACCGGCTGATGTGAGAAACTGAGAGAGAGACTCAGAGGGGCAGCGGCAGCCACAGAACAAGTACTGCAGAACAAGAACAAGTACTGTATATACTCGAGTATAAGCCGACCCAAATATAAGCCGAGGCACAAAATTTTAGCCCAAAAAACAGGGAAAACTTATTGACTCGAGTATAAGCCTAGGGTGTCCATCTGCATGCCTCACTGTGCCTCACTTTGCCTCACTGTGCCCATGCCTCACTGTGCCCATGCTTCACTGTGCCCATGACTAGACTGATGTTTAACATGGGAGTCTATGGAAGGAGTGCCCGGCTTTGAAAAATCGGTTCTCCCCGGCCGTAGGTCTCCCAGACACCAAACTTTGCACACTTGTAGAGGAGACATGCGGCTACATGTGCCCAAAGTCCGGGAGATCAGGCACAAAAAAAAAAAAACAGAGCAAGTAAGTGAGTGTGACAGATGGTCTCGGGGGGGCAATTGCCCTGTTGCCCCCCCCTGGATCCGCCCCTGATAAGGGCTAGCTTCAGGTGTATACTGTGCAGGAGGCTTGGCAACAATGACACTGACACTCTCCCTGCCTATCCTTCTCTCTCCCTGCACACAAGGTTTAGCAAAGAATATGACACTGACACTCTCCCTGCCTATCCTTCTCTCTCCCTGCACACAAGGTTTAGCAAAGAATATGACACTGACACTCTCCCTGCCTATCCTTCTCTCTCCCTGCTTACAAGGTTTAGCAAAGAATATCGCTGACACTCTCCCTGCCTATCCTTCTCTCTCCCTGCACACAAGGTTTAGCAAAGAATATGACACTGACACTCTCCCTGCCTATCCTTCTCTCTCCCTGCACACAAGGTTTAGCAAAGAATATGACACTGACACTCTCCCTGCCTATCCTTCTCTCTCCCTGCACACAAGGTTTAGCAAAGAATATCGCTGACACTCTCCCTGCCTATCCTTCTCTCTCCCTACACACAAGGTTTAGCAAAGAATAGCACAATGACACTGTCCCTGCCTATCCTTCTCTTTCCCTGCGCCGGAACACACTACACAAGGCCTTTTATAGTGTGGGGCATGTGCTAAACCCCCTGAGCAATAATTGGCCACAGGCAACCTGCCTGTGGCCAATTATGGCTCTCCTAGCTGCCGGTGCTGTGATTGGCCAAGCATGCGGGGTCACAGTGCATGCTTGGCCAATCACAGTGCCGGGATTGCACTGCGATGGCGCAGTGTATTGTGGGCCGTTCGCGTCACTCGAATTTGGCGCGAACGGCCCAAATCGTTCGATCTTCATCGAACAGCCGATGTTCGAGTCGAACACCGAGCTCATCCCTATTCAACATCCCTACTAAATACACAGACATTTTTTTTTTCTTAAATTCATCCTGCCTAGATCTGTTCATTTGGAGAGTGCAGGAAATTAGATATCAGATACCAGCCTATGTGGATAGAGCTGTAGTATTGAAAAGAGAAGAAGCGTGTCCTGGGTTCTGTAAAGCTCAGCATACATTATACAATCTGATTGTACAATCTCCTTTATATCTGCCATCAATTATGTAGTGCAATGGCCTGCCTGATTGGATACAGAGTGATCAGATAGCTGGTGCGTCCTCCCATGATATTGTTTTGGCAAATCTAAAGGAGATTGTACGGAGCTTGTACAATCATATTGTATAGTGTATGGCCAGCTTTAGCCACCTAAAATGAACTAGTTGCTAACTACTCCTAATCCTTGTTTGCTTTTCAACAACATTTTCAAAATACAAATCCATTTCAGTAACATTTAGAAAGTTAGGAGTGGCTCTTAATTGCATGGGTGTAACACAAATTCGATCTGCAAAAAAAAATAAAAAAAGCAACGTGGGGATCTCTCCCAATCGAAAACAGGCCCTTAGGTCTCTGTTATATGATAAATAATTTTTAATGTCTACTTAGAATTTTATTAGAATGTTGACTTCTAGTTATATGTTTATTCTTTCATCATGGTACTACTATATATTCTACTATATTGTCCACTTGTAAGTCTGATTAGCACAGTGGGTTAGTGGTTAGCCCTCCACAGTCAGGTCATGGGTTCAAATCCCAAACATGCCACCACCTCCCTAAGCTTTCAATGGCAAATGAATATGTGTGTAGGCAAAAGCATAATTATCATTAGTGTGATACATTTAAACCCTACAGTGCAAATATTGTACAGCTGTGGCCAAAAGTTTGGAGAACGACACACATATTCATTTTCACAAAGTCTGCTGCTTTAGTGTTTTTAGATCTTTTTGTAAGATGTTACTATGGTATACTGAAGTATAATTACAAGCATTTCATGAGTGTCAAAGGCTTTTATTGACAATTACATTAAGTTTATGCAAAGAGACAATATTTGAAGTGTTGACCCTTCTTTTTCAAGACCTCTGCAATTGGCCCTGGCATTCTGTCTGTCAACTTCTATGCCACATCCTGACTGATGGCAGTCCATTCTTGCATAATCAATGCTTGGAGTTTACCAGAATTTGTGTGTTTTTTTGTTCACCAGCCTCTTCAGGATTGACCACAAGTTCTCAATGGGATTAAGGTTCGGGAGTTTCCTGGCAATGGACCCAAAATGTCCATGTTTTGTTCCCCAAGCCACTTAGTTATGACTTTTTCCTTATGGCAAGGTGCTCCATCATACTGAAAAAGGCATTGTTCCTCCCGAAACTGTTCTTGGATGGTTGGGAGAAGTTGCTCTCGGAGGATGTTTTTGTACCATTCTTTATTCATGACTGTGTTAAAAATTGTGAGTGAGCCCACTCCTAGTGATGAGCCGAACACCCCCGGGTTCGGTTCGCACCAGAACCCGCGAACGGACCGAAAGTTCGAACGAACATTAGAACCCTATTAAATACAATGGATGCGAACGTTCGAATTCTAAAGTGCTAATTATAACAACTATTATGCATGTTATTGTCCTAAAAAGGGTTTGGGAACCCGGGTTCTGCACCAGGGGACATGTATCAATGCAAAAAGAAGTTTTAAAAACGGTCGTTTTTCGGGAGCAGTCATTTTAATGATGCATAAAGTGAAAAAAAAAGTCAAATATTCCTTTAAATATCGTACCTGGGGGGTGTCTAAAGTATGCCTGTGAAGTGCCACGTGTTTCCCGTGTTTAGAACTGTCCCTGCACAAAATAACATTTCTAAAGGGAAAAAAGTCATTTAAAACTGCTTGCGGCTTTAATGCAATGTCTGGTCCCGGTAATATGGATGAAAATCTTTAGGAAAAATGGCATAGCTACCCCATCAACACCCCCCCCCCCCCCCCACCCCAGCCCATTACCAGCCCCTTTGGGTCTTGTATGGATATTAAGGGGAACCCCGCACATAAAATAAAAAAAGGCCCTATATACTCTGAACAGCCGTATACAGGCGGTGCATACAAGACAGGGACTGTAGGTTTGTTCTTATGTAGAATGTGTTTGTAATTTTGAACAGGTACATTGTTGAAGTGTAGCTCCAGCCCAAAAATCTATTTTTAAACTTTTTGGGAAACATAGGTAAGGGTTATCACCCCTGTAACATTTGTTTTGCTGTCTGTGCCCCTGTTCAGAACATATCACCTCACTTTCCGTCCCAATGACAACTGTTTTTGAAATGTGGTGTTTTTCTTGAAACAAGGATTGCTGATAAAGCATCAGTACAGATGAGACCCCTTTCTCCCATATTTATTCTTACAGGAGAGAATTTTCCTTTCTAGGGGTAGATTTCCTCTCACTTCCTGTTGTCTTCTTTCGTTTGCAAGTAGGAGTCGTTTGTAAGTTGGATGTTTGAAAGTAGGGACCTGCCGTATATACTCTGCAGAAATAGGCCCCTTAGTTGTTGGTGTTGGCACAACACTGTAAGCACTCAGTTACTCTTGGTTGGTGCTGGAACGCCCTGCTGTCAACTATTATATCAGGAATTTTAATTACATATAATTGTTGAACAGTGGTAGTAAAAATTGGGGCTTTGATGGTGGTGCTGGTGCCACAACACTGTAAGCCCTGACAGTTACTCTTGGTGGGTGCAGAAATGGGCCCTGCTGTGAATTATTAGATCAAGAATTGTAATTACATGCCCCTTTTGAACAGGGGCTGAAAAATTGGGCCTTTCGTGGTGGTGGTGGTGGTGGCGTTGCCACAAGACTGTAAGCCCTCAGAGTTACTCTTGGTGGGTGCAGCAATGGACCCTGCTGTGAATTATTAGATCAAGAATTGTAATTGCATGCCCCTGTTGAACAGGGGCTGAAAAATTGGGCCTTAGGCACTGGTGGCACAACACTACAACCCCTCACAGATACTGTACTTGGAGCACAGCAATGAGCCCTGTTGCAAAGTATTGCTTCAAAAATTGTAATGACACGCCCCTGTTAAACAGGGGCTGAAAAATTGGGCCTTAGGCACTGGTGCCACAACACTCCAACCCCTCACAGATACTGTACTTGGAGCACAGCAATGAGCCCTATGGCAAATTATTGCTAAAAAAATTGTAATTACACGCCCCTGTAAAACAGGGGCTGAAAAATTGGGCCTTAGCCACTGGTGGCGGCACCCATAAACAAAAATGATCTTCCAAGCTATCATCATCAATCGTATCATTGAGGACTCGGAGGAGGAGGATAGCCAGTCAACATAACAGCACAGGCACTCAGCATCAGCATCAGTCTTGAAGGGATGTGACATGTTAAAATCAATTAGTCTGTTATATCAGCATCAGGTGTGTGGTAGCTGGTGGTGATCCAAGACTGGTTCATCTTGATGAAAGTCAGTCGATCAACCGAGTCGGTGGACAGGCGCACCCTGTGATCCGTGACAAATCCTCCAGCAGCACTGAATGTGCGTTCCGAAAGAACGCTGGATGCAGGACAGGCCAGTAGCTCAATTGCATACTGTGCAAGCTCTGGCCAGTGATCCATCCTCAAGACCCAGTAAGCCAGAGGATTTTCGGTGGGGAAGGTGTCCAAGTCTGACCTTGCCCCTAGATATTCCTGCACCATGTTTATCAGACGCTGGCGATGGTTGCTGGAACCGATCATACTTTGGGGCTGCGGACTAAAGAATTGTCTGAACGCATCGGTCAGACGGCCACCTTCCCCACCGCTCCTTCTTTGACTGGCCGAAGCCTCAGCAACTCGTTGTCCAGGACCAGGAGTTTGTAACCTCCCAGTCTCTGGGAACGCGTTGCACAGACCTTTCTGCAAGGCCTCCCGGAGTTGTCTCATCCTCTGCTCCCTCTGCGACGGTAACATAAGGTCCGCAACCTTAGCCTTGTACCGTGGATCAAGGAGAGTGGCCAGCCAGTAATGGTCCCTCTCCTTGATCCGAAGAATACGAGGATCCTTCCGCAGACTTTGCAGGATCAGGGAGGCCATGCAGCGTAGGTTTGCTGAGGCATTCGCTCCGGAGTCCTCTGGGTCACTAAGGACGACATGATCCGCAGCCACCTCCTCCCAGCCACGTACAAGTCCACTGGTTTCTTGGGACTGTAAATCATCCCTAAAAGACTGCTGCTGATGATGCTGAGTGCCAGCCTCCACCTCCATGCTGACACAATCCTCCTCCTCCTCCTCCTCCTCTTCCTGTGCGATGGGTGGGACAGAAGGAACACTGTCTGGGTAAAGGGGGCCTTGAGAGGCAAGGAAGTCCTCCTCTTCCTGCCTCTGTTCTGCCTCAAGTGCCCTGTCCATTATTCCACGCAGCGTGTGCTCCAACAGGTGGACAAGAGGTACAGTGTCACTGATGCATGCACTGTCACTGCTCACCATCCTCGTGGCCTCCTCAAATGGTGCCAGGACAGTGCATGCATCCCTGATCATGCCCCACTGGCGTGGAGAAAAAAAACCAAGCTCCCCTGACCCTGTCCTGGTGCCGTAGTCGCACAGGTACTCATTGATGGCCCTCTGCTGCGTGTGCAGCCGCTGCAGCATGGCCAACGTTGAGTTCCACCTGGTGGGCATGTCACATATAAGGCGGTTCTTGGGCAGGTTCAACTCCTTTTGCAGCTCAGCCAGGCGAGCACTGGCATTATAAGATCTGCGGAAATGCACACAGACTTTCCTGGCCTGCCTCAGGACATCCTGTAAGCCCGGGTACCTGCCCAAGAACCGCTGCACCACCAGGTTAAGGACGTGAGCCACACAGGGCACATGGGTCAGTTGTCCCTGTCGGAGGGCGGAGAGGAGGTTGGTGCCATTGTCGCAAACCACCATTCCTGGCTTAAGCTGGCGTGGCGTCAACCACCTCTCGGCCTGGCCCTGCAGAGCAGACAGGACCTCTGCCCCAGTGTGGCTTCTGTCCCCCAAACACACCAGCGCAAGCACGGCATGGCATCTTTTTGCCTGCGTACTTGCGTAGCCCCGTGAACGGCTACGGAGCACCGCTGGTTCATAGGACAAACCACAGGAAGAGGCCATGGAGGAAGAAGAAGAGGAGGGGGTGGAGGAGAGAGGTGTGTCACAACCAGTAGTAGCATTTTGGAGGCGTGGCGGTGGGACAACCTCCAACACTACTGCACCTTGTCCTGCATCCTTCCCAGCTGCCAAAAGAGTGACCCAATGGGCCGTGAAAGAAAGGTAACGTCCCTGTCCATGCCTGCTGGACCATGAGTCAGCGGTAATATGCACCTTACCGCTGACCGCCCTGTCCAGCGAGGCCAAGACATTGCCTTCCACATGCCGGTAGAGAGCCGGAATAGCCTTCCGTGAGAAAAAGTGGCGTTTGGGAACCTGCCACTGAGGAACCGCACATTGCACAAACTCACGGAAGGGGGCCGAGTCTACCAACTGAAAAGGCAGCAGTTGAAGCGCTAGCAATTTAGCCAAGCTAGCATTCAACCGCTGGGCATGTGGATGGCTGGGAGTGAACTTCTTTCGACGGTCCAGCAGCTGGGGCAGGGAAATTTGCCTGCTAGAATCGGACGTCGGTGTACTGCTAGCAGAGTGGCCGCAAGTACTTGGCTGTGACACACCTAATTCTACACCTTCATTCCTCTCAGTGCATGTTTCAGAGAGGACTGAAGTTATAGTGGGGTTGGAGATCCCAGCTGATGCGGTGCAAGGAGAGGTCCGCTTTGTTCTTTGGTGTGGGTCTTTGAGGTAGGCTTGCCAACGAGCTGCATGGCAGGTCAACATATGTCTGGTCAGGCATGTGGTACCCAAGCGGCTGATGTTTTGGCCACGCGATATACGCTTGAGACATATTTTGCAAACAGCAGCTGTGCGATCTGATGCACTAGCCTCAAAAAAGGCCCACACCAAAGAACTTTTTGAATGACGGGCAGAGGCAGCGCCCTGCACAGGCGGAGCTCTGCGGTGTGATTCCGTCGGTGTACTGCCCTTACGCTGGCCACCAAAGGGCATCCTGCCTCGTTGGAGATGTGCCTCCTCCTCATCCTCCTCCTCCTCCTCTCTCCTATTAGGCACCCACGTGGAGTCAGTGACCTCATCATCACCTCCCTCCTCATCACTGGAGCCAATCTGGCAGTATGCTGCAGCTGCTGGAACATGACTGCCAGATTGGTGTCCTTCTTGAGCATCCCCTCTGTCTGCTCTCACGCTACTGCCTTCCTCTAGCTGGGTTTCATCATCAGACCCTTCGAAACGCTGGGCATCCTCCTGGAGCATGTACCCAACACTGTGCTGAAACAGTTCGGGGGACTCCTCAGGAGGAGGACATGGTGGGTCTAGGGAAGGAGTGACTGATGATGAGTCTGACATTGATACCAGGGAAGAGGACGCTTTGGCAGCTGCTTTTCCAGTACCCTGAGCCTGGGTGAGAGAGGATGAGGAGGAGGAGGAGGGCTTGGTCATCCACTCTACCAAGTCTTCGGCATGATGTGGCTCAACATGTCCAGCTGCCGAAAAGAAGGACAAGCGTGTCCCATGGCCATGTGCTGATGACAATGCACCGCGTCCACGACCAGCACTGTTGCCCCCAGACACAGAGCCTGCTTGCCCTCTTTTATTGCCTCCTGACTGTCTGCCTCTCCTTGTTTGCCTTCCAGACATTCTAATAGATGGCCTGCAGGGAGATGGGAAAAAGCAATAAGGGCTACCTTCAGGTGTCCTTCTCTGTCCCTTGAAACAAGGACTTTGACAGTGAAAGAAACTGACACTCTCCCTACCTACAGTTTTCTGTCCCTAGAAAAAATGTTTTTTTTAAGCACAATTTAGCACAAGGAGAATTCACTCACTGTCCTTCCAGGTCCCTGGAAACAAGGACTTTGACAGTGAAAGAAACTGACACTCTCCCTACCTACAGTTTTCTGTCCCTAGAAAAAATGTTTTTTTTAAGCACAATTTAGCACAAGGAGAATTCACTCACTGTCCTTCCAGGTCCCTGGAAACAAGGACTTTGACAGTGAAAGAAACTGACACTCTCCCTACCTACAGTTTTCTGTCCCTAGAAAAAATGTTTTTTTTAAGCACAATTTAGCACAAGGAGAATTCACTCACTGTCCTTCCAGGTCCCTGGAAACAAGGACTTTCACAGTGAAAGAAACTGACACTCTCCCTACCTACAGTTTTCTGTCCCTAGAAAAAATGTTTTTTTTAAGCACAATTTAGCACAAGGAGAATTCACTCACTGTCCTTCCAGGTCCCTGGAAACAAGGACTTTGACAGTGAAAGAAACTGACACTCTCCCTACCTACAGTTTTCTGTCCCTAGAAAAAATGTTTTTTTTAAGCACAATATAGCACAAGCACAAAACACACTGACACTCTCCCTACCTATCCTTCTCTTTCCCTAAACTAAAGGAATCCAGGTTAAGCAAGAAAGAAATAAAAGTCACTGTCCCTGCCTATGCTGCTCTATCCCTGCTCCGGAACACACTACACTAGGCCGCCGTGCTGGCGGCCTTTTATAGTGTGGGGCGTGTACTAAACACCCTCAGCAATAATTGGCCACAGGCATCCTGCCTGTGGCCAATCATTGCTCTCCTCGCTGCCGGCGCTGTGATTGGCCAAGCATGCGGGGTCACAGTGCATGCTTGGCCAATCACAGCGCCTGGATGACACTGCGATGGCGTAGTGCATTGTGGGCCGTTCGCGTCACTCGAATTTGGCGCGAACGGCCCAAATCGTTCGATCTTCGTCGAACGATCGAACAGCCGATGTTCGAGTCGAACGTATGTTCGACTCGAACACGAAGCTCATCCCTACCCACTCCCATGGCTGAGAAGCAACCCCTCACATGAATGGTCTCAGATTGCTTTACTGTTGGCATGACACAAGACTGATGGTAGCGCTCACCTTTTCTTCTCTGGACAAAGTATTTTCTGGAGGCCACAAACAATTGGAAAGGAGATTCATCAGAGAAAATTACATTACTTCAGTCTTCAGCAGTCCAATCCCTGTACCTTTTGAAGAATATCAGTCAGTCCCTGATGTTTTTCCTGGAGAGAAGTCACTTCTTTGCTGCCCTTCTTGACACCAGACCATCCTCCCAATGTCTTTTCCTCACTGTGCATACATATGTACTCACAGCTGCCTGCTGCCATTCCTGAGCAAGCTCTGCACTGGTGGTGCCCCAATCCTGCAGCTGAATCAACTGTTATGCCTAGTACACATGAGGGGAAAACCGAGAACCTGCTCGGTAAGTTTTTTCCCCCTACACACGAGAGGTTTTCCTGACAGAAAAACTGCGATGGAGCTTTGGTCGGGAATCCCGGCCGTGTGTATGCTCCATTGCAGTTTTTCCACATAGGAAAAAGACCGCCGGGAAACCCGGCGGGAAAAAAGAGAGCTGGTTCTCTTTTTTTTTCCCGTCAGTTTTCCTGTCGGGAAAACTGTGATGGAGCATACACATGGCCGGGATTCCCGGCCAAAAGCTCTCATGGCAGTTTTCCCGACAGGAAAACCGGTCGTGTGTACAAGGCATAAGAGACGGTCCCGGCGCTTGCTTTACATTCTTGGGCACCATGAAGCCTTCTTCACAAATGCAGTGGAAATGTTTTTGATGGGATTAAGTTCATTTTCGTGTCAAAGAGGGAGTTTGCAATTAATTGCAATTTATATGATAATTTTTCATAACATTCTGGAGTATATGCAAATTTCCATCATAAAAACTGAGGCAGCAGACTTTGTGAAAAATTATATTTGTGTCATTCTCAAAAGTTTTGGCCATGGCTGTACAATGCACAGTGTATATCTCTCTCTCTCGCTGATGCCACTTATGCGTTTGCATAGAATGCATGAAGGTAAAAAAACTTCAGCCTTTACAACCACTTTAAGGTAAAAAAACTTTCAGGTGCAGCTCCCCCCCCCCCCTTTTACTTACCAAATCTCGGTCCAGGACTGTGCATGAGAGCAGCAGCGCTGTTCTCTTTCTCCCTCCTCACTGGAGTAAGAGCAGCCATTGGCTCCCACTGCTGTCAATAAAATCAAGTGACAAGGGAGCGGGGGGGGGCGGGGCTAAGCCCCAGTTTTAATAGACCCACACAGTTTGACTCAGGATTGAGCCTGCACAAGAACCCCCCTTAGCAGACAGCTTGCTGGGGGATACTTGAAGGTGGGACGTGCCAGAAGCGCCGACGGGAACCCCAGAAGAAAAGGATCAGGGCTGCTCTGTGCAAAACTGATGCACAGAGCAGGTAAGTATTTTTTTTTCAAATAATAAGGTAAGTATTTTTTTTACAAATAGTATTGATAATAAAATGTAAAATCTCTGCATCTATCTAGTTAACCATTTGACAAATTTAGAAAAACACTCTTTCACTGGAATTTCTAATAATAGCTTTAAGAAACCTGATAGAATACAAAAATACCAAAAGAAATTGCAGCTTACATCTTCATTGATACCTGGAAAGAATTTTGATTTCACTGGAAAATCTATGCTTCCTCTGCAACAATTGTCTGCCAACTCTTTTCCCTGTACAAAATTAAATGCTGTCATTTTTTTTTTCATCATGTTATGAAATGGTATGCGATCAGTGAATGAAAATTGCCTGTAGAACTATCATATAAATGGTCCAATTCCTGACTTAAAGGGGTATTTAGTCTTATCGACATAAAATATGCCACAATAGCATGTCATCTAAAGTAATTATCCCAGTGGTGGTAAAATTAACGTTATGGATAGAGAAGCATCAGGAAAAAATATAATGGATTCAGATACTTACAAATGTTACAACTACTTTACCTTTTTGTTCGAAACAAGAGCCCTTGTTCCCTGATAGTGACTTTTAACACATTTTTATAATCAGTGAAAGTGTTTTATTTTTATATGATAAACTTCTTTGTGTTATGAGTATTTAATATCTAACCTTTCACTCAATGATGTATCCCCTGCTTGCAATTCTCTGTGTGTATTTACTATCTGTATCTATGCTTTCCATAAAGCTTTATCATCTGTGGTGGAGTCTTTGCCTACCGCAGTTTGCTTCTAGCTTATAGGGATGGAAGAACGGTTCGGCCCGAGCATGAGTTCGGGCGAATTTTGGCTGTTCGGACGTTCTCCGAAGAACCGAATTATCGGGTTGTTCGACCGTTTGACCGCGAAACGACCACAATGCACTATGCCGCTGCATTGTGCGTTACTGTGCGTTACTGCAAGTTTAACGCTGTATGTTTAATTGCGTTACTGCAAGTATTACTCCATATATTTCATTGCGTTACTGCAAGTTTAATGCCATATATTTCATTGCGTTACTGCAAGTTTAACCCCATATTGTTGTGTGCGTTGCTGCAAGTTTAACACTGTATATTTAATTGCATTACTGCAAGTTTAACGCTGAATATTTCATTGTGTTGCTGCAAGTTTAACGCCATATACATCTGTGCGTTACTGCAAGTTTACCGCCCTATAGTTCTGTGCGTTACTGCAAGTTTAACGCTGTATATTTCATTGCACTACTGCAAGTTTAAAAGCCATATATTTAATAGCTTTACTGCAAGTTTACCGCTGTATATTTCTGTGTGTTACTGCAAGTTTAACGCTGTATATTTGATTGCCTTTTTGCAAGTTTAACGCTGTATATTTCATTGCGTTACTGCAAGTTTAACGCTGTATGTTTTTTATAACAGAAAGGTATTTTATTAACAAATCAGCATTACAAGATATTCAGCATTCGAAATTCAAGGTTACATAGATACAATGTCAGTCAGAGAAAAGCATTTCCAGATATTGAAAATTTTACAAATCTACGACTCCATCTCCCTACCAATCCTCAAGCGGTTAATTCCAACTATAGCCCTGCCTCGAGTACATTAGGGTATATAATCGCTATCCCCATGAGAAATCCTCATGTACATAACAAATTGTGCCAGGAAATTCAATCCACAGTTGGCAGGATCGGGCGGCGTCAGAGCAGAGGGGGGGGCACAGATCCCCAGGCCGAGCAGGGGAGGGAATTCATCACTTGGTCCCCCACCTCCCTGGCCCCTCATCCGCGTTCATCCACCCAAGCCGACCAGACCTTGTCGCATTTAGCAGGGCACTGCCTACTCTCATATGTGAGTTTGTAAAGGGGTAACACTGAGTCCACCACCTTTCTCCAGGAGTTAAGGTTGGGGGGTTCAACCCACTTCCAGCGCAGCATTATCTCCCTCCTCGCATAGAACAGAGAAAATGTAATGCATAGCTTAGTATATCTGTCCCCCCTCACCTCACCCAGGTAGCTCAGGAGGAGCACCATGGGGTCCAGCAGTACGCTGGTTCCCCCTATGGCACTAAGCATCTCCGCTATCCCCTCCCTATATGTCCTGAGCTTCGGGAAATCCCAAACCATGTGCCAGAAGGTCCCCTCTTCGGTCCCACATCTGGGACAGTTAGGGTCCAGATGTGGGTAAAGTCTGGCCAGTCTGTGGGGGGTGAAGTAGGCCCTATGTAGGAACTTGAGCTGAATAAACCTGTCTTTGGCTGCCATCATGGATGGGATATAAGTGGAAATGCAGTCTTCCCATTCCTCCTCCCCCAAAGTCAGAATGTTCTCCTTCCATTTGTCCATTGAACGGTTGGGTTTAACGTCGTGGCCTACCGTCAGGTACAGGTACAGAGTGGAAAGGGGTTTTCCCATCAGACTCGACGTCAGCAGTCACTCAATTGAGTCAGGTTCCAGAGTTAATGTATCCGGGAATTGGGCCCTCATTGCATGCCTCAGCTGGCAATATTTAAACTGGAAGGATGTGGGTAGGGAGTACTTTTGTTCCAGTTCACGGAAGGGCATGATCCTGCCATTTGCTATGACATGTTTGAGGGTGGTGATCCCTCGCTTAGCCCATTGTGAGGGTTCAGGTATGTTGCAGATGTGGGGCAGGGTGGGGTTACCCCACAACGGGGTGTGAGGGGAGATACAGTTCAATTTAGCATAAATAGCTCTGGCCTCCCGCCACGCTCTAATGGTTGTCTTCATGAGAACTGTCAAGGAATGGGGGCTTCAGGACCCCTATACACTAGATTGGTCAATGCCGCGTACGATCCCAGTATGGCCGCCTCAAGTCTCACCACGGGTTCTGCCTGGGCTGGGAGAACCACCAGGACAGCTGCCCAATAATACAACAGAAAGTTTGGGAGAGCCAGCCTGCCCCCCGATAAGGGGAGATATAATATCCATTTTGCCACCCTAGGTGGCCTCCCGCCCCAGATGAATGAGGTCAGCACCCCCCCTGTCGTCGAAAGAAGGATCTAGGTATGTGGGAAGGGGTGTTTATGAAAGAAATACAAAAATTTGGAAGGAACTGGAGTAAGCGGGAGGGTACGCCAAGCTGTGCATGTGACTGCAAGAAGAGAGAGGAGAGACTGCACGTTTCTCTCTATAAATTCATGTGTGGTGTTGCTAATTTTAATGCCTAGATAGGTAAAGTCTCCCACCCATTGAAGTGGGGTTCCGGTATCCGGCCTTGGAATCAAGGGGTGCAATGGGAACAGAACGGACTTGCCCCTCTTTATGCGGATGCCCGAGAACCAGCCAAAGTCTTCAAATATGTCTTTTGCTCGCCGCAGCGATTTGTGAGGCATCCGCAAGATAAAGTAGGGTATCGTCAGCGTATAGGGACACCTTTTCTTCTATTTCACTGACTACTATGCCCCTGACCTCCTCCTCAGCCCTCAAAGCAATGGCAAGGGGCTCCACCACCAGAGCAAATAGTACCGGCGATAGCGGGCAGACCTGGCGAGTGCTCCGACCCAAGGGAAAGGTCTCGGAAAGTGTACCATTCCTGCGGACTCTAGCCCTAGGGCCGGCATAGAGCATCTTCAACCATGTCATGAATTTTGGCCCAAATCCAAACCTCAGAAGGACCCCCCACAGAAATTCCCATTCCACCAAATCAAAGGCTTTTTCGGCGTCAAGGGACACCACCACTCCCGCCGACTCCGGCCGTGCCCTGTCCATGTGTGTGAAAAGCCTTCTAATATTGATGTCCGTTCCCCTCCCCGGCATGAACCCTGTTTGGTCTGGATGCACTAAAGCAGTTATGACCGTATTGAGTCTCATGGCTAACACTTTGGCAAGGAGTTTTGCATCCACGTTTATCAGTGAGATAGGCCGATACGAGGAGTACAGGGACGGGTCCTTGTCTGGTTTGGGGATCACTACCACCACTGTCTTACTCAGGGAGTGTGGGAGCTCCTGCAACCTCTGTGCCTCAGTCAACATAACAAGTAATTTGTCCGTCAACTCCTCCGCATATTGTTTGCATATTGTTTGTAAAATTCAACAGGTATGCCGTCGGGGCCCGGGGACTTACCCGATTGGAGAGTTTTAAGAGCTTTTAAGAGTTCATCTGCGGTTATGGGGGCATCAAGCAGCTTGCGGTATTTAGTAGTCAGGACTGGGATGTCGATGGGATCTAGGTAGGAAGTCAGTTTGTCACTGGAGTACGTAGCCCTGGAGCTGTAGAGGCTTTTATAGAATGAGACAAAGCAGTCATTTATCTCTTCAGGGGCGTACAGTAGGTCCCCACCAGGACCCTGTATGCAGGTCACCCATATCCCCCCTGATTGTTCCCATGACAACCAGGCCAGAAACTTCCCGGATCTCTCCCCCTGTTCGAATATGCGGTGTGATTGGGCGAGAAGGCGTTTCTGAGTGAGAGAGGTGCGAATACGAACAACCTCTCCAGTCAGAGACTGTAGTGCATCATAGTCTCTAGGGTCTTTGGAACGGACAAATTGTGCTTCCTGCAGGGCAGCCCTCCTCTCTGCACCCACCAGGTCAGCCCTTCTCTCCCTACGAACCCTGGTTCTAATAGTCTGGTCCCCTCGTGTAAGCTTTGAAAGCATCCCACACCGTCGATGTGCCGGCCGAGCCATGGTTAACTTCCAAATATTCCTGCAGCGCCTCCCTTAAGTGGCCATCTACCGCCTCATCCGACACCCAGAACCTAGATAGCCTCCAAAAAACACTTCCTGGGGCCGAGGAGAGTTCCATTGTCAGGACAAGCGGCACATGGTCAGATATGCCCCGAGAAAGTATTCTAATGTCCTGTACCTTGGACAACGCCAAGCCTCCCAGGTATGCTAGATCGATTCTAGAGAAAGATCTGTGAGATGCAGAGTGACAGGTGTATGCCCTGGATTAAGGATTCCTCCCGCGCCACACATCCGCCAGTCCATACAGTTCCGCCCACTCCACCAGTCCAGAATGAGAAGGCCCACTTGCGGACATTCTATCCATGTCCTGATCAGGGACCCACTATGGCTTTATTGTCATTGGCAAATTCCGCTACCTTTGAGGTGATCTGGTGTAGAAGAGATATCGATGCTGGAGGGGGCAGATACACTCCTGCTATAACCCACTTCATAGAATGGATCTGTGCGTGAATTATTACATATCTGCCCTCCGAGTCCAATACCAAGTCGAGCATCCTAAATGGAAGCGACTTGTGCACCAAGATACTGACACTGAAACTGAAGTTTGAGTGTGTGGAATGATAGTGATATTCAATCCAGGTTTTTTTTAGAGCCAATGTTTTACTACCCACCAGGTGGGTCTCCTGGAGGATACATATATGCGGGCTGTGAGCCTTGATGAATTGGAATACCAGTGATCTCTTAACCGGAGAGTTTAGACCCCTGGTGTTCCATGACAGTATGTTAAGGGCCGACATGGCCGCAGCTGGGGAAAATTACCATAGAATGGAGAGGGCGCCCTCCCCCTGAGACCACTCTCCTGACTCGGAGGGGGCAACCAGAACATATACACGACTCTGACATTTGTAATGCATTTTCAGAACATGCTAGCAGCATAATTTTTTGAAAAAAACAAAAGATTAACACAAACCATATACCAGCCCTATCGGTCAAAACAAAGCCCGCTGAGTGATCTCCTGCGTTCGGGGCTCCCCTCACCGTTGAGCAGGCTGGGATCGTGGAACCACCGGAGGCCCTGTGAGCGCCGGATCCGCGAGCCTCGTGTGGGGACTAGGCCGGGAGGAGAAAGGGGGATATGTATCGCTGCAGAGCAATATGCCGCCCGGTTCCCCGATCCGGCTACGCTGTGGGCTACCTCCGCCTGTCTTCAAGCACGGATTGTGGTACAGATGGCTCGCATGAGTGCTCAGATGCCGGCAGAGCTTAGAGGAAAGCGTCCGCTCACAGCACCATCTTGGACACGCCCCCAACGCTGTATGTTTAATTGCGTTACTGCAAGTTTAACTCCATATATTTCATTGCGTTACTGCAAGTTTAACCCCATATAGTTCTGTGCGTTGCTGCAAGTTTAACGCTGTATATTTAATTGCGTTACTGCAAGTTTAACTCTGTATGTTTAATTACGGTACTGCAAGTTTAATGCCATATATTTCATTGCGTTACTGCAAGTTTACACCATATATTTCATTGTGTTATGCAAGTTTAACACTGTATATTTCCTGTATATTTCATTGTGTTACTGCAAGTTTAACCCCATATTGTTCTGTGCGTTACTGCAAGTTTAACGCTGTATAGTTCTGTGTGTTACTGCAAGTTTAACGCCATATATTTCATTGCGTTACTGCAAGTTTAACGCCATATATTTCATTGCGTTACTGCAAATTTAATGACATATATTTCATTGCATTACTGCAAGATTAACACTGTGTATTTCATTGCGTTACTGCAAGTTTACCGCCATATAGTTCTGTGTGTTACTGCAAATTTAGTGCCATATATTTTATTGCGTTACTGCAAGTTTAACGCCATGTAGTTCTGTGCGTTACTGCACGTTTGACACAGTATATTGCAGTATATTATAGTGTATCCGTGGAGTGTGTCTGTGTAGTGAATACTCAAATTATATTGCACCAAACACCACTTTTCCATTGATTAAAGTGCATCCACGTACACATTTACACATCTTCATTACACTTTGTTAATAATTGCAGCTCTGCAGGGACAGGCCCAGAGGTTGTTCACGCCATGCCAGCTGGAGCCAGGAATGGTGGTGCATGATAATGGCACAAACCTCCTGTCTGCCCTTAGACAAGGAAAGTTGACACATGTGCCATGCCTGGCACATGTCCTCAATTCGGTGGTGCAGCGCTTCCTATATAGATATCCAGGGTTGGAATTGATGCAGGACTCACAGCGGGATGTCTGTGAAGTGTGTCCGCTCACTTGCCGTGGCAGGCCACGCCCCCTTCTCTGGAGAGTTTGCATCCACAAATTCTCTTCACATCTGGTAAACTAGGAAACGCTGGGCAGGTTCTCAACTTTAACAGTGCCCCCCACTTAGAAGGGCCTTAAGCTTTGCAGCTGGGACTCCCAACTGAGAATACCATGTCCCCAGGCAGTTGCACCTTCTTTCTTGCTGCAGAAAAACAGATCCAGTTGTAAAATATATTTTTAAGCACCAGGTTCACACTGAGCTGTGGGAACTCGCACGGCTTCATTCCCACAGCTCAGATTTCACTCCCGCATGTGAGTCGCGATTCCTGCTGCGATTTCACAGACATCTGTGTGGGTTTTTGCACAGATGTCAATGGAAATCGCACCCCGAAATTGCAAAAAGTACTACATAGACGACTTTTTGAAATCGGTGTGGTGTCACACCGATTAGGACAGTGCCATTGCCGCCGATTTTAAATGCAATTTGACATGTCAAATGTGAGGTGAGAAGGTAAATACCAAAACCACTTGGCTCATACAGCTATTTTTTTTTGAATCAAAAAGGTTTTTATTGAACACCAGATAGATCACAACAGTTTCCATTGTACAAAAAATAGCAAAGGTTTCCCTCTGCTGGCGAACTGTAAAACAACATATAAGATCACATAAAAAACAGCACCACAATCTTGCATGTATAAGCATATTAATCCTCGGCCGCTTGGTTTCAAATTTACTGCAAAAGTCGGGACATCACCAGCTCCCTGGGGCTCAGGCCAGGGGTATCAAGCCATTGGGACCAAATTCTCTCAAACCTGCTCGGGCTTCCCCTGTGCTGGTATATGTACTTTTCCATTATAAGAGTATTCCCCATGTGTGCTACCCAAGAGGTGGTGGTAGGCGGTGAGACTGACTTCCAACCCATCAAAATAAGCTTCCTAGCCTGAAACAGGGCCCTAGAGACCGCGACCCTGGACAACTCCCCAGGGATCGCTTCCTCCAAGATCCCCAGCAGGCAGCACTTAGGGTCCAAAGGGATCGTAGTTTGAAACACTCTGTTTATTGTACCCACCACCTCAGTCCAATACCTGTGAAGCTTAGGGCATCTCCACAGGAGATGAATGAGATCTCCATTGTGCCTCTGACATCTACCACACACAGGGTCCCCGAGCTTACCCATCTTATATAATTTCAGCGGGGTGTAATGTACCCTCAATAATATATATAGCTGTGACACTTTCTGCGCAACGTTTAAAGAACAAGTAGTGACTGACCGCCACGCCTCCTCCCATTGGTCCCCTGACAGTGTACCTATGTCCTTCTCCCACATGGATTCTGCCCTGCTCGGGAATGCCTGTAGGTGACTTGCCAGTAACATCTGGTAGCATTGTGAGATAAATCCTTTTGTTTCAGTGCTAGTGTGCAGCACACGGAACACCGGGGCGGGCGACTGAACCCATTCCACCGCATTCCCGTGTGCCGCAACCGCATGTTGAAGCTGCATGTAGTAATAATGCATATGAGCTGGGAGGTCAAATCTGGCCTGCAGTTCGGGGAAAGTGAGAAGCCTGCCGTTAACGAAAATGTGGGACAGCAGAGCCACACCATGGGCACGCCATCTGGGCCCCTGCTGCAGCTTCACCAACTCCACATAAGACCTTTTGCCCCATATTGGGCTGTCCTCTGTGAATCCCTGCACTCCCTGAAGTTGTCGGCCCTTATTCCAGACTTTCTGGATAAGTGCGAGCGTCGGGGTCCGCTTGTTGGATTTGAGGAACATTTGCGCCTCCAGCCCCATCGGGATAGTCTCAGCGCCAGTGGCCGACAGCATCAGTCGTGCCGCCGAGCTCCCCGGGTCCTGGGACATAGAGCCGATCAAATGCTGTAACTGGGCCGCTATGTAGTACAGCCAAGGATTGGGAACCGCCAGCCCCCCACTGTCCTTGGCCCGCTGCAAGTGTTCCAGTCTAATCCGAGGGGGCCTAGTATGCCATAGCAACCGTCGGAAGAGAGTGTTCACTATTCGGAAGATTTTCAGGTGTATCACTACAGGCGAGTTATGAAGAAAGTAAAGTAGTTGTGGCATTAAAATCATTTTGATCAGATTGGCTTTACCTGCAAGTGACATTTTTAGGGTGTTCCAAGTATTAATTTTGTCCCTAAACCGGGACAGCAATGGGTGCACATTAAGGGAGCAGTAGTCCCCCAGCCTGGGCGACACCTGTACCCCCAAATATTTAAAGCTAGATACAACTGGGATGGGACAAGAGTCCGGCAGGGCTACCCCACCATCCTCATCCAACAGCATCAGGGCGGATTTTGACCAATTAATGGTCAATCCCGAGTAATGGCCGAATTGCTCTATTATTGACATAGCCCCGGGGATGGAGTGCGTGGGGTCCTCCAGGAACAGCAGCATGTCGTCCGCGTACAGCATGATTTTTTCTTGCAGCGTGCCGTATTGGAATCCCCGGACGCGGGCACTAGCCCGTATCAGGGCAGCCAATGGCTCTATAGCGATCGCGAAGAGCAGGGGGGACAGGGGACATCCCTGCCTCGTCCCCCTACCCAGAGCAAAGGCCGGTGACATCCTACCCGCGACCCTAATGGTCGCCTGGGGGGACGCGTACAGCAGCCTGACCCACTCTATAAACTTGTCCCCAAAGCCAAACTTGGCCAACGTCGCCCAGAGGAACCTCCAACTGACACTATCAAATGCCTTGTTGGCATCAAGGGACAAGAGCGCCCTACGGCCCCCATTGTCTGCCTGCACCTGCATGTTCAAGAACATGCGCCTCAAGTTGGTGGTGGTGGACTTCTGCGGCATGAAGCCAGCCTGGTCTGGGTGGATAATAGACGTGATTATCCCGTTGACCCTGCGCGCCAGGACCTTTGCCAGGATTTTTACATCGCTCTGCAGCAACGATATAGGCCTATAGGAGCCAGGGTCAACCGGATCCTTTCCCGGCTTCAACAGTAAAATAATATTAGCCCTAGCCATGGAACCAGGCAGCTGACCACCCTCTAGTGCGGCGTTAAAGACCTTCAATAGTTCAGGTAACAAGTGCTCCCCAAATTGAGTGTACACTTCTATGGGCAGGCCATCCTCTCCGGGGGCTTTACATGTAGGAAAAGAGCTTGCCGCTAATTGCAGCTCGCCCAGAGTAATTGGTGCATCTAACTGTTCTCTGGCAGATGTGGAGAGAGCAGGCAGATCAATACTAGCCATGTATGTTCCAAGGTCCGCATCCGAGTAGGCATCCCTCGATCCATAAAGGCCTTCATAGAAGGACGCCAGCTCGGATATAATGGTTTCAGGGGTATTAACCACCTTACCCGTAGAGGCGCGTATAACACCGATGGCCGGGGATTGTGTTTGAGACCTCGCTATCTTGGCCAGCAATCGCCCAGTTTGTTCCCCTTCCTCATAAAATGCAAGTTTGGTAAAGAACCTCTTCCGCTCTGCCTGTGAGGATCGCAGACGGTCCAGAGAGTCCTGGGCCGACATCCAAGCCTCCCTGGCCAAGTCAGTGGGGCTAGTCACATAAGCGAGTTCCAGCTGCCTCACCTGGTCTCCCACCCGCTCCACCAAGGCAGAGGAGTTGTTCCTGACAATTTGTATTTCCTCGATAAATACCCCTCTAAGATAGGCTTTCAAAGTTTCCCATTTTAGCAGTGGGTCTAGGTAGTGCTCATGGGCCCGGAGAAAGACTTCAATCTTGGTTTCAATACGTTCTGGGGATGTAAACAGTTTGAGCCAATAAGCATTCAGTTTCCATGGGGCTCTAGGTAGGGAGCTAGACGGTTGAGTTACCAACCAAAGTACTAGCGGAGAGTGGTCTGATACCCCCCGTGGGAAATACTCCACCTTAGAGGTGCAACTAACCATGTTGGGAGTGCCCAGACACAGGTCTATACGGGAGAGGGAACCATGCGACTTGGAGAAACAGGAGAATTGTTTACACTTGGGGTTCCTAACCCGCCAGATGTCAACCCACCCCACCTCCTCCATCAGGCGTCCAAGAGCCGTACCCCGGTTGCCCTTAGGGGGCATCACCGGGGGGTGTCTGTCCAATTTAGGGTCTAGGTAGCAATTAAAGTCCCCTAGCAACAGTAGTGGGACGTCAGGCTTGTTTGCCAGGTAAGACAGCAGCAACTGCAGCACCTCTCTAGAAAAAGGTGGAGGCACATATACAAACGCCAGAATCATAGTAACGGTAAACAGTTTGCAATAAAGAAATACAAATCTCCCAGATATATCAATAAGCAAATCTAACTCCTGGTATACCAGAGCCCTGTGGATCAATACACTCACTCCGCGTGAATAGGCGGAGTGAGTGGAGTGATAGGCCTGCCCCACCCACGCATATCCCAAGAAACTAGTCGTATCTTTCAATAGATGGGTCTCCTGTAAGCCAATTATGGCCGGGTGAAATTTACGCAATACAGTGGATATCATGGTCCTTTTCAGAGGATCATTTACCCCTCTGACATTCCACGACACTATGGGTGTAGAAGACATGGCGATTGTATACCAAGAGTTCTGTCTGAGTGGGAGGAGTACCCAGAAGAGAGCAACAGTCCTGTATCCCCCCATCCAGCTATCAAAAAACAGCCCTGTGGTTCAAACAGCTTTGACTGTGGTGCATCAGTTAGAACAGTACAGTCCCTTGGGAAAGAAAAAAAAATCCTGCAGAAACTGTGGCAGAGATTCCTGCGCATCGGCGCTGTGGTGTCAGTACAGTAAAAATAGAAGTAGGAAGCATAAGAAAAACAAGAACAGTAAAACTTATCTGCATCTGCCGGTGGCTCCTGGACTGCCAACTGGGCGTCACTGGGGACTCCCCACCGGTGTTGAGTAATAGCAACACTGGCATTTCCAGTGCCAACAGGGCACAAAAACATAAGCCATGTCCACCATAACAGCAAACGGTACATAGGGGGGGTGCAGAGACACACTCCACCCATAAACTCAGGTCAGCGAGAAAAAAAAAAATTCAGAAAAGTTAGTGGAAAACTATTCGCTGGTAACTTCAAGTAGGTATTGATCCTCTCATAGTGACATCATTTCAGCAACAGCACTTCTTTACCCGGATTGCTCTTGATATAGATAGGATTGTCCACATCAACCTGCACCATTCTCCGGTCCCCTCCTGCGGAAGTCTTGTTCGTTGCGGTCTAGCCAGTCCGCAGCATCCTGTGCATTCTCAAAAAAGTGGGCCTCATCTCTGGCTGTTACGCGAAGCTTGGCTGGGTATAGCATGGCATAGGACAGCTGAAGCCTCTGCAGCCTTTTCTTGACATCCATAAACTTTGATCTTCTGCGTTGCACTTCTGCAGAGAAGTCAGGATAAAAGGAAATCCGGGCTCCGTTATAATGTCCCTTTCTCTGGCCATTCGAAGTATCACTTCCCGGTCCCTGTAGTTAAGGAGTCTAGCAAGCATGGATCTCGGGGGATTACCGGGGGGGAGGGGGCGAGGTGGCACCCTGTGCGCCCGTTCCACCGTGTAAATCGGAGAAAAAGCCTCTTTACCAAAGGTCTCCTGTAGCCAGCCTTCTATGAACGTCATGG